>CM019063.1:29880442-30009725 GCA_009667805.1 Leptobrachium leishanense | reverse complement strand
TGGTGCGGCTCCATCCCTGTTGTTATATTAAACCATACTGACTGGTGATCACTAGATCCCAAATTTTCACCTACAACAACGTCTGATACCAAACCTCCATTTGTGAGTATTTAAATCCAATATGGCCTCTTTACGGGTCGGCTCCTCAACTACTTGTGTTAGAGATAATCCCAGTAGGGAGTTTAGAATATTTGTACTCCTGGTGCACCCAGCTGTTTTGGTTTTCCAGTTCACATCAGGAAGATTAAAGTCCCCCATGATAATAACTTCCCCCTTCATTGCCATTTTGGCTATATTGCCTCAACCAGCAGATTATCTAGTTCTTCTGCTTGTCCAGGGGGTCTATAGATCACACCTACACGAGCTACTGTATGATTGCCAAATGTTAGCGTAACCCAAACTGACTCTATGTTCACCTCGCTCACTTTTATTTGATTCGTTTTTATGTTGTTTTTCACATACAGGGCCACTCCTCCTCCTTTCCTACCTTCTCTGTCTTTTCTATATAAAGTGTACCCCGGAATTGTTATGTCCCAGTTATTTTTCTCACTGAACCATGTCTCAGTAACCGCCACTAAATCTACTTTTCAGCTGCCATCATTGCCTCTAGTTCATTGATTTTTATTGACTAAACAGCGAGCATTTTGTAGATACGACTCTGAGCTTGTCATTTTTTACATCGCATGTTGCTTGCACCCTCCGATTTAGTTTTTTGGGGGACAATCGGGCAGATTGTTTTTTACCCTTTTGTCCCCCCTCCTAGTTTAAATATTTCTTTGCGAAACCTTTGAACTTCTCACTGAGAACATATGTTCCCCTATGAGTAAGATGCAAACCATCTTTTTATACAGTTCCTTTCTGCTCCAATTAGAGCTATCATGGGACACAAAGCCAATCCTTGCTCCCGACACCATTCCGAAGCCACAAATTGAATTCCCTATTGCACATCTGCCTATCTTGAATGTTATGCACAGGCAAAAGTTCAGAGAATGACACAGTGGACGCAATCTGCTGTATTTCACCTCCAAGAACACAAAAATCTTCCTTAATCTCAGAAACCTCATTGCTAGCCAGTCATTTGTCCCTAGATGGACTAGAACGTCCACTTCCCCTTGTTGCTTTGCTTATTTGACAATATTGAGAATACGTCTCTTGTCTCTACGAGCAGTAGCCCCAGGAAGACATCTCACCAAACCACTACTCTCCAGCTCAACACCTCTTATGATAGAATCACCCAGCAACAATTGCCTTCTATCAAGTCCCACCTTTTCATTTTTGTCCTTGGTTGCAGTGCTGCATACCTTAGGCATAGTGGATGGTGGTTCCTCAACTATGGTGTCTGAGCCTACATCCGTCTTATCACTACACTCTGAAAGTGCCTCAAAAGAATTAAGAAGAGCCACAGATTGTGGGACATGCCTTCTATCCACAACTCTAAGGTCTACCAGATCCTACAGTAGTCCATCTGCCGCTCCTAGGAGGCCTCTGTGGCAGTGGCTTAGTAACAGTCATAGCCTGAGTTTCTCTAACAGATAATTTACAAATCTCAGACTTCAAACAGGCAATTTCCTGCTGCAATAAAGAGAGCTGCCTACATATCAGGTACACTCCAAACCTCCAAAAATTGGATTTAAAAACAAATATGTAAGGAACGTCGCCGCCGGCGTAATAAAAAGTCTATATCCAGCGCCGGCTCGTAGTGATGGGACATTCAATAGTATTCGCAATACTCCCCTCTGCCTGTGCAATGCTCAGGTGTTGCTTAAATCACCTTAATGCTCCTGCATATAATCAGACCACGCCTGTCAAGCAATGCTTTCTCATTGTCTTGGAAACATCCAAGCTGTAAGGCGCTACCTGCTTTTCCTCCAAGCTACCTGAAGAACCCTATGACCCCATTCTCTGCTGGATCCTATCCTTTCAAGAATCCTTGGATCTTCTGATTATTTATTACACTTCCTGGATCTCGAGCTTATTTTCATTTGGATTACAAGGACTTACCTATGACCATACTGGGACTCATTATCAGAGTAATATATAAGGACTCAGATATATATTTATATATATTACTTTAAAAGTTATTCTGTTATTGCTCCTATTTTCTCCTCCCTACAATCTTATATTCTTTAGTATTTCTCTGCTTCAGATGCTTACCCTTTCTAAAGTATGTTTCTGCTATGGCCTAGTTATATATAGTCTCCCTTCTAAATTCCCCCTTTTTGCCTATACCTGCAGCCTGCATACATAGAAACATAGAAAGATGTCGGCAGATAAGAACCTTTCGGCCCATCTAGTCTGCCCAATTACATGGATACTTTACTTGGATTTATCTTTTGTTTAGGATAGCCTTATGCCTATCCCATGCCTGCTTAAATTCAATTACTGTTTTGGCCTCTACCACTTCAACTGGAAGACTGTTCCATGTATCCACCACCCGCTCAGTAAAATAATGCTTCCTGATGTTACTTTTAAACCTTTGCCCCTCTAATCTAAGACTATGTCCTCTTGTTTTGCTACTTTGTTTCCTTTTAAATATACTCCCTTCCTCTACCTTGTGGATTCCCTTTACATATTTAAATGTTTCTATCATATCTTCCTCTGTCTCGTCTTTTTTCCAAGCTGTACATGTTAAGATCATTAAGCCTTTCCTGGTAACTTTTCTCCTTCAAGCCGTACACCATTTTAGTAGCCCTTCTCTGAACTCTCTCTAAGATGTCTATATCCTTCTGGAGATACGGTCTCCAGTACTGCACACAGTACTCCAAGTGAGGTCTCACCAGTGCTCTGTACAGTGGCATGAGCACTTCCCTTTTCCTACTGCTAATACCTCTCCCTACACAACCAAGCATTCTGCTAGCATTTCCTGCTGCTCTATTACATTGACTACTTACCTTTAGATCCTCTGAAATAATAACCCCTAAATCCTTTTCCTCAGATGTTGAGGTTAGGACTGTATCAAATATTCTATATTCAGCCCTTGGGTTTTTACGTCCCAGGTGCATTATCTTGCACTTATCCACGTTAAAACTCAATTGCCACAGCTCCGACCTTTTTTAGTTTACCTAAATCATTTGTCATTTGGCTGATCCCTCCAGGAACGTCAACCCTGTTGCAAATCTTTGTGTCATCAGCAAAAAGACATACTTTTCCATTAATACCTTCTGCAATATCACTAACAAAAATATTAAATAGAATGGGTCCAAGTACTGACCCCTGAGGTACCCCACTGGTAACAAGACCTTGCGCCGAATAAACTCCATTTACCACAACCCTCTGTTGCCTGTCACTCAGCCACTGCCTAATCCATTCAACAATATTGGAATCCAAGCTCAAAGATTGCAATTTATTGATAAGCCTTCTATGCGGAACAGTATCAAAAGCCTTACTGAAATCTAAATAAGCAATGTCTACTGCACCACCTGTGTCTATTATTTTTGTTACCCAATCAAAAAAATCAATAAGATTAGTTTGGCATGATCTCCCTGAGGTAAACCCATGTTGTTTCTGATCCTGTAATCTATGTGTTTTTAGATGTTCAACAATCCTTTCCTTTAACATGGTTTCCATTAATTTCCCCACTACTGACGTAAGACTAACTGGCCTATAGTTCCCCGATTCCTCCCTACTACCCTTCTTGTGAATGGGAACAACATTTGCTAATTTCCAGTCTTCTGGGACGACTCCCGTTAGCAAGGATTGGTTAAATAAATCTGTTAACGGTTTTGCTATTACATCACTGAGCTCTTTTAATAATTTAGGGTGGATCCCATCAGGCCCCATTGATTTATTTGTCTTTACTTTAGACAACTGCTGTAGAACCTCCTCCTCTGTAAACTGATATGTAATCGTCTCGTTAGTGTTTCCTCCTAACTGAGGTCCCTTTCCTTCCTTTTCTTCTGCAAAGACTGAACAAAAATATTCATTGAGGCAGTCAGCGAGACTTTTATCCTCTTCTACATACCTTCCTTCCTTTGTTTTTAATCTAACTAATCCTTGTTTTACTTTTCTTTTCTCGTTTATGTATCTAAAAAATGTTTTGTCCCCTTTTTTACTGACTGAGCTATTTTCTCTTCTGCGTGTGCTTTGGAAGCTCTTATAAATTGCTTTGCCTCTTTCTGCCTAATCTTATAGGTTTGCCTATCTTCTTCACTCTGAGTTGTTTTTATAATTATTGAATGCTGTCTTTTTGTTCTTCACTATTTTGGCCACTTCTGCAGAGTACCACAGTGGTTTCTTCCCTTTTTTGTTTTTGCTAACAAGTCGAATGCAATTGCCTGTGGCCTTCAATAATGCTTCTTTTAAATAATCCCATTTCTCCTGGACACCCTTTAAACTCCTCCAGTCTGATAATGACTCCTTCACACAAAGTCTCATTTTAGAAAAATCTGTTTTTTTAAAGTCTAAAACTTTTGTTTTTGTGTGGTGCGGCTCCATCCCTGTTGTTATATTAAACCATACTGACTGGTGATCACTAGATCCCAAATTTTCACCTACAACAACGTCCGATACCAAACCTCCATTTGTGAGTATTAAATCCAATATGGCCTCTTTACGGGTCGGCTCCTCAACTACTTGTGTTAGAGATAATCCCAGTAGGGAGTTTAGAATATTTGTACTCCTGGTGCACCCAGCTGTTTTGGTTTTCCAGTTCACATCAGGAAGATTAAAGTCCCCCATGATAATAACTTCCCCCTTCATTGCCATTTTGGCTATTCCTCAACCAGCAGATTATCTAGTTCTTCTACTTGTCCAGGGGGTCTATAGATCACAACTACACGAGCTACTGTATGATTGCAAAATGTTAGCGTAACCCAACTGACTCTATGTTCACCTCGCTCACTTTTATTTGGTTCTTTTTATGTTGTTTTTCACATACAGGGCCACTCCTCCTCCTTTCCTACCTTCTCTGTCTTTTCTATATAAAGAGTACCCCGGTATTGTTATGTCCCAGTTATTTTTCTCACTGAACCATGTCTCAGTAACCGCAACTAAATCTACTTTTTCAGCTGCCATCATTGCCTCCAGTTCATTGATTTTATTGACTAAACTGCGAGCATTTATAGACACGACTCTGAGCTTGTCCTTTTTTTCCCCGCATGTTGCTTGCACCCTCCGATTTAGTTTGGGGACAATCAGGCAGATTGTTTTTTACCCTTTTGTCCCCCCCTCCTAGTTTAAATATTTCTTTGCGAAACCTTTGAACTTCTCACTGAGAACATATGTTCCCCTATGAGTAAGATGCAAACCATCTTTTTTATACAGTTCCTTTCTGCTCCAATTAAAGCTATCATGGGACACAAAGCCAAATCCTTGCTCTCGACACCATTCCCGAAGCCACAAATTAAATTCCCTATTGCGCATCTGCCTATCCTGAATGTTATGCACAGGCAAAACTTCAGAGAATGACACAGTGGACGCAATCTGCTGTATTTCACCTCCAAGAACACAAAAATCTCCTTAATCTCAGAAAACTCATTGCTAGCCAAGTCATTTGTCCCTAGATGGACTAGAACATCCACTTCCCCTTGCTGCTTTGCTTGTTTGACAATATTGAGAATACGTTTCTTGTCTCTACGAGCAGTAGCCCCAGGAAGACATCTCACCAAACCACTACTCTCCAGCTCCACACCTCTCATGATAGAATCACCCAGCAACAATTGCCTTCTATCATGTCCCACCTTTTCCTTATTGTTCTTGGTTGCAGTCCTGCATACCTTAGCATAGGGGATGGTGGTTCCTCAACTATGGTGTCTGAGCCTACCTCTGTCTCACCACTACACTCTGAAAGTGCCTCAAAAGAATTAAGAAGAGCCACATACTGTGGGACATGCCTTATATCCACAACTCTAAGTCTACCAGATCCTACAGTAGTCCATCTGCCACTCCTAGGAGGCCTCTGTGGCAGTGGCTTTGTAACAGTCATAGCCATAGCCTGAGTTTGGTAACAGATAATTTACAAATCTCAGACTTCAAACAGCATTTCCTGCTGCAATAAAAGAGGCTGCCTACATATCAGGCACACTCCAAACCTCCAAAAATTGGATCTAAAAACAAATGCATGACAGCTCTTACACTGGACCAAGCCTGCCATTATAGAATGGATTTAAACCAACAAATCTTACCTTTTTGTAGGTTTTCTACCTCCTGTCTAACCTCAGACTACCTCCAGAGTATCACCAGGATATCTCTAAGTGCTCACTTTCAAGACTTCACTTAGAAGGCTTCACAAGCTCAATTAGACCAAGCTAATATTCCACAAGCGTTATATAATCACCTAAGAACACCTCCCCCAGCAAGGTGTGGACAAGTTTAACAACCTTTGCAAATAGCACACAATTGATTCCAATTGTATGCTAATCAGTAAGAGGAATGAGTCACCAGCCTAACCTAATTTACTCACCAGACCTAACTTAAAACCTTAAGATGAATAGAAAAGATCTGTTTGAAACAAAAATCAAAATCACTCACCAGAAGATCTCTAAGTGCTCACTTTGAAGACTTCACTTAGAAGGCTTCACAAGCTCAATTAGACCAAGCTAATATTCCACAAGCTTTATATAATCACCTAAGAACACCTCCCCAGCAAGGTGTGGACAAGTTTAACAACCTTTGCAAATAGCACGCAATTGATTCCAATTGTATGCTAATCAGTAAGAGGAATGAGTCACCAGCCTAACCTAATTTACTCACCAGACCTAACTTAAAACCTTAAGATGAATAGAAAAGATCTGTTTGAAACAAAAATCAAAATCACTCACCAGAAGATCTCTAAGTGCTCACTTTGAAGACTTCACTTAGAAGGCTTCACAAGCTCAATTAGACCAAGCTAATATTCCACAAGCTTTATATAATCACCTAAGAACACCTCCCCAGCAAGGTGTGGACAAGTTTAACAACCTTTGCAAATAGCACGCAATTGATTCCAATTGTATGCTAATCAGTAAGAGGAATGAGTCACCAGCCTAACCTAATTTACTCACCAGACCTAACTTAAAACCTTAAGATGAATAGAAAAGATCTGTTTGAAACAAAAATCAAAATCACTCACCAGAAGATCTCTAAGTGCTCACTTTGAAGACTTCACTTAGAATATATATCCCCTTTGTCTTTCCTCTCTGTGTGAATATATATAGGTATGTATATATATATATATATATATACTCCCCTGTTCAGTATCTGCAGCTTTATTGTATTGCTATTCTATCTTCAGTTCTAGTATTCTTGTCTATGCTTTCAGTATAATTTCTACTTGACTATCATTTCTTCAGTATTTCTCTTTTTCTCAAAACCCCTCCTATATATTCTATTACTACCTTTGATTATTTCTTCTGTGCCTTTTGCAATAAATCTGCTTATATACATATATATATCTGCCTTGTAAGACTCCTTCATTGCACATTGACTCGACCTTGCCGCCCTGGAACCTGAATCCTGACATGCAGTAACACATGTTGTGCTATACACATGTTTATTCCCTTTGTGTGTATTGGAACAAAACAAAAAAAGGGAGGAAAAAAGCAAATTGGACATAATGTTAAACAAAACTCCAAAAATGGGCTGGACAAAATACTTGGCACCTTTTCAAACTTATGGATAAATAAGATTGTTTCAAGCATGTGATGCTCCTGTAAACTCACCTGGGGCAAGTAACAGGTGTTGGCAATATAAAAATCACACCTGAAAGCAGATAAAAAGGAGAGAAGTTCACTTAGTCTTTGCATTGTGTGTCTGTGTGTGCCACACTAAGCATGGACAATAGAAAGAGGAGAAGAGAAATGTCTGAGGACTTGAGAACCAAAATTGTTGAAAAATATCAACAATCTCAAGGTTACAAGTCCATCTCCAGAGATCTATATTTGCCTTTGTCCACAGTGCGCAACATTATCAAGAAGTTTGCAACCCATGGCACTGTAGCTAATCTCTCTGGGCGTGGCCGGAAGAGAACAATTGATGAAAGGTTGCAACGCAGGATAGTCCGGATGGTGGATAAACTGACCCAAACAAGTTCCAAAGAAATTCAAGCTGTCCTGCAGGCTCAGGGAGCATCAGTGTCAGCGCAAACTATCCATCAACATTTAAATGAAATGAAACGCTATGGCAGGAGACCCAGAAGTTCCCCACTGCTGACACAGAGGCATAAAAAAGCAAGACTACAGTTTGCCAAAATGTACTTGAGTAAGCCAAAATTCTTCTGGGAAAACGTCTTGTGGACAGATGAGACCAAGATAGAGATTTTTGGCAAAGCACATCATTCTACTGTTTACCGACAATGGAATGAGGCCTACAAAGAAAAGAACACCGTACCTACAGTGAAATATGGTGGAGGTTCAATGATGTTTTGGGGTTGTTTTGCTGCCTCTGGCACTGGGTGCCTTGAATGTGTGCAAGGCATCATGAAATCTGAGGATTACCAAAGGATTTTGGGTCACACTGTAGAGCCCAGTGTCAGAAAGCTGGGTTTGCGTCTGAGATCTTGGGTCTTCCAGCAGGATAATGACCCCAAACATATGTCAAAAAGCAGCAAGAAATGGATGGCAACAAAGTGCTGGAGAGTTCTGAAGTGGCCAGCAATGAGTCCAGATCTAAATCCCATTGAACACCTGTGGAGAGATCTTAAAAGTGATGTTGGGAAAAGGCGCCCTTCCAATAAGAGAGACCTGGAGCAATTTGCAAAGGAAGAGTGGTCCAAAATTCCAGGTGAGAGGTGAAAGAAGCTTATTGATGGTTATAGGAAGCCACTGATTTCAGTTATTTTTTCCAAAGGGTGTGCAACCAAATATTAAGTTAAGGGTGCAAAGAATTGTGTCCAGCCCATTTTTGGAGTTTTGTGTGACATTATGTCCAATTTGCTTTTTTTCCTCCCTTTTTTTGTTTTGTTCCAATACACACAAAGGGAATAAACATGTGTATAGCAAAACATGTCTTACTGCAATACTTTTCTGTGAGAAATACTTGATTTTCTGGAAAAATGACTGGGGTGCCAACAATTTCGGCCATGACTGTACTTATGTGCGGGCAACACGGACGTTAACACTGCGTTCGTCTGACCCCAGCCTTACTGTATGATGATACTTGCTGCCCTTGCAGTCTTGCACCAAAGGTAGATTATCTGGGTGCACTGACGCCTTAACCAGATGCATATCTTTTCAATATAGGACCACATGGTCCACCCCTGAACTCTTCCACAATACTACAGAGGGGTTACTGTATGATGATACTTGATGGCCTGGCATTAAAGGCACAATATCTGGGTGAACTGAAGCCCATTAACATATAAAAAAAAAATTCAATATAGGACCAACCACATGGTCCACCCCTGCACTCTTCCACCATACCACAGAGGGGTTACTGTATGATGATACTTGCTGGCCTGGCAGTCTTGCACCAAAGGCAGAATATCTGGGTGCACTGACGCCCATTCCCAGATTCATATCTTTTTAATATAGGACCGCATGGTCCACCCCTGCACTCTTCCACAATACCACAGAGGGGTTACTGTATGATGATACTTGCTGGCCTGGCATTAAAGGCTCAATATCTGGGTGCACTGACACCTTTATCATATTCATATCTTTTTAATATAGGACCGCATGGTCCACCCCTGCACTCTTCCACAATACCACAGAGGGGTTACTGTATGATAGTACTTGCATGCCTGGCACTAAAGGCACAATATTTGGGTGCACTGCCACTGACGCCTGTATCAGATTCATATCCTCAGAGGGGTTACGGTGTGACGGCACTGTTGCCGACGCTAAAAGCCCAATTTTAAAGCACCTATTGTTACTTTCATCCAAAGCCTGCATTAGTTTCACAATAATTTAGCCAAAAAATCACTAAACTTTTTCTGCGCGTCCTAAAATGTCTTTTCATACAGGCTGCCGCCCCAAGCAGTTGTTTATGGATAGATTAAAGAAAAAGCATTTACCGTCATTTGAAACGTCATTTTTTTGTTTTTAAGTGTTTCTATACATCCTAGAAATCCGCCACTTCACGGGCAGGTTATGGGGACCTCCTAGGCACAATATTTGAAGGAATTTTTCATTTTTATTTTTAACCCTTATTTCATGGAAAACTCACTGTCCCTTTAAAAACGTTTTTTTTAAAACTTTTTGTCCTTGTTTCCTGTCCCCCAGGGCACTACCCGGACCCCCATACACCTTTTATGGCAAATATGTAGCATATATGCCCTCTTGGAGGGCACTCTAAAAAACTGAATTTTCAGCCCCATTGACTTGCATGGGGGTTCGGGTTCGATCCCGAACAAATGGGAAGTTCGGGTTCGGGCTCGAACCGAACTCGGGGAGTGTTCGGCTTATCCCTAGTCATTAAAAAGGATTTTATTCTGGGCAGCAGCAAAAGAAACGTTTACCAGCGCAATACATGAGATTCAACGTTTTTACAAAAAGCAGGTGTTGCAATAAAGTTTGACACATTGTTCCTGAAATACGGGTTTGTAGGTAAATCAGAATATTTACTGCAAGCTGAACATGAACCTTAGTGAGGAGAAAAGGGGTTTGTGAGGGTCCTGAGAACGAGCAACGGCACTAGTGGCTGCTCTACAGCGGGGCCGCTCAGGTCTCACAAGGTTTAATCTTGTGCCATTACAGGGATGAATGCTCCATATGCAAATCAGTCTGCTCTCACCCAATGAGGGTGGCCAGCACTGACTGCCAAGGACGTCATCCCTGCACGAGAGGTGCAGCAACCCCCGACGATCGAACCTTCACTGATTATCCAACAATTATTATTATTATTATTATTCTTTATTTATAAAGCGCCAGCATATTCCGCAGCGCTGTGTCACATTTCTTGCGCTTCATCTCTTCAAAGTCAAGTTCTGAACCCATCATTCTCTTGTAGATATCCTTATGTCATTACAGGTGGTTTCAAAGTGGGTGGTGGAATCGTAAGTACGAGAGATAAAGATCTGACTTTCGGTTCCTACATCAGTAGGAGCATACAGGTCACTAATGCTAACAAACGTTTGGTCAATGGGTTGGAGAATTTCCACAACAGGTTGGATTCCTTTCTCCGGCTCATTTGGTTCTACTGTAGTGTTTATATTTTCCACATTGTGTGTTATGAGATCATGCACACATAGATATCACATTTTCTGTCGACCTGATTTTGAGGAAAGATGATCTGGCAGGAGTTGGCATCATTTGTGTCCTTTATCGGGTGGCTGAGGATGCAGATTACACACATAACTTGACCCACTTTAGTGACACGATTCGGAACATAACCAGGATCACGTACGAGTTGTTTGCAACGTGCCGCCTCTCCTTCAGATTTTACACCAACCACTTTGTAATTTTCTATAACCCATTGCTCAGTTGGTTTGTAACCAGTTGGTTTGTTTAGCAGTTGGTTTGTCACCAGTTGGTTTGTTTAGCAGTTGGTTTGTTTAGCAGTTGGTTTGTCACCAGTTGGTTTGTTTAGCAGTTGGTTTGTTTAGCAGTTGGTTTGTCTAGCAGTTGGTTTGACACCAGTTGGTTTGTTTAGCAGTTGGTTTGTTTAGCAGTTAGTTTGTCACGAGTTGGTTTGTTTAGCAGTTGGTTTGTCACCAGTTGGTTTGTTTAGCAGTTGGTTTGTTTAGCAGTTGGTTTGTTTAGCAGTTGGTTTGTCACCAGTTGGTTTGTTTAGCATTTGGTTTGTTTAGCAGTTGGTTTGTTTAGCAGTTGGTTTGTCACCAGTTGGTTTGTTTAGCAGTTGAAAATGGCAAAAAGAAATCTGTATCGATGGCGCCACCTAGAGGAAATAGATGTAAAATGTTCCACAAAACAATATTTGCGTATAAACAAAGCTAAAAAGATTTTTTAAAATGAGAAACAATTCTTGGTTTGAATCAGCAGCTGTCTCTTTCAATAGGTGGTATATCCAAACCCACCGAAGGATAATAAATCAGGCAAAAAGAAAAAGATGATGGAGTCAGCGCTTCCTTCAATCAGTGTTTTCTTCTTTTCTGTATACCTTTAAAATAAGCAGAAACACTGCCATAGCGTAGTAAACTTATTATGTAGCTGGAAATAGTAAAGAAAAGGAACACTCACATTTTATTGTGTCTCAATCAGACACTAGATGCTCCAGGCTACCGGCAACATTTGGATGGGAATGCCGGATTTCCCCCAGGATTCGTAGTCTTGCTGTTCCAATAATTTCTGGACGCCAAATATTGGTTTTAAAGGCAAAAATTTATTAAAATAAATAAAACAGGAACATGAATATATCACCTAAACGCGTTTCGCGAGAAACCTCGCTTCCTCAGTAGGTTTGATCCATGTTACATACAAGACTACATTTATACTGAGAAAGAGACAGGGTTAGAGTGGAAACCGGGAGGTGCCTTCAATTACACCAAACAAGAAGCCTGATTGATGCATATGTTAACAGGGAAGCTGATTGCTTTAAAAAATAAATAAAACAATGCATCACAGCGCAAAATTCACCTATATGTTAAACATATTAAAGGTCAGGGTGCTAGCTGCAATTACAATTACGATAGGAACAAGCGATCTAACAAGCAGGCAAAAAACATATATATGTTTTTCCTTCTCTCAAGCCCCGTGAATCGAAAAGGAGAAAGGATTCTGGCGGACCTAATCTAAAATTCGCCGAGTTTGTGGAGAAAGAAGAAAATCGTGAGAACAAAATAGCAATAGAGTGTATGTAGTAATATATACTGAAAGGAATTCTATGTAATTAGATAGCTGTGTCGCAGATTCATGTCCCTTGGAACATAATCTATTAGGCTGTCATGGAAAACGTTATCAACTTGTTAAATAAATATTATAGTGCTTTAATGGTCTAAGAAATTACTTCTAAAGATAAATCAATAATTAAGGTGAAGTGGGTGTGTAATTCACTCAATATCGGAGCTTACATATACATGTGTAGATTTAATATATAGAGGGTAATTAAGCATTAATTGCTTCATAATTAGATGTGCAAACAGACATGCAGAGTGAAACCCTATGGTTCATATGGTAATCATTATGAATCTGTGTATAAAGAATAGATCCATATCTAAAGTAATTACAAAGTATCCACAGTGTTATTCGTGATAGTCATATTAACGCACTTAATTCTTGCCCGTTATGTAAACGGAGATGGATAACAATGATACATGTTCGATATGGGAAAAAAGATTAGTCCCAATTAGAGCGCACAATTAAAGTGCATAATTAAAGTGCATAATTAAAGTGCATAATTAAAGTGCATAATTAAAGTGCATAATTAAAGTGCACAATTGTCTCTAAGCATTATAATTAGGCATTTTCAACCATAGCACTTTAATTATGCACTTTAATTATGCACTTTAATTGTGCGCTCTAATTGGGACTAATCTTTTTTCCCATATCGAACATGTATCATTGTTATCCATCTCCGTTTACATAACGGGCAAGAATTAAGTGCGTTAATATGACTATCACTAATAACACTGTGGATACTTTGTAATTACTTTAGATATGGATCTATTCTTTATACACAGATTCATAATGATTACCATATGAACCATAGGGTCACTCTGCATGTCTGTTTGCACATCTAATTATGAAGCAATTAATGCTTAATTACACTCTATATATTAAATCTACACATGTATATGTAAGCTCCGATATTGAGTGAATTACACACCCACTTCACCTTAATTATTGATTTATCTTTAGAAGTAATTTCTAAGGCCATTAAAGCACTATAATATTTATTTAACAAGTTGATAACGTTTTCCATGACAGCCTAATAGATTATGTTCCAAGGGACATGAATCTGCGACACAGCTATCTAATTACATAGAATTCCTTTCAGTATATATTACTACATACGCTCTATTGCTATTTTGTTCTCACGATTTTCTTCTTTCTCCACAAACTCGGCGAATTTTAGATTAGGTCCGCCAGAATCCTTTCTCCTTTTCGATTCACGGGGCTTGAGAGAAGGAAAAACATATATATGTTTTTTGCCTGCTTGTTAGATCGCTTGTTCCTATCGTAATTGTAATTGCAGCTAGCACCCTGACCTTTAATATGTTTAACATATAGGTGAATTTTGCGCTGTGATGCATTGTTTTATTTATTTTTTAAAGCAATCAGCTTCCCTGTTAACATATGCATCAATCAGGCTTCTTGTTTGGTGTAATTGACGGCACCTCCCGGTTTCCACTGTAACCCTGTCTCTTTCTCAGTATAAATGTAGTCTTGTATGTAACATGGATCAAACCTACTGAGGAAGCGAGGTTTCTCGCGAAACGCGTTTAGGTGATATATTCATGTTCCGGTTTTATTTATTTTAATAAATTTTTGCCTTTAAAACCAATATTTGGCGTCCAGAAATTATTGGAACGGCAAGACTACGAATCCTGGGGGAAATCCGGCATTCCCATCCAAATGTTGCCGGTAGCCTGGAGCATCTAGTGTCTGATTGAGACACAATAAAATGTGAGTGTTCCTTTTCTTTACTATTTCCAGCTACATAATAAGTTTACTACGCTATGGCAGCGTTTCTGCTTATTTTAAAGGTATACAGAAAAGAAGAAAACACTGATTGAAGGAAGCGCTGACTCATCATCTTTATCTTTTTGTCTTGTTTAGCAGTTGGTTTGTTTAGCAGTTGGATTGTTTAGCAGTTGGTTTGTTTAGCAGTTGGTTTGTTTAGCAGTTGGATTGTTTAGCAGTTGGTTTGTTTAGCAGTTGGTTTGTTTAGCAGTTGGTTTGTTTAGCAGTTGGTTTGTTTAGCAGTTGGTTTGTTTAGCAGTTGGTTTGTTTAGCAGTTGGTTTGTTTAGCAGTTGGTTTGTTTAGCAGTTGGATTGTTTAGCAGTTGGTTTGTTTAGCAGTTGGATTGTTTAGCAGTTGGTTTGTTTTTTCACCAATTGGTTTGTTTAGCAGTTGGTTTGTTTAGCAGTTGGTTTGTTTAGCAGTTGGTTTGTTGCATATCGGTTCCTGCACTTTTATACAGATCTTCCAATCATTGAAGATTGGAGTCATTGAAGCCCTTTCTCCTCCTTGATAACAGTTCCAATCCCTGTGCAATATACCTTCTTGCCATTCACAGACATGATGTCAGAGAGGATACATTGCGTGAGGCCGGTCCCCAGCACGATCACGTCGTACTCCTCATTCATGGTGATTCACCGGCAGCGGGTGATTCAGGAAGCAGACGAGCAGGCGGGCAGAAGCGGGTGCGCGCTCCGGTACCACCAGCTTTTCAAACACGTTAAAATTATGCGCGCAAACGCTGTCAGTTAAAATTTGCGCATGGAATAGAAAACCATCCGCGTACCAGCTCACAAACGCGTTTGCGCTCACAATGTTAAGTATAGGACACGCGCAGTACATTACGCTCGCAAAGGGTTCGCGCAGGTTCACCCCCGGTAAACATTGACGTGTATTTTTTCCACAGACATTGTAATACAACGTTCAGCGCAAAGGGTTTTACCCCTCACGTTAATGCGCTTTTGCACATGCGTTCTTTTTGCGTGAGGAATGTAGTAGGTCCCTGTGTGTGTGAAGCTCTGAATGCTGCCAGGGAGGGGGTTGAAAGGGTTAATCAGGGGTGCTGTTCTGAATGCTGCTGGGGAGAGGGAGGGGTTGAAAGGGTTAATCAGGGGTGCTGTTCTGGATGCTGCTGGGGAGAGGGAGGGGTTGAAAGGGTTAATCAGGGGTGTTGCTCTGGATGCTGCTGGGGAGAGGGAGGGGTTGAAAGGGTTAATCAGGGGTGTTGCTCTGGATGCTGCTGGGGAGAGGGAGGGGTTGAAAGGGTTAATCAGTGGTGTTGCTCTGGATGCTGCTGGGGGGGTGCTGTGTTGGAAGGTGTGGGACTTTCTGCCTTTTCTCCTGTCTCTTCCCTAGCATCCCTCACATTCTTTACTTTAACCCTCTCTCTCCCTCCTCCCTGTCAGCTCACTGGTTTTCCCTCTCGATTCCATCCTCCCTGTCCTCCTGTCTGCATCTCTCAATGACTGGCACATTAAGCTGCGGCTCTTTCTTCCTGCCACCCCCCCCCTGCACTCATGTCTCCCTGTAATGCAGGGTTTGAGACCCCTGCGTAGTATGAGTATGAAACCCAATGGCAAGCCGCGGATAAGGAATTCAGGAAACGAACGATGTAGAATAAAACAATCTTTAGTGAATCAGGGATAGTAACTTAAGTCCAGAAAATGATACGGTCGGAATAGGAACTCGTAAGAAAAATTTCTAGGAAAGGACAACACGTAATAACGAAGATGATGGCGTAGTCGATGGCACAATCCGGGTCAAAGGGTTGAAGAAGGTGGCCTAGTCGATGGCACAATCCGGGTCAAAGGGTTGAAGAAGGTGGCCTAGTCGATGGCACAATCCGGGTCAAAGGGTTGAAGAAGGTGGCCTAGTCGATGGCACAATCTGGGTTGAAGGGTTGAAGAAGGTAACGTGGTTAAGGAATACGAGGAGCACTGGGAAACTGAAGCGGAAGGCAACAGTAGAACCTGGTTAATGTGTTGGGAAGGAAGGCGGATTTAAATAGGGTTCATAGGATCATGGGAATATCTTTCACCTCAAAAAAAAGGGGATAAAAAAAAGACTGAGAATGGAAGAGGGGATGAAAAAAAAGAAAGGGGATAAAAAAAAGTGAGAATGGAAGAGGGGATGAAAAAAAATAATGAGAAAGGATAAAAAAAACAATAAGAGGGGATGAAAAAAAAGAAAGAGGGAGAGAGGTGGGTATTGTAGGTGGAGTTGAGGTACCTGAATCTTTGGTAGGTCAATGGGAGGTATACAAGGATCTCCTGAACAGATGTCAAGCAGTACCCCTAATCGGCCAACCGAGGGCGCCAGAGTACCAGGCCTTGTATTACTTAGGAGAGTTTGTTCTCGTGCGTGCGCGCTCTCACCTTCAGTACTCTGATTCGGCCGGCGGCGTGGGGCGTATAATGGCTCTCTCTCTCCATCCTGCGAACCAGGAAGCTGCAGCAACGCGCCACGAGGGATCTCAGGTGAGTAGAGCACCTCTCCCAGCATGGCGACCCGGACCGGAGCGGGCCGTGGAGCGGGGCATGACACTCCCACAATATTTTCTGATGATCAAGGGTCACCACAAGCCTAACCTGCTGCCCCCCACCTCTCACCTTCCCCATCACATTACTTCCATGAATAATGATTATTATTATAGATTTTAAACAATATTATTTAACCTCCGGGGGGGGGGGGCTGATTATATGATTTGTTTTGAAGCGGTATATTGTTTTAAATGGATTTATTTATTTTTTGACTCTCCACCAGGTCTCGCCCCCCTGCGTTGCGGAGCTCGCAGGGAAGGGAACCCGGAAGCAGGATGACACGACCGGCCGGAGGAGACTGCAGGAGGAGATCAAGGGAACGCAGGGACAAGGTATGTACCAGCCCAAATGCGGCTTGGGGTTACTGTTTTTGGCTCTGAAATTTAACCCCGAACCACACTTGGGAATACCGCCAGCGAGGTTAATAAACATATTAATAGTTTTATGCATTTTAATATATACTTACACCGCACATTACTGTGAGGTTTATTGCTGTGGAGCTCTGTGATACGCTCATACACACCGCACATTACTGTGAGTTTTATTGCTGGGGAGCTCTATGATACGCTCATGCACACTGCACATTACTGTGAGTTTTATTGCTGGGGAGCTCTGTGATATGCTCATACACATCGCACATTACTGTGAGTTTTATTGCTGTGGAGATCTGTGATACGCTCATACACACCGCACATTACTGTGAGTTTTATTGCTGGGGAGCTCTGTGATACGCTCATGCACACTGCACATTACTGTGAGTTTTATTGCTGTGGAGCTCTGTGATATGCTCATGCACACTGTACATTACTGTGAGTTTTATTGCTGTGGAGCTCTGTGATGCGCACATACACACCGCACATTACTGTGAGCTTTATTGTTGTGGAGCTCTGTGATACCCTCATACACACCGCACATTACTGTGAGCTTTATTGTTGTGGAGCTCTGTGATACCCTCATACACACCGCACATTACTGTGAGCTTTATTGTTGTGGAGCTCTGTAATGTGCAGTTGTACAAGTGTATCAGTAATGTACACCATCTTTATAAACCTGAAAAGTGATCGGCAGTTTGGATAATTATTTGGCACTTTGTTATGAATTTTACTGATCTTCAGTTCCAGTTCGTTCTTCTGACAGTGTGCAATTGCTTTGCTGCTCTGCTGCCGGTGAGTGTGAACTGGAACTGAAGATCTGTAAAATTCATAACAAAGTGGTAAGTTATTATACAATCTGGGGTTAGCATTCGCAGCCAACCAGATGTCACAGATGTCATGTTTATGGAGCGCATGCGTAGAGGGTCCTGTTTCTATATATATATATATATATATTAACCTCTGTAAAAAATATTGTGTGTGGGGGGGGGGGCGCAATTTTCTGTTCTTGCCTCGGGTGCAAAAGGAGCTAGATACAGCTCTGCCTGCTTGTTTTATTGATGATTCTCTCTCTGTATCCCTGCCTGGTGCTGCTAGTGTGTGCTATCGATCCTGCCACATACTGTATCGCAGTACACAGTGTATACCCGTTGCTGACCCGGTCTGTTATAACAGCGATTCTCTCTCGTGCCCCTGTCTGTTGGACCTGCCGCCTGGTGTTGTTGGTGTGTGCTTTCTATCCTGCTAGATACTACAGCGCAGTACAAAATATATATTATTTGATCACTTGTGTTTATTGCTTGGTGCAATCTCCCTGGCCTTTGTGGCTGCTAGAAGTATAGGGTTAGTGGCCCCGACCATCCTAAGGATCGGAGGTTTAGCGGTCTGTTTACAGGGATCCCACCTGGCCTGTCCTAGGGAACGTCACAACGTGCTTAGGGCACCAGGCACAAAGGGGACACCACAAAGCTGATCAAAAGGGTGAAAAGAAAAAAAATGAAGCTTTGTAAAATAAATTGATAAAACTAGTGCAGATTGATCATAATGTTCTGTTTCTGGTGATGGTGCACCCTAGGGTTTTCTTCCCAGGTTTGCCACAAGGGGCGCTGCTGACACAGTGCAGTCTGACCTCTGCCGGTCAGTAAGATCTTTGACACGCTCACATGTTTACTGTTGTGGAAAATTCTCGACTGACCTCGATGCCCCAGACATGATGTGAGCGATATCCTTGAAAATCTAAGACCACTGCTCTGTTAAGAACGTCGCGCAGCTTCAGTGATGCTTCATCTAATTCGTGTAAATAGTTGTCTCTGTTGATCTTTTTTGAGTCTTTTTGTGGAGCCAAATTTAGTTGTCAGGACAGTCATTTCAATGACCCTCTCTGCCCCTTTTTAATTTCAGCCCCCTTTTCATACCAGGGGCCCAGGGTACCCCCCCTCCCAGCTCACATGTAATATATTGCCCCCAGCTCACACGGATATATATATTGCCCCAGCCCAGCTCACACATGAATATATATTGCCCCAGCTTACATGGATATATTGCCCCAGTTCACATGGATATAGATTGCCCCAGCTCACACATGAGTATATATTGCCCCAGCTCACATGGATATAGATTGCCCCAGCTCACACATTGCCCCAGCTCACACATGGATATATATTGCCCCAGCTCACATGGATATAGATTGCCCCAGCTCACACCTTTCCCCAGCTCACACATGGATATATATTGCCCCAGCTCACATGGATATAGATTGCCCCAGCTCACACCTTTCCCCAGCTCCCACATGAATATATATTGCCCCAGCTTACATGGATATATTGCCCCAGTTCACATGGATATAGATTGTCCCAGCTCACACATGAATATATATTGCCCCAGCTCACATGGATATAGATTGCCCCAGCTCGCACATGAATATATATTGCCCCAGCTCACATGGATATAGATTGCCCCAGCTCACACATGGATATATATTGCCCCAGCTCACATGGATATAGATTGCCCCAGCTCACACCTTTCCCCAGCTCACACATGGATATATATTGCCCCAGCTCACATGGATATATATAGTGCCCCAGCTCACATGGATATATATTGGCCTCTGCTCACATGGATATATAGTAACCCAGCTCAAATTTTATATATAATTCCCCCAGCTCACGTGGTTCCAATCAGTCTCCTGCTGTCAGCAGTGCCAGGCCAGGCCCCTCTGAGTGCTTTTCTCTGTACGAGCGGCCGCCAGCATGAAGCTTGGCCGCTCACCTGTGAACAATGCACAAGCCGCGGTCTCGCAAGATTCCGGAAGTTCACGAGGTCGCGGCTGGTGGATCCCTCCCAGGCGAGGTTCATGCCAGCAGTCGCTCGTACAGTGAAAAGCACTCGGCAATATTTTCTCGGGGGGGAGGCAATTGCCCTGATGCCCCCCCTGGATCCACCCCTGCTTGGAAGGAATGGTGCCAGGGAGAAGATCAGTGGTGCAATCATAAGGTGGTAAGATCTCTGATTTTTTCTTATCAAAAGACCTCCTTCAGGTCTAGGTATCACTCAGGTACCTCTGTGGACAGAGGAGGAGCAGTAGTTATGTTTAGGTTATCGATAGTACTGCTCATTCCCAGACACTGTGACCAACATTGTGGACTTCATGAACTCAGTGGCGTAGCGTGGGGGGGCCAACGGGTCGGTGGCCCCGGGTGCGATTAACTTAGGGTGTAAATTTCAAATTTGCGCCCTAATACGTATTTTCCAGCCGATCAGCCGCGCCGCCGAATCCAGAAAATATCCGGAAAAGAGTACTGTCACGTGACGCCGGTGACGCAGTGCACCAGCGCCATGCTTCTTGTCACGTGTGCAGGAGAGTGCAGGGCTCCTCACGGCAGCGGGACCATGCATGGCTGCGTGCTGCTCTCTCACAGATCGAGAGGAGGGAGTGTGCTGCCTGCTGTGACACAGTGAGAGAGAGGAGACGACGAGGAGTCACGAGTGACGGTGATGATAAGCCAAAAGAAGAGAACCATCCGCTGGTCCATCTGATCCATCTCCTGTCCTGGCTGTGCATGTGTGCCGTCCATTCCCCAAGCCCAGCCAAGGTACCTGCTCCCCGTGAGTGTGACAGCGGCAGCCACAGCCTGTACAGTATATTGTATATTGCCAATGCCAAGATAAGATCACAGTAGGATAGAAATGCGGCCTCATTGTTCAGCCAAACCCCTGGGGCATTGCTAATCTGGTTCTGCACTGCAGAGCAGTGTTAATTAAAAGAAAGCTGTGTAACTAATTCAGTGTCATCTTTACAAAAGCATTGTCATTCCAATTCCATTCTTCTCTCTTCTAGTGTGTTGCTGATATATAGTCAATTTAAATCATCAAAAACAAGCAAAATTCTAAGCTTGCTGGTGTCATTGGTCAACGTTAAATGCCCACTCCTATCTCCTCCTATATGGATAATTAGCACTTTCCCTGCATACAACGTGTGGAAGATGTCACCCGGCAATGGCATTCGCTGCAGAGGAGTACCTCACACGTTGTCCATTAAACTCACCGTTACAATGATCAATGAGAATTCAGGGCAACCACTTGGGTCACGCGTGTGTTATGATGACACGGTGTCCTGAGGTCTTATTTTTCAGAAGGCCAAAGGGAAAAGTTACAGTTGCAAGAAAAAGTATGTGAACCCTTTGGGATTATGTGGAGTTTTGCATGAATTGGTCATAAAATGTCTCTGATCTTCATCTAAGTCACAACAATTTGAAAATCACAGTCTGCTTAAAATAATACAACACAAACATATGTTTTCATGTGTTTATTGAACATAACATGTAAACATTAAAAAAAAAAGGACATAACATAGCACCACAGCGATAAAACTCCCAGTAATGTGCGGTGTGTATGAGCGTATCACAGAATCCACAGCAATAAAACTCACAGTAATGTGCAGTGTGTATGAACGTATCACAGAATCCACAGCAATAAATATCACAGTAACGGCTGTATATGATGGCCTTTGGGTCTGGGCCTGGTCCCTGGGTCTGGTTTGGGCCTTGGGGTCTGTGCTCTGGGCCTTGGAGTCTGGGCTGGGCCTGGTCCCTGGGCCTTGAGGTCTGGCCTTGGCCCTGGGTCTGGGCTCTGGTCCCTGGGACTGGGCCTTGGGTCTGGTCCCTGGTGTCTGGGCCCTGAGTCTGGCCTGGGGTCTGGTCCCTGGGGTCTGGGCCCTGGGTCTGGTCCCTGGGGATGGGCCTTGGGGTCTGCTCCCTGGGGCTGGGCCTTGGGGTCTGGTCCCTGGGGCTGGGCCTTGGGGTCTGGTCCCTGGGGCTGGGCCTTGGGGTCTGGTCCCTGGGGCTGGGCCTTGGGGTCTGGTCCCTGGGGCTGGGCCTTGGGGTATGGTCCCTGGGTCTAGGCTGGTCCCTGGGGTCTTGCCTGGGTTCTGGGTCTGGGACTTGGGGTCTGGGCCCTAGGCCTTGGGGTCTGGGCCCTGGGCCTTGGGGTCTGGGCCCTGGGTCTGGGTCTTGGGGACTGGGCCCTCGGTCTGGGCCCTGGGTCTGGGTCTTGGGGTCTGGGCTTTGGGGTCTGGGCCCTGGGTTTGGGCCTTGGGGTCTGGGCCCTGGTGTCTGGGCCCTGGGTCTGGGCCTTGGGGTCTGGGCCTTGGGGTCTGGGCCCTGGGTTTGGGCCTTGGGGTCTGGGCCTTGGGGTCTGAGCCTTGGGGTCTGGGCCCTGGATTTGGCCTTGGGACCTGGACCTTGGGGTCTGGCCCTGGGTTTGGGCCTTGGGGTCTGGGCCCTGGTGTCTGGGCCCTGGGTCTGGGCCTTGGGGTCTGGGCCTTGGGGTCTGGGCCCTGGTTTGGGCCTTGGGGTCTGGGCCTTGGGGTCTGAGCCTTGGGGTCTGGGCCCTGGATTTGGCCTTGGGACCTGGACCTTGGGGTCTGGGCCCTGGGTCTGGGCCTTGGGGTCTGGGCTTTGGGGTCTGGGCCCAGGATCTGGGCCCAGGGTCTGGGCCCTGGGTCTGGGCCTTGGGGTCTGGGCCCTGGGTATGGCCTTGGGGACTGGGCCCTGGGTCTGGGCCTTGGGGTCTGGGCCCTGGGTCTGGGCCCTGGGTCTGGACTCTGGGTCTGGGCCCTGGGTCTGGACTCTGGGTTTGGGCCCTGGGTCTGGACCCTGGGGTTTGGGCCCTGGGGTCTGGGCCCTGGGTTTGGGCCTTGGGGTCTGAGCCCTGGGTTTGGGCCTTGGGGTCTGGGCCCGGGGTCTGGGCCTTGGGGTTTGGGCCTTGGGGTCTGAGCCCTGGGTTTGGGCCTTGGGGTCTGGGCCCGGGGTCTGGGCCTTGGGGTCTGGGCCTTGGGGTCTGGGCCTTGGGGTCTGGGCCTTAGGGACTAGGCCCTGGGTCTGGGCCTTGGGGACTGGGCCCTGGGTCTGGGCCCTGGGTCTGGGCCTTGGGTCTAGGCTGGGCCCTGGCTCACCACTCCGCTGTCTTCTTTTCTTCTGTCTTCTTTTCTTCTGTCTTCTTTTCTTCTGGTCTTCAGCCCGGGCCCTCCACCTCAGGCGCGCAGTTTCACTGGGTGGAGGGGGCAGAGCCAAAGCAACGTGCTTGGGAGGCCCCCACACGCTGCTTACCCTGCCCAGCCAGCCAGTGAAGCTGCCAGGAGCCAGAAATGTTTCCAGAAAATCAAGTATTCCTCACAGAAAAGTATTGCAGTAACACATGTTTTGCTATACACAGGTTTATTCCCTTTGTGTGTATTGGAACAAAACAAAAAAAGGGAGGAAAAAAAGCAAATTGGACATAATGTCACACAAAACTCCAAAAATGGGCTGGACAAAATTCTTGGCACCTTTTCAAAATTGTGGATAAATAAGATTGTTTCAAGCATGTGATGCTCCTGTAAACTCACCTGGGGCAAGTAACAGGTGTGGGCAATATAAAAATCACACCTGAAAGCAGATAAAAAGGAGAGAAGTTCACTTAGTCTTTGCATTGTGTGTCTGTGTGTTCCACACTAAGCATGGACAACAGAAAGAGGAGAAGAGAACTGTCTGAGGACTTGAGAACCAAAATTGTGGAAAAATATCAACAATCTCAAGGTTACAAGTCCATCTCCAGAGATCTAGATTTTCCTTTGTCCACAGTGCGCAACATTATCAAGAGGTTTGCAACCCATGGCACTGTAGCTGATCTCTCTGGGCGTGGATGGAAGATAAAAATTGATGAAAGGTTGCAACGCAGGATAGTCCGAATTGGTGGATAAACTGTCCCAAACAAGTTCCAAAGAAATTCAAGCTGTCCTGCAGGCTCAGGGAGCATCAGTGTCAGCGCGAACTATCCGTCGACATTTAAATGAAATGAAACGCTATGGCAGGAGACCCAGGAGGACCCCACTGCTGACACAGAGACCTAAAAAAGCAAGACTACAGTTTGCCAAAATGTACTTGAGTAAGCCAAAATTCTTCTGGGAAAACGTCTTGTGGACAGATGAGACCAAGATAGAGCTTTTTGGTAAAGCACATTATTCTACTGTTTACCGACAATGGAATGAGGCCTACAAAGAAAAGAACACAGTACCTACAGTGAAATATGGTGGAGGTTCAATGATGTTTTGGGGTTGTTTTGCTGCCTCTGGCACTGGGTGCCTTGAATGTGTGCAAGACATCATGAAATCTAAGGATTACCAAAGGATTTTTGGTTGCACTGTAGAGCCCAGTGTCAGAAAGCTGGGTTTGCGTCCAAGATCTTGGGTCTTCCAGCAGGACAATGATCCCAAACATATGTCAAAAAACACCCAGAAATGGATGGCAACAAAGCGCTGGAGAGTTCTGAAGTGGCCAGCAATGAGTCCAGATCTAAATCCCATTGAACACCTGTGGAGAGATCTTAAAATTGCTGTTTGGAAAAGGCGCCCTTCCAATAAGAGAGACCTGGAGCAGTTTGCAAAGGAAGAGTGGCCCAAAATTCCGGGTGAGAGGTGTAAGAAGCTTATTGATGGTTATAGGAAGCCACTGATTTCACTTATTTTTTCCAAAGGGTGTGCAACCAAATATTAAGTTAAGGGTGCAAAGAATTGTGTCCAGCCCATTTTTGGAGTTTTGTGTGACATTATGTCCAATTTGCATTTTTTCCTCCCTTTTTTTGTTTTGTTCCAATACACACAAAGGGAATAAACGTGTGTATAGCAAAACATGTGTTACTTGATTTTCTGGAAAAATGTCTGGGGTGCCAACAATTTCAGCCATGACTGTATATATGTATGTGTGTAGGAAGGGGGCTGGTGTGTTTGTGTGCGTGTATGTATGTATATGTTTGGAGAGGGGGCGTGATTGCATTAAAATTTTGCCCCCCCCTGATAAAATTTCTGCAGACGTCCATGCTTTGGTGGGTGTACAAGTGGAAGCTACAAGAGTTTCTCCATTTTTGTTGTGACATTAAGAATATTTTTAATCATCACTGTTTCAACTGCCAGTTGTGAAAGAAGTTTCTCAAAACTTAAATTAATCAAAACATATCAGAGATCTACAATGAGCCAAGAGAGAGTCATTTAGCAATACTGTCGATATGGAGGGATTTCAATGTAGATTTCAATTCTGTTGTTGAATAATTTGCACAAGTTAAAAGCAGGAGATTTTAAATACATTTGAGTATACTAGCAGTAAATTGTGGTTTTGTTTATCATATCAGTATTTTGTTATGTGACTAGGGATGAGCGTTCGGTTCGGTACGTGAGTTCCAATCGAACATCGGCCATTCGGGTATTCGGCGAACGCCGAACATTATGGGATGTTCGCGGTTTGTTCGACCACAGACATTCCATAATAAAAAATGCGTCCACAGGTCTCCTAAATGTACCGGCGGCTGCCGGTACATTTAGGAGACCTGTGGCTGTGGCCCCCGGCCCCCTTAACTCACCTGTCCTGCAGCTGTCCCGGCCTCCTGTTCCCCGGTCCATCAGCTCCTCCGGTCCATCTGGCCGCGGCTCCTCTGCCCCACGTCTTCATGCTGAATGATCTGATTGGGCAAAGTCCTGCGCCTGACCTGGACTTTGCCCAATCAGATCATTCAGCATGAAGACGTGGGGCAGAGGAGACGCGGCCAGACGGACTGGAGGCGCTGATGGACCGGGGAACAGGAGGCCGGGACAGCTGCAGGACAGGTGAGTTACGGAGGCCGGAGCCACAGGTCTCCTAAATGTACCGGCAGCCGCCTCGTCTGGCAGCGTGTCTACACTACATTACGTTTGCTTCTCACCGCACTGGACAGGAATCCACTAACTAAATTAAAATGTACAAAATCGTTTTATTTTCACAAAGCACATGTTATATAGGCAAAAAAAAGTTTCTACTGAATAAAATACATCAAAAATTACTGTTAATTTAATAGGAATAGTATAAAAATATAAAAAAAAGGTAACCCCTGATCATATATATTATAGGGACACGGAGCGCTGTGTATAGAGTAGGGATGCATTGATACCACACACAGACATATACGTATATATCAACACGCAGACCTATATATATGTATATATCAACACGCAGATATATATATACACCCACCCACAGACCTCAGACCATATATACACATACGTACATGGGGGGGGGGTGGCATGTGGACAATCTCAACTAAATGCGCCCCCCCCCCCCAATCTGGCTGATCCCTCGAAGAATTGTTGAACCCGACAGAGCAGAGAAAATATATATTATTCTCTGTTCTATCGGGTTCAACATTTCTTCTCGAGGGATCAGCCAAATGGGGTGGGGGGGCAATTAGTTGCCAAAACGTGTGTGTAATACAAGTCTGGATATATATATTTATAAGAATATAGTTATATATCTTATCTATATATATATATTTATATATATCATACATGCCGTTACCTTCCCCTATAAATTTGCTAAAAATATACACCCAAAAAAAACAAATCACTGCCTGAGACCCCACGCAGCCCACATGCCACCCCCCTCTACTTGGCTGAATGTATCTAATATATATAATTAAATACATTCAGCCAGGTAGAGAAAGAAAAAAAAAGTTTTATTTTATGTTCCCGGGGACATTTAAAAATGTCCTCGGATTTTTTTTTTTTAGAAATGTGTCACCTTACCTTAGCCTGGGGGTCAGTGGGGGCTCCCTGGATCCTGGTTGTGTGGGGGGGGTCTGCCGTGGCCGCAGGTGCAGTGGCTCCCTCCCTGCGCTGCCTGTCTCTGCCACATGCACCAGGGCGGCTAGCCTGCACAGTCGCAGCTCTGTCATCCGGCGGCCACATGCTCCTCAAGGGGATCCTTGGGAGGCCCCGGCGGGCTGCCCTCTACAGTGCCTGATTAGTGGGCCGTGTCTGCCTGATGTTTTAGTAGCAAGAATGTTTTATCCCATAGGCTTCAATGTTAAAAATATTCCCGTTTTAATTCAATATATAATTTACTTATTTATTTACAAGGTGGAAAGCCTGCCCAGAGGGCAGTCTATTGTGGATATACTGCCCCAGCTCGTGGATATTGCCCCAGCTCGTGGATATACTGCCCCAGCTCGTGGATATATGCCCCAGCTCGTGGATATACTGCCCCAGCTCGTGGATATACTGCCCCAGCTCGTGGATATTGCCCCAGCTCGTGGATATACTGCCCCAGCTCGTGGATATATGCCCCAGCTCGTGGATATACTGCCCCAGCTCGTGGATATACTGCCCCAGCTCGTGGATATACTGCCCCAGCTCGTGGATATTGCCCCAGCGCGTGGATACTGCCCCAGCTCGTGG
Source organism: Leptobrachium leishanense (assembly GCA_009667805.1). NCBI lineage: Eukaryota > Metazoa > Chordata > Amphibia > Anura > Megophryidae > Leptobrachium > Leptobrachium leishanense. The sequence goes on along the minus strand of CM019063.1, from coordinate 29,982,084 downwards.
ATATTGCCCCAGCTCGTGGATATTGCCCCAGGGCGTTGATACTGCCCCAGCGTGTGGATATTGCCCCAGCTCGTGGATATTGCCACAGCTCGTGGATATACTGCCCCAGCTCGTGGATATACTGCCCCAGCTCGTGGATATACTGCCCCAGCTCGTGGATATTGCCGCAGCTCGTGGATATACTGCCCCAGCTCGTGGATATACTGCCCCAGCACGTGGATACTGCCCCAGCTCGTGGATATTGCCCCAGCTCGTGGATATTGCCCCAGCGCGTGGATACTGGCCCAGCACGTGGATACTGCCCCAGCTCGTGGATACTGCCCCAGCACGTGGATACTGACCCAGCACGTGGATACTGCCTCAGCTCGTGGATACTGCCCCAGCACGTGGATACTGCCCCAGCTCGTGGATATTGCCCCAGCGCGTGGATACTGCCCCAGCTCGTGGATACTGCCCCAGCACGTGGATACTGCCCCAGCTCGTGGATATTGCCCCAGCGCGTGGATACTGCCCCAGCTCGTGGATACTGCCCCAGCTCGTGATACTGCCCCAGCACGTGGATACTGACCCAGCTCGTTGATATACTGCCCCAGCACGTGGATACTGCCCCAGCTCGTGATATTGCCCCAGCGCGTGGATACTGCCCAGCTCGTGGATATTGCCCCAGCGCATGGATACTGCCCCAGCTCGTGGATACTGCCCCAGCACGTGGATACTGCCCCAGCAAGTGGATACTGCCCCAGCTCGTGGATATTGCCCCAGCACGTGGATACTGCCCCAGCGCGTGGATATTGCCCCAGCGCGTGGATACTGCCCCAGCTCGTGGATATTGCCCCAGCGCGTGGATACTGCCCCAGCTCGTGGATACTGCCCCAGCTCGTGGATACTGCCCCAGCATGTGGATACTGCCCCAGCAAGTGGATACTGCCCCAGCACGTGGATATTGCCCCAGCGCGTGTATACTGCCCCAGCTCGTGGATACTGCCCCAGCTCGTGGATACTGCCCCAGCATGTGGATACTGCCCCAGCAAGTGGATACTGCCCCAGCGCGTGGATACTGCCCCAGCTCGTGGATATTGCCCCAGCGCGTGGATACTGCCCCAGCTCGTGGATATTGCCCCAGCGCGTGGATACTGCCCCAGCTCGTGGATATTGCCCCAGCGCGTGGATACTGCCCCAGCGCGTGGATACTGCCCCAGCTCGTGGATACTGCCCCAGCACGTGGATACTGCCCCAGCGCGTGGATACTGCCCCAGCTCGTGGATACTGCCCCAGCGCATGGATACTGCCCCAGCTCGTGGATATTGCCCCAGCACGTGGATACTGCCCCAGCACGTGGATACTGCCCCAGCTCGTGGATACTGCCCCAGCTCGTGGATATACTGCCCCAGCTCAGACCCCAGACCAGACATAGGGCAGCTGTTCGAATGCTCTATCGGCATTCGGACAGCCGCCCCATGAGTTACGTCTCCATACTTACCTTCCCGAGCGGCAAAGTGAAAGTTTCCCCGCTTCCGCTCGTTGAAGGACCCAAGCTCTACCCGGCTGCTGTGTGCATCTTGTAACCGCCGCGGCGAGCGCACAGCCGGCTCGTGCTGCGGCGGTTGCTTGCGCGCGCAGCCAACCGCCGCTGGTTGCGCGCGCATGTGCAGAGTAAGGCTTGGCGACGGACACGCCAAGCCTTACTCTATTATAGTATAGGATTTATAAAGGATTTTACCAGGAAGGATACATTGAGGTTTCTCTCGTTTTCAAGTATGTCCTGGGTTCAAGAACATGGTTACAGAAATACAAAAGTAGTAATATGCAAGAAATTAACACAAAACAAATATACAGATTAGGGAGAAAAAAAGAATGTGGTGTTCCTAGTGGCGCAGTAACCTGAAGATGTTTACCTGGTTTATCCTTGTTCCTTTTGATCAAGCAGGCAATCCAGCACCCTGCTTCTCCTGAAGTCTGAACTCCTTCCAAGTGGTGTTTCCTCCTGAGATTTGGTTCTGCTGACCACATCTCCAGGTTGTTCCAGTTAAGTCTTCTCCTGGCCTGCATGGTCACGGTCTCTTGCCTCCTTTTTGGAATAAAACTTCAACAGATCTACAAGGTGTCGTCTGGATTGAGTCACTGTCTGTAATTCATCTAAGACTGGGAGTTATCGCCATCTCATCACAACTCTCTTTATCCTGGTAAGGTTAATTATTAGCACCGCAGATATTCAACGAACTATGACCTGGACGCAGAGCAAGCAGCCAAAGAGGTTCAGGAGCTCACCGCCAAGGAGCATCAAATGCGTAACAGTTGAGCCTGGATCATTAAGGCTCCTGAATTGGTGAGTGTGACTATTCTCTCTCTTAATACACGAATATAAGGCTGATATCATGCTATGAGAGCGCCGTCTCTTGTCTGCTTTTGTGTCCCCCTACCCGAGGTTGAATAAGAAGACCGTATAAAGAAGGGCAGTGACCACCCTATTTTTAGGCAGAAGGCGTTCCACACCAGAGCCTGGATTCAAAAGGCTCTGGATCCTGTAAGTGTGCAATTTTTAATTCATTGCGTGTCACGTATAGGCGATATCACACTATCATCTCTTCCCTTTTTTTCATTATGTCTCCTACTGCGGAGCCCATCAAGACTACTAGAAGAACGGATAAGTCCAACAGGCCCGCTACATGTGTGGAAAGGGTAATATTGACACTATTCCTGAGCACTTTTGATGCATCACCCATCCACTTAGGAACCGGACTAACCATCAGCAAAGACCTTTTTTGACCTCCAAGAGAGCCTGTGCTACCCCCTAGTCGGCAGCAATCACATAATATCAACATATCTAGATACGAGCGCCTCCACCGAACCCTTCTACTTTCTAATATACTGATTAACAGAAAATAAATATATAGGAAATATAGTCACTGTGTTACATGTTTACAGGTGCATTCCGTATTGAGGTATGTTAATATGGAGCTCTTAAGGGACTTTAGACTGGGGGAAGATTTGACGTCTGGGAGGTTATTTCATAATTGTGGTGCTCTGTAGGAAAATGAGGATCGAGCCACTTGCTATTTGTATTGTGGTATTGCAAGTAAGGTGCTGGTCCTGGATCGGAGGTTATAGGATGAGGGAACTGCTGAGGGAAGCAGCCTATTCAGGTAGGGTGGTAGCTTCCCAGAAAAGCTCTTAAACACCAAGTTGGAAAGGTGAAGGGTGCGTCTAGATTCCAGTGACGGCCAGTTTAGTTCTTTTAACATGTCACAATGGTGGGTCATGTAGTTACATTGTAGCACAAAGCGACAAAATGAGTTATACAATGTAGTAAGTTTCTGGAGGTGCGTTTGCGGGGCGGCTGCATACACTACATCTCCGTATTCAATAGCTGGCATAAGCATTTGTTGTACAAACAGCCTTCCAGTTGAAGTGGTAGAGGCCAAAACAGTGATTGAATTTAAGCAGGCATGGGATAGGCATAAGGCTATCCTAAACAAAAGATAAATCCAGGTAAAGTATCCATGTAATTGGGCAGACTAGATGGGCCGAAAGGTTCTTATCTGCCGACATTTTTCTATGTTTCTTACCGGGGGGCTCATGCAGGATTTGTTTCTGTACAGGGCACCTAGTTTGGGGTAAATTTAGATGAGAGTTTTTCGATGTGGGGGCCAAAGGATAGATTTGGGTCTAACCACATACCTAGATATTTGAGAGAAGTGACTGTGGTCAGCATGCCATTTGATTTTGTCCCAACACATAGATGGGGTGTTTGCAATTTGTGTAGTTTAGGTGTGGTTCCAAAGAGCATTGTCACAGTTTTGTCAGCATTTAGAAAAAGTTTGTTATTTTTGATCCACTTTTCTACCTCTGTGAATTGGTCTTGCAGCACGGCCTCCAGCTGTGGGAGATCTGGTTTGCTGGTATAGATTACAGTGTCGTCTGCGTACATGTGTACAGTTGAGGCTTTGCAGACATTGGGCAGATCATTTATGAATATTGTGAATAGCAGGGGGCCGAGTATCGAGCCTTGGGGTACACCACACGTGACTGGGAGGGGGAGGGAAGTGCTGTCAGAAATGGACACCTATTGCGACCGATCAGACACATATGATTGAAACCAGGTTAGTGTGCGATCACCAATACCAGAGTTTTTAAGTTTTTGTAATAAGATGCCATGCTCTACTGTGTCAAAGGCCTTGGCAAAATCAAGGAAGATGCTCCAGTTAAGTTTCCTTGTTCCATGCCAGCCTGGATATCATTGGAAACTTTTAAAAGGGCAGTTGTGGTTGAATGATTTGGACGGAAGCCGGATTGAACTGGGGTTAAATAGTTCCAATACTGATAGTAATCGCGTAATTGAGTGTAAACACATTTTTTCAGGATTTTTGACATTACAGGAAGCAATGATATTGGACGGTAGTTGGAAACCAAAGTATTGTCTCCACTTTTATGGATAGGTACCACTCTCGCAGTCTTCCAGAGTTTGGGTATATATCCAGTCGCCAGTGATTAATGGAGTAGGGTTGTGACAGGTTTTGCAATTGCCGGGGCGCTGATTTTCTGCTGGGATTTGGTCAGGTCCTGACTGGTGTTTCAATTTTTGGTTACAGAGAAGTTTTGTAATGGCACTCACAGGCACCGGTCTAAAACTGAATTTCTCTTTGATACAGGGTTTTGCACAGTTGGAAGGATCTGTCTTGTGTGCTGCCTTTCTGAATGTGTTTCAATTGCTAGCTTAGCAATCAGGGTGTTGGCGCATCCAACAAAATAGTTATTAAAGGCATTTGCTACATCTAGGGGGTGTTGCAGGGTTTGGTTGCTTACTTTGACAGCAGCTGGTTGGGAGTGGACGGGGGAAATTGTATGTTATTTATGATTTTCCAAAAATTTCTCGGGTTTGATATATTATTGTTTAGATTTTCATTGAAGTATTGGGCTTTGGCCATATTTGTTTGCTTTGTGCATGCATTCCGCCATTTTCGGTATTCACAGTGATCGTTCATGGATCCAGTACTCTTGAAATTTGACCAGAGTGAATCTCTAAGCTGGTACATGTGTGTGAGGTCAGCTGTAACCCAGGGGAGATGTGCCTCTTTGACTCGCACTTTATGCAGCGCAGCATGGGCATTCCAGACTTGCAGGAGCTCTGACTGAAAGTATTCAATTGCACAGTCCAGGTCTGGGATTAGGTTTAGCCTGTACCACGTGAGCCGTTTGAGATAATTTAGGAAGGATTCAAGATTCAATTTCTTGAAGGACCTGGTGATTATTACCTTTGGGGGAGATTTTGTGGCCTTTATTTTGCGCACACAGTACACTAGACAGTGATCACTGAAGCTATTAGCGAGAACGCCTGCCTCCTGTATTCTATCAGGACATGAGGAGAGAATCCAGTCCAGCAAGGTATGGTTAAGGCTTTTCATATTAATGCCAGTGGGGGAGGAGATTAATTGTGTTAACTGGAAAGCCTTAAACTGGGAGCAGTGTTTATTGTTTTTAGGATTCAGCCAGTCAACATATAATCGCCGAGGACAAGCAGTTCACTTTTTTGGTTTTGAGCTACCAAATTACTAAGGATTTGGGTTATGTCAGAAAGGGAGTCTACTTGGGTGCTCGAATAACCCGTTGCTTATAATATTCTGCAGTAAAGAGTCTCTTTATTTCTAGATTTTTTAGTATTTCTTAAGCATTTTTTATACTTTTTTCAATAAAAAAAAATTCCGAACTTTTGGCGAACGTCCCAAAAAAGTTCGACGTTTGCGAACTTTCGAACAGCTGATGTTCGATTCGAACTCCGAACAGATCCGAACCGAACGCTCATCCCTAGTAAGGATCACTGGATGTGCAGTACGTACTCTAAGTTAGGTTTTTATTTGTAGTTTTTTTGTTTAATCACCTGCGATAGTGATTCAAAAGCAAGTGTGTTGTTTGCTTATGCTGGAATAAAAAGATCTCTCATTTGCACAAACTTCATGTTGTTTGGCTGGAACCAAGTATCCCGAGTGGTTGCTTTATCACAGTTAAGATACAATACATGTGCTTGTGGGGTAAGGGGTGCAATGATCTATTGGTAGAAGGAAATCAGTGAAAGCTAACGTGTCCACAGGTTGGGGGGGTGTACAATTGTTGGGGGGGCACAATTCTTGGCTGGCCCCGGGCACGGACAACCCACGCTATGCCACTGCATGGACTAAATTCCCCTTTTGCCCACTCCAAGACTGGATTATGATGAGCTAACCAAGGAAACCCAAGAACAATGGGACATGTAGGAGACTCTATGATCTGAAACTGGATAACCTCACCATGAAGAAGAGTCTTAAAAGGCCAGAGTCTATAAAGGCCTCAGTTTCTTAGTGGTCTCCCTAGGGGCCCCAGGGAGCGAGGACGTGACAATATCAAGCAGTAACGCTGTAAAAACAAAAAAACAAAAAATAACAATGAAAACATATATTACCTGAGCAGTGGGTGTTGGAAGGAGACGGCCGCCCTAATGTTTATTTGCAGTTATTTTGCTTGCATTTCATTGTCTTTGTATATAGGGTAGAGTGTTTGTTCTGTGTGACCTATTACCTGATGTCTGTGTTATATTAATATTCTCTTATGTGTTTATTGTTTCTGTGTACCTTCTCTCTGTATAGTGTACATCTCTATTAGCTGTCCTGTCTTTATATTGTACTCCTCTGTGGCCTCTCTGCATATTGTAGACTTACTGCTCTAAGAAGACTCCTTGGTTTTCCTCTAGTCCTAGCACACTGTTTAGATAAGATGCATGTGTAATCAATCCATTGTGTTGGATGGCTCTTTCTATTGTTCTCTGACTGGAGACTCTTGATCTTATCTGTAATGTATTCTTTAGGGGAGGGGGTTGTGTCTGTTACAACTGTTTGTATTTGAAATAACAAAGCATTCTCCATTTGGATTTTGAACCAGCAACAACTCCTCATACAGTTTACGTGTCTTCTATTCTGTGTGTGGATACAAGCTCCGTCTTATACAGCGGAAAGGGGAGCCTGGGATACCAGGATCCTTAACACCTGTCATTTTTATATCCATTGTTTAATCTCGTATAAAGTATAAAGCGTCTTCGTGAGAAAATAAGTAACTTATAAATGGAAACAGCCCCGTTAATAAACCCTGAGCGTCCACCATATATAACGGGCTCCCAGAGAGATCACAAATCAACCTCTACCTGATTGCAGAGACCAGCCTCCTACTCCAGAGACATGATGTCCAATCTCGAGCTGTTTGCTGAAGTAGACATGAAGGGAGAGTGTCTCCGTCAGCGCACATACTCCTGACTAGGGATGAGCCGAACACCCCCGAGTTCGGTTCGCATTCGAAGTCGAACCTTTCAAAAGTTCGAATTCGAACTCGAACACGAACTCAATGCAAGTCAATGGGACTCAAAGTTCGATTTTTAGAGTGCCCTACAAGAGGGCATATATGCTAGATATTTACCATAAAAGGTGTATGGGGGTCCGGGTAGTGCCCTAGGGGACAGGAAACAAGGACAAAATGTTAAAAAAAATGTTTTTAAAGGGACAGTGAGTTTTCCATGAAATAAGGGTTAAAAATAAAAACGAAAAATTCCTTCAAATATCGTGCCTAGGAGGTCCCCATAACCTGCCCGTGAAGTGGCGGATTTGTAGGATGTATAGAAACATTTAAAAACAATGTCCGGGTCCGGGTAGTGCCCTGGGGGAATGGAAACAAGGACAAAAAGTAAAAAAAAATAAGTTTTTAACCCCTTCACTGCTGACGATGTGTTGGACATGTCCTCAGTTACTCCCGCTGTATGCTGAGGAGGATGTGTCCCATACGTCATCAGCTTTGCGGGACCCCCAGCGGAGATACTCACCTCTCTGTCCGGGGTCCCGCGGCATTCTAACTTCAGCGTCCTCAGATGCTGAAGTCAAACTCCTCCCGACGTAAATTACATCATCGCGCCATACGCGAGGACGTAATTTCCAGGCGACCCCCGGCAATGCCGGGAGATCGCCTGGAAGGGAGGGGGGATCCGTTCGGATCCCTCTCCCTCCCGATTGGGAGGTCCCACAAAAAAAAGCCAGGCTCCGCTTAAAAGGGGAGAGTCTCCCCTTTTAAGCGGTGCCTGGCTTTAACCCCTTAGACACCGGGTCGCACTTCGGCGCCTTGCGGCACCGAAGTGCGGCCTAGCTCCGGTGGGGGCCACCATCTTGGATGGCGTCTCCACCCCCGGGTCCCCCCTCACTGCCTGACGTCCTCACGCATAGCGTGATGACGTCAGATAGCCGGGGAACCCCTAGCTGCCCATAATCCCCTGGTGGAGATAGGGGGTTCATTTGAACCCCGATATCTCCAGAACCGTGGCAGCTAGGGGGTCATGGAGGGTGTAAGCCCCCATTTCTAATTTTTGTACAAGCGCACCCCATAGAAAATATAACCGCAAATGTTCATGTGATAAAAGGTGAAAAGGAACACTTTACACACTGCAGATTAAAAATTCAAGTTTTATTGCATTTTTTGTTATAATATACATGCAGAACATGACATATACATATAAAAATGATATATTATGAATCTGCCGAGTCTGCCGGAAAGAACGATATATAATATGTCTGGGTCGTATAATAAAATGTGGCTTCAAATCGTGTGTAAACATGATGAGCGAAAGCGGTAAAAATTAGCTCAGCACACAGCGGTGAAATGCCTCAGCAGTGAAAGTGAAAGTGAGTTTTCCATAAAATAAGGGTTAAAAATAAAAACAAAAAATTCCTTCAAATATCGCGCCTAGGAGGTCCCCATAACCTGCCCGTGAAGTGGCGGATTTGTAGGATGTATGGAAACATCGCCATCACAGACCCACACATGACACCTAGCACTCCCAGTCTGCTTACAATGTATCAAATTCATGAGACCGGACTAATGAGAAACACATGTTATTTCCAAAAACTAATTAAACACCTGTTGTTTACGGCGTTTGATAGCACAGATCATTTAGAGGTGAGAATCTTTTCACCTAGACATTAGTTTATAATTCAATATCTAATAAACTGTTGCTTATAATATTCTGCAGTAAAGAGTCTCTTTATTTCTAGATTTTTTTGTATTTTTTAAGCATTTTTTATACTTTTTTCAATTATTTTTTTTATCGAACTCGAGCCGAACATGCCAAAAAGTTCGAAGTTCGCGAACTTTCGAACTGCTGATGTTCGAATCAAACTCCGAACTGATCGAACCGAACAGTTCATCCCTAATCACGTCTGCAACCCCAAATACCACCCATACAACCCCTCACATCACCCCTGCAACACCAAATACCACCCCTGCAACCCCCACATCACCCCCTTCAACTACAAATACAACCCCTGCAACCCCCATCACCGCCTGCAACCCCAAATACCACCCCTGCAACCCCCACATCACCCCTGCAGCCCCAAATACCACCCCTACAACCCCTCATATCACCCCTGCAACCCTCACATCACCCCTGCAAACCCAAATACCAACCCTATAATCTCCCACATCAGCCCCTGCAAATCCAAATATCACCTATACAACCCCCCCACATCACCTCCTGCAACCTCTCCTGCTTCTCTAAGCTCCTACTACTTCATGCACCTCCACAGTAAACCCCACACCACCACCTGCAACTCCCAATACTGCCCCTGCAACCCTCACATCAACCCCTGTACCTTTGCTTCCCTACAACCCCAAAAGACACCCTTTGCACCTCAACTCCCCCTGCAATCTCCCAATACCACCTTCTGCACCCCCACTGCCCCTGTAACCCCAATACCACCTTCTGCACCCTCACTGCCCCTGCAACCCCCAATACCACCTTCTACACCCCCACAACCCTTGCATCCCCCGAAACCAACTTCTGCACCCCACAACCCACAATACCAACTTCTGCACCCCCACTGCCCCTTGCAATCTCCCTCAATACCACCTTCTGCACCCTCCCTGCCTCTGCAACCCCCAATACCACCTTCTGCTCCCACAACCCCCAATACCAACTTCTGCACCCCACTGCGCCCTGCAAGCCCACCAATACCACCTTCTGCACCCCACTGCCCCTATAACACCCAATACCACCTTCTGCACCCCCACTACCCCCTGCAATCCCCCAATACCACCTTTTGCACCCCCACTACCACCTTCTGCACCCCCACAACCCTTGCAGCCCCCAAAACCACCTTCTGCACCCCCACAACCCCCAATACCAACTTCTGCACCCCACTGCCCCCTGCAATACCACCTTCTGCACCCCACTGCCCCTATAACACCCAATACCACCTTATGCACCCCCATAACCTCCCAATACCAACTCCTGCACCACCATACCACCTTCTGCACCCCCACTACCCACTGCAATCCCTCAATACTACCTTCTGCACCCCCACTACCACCTTCTGCACCCCCACTGCCCCTGCAACCACCAATATCACCTTTTGCACTCTCACTGTCCCTGTAACCCCAATACCACCTTCTGCACCCATCACTGCACCTGCAACCCCCAAAACCACCTTCTGCACCCCCACAATACCAACTTCTGCACCCCCACTGCCCCCTGCAATCCCCCAATATCACCCCACCTTCTGCACCCTCACTGCGCCTGCAACCCCCAATACCACCTTCTGCACCCCACAACCCACAATACCAACTTATGCACCCCCACACCACCTTCTGCACCCCCACTACCCCATGCAATCCCCCAATACCACATTCTGCACCCTCTGAATCTGTAACGCCCAATACCACCTTCTGAACCCTCACTGCCCCTGCAACCCCCAATACCACCTTCTGCACACCCACAACCCTTGCAGCCCCCCAATATCACCTTTTGCACCCCCACAACCCAATACCAACTTCTGCACCCCCACACCACCTTCTGCACCCCCACTGCCCCTGCATCCCTCCAATACCACCTTCTGCACCCCACTGTCCCTGCAACCCCCAAATACTACCTTCTGCACCCTCACTGCATTTGCAAACCCCCAATGGAGCGCTGAGCAGTCATTGAACACCCGCATAAACAGCTGGATTAACCACGCCGAACACGCCGGAGAAACCCGACTAGCCGCCTATCACAGCGCAGAACAGCCACCGGAAAAACCCAACTCGCAGACGAAGGAGGTAAAAAAAAAAAAGTACACTTGAAAGTTTAAAAAGTGAAACACTGTTGGGGTTTGCAAAAAAAACTACTGAACGAAAATGTCTGGAAATTACATCCAATGACTAATAATAAATAGGGCTGTTACAGAAAAATGAAAAAACGATAAAAAAAAGTTTGCAAAATAAATTCCAAAAAACGCTTAAAAGATCCTAAAAAAATCTATAAATAAAGAGACTTTTTACTGCAGAATATAATAAACGGTTTATTAGATATTTGATTAAAACGGGAATATTTTTAACATTGAAGCCTATGGGATTCTCCTGAATAAATCTGACGAATGAAACCACCGAACATCAGGGCATTTCGGCAACTGGTTTTTGTTCATTGAATAGAGTAACCATTGCTTCTCTATGGGGATTTCACTGCCCTCAAACAGGCACTGTATGTTCAGGCAATTTGCCAACATTTGGCAAACTGCCTGCTCTCTGAATAGCCGAATGGCCAAGAAAGGTAACCATACCCTGAATTTCACTGTTCCGTTACCTTTCGCCAGCAATTCAGATCTCTTTGAATAACCCTGTTAGATTCTCGTGTTGTGCACCACCGACTAAGGCTAGGGTCAGACGAACGCAGTTTTAACGTGCGTTTAGCCGCACTTAATCACGACCATGCTAGCAGCAAATGACGTCCAATGCCGGGCAACATACGGAGAACGGCTGCGCGAAAGTTCGTCCGCGCAACGCAAGTCACAAACGAACGCATTTTTTCGAGAACGTCAAACCGCTAGTACTGACGTACAGAGTGCGCTGCATCCGCATAGCGGCGTGTGTGCGTGATTAGGAGACGTCAAACGCTGCTCATGTCTGACCTACATAACGTCCAGACACCCAAAGTTTCCTGGTTTGGATCCGTAAAAAATCACGGCCGTAATTGGGCATCATATGACCGCTATCGCGTAGTCCGCGAAAAAATACGTCCATTCGTTCGGACCCACGTTTTCACGGACGACGCGAAAAATGTGTTCGTCTGACCCTAACCTAAGACACAATTTTTCTGCACTTGAATGTGACAGGTGCTTATTGTCAGGCACGCTCACGTACTCGAGGGTGGACGAGCGGTTAGCCCTGAGAGAAAACAGGAGTCTCGAGTGCTTTAAAGAGATACCAGTCCTTGTAGTGGCTGGGTTAAAACAAATAGCGAGGACTGCCCTGTAGTCAGGCCAACATATACCAAGGGTACCTAAAGGTAGTGCCAGCCTAACAAGAAAATCGAAATGCGGTACCAGTCCTTAGAGTGGCTGGATTTCTCAACAACAGATGGTGAACCAATAAGGCAGGGACACACGAGGAGGACAGGAACCAGTCCTTAGAGTGGCTGGTGTAAACGCTGATAAGCAAGGATAGTATGATAGAAACAAATTAGGTCTAAGCAAAAACAGAGTCGAGTAACAAGCCGGGTCGAGGGGTATAGAGGTACACAAGTCGAGAGGGATAGCCAGGTCATACACAGTAAATCGTACAGAGTGAAATAAATGAGCGCTTAAGGGTCAGACAAGTAGAACCACGAAAGGGCATCGAGGAATGGCAAAAGCAGGTTTAAATTTAGCGCCCTGTCTGCCGATTGGGTCACAGAGGTCACATGGGGGTGTGGTGACGTCGCGCCGCCGGGAGGGCTAAATCCGGAACCGCCGGCGGCGCGCGCGCATACTACTGCGCACACACAGGACGCGAGGAAGACGCCGACCCCGGAGCCGGGAGGGAGGACGCCGGGTCGGCGGCGCCCGCCGGGGCATGGCAGGACGCCGGGTCGGCGGCGCCTGCCGGAACCTGACAGCACCCCGCCTCGAGGAACGCCCACCGGGCGCCCGGAGCCGGGCGATCGGGTAACGACGATGAAACGCGGAGACCAACCGAGGAGCATGAACGTCACGTGACGAAACCCATGTGCGATCTGCGGGACCATAGCCAGTCCAATGAACCAGATACTGCAACCGATTGCGAAAATGACGGGAGTCCAGAATGGACTCAATTTCATACTCGGGAGTCCCATCGACCACCACAGGAGGAGGAGGAGAGTCAGGGCGAGTAAAACGGTTGCAGGAGAGCGGTTTCAATAAAGAGACATGAAAGGAGTTCGGAATACGCAAAGAGACGGGTAATTGCAGTGCGTATACTACGGGATTGATACATCGGAGTATTTTATACGGACCGATAAAACGAGGCGCGAATTTCATGGACGGAACCTTCAAACGAATGTGGCGTGTGCTGAGCGAAACCCTGTCCCCCACATGGTACACTGGTGGAGGTCTGCGCCTCCGATCAGCCGACCGCTTCTGACTCAAGGAAGCGGACTCAAGATTCAACCTGGTCTTTCCCCAAATAACCCGGAGATTGCCTAGGTGTTCCTCTAGGGCGGGAATGTTCTGGGGAGAGAACGAGGACGGAAAAATAGTGGGATGCATACCAGTGACTATTTCAAAAGGAGAAAATTTTGTCGACTGCGATGTGGCATTGTTATATGCAAACTCCGCCCAAGGTAATAGAGTAACCCAATCATCCTGTGCGTCTGAAATAAAACACCTTAAATAAGTCTCAAGCGTTTGATTGGTTCTTTCGGCTAAACCGTTCGTTTGCGGGTGATACGCGGAGGAAAAGGACAGTTTAACGCCTAACTGGTGACAGAAGCCTCTCCAGAACTTAGAGATAAACTGAGAACCCCGATCCGAGACAAGAACATTCGGAATACCATGAAGTCTGAATATTTCTTTAGTGAAAATCTGTACTAGCTCGCTAGAGGAGGGGAGTTTCTTTAACGGAATAAAATGTGCCATTTTGGAGAAGCGATCGACAACACAAAAATCACTGTATGACCAAGTGAAGGGGTTAGTTCCACTAAGAAGTCCATAGCTAAATGAGACCAAGGGCGCTCAGGGACCGGTAGGGGTTGGAGGAGGCCAGCAGGACAAAGACGGGAGGATTTGGAACGGGTGCAAACAAAACAGGTAGTTACGTAATCTCTTACATCCTTGGTAAGTGTCGGCCACCAAAGGTGTCGTTTAATCAAGTCAAGAGTCTTATTTACCCCAAAATGTCCAGCGAATTTAGATTCGTGAAAGAGCTGTAAAACAGTAGGTACCTCTACAGGAGGAACGAATAGTTTATCCTGTGGTTTAGACGGGGGAGCCAGAGACTGTTTAGAGAGCAAGAGGTTCCAGAAAGGAGACTCGACTTGTGTACTCAGAGAGGCTAATATTTTCCTTTCAGGAACTATGGAAACGGGTACGGACACCGGAGTCGATAGGGGTTCGTATTGTCGGGAGAGTGCATCGGCCTTAACGTTTATAGACCCGGGTCTGTAAGTAATGAGGAAGTCAAATCTGGTGAGAAAAAGGGCCCATCGAGCTTGTCTAGGGTTCAACCTTTTTGCTTCAGACAGGTATATCAGATTCTTATGGTCAGTGATAATGGAAAACGGACAGGTGGACCCCTCCAAGAGATGGCGCCATTCTTTTAAGGCCAATACAATGGCTAACAATTCCCTGTCCCCAATGTCGTAACGGGCCTCGGTGGAGGACAATTTCCTAGAATAAAAACCACAGGGTTGCATAGGCTTGCCGTCAGCTGGACGTTGGGACAATACAGCTCCTACCCCAGTTTCTGATGCGTCAACTTCTAAAATGAAGGGTCTATTGGGATCAGGGTGGTGGAGGATAGGAGCAGTGGAAAAGGCCTTTTTTAGCCTTTCGAAAGCCTCCAGGGCACTGGAGGGCCAGTTCTGCGTGTCACTTCCCTTTCTCGTCAATGTTGTAATGGGTGCAATAATGGACGAGAAGCCCTTAATAAACCTTCTATAATAATTAGTGAAGCCAATAAATCTTTGAATGGCCTTGAGGCCCTTGGGAAGAGGCCAATGAACGATGGCCTCCAGTTTTTTGGGGTCCATCATGAAACCAGAGGAAGATATAACATAACCCAAAAATTGTACTTGTTGGACATCAAATAAGCATTTTTCTAGCTTACAGTAGAGGCCGTTGGCCAATAGCTTAGATAAGACGAGCCGTACATGTACGTGGTGGGTTTTCAAATCAGGGGAATGTATTAATACATCATCGAGGTAGACCACGACAAAACAGGGGGTGTATTCTCGTAACACATCGTTGATAAACGCCTGAAACACTGCTGGAGCATTACATAATCCGAAGGGCATAACCAGGTATTCGTAATGCCCTAACCTGGTGTTGAAAGCAGTTTTCCACTCATCCCCGTGTTTGATTCGTATCAAATTGTACGCTCCTCTGAGATCCAATTTGGAAAAGATTTTGGAGTGTTTCAGGCGGTCAAACAGCTCGGGGATGAGTGGAATGGGGTAGGCATTTTTAAAGGTGATCTTGTTCAACCCTCGATAATCAATACATGGTCTAAGATCACCCTCCTTTTTCTGAACAAAGAAAAATCCTGCCCCGGCGGGAGAGGAGGAAGGACGAATAAATCCTTTCTTAAGGGAATCAGTGATATATTCCTCCAAAACCTTATGTTCTTTAACTGACAAAGGATAGACAGCCCCTTTGGGAGGCGTGGTACCAGGGAGAAGGTCGATGGCGCAATCGGCCTCTTTCTTGTCAAACACAGGTGCCAAGTCAGAGTATGGAATGGGAATAGTAGTAGTCAGGGGTGGGGCTGTAGGCATATTCAAGACATTGACGGATAGAGGGATCTCAATACAGGAAGCCATACAATCATTATCCCACCTCGCGATCTGACGAGCTCGCCAGTCAATAACAGGGTTATGACGGGTTAACCAAGGGTAACCCAGTACGATAGGATAGGAGGGAGAAGTAATAGCATGGAAGAACATACTTTCTTTATGACAAAGTCCTATCCTAACAGAAATGTTCTGAGTTTCAAACAAAACAAAAGGGGTTTCGAGGGGTCTGCCATCAATGGCTTGTACGAGTAAAGGTGTTTTCTTTTCAACAAGGGGTATAGCATGTTTACGAGAAAAACCTATGTCGATAAAGTTATCGGCAGCACCAGAGTCTACTAAGGCATAGAGCTGTACCGGATTACGGGAACTCTCCCAGGATAGAGTAACCGGAACCCGGAGTCTATTTTCCAGTTTGGGGGACGAAGGAGAAGTGCCCAAGAGCTGTCCCCTAAAGGCACTTAGGCACGAGAGTTTCCCGGTGGGGCCTGTGGGCGTTTGGGGCAGCCCTTGAGTAAGTGACCCCCCAATCCACAGTACAAGCATAAACCCTCAAGTCGTCTACGTTGTTTTTCACTATCGGGATCTTGGTGTTACCCAATTGCATGGGTTCGGGGGAAGGATGAGGCTCAGGGAGCAAAGGTACGGAAAACCGGGGAAGCTGTCTAACCGGTGGTCTTTTAGACCTTTCCTTAGTATTTCTACGATGGCGAAGGCGTTCATCGATAAAGGACAAGTAGGTTATTAAATCCTCTAGTTCCTCTGGGAGATCTCTGGCCGCTATCTCATCCTGCAACTCATCGTTCAAACCCTCAGAAAACACGGCTATCAAAGCCTCATTATTCCAGTTCAATTCTGAAGCCAAAGATCTAAATTCCAGAGCATAGTCACCCAGGGATTTCGCACCCTGGCGCAAGCGTAACAAGGATTTGGCAGCATTGGTTTTACGCCCCGGGGGGTCAAACACTCTACGAAAGGCCGACATAAATTCACGGTAATTATATACAATAGGTTTATCGGTATCCCAAAGAGGGTTAGCCCAACATAACGCTTTGTCGGTAAGGTGGTTGATGACGAAGGCGATTTTGGCACGATCTGTAGGGTAAGACCACGGGGTTAATTCAAAGTGAATGGAAATCTGGTTTAGAAAACCTCGACAGGTGTTAGGATCGCCTCCGTAACGTACCGGGGGTAGTAAGTTAGGATACGAGGTAGGCACAGAGAATGGATCAGAAGGAGGAGGATTCGCTGGAGGGGAAACCTCTACCTGGGTAGGGGCAGTACGGTTGAGCAGAGTTTGGAGGGCCTGGGCGAACTGATCAAGACGGTGATCTTGATCCTCCAAACGGCTTTCTAGACCTGAGAGTTGCTGAGCGGTCCCTGCAAGGTCCATGGCCCTTTCGTGATGTCAGGCACGCTCACGTACCCGAGGGTGGACGAGCGGTTAGCCCTGAGAGAAAACAGGAGTCTCGAGTGCTTTAAAGAGATACCAGTCCTTGTAGTGGCTGGGTTAAAACAAATAGCGAGGACTGCCCTGTAGTCAGGCCAACATATACCAAGGGTACCTAAAGGTAGTGCCAGCCTAACAAGAAAATCTAAATGCGGTACCAGTCCTTAGAGTGGCTGGTGTAAACGCTGATAAGCAAGGATAGTATGATAGAAACCAATTAGGTCTAAGCAAAAACAGAGTCGAGTAACAAGCCGGGTCGAGGGGTATAGAGGTACACAAGTCGAGAGGGATAGCCAGGTCATACACAGTAAATCGTACAGAGTGAAATAAATGAGCGCTTAAGGGTCAGACAAGTAGAACCACGAAAGGGCATCGAGGAATGGCAAAAGCAGGTTTAAATTTAGCGCCCTGTCTGCTGATTGGGTCACAGAGGTCACATGGGGGTGTGGTGACGTCGCGCCGCCGGGAGGGCTAAATCCGGAACCGCCGGCGGCGCGCGCGCATACTGTGCACACACAGGACGCGAGGAAGACGCCGACCCCGGAGCCGGGAGGGAGGACGCCGGGTCGGCGGCGCCTGCCGGGGCATGGCAGGACGCCGGGTCGGCGGCGCCTGCCGGAACCTGACACTTATCATTTCAATATTTGACCGCAGGGTCCACCCCTGAACTCTTCCACAATACCTCAGAGGGGTTACGGTGTGAAGGCACTAGCTGGCACCAATGGACCAATATTTGGGTGTACTGACCCGTGTATCGGATGCATACAGGGCAGCCATCAGAAATAATGGGACCCCTTACTGAACCTCACAATGGGGCCCCCCGTAAACTTCCTCAACCCGTAACAGCTTTTCGCCCCCTTCAAAAACAAAAGGACATAACACAGTTCCACAGTTATAAAACTCACTGTAATGTGTGGCATGTATGAGCGTATCTGTCACGTCTGGGGCTCAGAGGGGGCCCTGGCGGCGCCATCGACAAGTTGGGTGCCAGGAGTTGTGCCGGCTTCCGGAGCTCACAGGCTGGTCAGGTGGTGGGGCGCGGCATGATGACGCGTGCCTGCCAGGTTTAAATACAGAGAGCGGGATCCGGCTCATCGCCCTGTCATGGAGTTTGCTTCCCTCAGTGCTGAGCGTCTCCTGGCGATTTACTACTTGGTTGATTTTTAAGTCTCAGTTGTTACCTGACCTGTATGAGAACCACCCCCGTGTACCAGTCCTTGGCTATTCCTTCACCACTCTAACTCTGATAAATTTTGGCTGATATGATAGATACCCCTTGTGTACCGTTTTGGCTATCCCTGACCACTCTAACACTGATCCATTTGGGCTTGTGTTAGAATGTGACCTTGTATACCGTCTGGCCTATTTCAGGTATACCCTGTCCTGTGTGTTGGTCAAACATTTCCCACTCCTGGTTGGTCAAACATTTCCCACTCCTGGTTGGTCAAACATTTCCCACTTGTTGGTGATAAAACATTCCCCATGGCTTCAAATCGCATTTAAACATGAGCAAAAGCAGTAAAAAATGTGAAATGACTCAGCACTCAGCAGTGAAAGTTTTGTTTCCTGTCCCCCAGGGCAGTACCCAGACCCCCATACACCTTTTATGGCCAATATCTTGCATATATGCCCTCTTGGAGGGCACTTTCATTTTCGGAAGTTCGACCTCCATTGACTTGCATTACGTTCAAGTTCGAATTCAAACTTTTCAGCCGTTTAGGTGTTCAAGTTCGAACCAAACACGGGCGTGTTCGGCCCCATCCCTACTCAGAGTCAGGACTTAGCTTATCTGTTACGGCGTCGCCGTGGGACCTCACAGACGTTCTCCAAAGCTCACAGTCTTCTTCACCCATTTCAAGGTCCAGTGGTATTTCAAAAGAACCGTGAAAGGAAGAGGGTAATAATTTCCAGATTAATAAACAGACATGATTATTTATAATGATTGGGATTCGGAAGAAGGTAAATATATTGAGCCACTCTCCTGGATGCCTAAAGGTTAAGGTTTCACATTTTGTTGTGTGCGGGTTATCCCCATGTTTGGTGAGCTGAGTGACGTGATTCTATTTCTGGCTCTTCTTTCACAGTTCTTTATCACAGAGTGTTTCTGTTTCTGGTGGGGTCTTCAACCCCAGCCATTCCAATGGCAAGGACTTTAACAAACTTTCAAAAAGATATCTATAGAAAAAAAAAAACCTGACAAAAAAAACAACCCAACATGGGTTTAATGAACCTTAAATTTATGGGATTGGTGATTTTTTTTTTAGACAGAATCAAAGCTTAGGGCCTGGTATCCCAGCTTTGGCAAGTTCACCTTAAGAAAAGTCATTTGCTCTAAGAGCTGGAGGGATAATTTGGAGCGCTGAGGACACAGAATATTCCCCGTGATGGAGAAAATCCGCTCATTCTGGCAGTGGTTGGTGGACAAGAAAGGAGCTCCTTTTGGGTGATTCAAATTAGTTAGTTTTTAGCTTTTAGGAGTTATTCCGTTTTTTATTGCTTTGATGGAATTTACCCATCACGATCTTACAGCTATGAAAATATATGACATGATTTTTATGCTTAGGCCTTTAATTTAACTTTGTTTTAATTAGGATTCTGTGACTAAGTTGACGGTTTGGAAAGACATCTTGCCCAAGTTTCTGCTGTAATGTGTAACTGTTTTAAGCTCACCCAAGAACAGGGAAGTGGCTAGAAAAGAGGAAGTAAAAGGTCCAGTAGGAAACATATTATTATTATTATTATTATTGCCATCATTTATATAGCGCCAACAGTTTCCGCAGCGCTTTACAATAACCAAAGGGAACGAAATACATATAAACGGACATAGGATGGAAACAAAAGGTATAGAGGGCCCTGCTCATAGGAGCTTACAGTCTAGAGGGATTGGAGTTGAGGAAGACAAGTGTCACATTCAGCCAGGTCAGGCGAGTGAGGGTACGAGCCCAGAGGTGCAGTGACACAAGTAGGCAATGGGTTTCAATGAATAAAGGGTTTTATTGAGAAGTCTCACAGGGCATATCCATGTTCTGGGGCATTATCCATGAGCTGGGGCATATCCATGAGCTGTGGCAAATCCATGAGCTGTGGCATATCCATGAGCTGGGGCATATCCATGAGCTGGGGGCATTATCCATGAGCTGTGGCATATCCATGTGTGAGCTGGGGCATATCCATGTGCTGGGGCATTGTCCATGTGCTGGGGCATATCCATGAGCTGGGGCATTATCCATGAGCTGGGGCATTATCCATGAGCTGGAGCATATCCATGAGCTGGGGCATATCCATGAGCTGGGGCATTGTCCATGTGCTGGGGCATATCCATGAGCTGGGGCATTATCCATGAGCTGGGGCATTATCTATGAGCTGGGGCATATCCATGAGCTGGGGGCATAGCCATGAGCTGGGGGCATAGCCATGAGAGGAGCTGGGGCAAAATCCATGAGAGGAGCTGGGGCAATATCCATGAGAGGAGCTGGGGCAGTATATCCATGAGAGGAGCTGGGGCAGTATATCCATGAGAGGAGCTGGGGCAGTATATCCATGAGAGCAGCTGGGGCAGTATATCCATGAGAGGAGCTGGGGCAGTATATCCATGAGAGGAGCTGGGGCAGTATATCCATGAGAGCAGCTGGGGCAGTATATCCATGAGAGCAGCTGGGGCAGTATATCCATGAGAAGAGCTGGGGCAATATCCATTATTACACTATTTGATTCAGAATATTTTTTTTCTTGTTTTCCTCCTCTAAAAACTAGGTGCGTCTTATGGTCAGGTGCGTCTTATGGAGCGAGAAATACGCCCCAGTATTTGTTGTGGAATTACAATAGGGGATTCTCCCTGTTTTATGTTTCCCCTGTATATGGAACATCTGGAGAAAGAATATCCTAACAGGTTGTATAGGTGCCTGTAAAAGAAGAAAAAATACCTAGAAGGCGAATAATACTAGAGCCGGTACCTGGGCTCTTTGCTTGTAAGTTTACTATTTTGAGACCTATATATTGAGAACCAGTGAAACGCGCTGCACCAATTGTTTTATTATTTATTTATTCGATGTCTGAACATTCCACGGAGAATATGTGAACATCCATCTGAACACAGAGACTTTGACAGAGATTGGAGTGCGCTGTACCCATTTTTTTTAACACATCATGCGGAGGCCGAATTTTCCAGCTATCAATTTGGGGGCATCGGTTCCGGGGTATCGTCCTACGGGAAGGTACGTAGAAAATAACATTTCTTTGTTGTATCTGCGCCTTCCTGTCTGACAATAGGAACTTTCAAATTGTTGTTTGATTGTGATGATTGTGTCGCATAGAAAACAGGCCTGCGTTTAGCTGGATGGGAAGCTAGTCTTTCCTTGATACTGATCAGAATGGTTCTGACAGACAGTTTTTGGGATTGGATCCCAACGTGTATATATATATATATCTATATATCAGAATTGGATTCTGCAGTTATGTGTGTCATGGAGCTGATGTAACACTCCATGCTTCAAACCCCAAGAGACTTTATGTTTATTTATATTGTGTGTTTTTAAATATATTTTACATTGTTTGGTTTTAGTTTAATTTAGTTTAGTGTAAAATGGCATAGCTTTGGTTTTAAAAATACTTATATTCCTGTAGGTAAATGTGTTTTTGTGTATACAGTAAACAAGCTTTACTACTGTGTAATTTATGCACCAGGGCTTTTCCCATTATCTAGCTGCATGTTTAATTCAAGGGATCTCTGATAGTGTGTGTTTAATCTGATGTGTTAGAACAATGGATATACAAATGTTGTGTGAGCTGAAGGCTAAAGAATGTAAAGAATGTTTATTGTAAATAACTGACATAATGTAATTAGTATGGGTATGCAAATTATGACTGTTGGACTTCAGCATAAATGGTGGCGTTTCGTTCATTAATAAGTGAGAGAACTCTCAGAGCTCAGAGAGAGAGAATCCTGTTTTAAAGCATACAGCCGCGCCTGGTGTCTTTATTACAAACTACGCTACACTCCACACTCACCCTCAGAAGGCAGAGAGCGGCCTTCTGGAGATTCCTAACGGCTCCAGGGCAGAGGAACAGAAGCAGGCAGGTCAAGCTGCTCGAGGTGCTGAGGACAGCGCTCCCAGTAGCCGGGCTGACTGCAACGAAGGGGTGTCTGGAGAGCCAGGATAGATGGAAGGGAACGGTTCCTTCACACTGGTGGCAAGCGGTGAGGATTAGCTCTCCAACCCCAGAAGAAACGCAGAATGGCCAGCTATGCCAACTACAAGAGGCACACGCTGAGATACATATTAGAGTGCCGTGGAGGAATCACCGGCACCAAAAACAAGAAAGCCCTGGTCAAGGAGCTTACAAGGATGGACCAGCGAATGGTAAGAACCCCAACCCCGACTCCGGCCACTGAAGATCACCTCCGAAAGAAAGCTCGAGCAATATTAGAGATATGCGGCACCACCCCCTCCGAAACCGCAGTTGTACAACTCATGACGGACCTCCAAGAAGATGAGGAGCGAGAAAAGGAGCGCCAACACCAGCTGCGGTTGGCCGAGCTCCAAGCGACATGGACAGAATACCCCACCCCTGAAACCTACACCGTAGAGCCCTGTGTTGAGGTTGACAGCCCGCCTGGAGCTTCGTCCAGGGAATCTACACCCCCCAGCGATCCTTTTATGGGGACTTACAGCTTGTCTGGAGCTTCATGGGAGGAACCCGCACTCCCCAGCGATACTTGGGAGGAGATTTACAGCTTGCCTGGAATTTCCGTCAAGGAAGCTACACCCCCCAGTGACTGGCTCGACGATGATATCTGCACCATTAAGAAGGTGAAAGCGGAGTTCCAGAGAAGACTGCAGGAGAGCAGTGATCTCTATCCAAGATCCGCAACAGACCGCCTGGAGTTCGAACGGCGGGATGAGATTCGCTGAGGCCTCTGGTACGAGGCCCTGGTACATGGACAGTACCACCAAGGTACCTAGATCCCCTCCGAATCAGCCATCTACCAGGCGCAGGATAGGGCCCGAGAGGCCTTCCTGGAAGGACGACCCTCAGAGGGGTGGGAGGCAGAGCTCCACCACTTGGTGCAACGGGAGATTGCACTGGATGCCAGCTACCGGGCCTTCCAGTGGCTGATGGTCCCACTGATGCCCAGCACAACCCACGCCATGCCCACCGTAGGCCTCGACTACCCCCGAACCACCCCCGTGTACCAGTCCTTGGCTATTCCTTGACCACTCTAACTCTGATTGATTTTTGGCTTATATGATAGATACCCCTTGTGTACCGTTTTGGCTATCCCTGACCACTCTAACACTGATCCATTTGGGCTTGTGTTAGAATGCGACCTTGTATACCGTCTGGCCTATTTCTGGTATACCCTGTCCTGTGTGGTGGTCAAACATTTCCCACTCCTTGTTGGTCAAACATTTCCCACTCCTGGTTGGTCAAACATTTCCCACTCCTGGTTGGTCAAACATTTCCCACTCGTTGGTGATAAAACATTTCCCATGGTTTCAAATAGCGTTTAAACATGAGCAAAAGCAGTAAAAAAGAGCTCCATGCACAGCGGTGAAATGGCTAGGCACTCAGCAGTGAAAGGGTTAAAGACCTTTTTTTTGTTTCCTGTCAACCAGGGCAGTACCCAGACCCCCATACACCTTTTATGGCCAATATCTGGTATCCCAGCTTTGGCAAGTTCACCTTAAGAAAAGTCATTTGCTCTAAGAGCTGGAGGGATAATTTGGAGCGCTGAGGACACAGAATATTCCCCGTGATGGAGAAAATCCGCTCATTCTGGCAGTGATTGGTGGACAAGAAAGGAGCTCCTGTGCTACCTTTGCAAAAGTAAGCCACAAGTAGAGATGTGCAATTCGTTTCATTCCAAATTGAAATTTGGACGAAATTCACCATTTTTGTGTTTCGGGAGCATTTCTGAAAACGAAATATCAACCACCCAAAATTTTTGATCAATCTGAAATTTCAGATAATGATCCGAATCATCGAATCTAGCTGAAATTTCGACTAGATTCGATGATTCGGATCATTTTGCCTGTCCGGCTCATTTTGGGTGATTCAAATCCGTTAGTTTTTAGCTTTTAGGAGTTATTCCGTTTTTTATTGCTTTGATGGAATTTACCCATCACGATCTTACAGCTATGAAAATATATGGCATGATTTTTATGCTTAGGTCTTTAATTTAACTTTGTTTTAATTAGGATTCTGTGACTAAGTTGACGGTTTGGAAAGACATCTTGCCCAAGTTTCTGCTGTAATGTGTAACTGTTTGAAGCTCACCCAAGAACAGGGACGTGGCTAGAAAAGAGGAAGTAAAAGGTCCAGTAGGAAACCTATTATTATTATTATTATTATTGCCATCATTTATATAGCGCCAACAGTTTCCCCAGCGCTTTACAATAACCAAAGGGAACGAAATACATATAAACGGACATAGGATGGAAACAAAAGGTATAGAGGGCCCTGCTCATAGGAGCTTACAGTCTAGAGGGATTGGAGTTGAGGAAGACAAGTGTCACATTCAGTCAGGTCAGGCGGGTGAGGGTACGAGCCCAGAGGTGCAGTGACACAAGTAGGCAATGGGTTTCAATGAATAAAGAGAAAACAATGGACAGGAAGGCGTTAACCGTATGCTATTGAATATACAGGTTCAGGCAGAGGAGAAGTGAACCAATAGAATGAGCAACATGGAAAGGGCTGGCAATAGATAAACAGGAATACACAGACAGGACCAAAGAGAGGGAAGAGATGAACTTACAGAGGGACGACACAGGAAGGGGGGCTGAGAGCAGGAGGTTCACTTGGAATGAAGCAGGAGGTTCAGTTGGATTGAAGCAGGAGGTTCACTTGGATTGAAGCAGGAGGTTCACTTGGAATGAAGCAGGAGGTTCAGTTGGAATGAAGCAGGAGGTTCAGTTGGAATGAAGCAGGAGGTTCACTTGGAATGAAGCAGGAGGTTCAGTTGGATTGAAGCAGGAGGTTCAGTTGGAATGAAGCAAGAGGTTCAGTTGGATTGAAGCAGGAGGTTCAGTTGGATTGAAGCAGGAGGTTCACTTGGAATGAAGCAGGAGGTTCAGTTGGAATGAAGCAGGGGGTTCACTTGGAATGAAGCAGGAGGTTCAGTTGGATTGAAGCAGGAGGTTCAGTTGGATTGAAGCAGGAGGTTCAGTTGGATTGAAGCAGGAGGTTCACTTGGAATGAAGCAGGAGGTTCAGTTGGAATGAAGCAGGGGGTTCACTTGGAATGAAGCAGGAGGTTCAGTTGGATTGAAGCAGGAGGTTCAGTTGGAATGAAGCAGGAGGTTCAGTTGGAATGAAGCAGGAGGTTCACTTGGAATGAAGCAAGAGGTTCAGTTGGATTGAAGCAGGAGGTTCAGTTGGATTGAAGCAGGAGGTTCAGTTGGAATGAAGCAGGAGGTTCAGTTGGAATGAAGCAGGAGGTTCACTTGGAATGAAGCAGGATGTTCAGTTGGATTGAAGCAGGAGGTTCACTTGGAATGAAGCAAGGGGTCACTTGGATTGAAGCAAGGGGTTGCTTGGATTGAAGCAAGGGGTTACTTGAAGGAAGCCGGGATTACTTGGAGAAAGCAGGGATCCGATGCACAGGTAAATCCTGAATACAGTTCTGTCAGAGGAACAGGCTCCTGGCTGCACGAGTTCTACCCTGAAGTGGAAGTTGATGGAAAAAATTCACAAAAACCACTCCAAGCGCAAAGAAGCAGGAACGGCAGGATTCAAAAAGCGTATTTATTAAAATAAAATTCCAGAACGCGTTTCGACTGAGCGCCGTCTTCATCAGCTGGTAAAACAGGTCGAAACGCGTTCTGGAATTTTATTTTATTTTAATAAATACGCTTTTTGAATCCTGCCGTTCCTGCTTCTTTGCGCTTGGAGTGGTTTTTGTGGATTTTTTTCTAAAAATTAATTTGCGGATATCCCAAGAGCCTGGAGGCTCTCCTCTGAGTAAGCCCTTGACCCTTGCTTTGCACATATAATAAGTACCATATTTTTCGCTCCATAAGACGCACTTTTCTCCCCCCAAAAAGTGGGGGGAAAAGTGGGTGCGTCTTATGGAGCGAATACTGCGCGGTGCAATGTTCGCTCCCTGCGAGCGTCCGAAGCTATGGAGCTTCGGCGCTCGCCTGGGGAACCATGTCACCAGCCGAGTTCTCGCGAGATCGCGGCTGGTCACGTGGCTCCCCTAGGCGAGTGCCCAAACTCCATGCCGCCGGACGCTCAGAGGGAGCCGAACACGCGGCGGCAGTGGCAGGAGGTAAGCTGGGGACATTATCCATGAGCTGCTGGGGCATATCCATGAGCTGGGGCATATCCATAAACTGGGGGGCATATCCATAAGCTGGGGCATATCCAGGAGCTGGGGCATATCCAGGAGCTGGGGCATATCCATGAGCTGCTGGGGCATATCCATGAGCTGCTGGGGCATATCCATGAGAGCTGCTGGGGCATATCCATGAGCTGGGGAAAATCCATGAGCTGGGGAAAATCCATGAGCTGGGGCATATCCATGTGTGAGCTGGGGCATATCCATGTGCTAGGGCATATCCATGAGCTGGGGCATATCCATGAGCTGGGGCGTATCCATGAGCTGGGGCGTATCCATGAGCTGGGGCGTATCCATGAGCTGGGGCATATCCATGAGCTGGGGCGTATCCATGAGCTGGGGCGTATCCATGAGCTGGGGCAAATCCATGAGCTGGGGCAAATCCATGAGCTGGAATCCATGAGCTGGGGCATATCCATGTGTGAGCTGGGGCATATCCATGAGCTGGGGCATATCCATAAACTGGGGGGCATATCCATAAGCTGGGGCATATCCATGAGCTGGGGCATATCCATGAGCTGCTGGGGCATATCCATGAGAGCTGCTGGGGCATATCCATGAGCTGGGGAAAATCCATGAGCTGGGGCATATCCATGTGTGAGCTGGGGCATATCCATGTGCTGGGGCATATCCATGAGCTGGGACATATCCATGAGCTGGGGCGTATCCATGAGCTGGGGCATATCCATGAGCTGGGGCATATCCATGAGCTGGGGCGTACCCATGAGCTGGGGCATATCCATGAGCTGGGGCAAATCCATGAGCTGGAATCCATGAGCTGTGGCATATCCATGTGTGAGCTGGGGCATATCCATGTGCTGGGGCATTGTCCATGTGCTGGGGCATATCCATGAGCTGGGGCATTATCCATGAGCTGGGGCATATCCATGAGCTGGGGCATATCCATGTGTGAGCTGGGGCATATCCATGTGCTGGGGCATTGTCCATGTGCTGGGGCATATCCATGTGCTGGGGCATTGTCCATGTGCTGGGGCATATCCATGAGCTGGGGCATTATCCATGAGCTGGGGCATTATCCATGAGCTGGGGCATATCCATGAGCTGGGGCATATCCATAAACTGGGGGGCATATTCATAAGCTGGGGCATATCCAGGAGCTGGGGCATATCCATGAGCTGCTGGGGCATATCCATGAGCTGCTGGGGCATATCCATGAGAGCTGCTGGGGCATATCCATGAGCTGGGGAAAATCCATGAGCTGGGGCATATCCATGTGTGAGCTGGGGCATATCCATGTGCTGGGGCATATCCATGAGCTGGGGCGTATCCATGAGCTGGGGCATATACATGAGCTGGGGCATATCATGAGCTGGGGCATATCCATGAGCTGGGGCGTATCCATGAGCTGGGGCAAATCCATGAGCTGGGGCAAATCCATGAGCTGGGGCAAATCCATGAGCTGGAATCCATGAGCTGGGGCATATCCATGTGTGAGCTGGGGCATATCCATGTTCTGGGGCATTATCCATGAGCTGGGGCATATCCATGAGCTGTGGCAAATCCATGAGCTGGGGCATATCCATGAGCTGGGGCATATCCATGAGCTGGGGCATATCCATGTGTGAGCTGGGGCATATCCATGTGCTGGGGCATTGTCCATGTGCTGGGGCATATCCATTAGCTGGGGCATTATCCATGAACTGGGGCATTATCCATGAACTGGGGCATTATCCATGAGCTGGGGCATATCCATGAGCTGGGGCATATCCATAAACTGGGGGGCATATCCATAAGCTGGGGCATATCCAGGAGCTGGGGCATATCCATGAGCTGCTGGGGCATATCCATGAGCTGCTGGGGCATATCCATGAGAGCTGCTGGGGCATATCCATGAGCTGGGGAAAATCCATGAGCTGGGGCATATCCATGTGTGAGCTGGGCATATCCATGTGCTGGGGCATATCCATGAGCTGGGGCGTATCCATGAGCTGGGGCATATACATGAGCTGGGGCATATCATGAGCTGGGGCATATCCATGAGCTGGGGCGTATCCATGAGCTGGGGCAAATCCATGAGCTGGGGCAAATCCATGAGCTGGGGCAAATCCATGAGCTGGAATCCATGAGCTGGGGCATATCCATGTGTGAGCTGGGGCATATCCATGTTCTGGGGCATTATCCATGAGCTGGGCATATCCATGAGCTGTGGCAAATCCATGAGCTGGGGCATATCCATGAGCTGGGGCATTATCCATGAGCTGGGGCATATCCATGTGTGAGCTGGGGCATATCCATGTGCTGGGGCATTGTCCATGTGCTGGGGCATATCCATGAGCTGGGGCATTATCCATGAGCTGGGGCATTATCCATGAGCTGGGGCATATCCATGAGCTGGTGCATATCCATGAGCTGGGGCATTATCCATGAGCTGGGGCATATCCATGAGCTGGGGGCATAGCCATGAGAGGAGCTGGGGCAAAATCCATGAGAGGAGCTGGGGAAGTATATCCATGAGAGGAACTGGGGCAATATCCATGAGAGGAGCTGGGGCAGTATATCCATGAGAGGAGCTGGGGCAGTATATCCATGAGAGCAGCTGGGGCAGTATATCCATGAGAGGAGCTGGGGCAAAATCCATTATTACACTATTTGATTCAGAATATTTTTTTTCCTCTTTTCCTCCTCTAAAAACTAGGTGCGTCTTATGGTCAGGTGCATCTTATGGAGCGAAAAAATACGCCCCAGTATTTGTTGTGGAATTACAATAGGGGATTCTCCCTGTTTTATGTTTCCCCTGTATATGGAACATCTGGAGAAAGAATATCCTAACAGGTTGTATAGGTGCCTGTAAAAGAAGAAAAAATACCTAGAAGGCGAATAATACTAGAGCCGGTACCTGGGCTCTTTGTTTGTAAGTTTACTATTTTGAGACCTATATATTGAGAACCAGTGAAACGCGCTGCACGAATTGTTTTATTATTTATTTAATCGATGTCTGAACATTCCACGGAGAATATGTGAACATCCATCTGAACACAGACAGGGTTATCCAAAGAGATTCGAAAAGTCACCGCACGTTCGGTGACTTTTCGTTCTCTTCAATTCGGTTCCTTTTGCCGATCCCATTTCGGTGACCCTGCGGTGTATTCAGCAAACACCACAGGGTCCCCGAATTGCAGGGAAAAGCTGCCGAAAACCTGACGAAAACTAACCGAATGCATGCTTAAAAACAAGCAAAAACATCTGGATTAACCTTCGAAGAGGAGCCGAACAGGAGCCGAAAAGGAGCCGAATCACACAGAACCGAAGCAGCTGTGACGTAGAGGAGGCAGTGAATAAATTAGAAAAACCATTTGTATGAATCTGGGAAAAAGAAACGCTGTTTGCAAAGAAACTACTGAGCGAAAATGTCTGAAATTTTCACAGGAGGTCCAGGGAATGATAATAAAGAGGGCTGTTACAAAAAAAATAAGCAAACTGAAAAAAAAAAAAAAAAAAATCGGACTTTTAATTTTTTTTTAAAAAATTCAGAAAAATGCTTAAAGTATCCTAAAAATCTATAAATAAAGAGACTTTTTGCTGCAGAATTTTATAATGAACGGTTTATTAGATATTGAATTAAAACGGGAATATTTTTAACATTGAAGCCTATGGGATTCTCCTGAATAAATTTGCCGAATTAAACCACCGAATGGCAGAGCATTAGGGGAACCTTTCACTGCTGGTTTGTGTTCTCTGAATAGACAAAGCATTGCTTCTCTATGGGGATTTCACTGCCCTCGAACAGGCACCGAACAGGCACCGTATGTTCAGGCAATTCGACAGGATTTGGCGAATTGCCTGCTCTCTGGATAGCCGAATGGCCAGGAAAGGTAACCGAACCCTGATTTTCAGCGTTCGGTTACCTTTCTCAAGCAATTCGAATCTCTTTGGATAACCCTGAGAGACTTTGACAGAGATTGGAGTGCGCTGTACCCATTTTTTTGAACACATCATGCGGAGGCAGAATTTTCCAGCTATCGTCCTACGGGAAGGTACGTAGAAAATAACAGTTCTTTGCTGTATCTGCGCCTTCCTGTCTGACAATAGGAACTTTCAAATTGTTGTTTGATTGTGATGATTGTGTCGCATAGAAAACAGGCCTGCGTTTAGCTGGATGGGAAGCTAGTCTTTCCTTGATACTGATCAGAATGGTTCTGACAGATAGTTTTTGGGATTGGATCCCAACGTATATATATATATATATATATATATCTATATATCAGAATTGGATTCTGCAGTTATGTGTTTTATTGTTTTGGGGATTTGGATAGTTAGGATTTATTGTTTCACATACACTATATTGCCAAAAGTATTGGCTCACCTGCCTTGACTCGCATATGAACTTAAGTGACATCCCATTCCTAATCCATAGGGTTCAATATGACAGCTTCAGCTCTTCTGGGAAGGCTGTCCACTAGGGATGTGCGTTTCGGGTTTCGGAATTTCGGAACTTTCACGAAATTTCCCGATTCGTGTTTTCGAATTTGGCCGATTTTCCGAAAATTTTTAGATCCGAAAACGGCAGATCCGAAACGTTTTCCGAGCCGAAACGAAATATTTTCGGAATTTTCAAATGGACTTGAAATGTGTCAAATCGAAATTTATTGCTTTGAAACGAGGAGAACAGACGTTCCGATAAAAAGAAAATTTCCCGAAATCACGAAAAGTCGATACAAAAAACGAGCAAAGTGACACGAAAATACGAAAAATGGTCGATATTCCGAAACAAAAATGTACACGAAAAACGAGTCGAGCCGAACCGAATCGAAACAGAAATCGGTCGAAACGAGCCGAATCGAAAAGTTTGAAAATCCGAAAAATCGATTCGAATCGAACCGAAAAAAAAAAATCGGTGCACAAGCCTACTGTCCACAAGGTTTAGGAGTGTGTTTATGGGAATTTGTGACCAGTCTTCCAGAAGCGCATTTGTGAGGTCACACAATGATGTCTGACGAGAAGGCCTGGCTCTCAGTCTCTGCTCTAATTCATCCCAAAGGTGTTCAATCGGGTTGAGGTCAGGACTCTGTGCAGGCCAGTCAAGTTCATCCACACCAGACTCTGTCATCCATGTCTTTATGGACCTTGCTTTGTGCACTGGTGCACAGTCATGTTGGAAGAGGAAGGGGCCCGCTCCAAACTGTTCCCACAAAGTTGGGATCATGGAATTGTCCAAAATGTCTTGGTATGCTGAAGCATTCATAGTTCCTATTCACTGGAACTAAGGGGCCAAGCCCAGCTCCTGAAAAACAACCCCACACCATAATCCCCCCTCCACCAAACTTTACACTTGGCACAATGCAGTCAGACAAGTACCATTCTCCTGGTAACCGCCAAACCCAGACTCGTCCATCAGATTGCCAGATGCAGAAGCGTGATTTGTCACTCCAGAGAACACGTCTCCACTGCTCTAGAATCCAGTGGCGGCGTGCTTTACACCACTGCATCTGACGCTTTGCATTGCACTTGGATGCAGCTACTCGGCCATGGAAACACATTCCATGAAGCTCTCTGCGCACTGTTCTTGAGCTAATCTGAAGGCCACATGAAGTTTGTAGGTCTGTAGCGATTGACTGCAGAAAGTTGGTGACTTCTTCGCACTATGCACCTCAGCATTCGCTGACCCCGCTCCGTCAGTTTACGTGGCCTACCACTTCGTGGCTGAGTTGCTGTCGCTCCCAAACACTTCCACGTTCTTATAATACAGCTGACAGGTGACTGTGGAATATTTAGGATATCCCACTCTGAAACTGACTTCATCAACTAGAAGTTCCTTCTCCGCTCATACACAACTGCTCTTCACCTCGCCAAACAAACTTACTTCTCCTCTCTTATATCTTCACTTTCTTCCAACCCCACAAGACTGTTCTCAACCTTCAACTCCCTCCTCTACCCACATGCGCCACCTCCCCCATCCGACCTCAGCGCTCAAGATCTTGCGGACTTCTTCATAACTGTCGTGGTTCATGCCGTCGCCGCCGTGGCAAGAAGGCCAAAGGTGGTACTGCGCTTTCCTGAATGGATCTATACAGCGTCTCTCTTGCTATGCCACCTTGCACTTTCCCTCAGGCTGTGTGAACTTCAGGTGCTATCACTAATAGGCCTGTCATTCCCTTTTATAAGGGTGGAGCACCCATGATCCAGTGCTGCATTGTCTCACTTACTCCCTGGTAGCCTTTCTCCTAGACCTGTTCCCATCCTCTGCTGTTATTGATTCCCCGTGTACCGACTTCTTGCTTTGGACATTGACTAGGTTTGCCAGCCGCCTGCCACGACCTATTGCATGGACTATATGACCACGTATACTGCCTGCTGCTATCAAGTTTCCAGTGCCCGCTGCTGCCAAGCATCCAGTGCCCGCTGCTGCCAAGCATCCAGTGCCCGCTGCTGCCAAGCATCCAGTGCCCGCTGCTGCCAAGCATCCAGTGCCCGCTGCTGCCAAGCATCCTGTGCCCTCTGCTTCCAAACCTCCAGTGCCCTCTGTTTCCTGTCTCGTGTTGTATGTAAGTCTCCTACTGTGTTTTCCCTCAGTGTCTCTCTGTATCTGGTTCTTCCCTGCATTGCCTCCCCAGACATCTCCATTCCTGCCCTGTCCATATGGTTGTATATTTACAATAAACCCCCTTTTTACTTTATCTACGTGGCTCCGCTCGTTTATCACCACACATCGGGCTCATACCCTATTCCCCTCTGCCAGGACCGTGACAGAACAATGCAGTCATTACAAATTGAGCCCGCGGTGATACAGGTCCTTACAGGGTTAATCCACAAAGCTTTCCATGAACTGTGTAGACACCTGGTGGACCTGCTTAACGAGCTGTTGCAGAAGCTTTGGAATCCCTCACCTAATGATTGTATGCAAACGCCCAAACCTAGGCACAGAGACCCATTGTCTGCTGATGAACAAGCCAGAAGGTGTGCTGCCAACCTATGCCTGTACTGTGGGGATGGCCGGCATTGGATCTCACAATGCCCACTGCGGCCACCCAAAAGACTTGTTTCCATGCCCCAACCAGCTCCCATGCCAAAACTGGCTTCCATCCCTGAATCCACCCCTGTGTCAAAGTCTGCTCCCAAGAACTACTCACCTCCTAAGGCTGGTACAACCCCCAAGACTAAGGCCTCTGCCAGGCCTAAAGCTGCTGTCCCTGCTAAATCCAGGAGATCCTTATCCCTGGAGCGTGTAAGAACTTTGCTTGAAGAAATCATGCAGGAGACTCCTAAGGGTGGTTCTGAAGTGAACAATATTCCTACTATGCCCATTGAGACTGAACCAACCCTGCCCAAGGAGTATGACCCTACTGTGCCCATGGAGCTGGAGTCTGAACACGCTGAGCCTTTGGATATCATGTCCCTCCAAGCAGCAAGTAAGAAGACTACCTCTCCCACAACTCTCAGGCAGCAGTCTCAAGCATCTGTCTCCCCTTTGTCTCCAGTCTGTATGTGTGCTGTGGCATCTGAACCCAGATCTCTGGAAGCTGATCCCGGTCCTGCTGGCGTTGAGGATAACCAGGTGGTTGAGTCTGAACTTCCTGAAACACCCGCTGCTGAGACTTCATTCCCCATGGAGATGCCATCTGCTGAGGTGCCACAAGCCAGGACTGTTGCTGCTGAAGTATTGTCTGTGGAGAATACTGCTGAGATGTGTCCCCTTTTACCCCGTTCTACCACCACAGTGCCAGCCTCTGATACTGCTGCCCTGGCTTTGAAAGACTCAGCAAACATTGCCACCATTACTGCCCTCACTACCCAGGTCGGTGTCCTCACCCAAAACGTACAGGACCTGCAACGCAATAATGCATCCCTGCGATCACAGCTACAGGACGCTGTGGTCTCTGTTTATATGTCAACACTAGAGCCAACTACTACTTCCAGTAACCCCCGTCCTCAATCCCCAGAGGAGGTGTCCCTTATATCTGAGACACCCACAGAAGCTGAATGGGACACCGACTCAGATGATGAACCCTCGCTACAAACAGCACGGTGCAGCCAAGGACCGCCTGGCCCAGGAAGGGCTTACCTTGGCACAACCAGTGCTGTGCCATGCGTCAATCCAGCCGCTTCCCTAAGAGATGCTGTTACCCCCAAGATCTCTAGCACGGCTGATGTGGACTTTATTTTTCCCCGCAGTTGCTTTTCACCTGATGAGACCGATGATGAGGCCTGCATGGCTTATGGTTGCCCTGAAACCTGTATATCGACAAGCCAAAAAGGTCCAGAACAGCCTGCACAACGAACTTTATTTGCTGGCACAGTCATCACAGATGCTGACCCCTTGATGCCGAACTGCGCAACAGTATACGACCGGAGTAAGTAGCTCACACCAACAGTAACAGATAGTGGATACCAGACAGGAGCGGTAGTTAACCCTTTCACTGCTGTGGACGTGTGGGGAACGTCCTCATTGACTACTAAGGAAAGATAGAGGTTCCTTTGAACCCAAATATCCCGTCTTTTGGCAGCTAGCAGGGTCATGCTTGGTATCATTAGAAAGGCCAGAGCATGGCCTTTCCAATGATACCAAACATGACCATGTTTACAGTAAAGAACAAAAATTATAAAAATAATAATAAAAAATAAGGAAACCTGTATTTCTAAGACGTGAAATGGCTCAGCAGTGAAGGGGTTAAAACAGAATCGGGTCAGCAACGTAAGGACACTTGTACTGCGCTATGGCATATGTGGCAATGTCTTATAGCACACAGTAGCAGCAGATACACCAGGCAGGGGTACAGAGAGAGAGAGTAGTCGTATAAGCAAACCAGGTCAGCAACGTAAGGACAGTGGTACTGCGCTATGGTATATGTGGCAGGGTCTGATCGCACACAGCAGCAGGAGGCAAACAGTACAGACAGGGAGTATACAGAGAGAATAGTCAAATATCAGGCAAAAGTCGGCAACAAATCGGGTCCTCAGAACAGCAGGGTCAGTAACGGATATACACACTATTTTAGTTCAAAGCAGCGATGCGGGAAATGAAAGTCCACGGCAAGGCGAGGGCTCAATGTGCGCGCTCCTGGTTTAAAGGTCGGCGGCGCCACATCATCACGCCGTGCCCCACCCCCTGAGCAAGCGCAGACACGCCGTGTGCCGCCGGAAATCCTGGCACCCGGCCAAGCGGCAGACATGTTCCTCCAGAGTCCCCCTGCGAGCCTCCCGGGACCCTGGACGTCACATAACCCCTCCTCCCACGGACGGCCACTGGACGACTCCCAGGTGCAGAGGGATGGGCAGAATGGAACTGACGCACCAAACAAGGTGCATGGACCTCACTGGCTGGCAACCAAGCCCTATCCTCAGGGCCATAACCCTCCCAGTCAACCAGGTACTGAGGAGTGCCCCTAACCATTCGCGACTGCAGGATGGCACAGACCTCATATTCCTCCTCACCTAGAGATCGAACAGGTGGAGGAGGCACATGAACTCGGGTATACTTGTTGCACGTGAGAGGCTTGAGAAGACTGACATGGAACACATTATGGATATGAAGATGAGGGGGCAACGCCAGAGCATAAGACACGGGGTTCATTCTACGCAAGACCTTGTACGGACCAATAAACCTGGGAGCCATTTTCATAGATGGGACCAGAAGTTTTATGTTACGAGTGGAAAGCCAAACTCTATCCCCTGCTACATACACAGGAGCAGGCCTTCTTCGTCTGTCAGCTTTCTCCTTCTGCTTTCTTATACTGGTCTCCATGGCTTCCCTAACTTTTTCCCAGGTTGCTGTCAATGAAACCAGATGCTCATCCAGAGCTGGTAGACAAGTATCCTGAAAGCTGGTTGGACGTACAGGTGGGTCAAAACCATACACTGTATGGAATAGAGAATGACCTGTGGTTTCGCTGACTGCGTTATTCAAGGCATACTCTGCCCAGGGCAGGAGATCAGACCATTCCTTTTGCTTTTCTGATACAAAGCAGTGCATATATTGTTCGACCATTTGATTAGCTTTTTCGGCTGCCCCATTCGTCTGCGGGTGATAGGCAGACGAGAAACTTAACTGGATACATAGGTTTTCACAGAAACCTTTCCAAAACTGGGACACGAATTGAGTACCTCTATCTGACACAATGCCTAGAGGAACCCCATGAAGCCTGACAACATTGTGGATAAAAGACCGGCACCAATTCCATGGCAGATGGCAACTTGGCGAGCGGCACAAAATGAACCATTTTGGAAAATCGATCAACAATGGTGAGTATGACTGTATTATTGTGGGATACTGGAAGATCAGTGATGAAATCCATGGATAGCTGTGCCCAAGGTCTCTCGGGGACGGGCAGAGGCTGGAGTAACCCAAGAGGCGAAGGTTTTGGGTTTTTTACTCCTGCAGCAAACCTCAAATGTGGCAACATACTCTTTAACATCTTTACGCATCCCTGGCCACCAGAACTGTTTCTCCAGTGTGGCCATGGTTTAAGTCATTCCCATATGCCCAAATGGTTTGCGATCAAGATGAACCGACATGATTTGCATTCTCACCTCCTCAGGAACGAAAAACCTACAAGGTGGCTTTGAGAGGAGCAGTTCCCTGAACTCTTTGTAATTTCTCTAACAGCTGAGAAGACACAGAAATCAGAGTGGTGGCGAGAATTCTTGTAACGGTAGCTGTATCGCTTACCCAGGAGTAACGGAGTTGGGATCCTTGAGGGCAGAAGTATCTGCTTGAATAATACAAAAGGTTTATAACTTACAGACTGTAACAAGGAGACACAAGGAGTAACTGAATTGCCTCTAGGCTCTGAAGGTTTCAAGACCAACAGTTTACCTAGGACACGCTCAGAAACAGCAGACGTGGAATGACAGTCCGTGAAGTATTCAAGGTGCAGGGCAGTCAGATGCAAAAACCAATCATTTTGGTACATACAAGGACTAACTGAATTGTCTCTAAGCTCTGAAGGTATCGAGACCAACAGATTACCTAGGACACATTCAGAAACAGCAGACCTGAAATGACAGTCCGTGAAGTATTCAAGATGCAGGGCAATCAGAGATGCAGAAATAACATAAAACAGAAATAAACAATGTTTAGTTATCGTGGTCTAGCAAAACCATAAACATGAGTAGTAACCTGGGTAAAAGGACCCCGGAGGGTTGCAAATGATACACCTAAACGTGAAGGGATATAACCCAAAACAGTGAGTGATCAACCCAGCAACCAGCAGGGGGTTGAATCACTATAACAAGTGATACAGAGAAATAAACACAATATAGTGAGAGTAGTCTAAGCCAAGCCGGGTCAAATATCAGAAGGGGTCGCGTACAAAGCAGGGTCGTCAACAGTAAACAAATAGATATATAAGTAGCAGTGCGTGAATAACTCCACAACAGGGCAATGAGCCCATTCCTAGAGCCCTGTTTTAAAGCCTGTGGCTCCTGGTAACCACACCTGACCCCGCCCCCACAGATGCCGATCTGCCAGCAGTAAGTGCTGGCTCCCGACCGGGGCTCCCGACAGGGGCTGAGGACATAACAATTCTCTCCTGAGGAACAATTGGATTCTGGTCATATGTATGCTGTTCGTAAGCCTCAAACTGCCTGGACAGAGCATTGACTTTAGTATTTTTGGACCCAGGACGATATGTGAGTACATATTTATAACTTGACAGAAAAAGAGACCATCTGGCCTGCCTAGCATTAAGACGTTTGGCCTCCCCAATATAAATTAGATTTTTGTGATCGGTAATGATGATAACAGGATCTTAGACCCCTCTAACAGATACCACCATTCTGCCAGAGCTGACACCACTGCGAGTAGTTCCCTGTTATCAATATCATAATTTCGTTCTGCAGACGACAGCTTCCTGGAGAAGAATCCACAGGGATGCATGGGTTTCTCAAGACTTTCTCTTTGTGATAAGACTGCGCCTATGCCGATTTCAGAGGCATCTACCTCCAGCTGAAATGGGGTACCTGGTACTGGATGTTGCAGACCGGGAGCTGAAACAAACGCTTATTTGAGTTCCTCGAAAGCCTGTATGGCTTGAGGACTCCATCTCTGATTATGAGCACCCTTCTTTGTCATTGCAGTTATATGAGCAACCACTGAGGATTTTTTTTATAAACCTTCTATAATAGTTTGTGAACCCCAGAAATCTTTGAATGGCCTTAAGCCCCTGAGGTAGAGGCCATTCCTTGATGGCAGATAATTTCTGTGGGTCCATCTCAAAGCCCTCTGGCGTGATGATGTAACCCAAGAAGTGTGACTGAAGTTACGTCGAACAGACATTTATCTAACTTACAGTACAATTTATTCTCCAGTAACCTTTGCAATACTGTATGAACATGAGCGTGGTGTGTCTCCACATCAGGAGAGTAAATCAAAATTAGGGATGAGTCGAACACCCCCGTGTTCGGGTCGTATTCGAACTCAAACAATTTCAAAAGTTTGAGTTCGAACTCTAACACAAATCTAACTCAATGCAAGTCAATGGGACTCGAAAGTTCGATTTTTAGAGTGCCCTCCAAGAGGGCATATATGCAAGATATTTGCCATAAAAGGTGTATGGGGGTCTGGGTAGTGCCCTGGGGGACAGGAAACAAGGACGAAAAGTAAAAAAAAAAACGTTTTTAAAGGAACAGTGAGTTTTCCATGAAATAAAGGTTAAGAATAAAAACGAAAAATTCCTTCAAATGTCATGCCTAGGAGGTCCCCATAACCTGCCCGTGAAGTGGCGGATTTGTAGGATGTATAAGGACATTTCAAATGACGGTAAATGGTTTTCCTTTAATCTATTCATAAACAACTGCTTGGGGCGGCAGTCTGTATGAAAAGAGGAGACATTTTAGGACACGCAGAACAAGTTTAGTGATTTTTTTTGGCCAAATTATGGTGAAACTTATGCGAAGTTGCGAACCGAACACGGGGGTGTTCGGCTCATCACTAATAGTGAGGCTACGGCAGGAGTAGCTGTGGACATGAAGGCTGAATTACATGTTTTGGCAGCTGAGGTGGACTGTAAACCACTACAAGCCTGGCTGGCAGAGGACTCGGAGGATGAGGATGGCCTGGTTAGCCAATCCTGCAAATCCTATGAATGTTGCTGCTGCTTAAGATGGCCAGCAGCAGTTAGAAAGGACAAGTGTGCCCCTGCCAAGGATGCACCACGTCCACGATGACCAGAGGCACAGCCTCCCGACACAGAGCCTGCTTGCCCTCTTATCTGTGTCTGGGAGCGTCTGCCTGTCCTTTTTGGTCTTTCTAACATGGTGAGTGATAAATAGATTAAAGATATGCAGAACTCTGATTCAACTGTGTTATCTAGATTAAAGATTTCCAGAACTCTGGTATAACTCAGTGAGACACCCTGATAGCTGGCAGCCAGTGACAAGACACAGATTAAAATTCCCAGAAACCACCTATAAATCAGTGAGACCCCCTGATGGGTGGCAGTGACAAGACACAGGTTATAATTCCAGATATCTGATACTAGTCTGTGAGACCCCCTGATGGGTGGCAGTGACAAGACACAGGTTATAATTCCCAGATATCTGATACTAGTCTGTGAGACCCCCTGATGGGTGGCACTGACAAGACACAGATTATAATTCCCAGATATCTGCTAGAATTGAGACCCCCCAATAGCTGCTGGTAGTGAGAACACACAGATTACAACAATTCCCAGATATCTTCTAGAAGTGAGACCCCCCCCAAATAGCTGCTGGCACTGAGAAGACACACTAACAGAACAATCTCCTCTCAAAAAACATGTGCTGGGGATGCCTTATATAGTGTCCTGCGGGACTTAGCTCTGTGAGCCCATAATTGGGCATAATTTGCCCAACCAGGACTCTGAGCCGTGATTGGCATAGTCTTGCACCTGACCTGTGGTCAGGTGCAAGGCTGTAGCCAATTACAAGCTTCAGGCCAGTGGAAAAGTGCATTGTGGTCCATTGTGGGTGAACTCGAACCGAACATGCTGAAATGTTCAGAGTTCGGCGAACAGACGACCGGCCGATGTTCGATGCGAACTCCAAACAGATCGAACCGAACAACTCATCCCTAATCAAAATATCAAGATATACAATTAAAAAGACCTGGAAAAAGTCCCTCAGGACGTCATTGATAAAGTCTTGGAAGACTGCTGGTGCATTGCATAAGCCAAACGGCATAACCAGATATTCATAATGACCACTCCTGGTATTGAATGAAGTCTTCCATTCGTGGTCTTGCTTGACCCTTATCAAGTTGTAGGCACCTCGAAGATCCAACTTCGTATATGTCTTGGCGTCTCTCTTCTTTTTTTTTAGTAAGGGAGAGACAGTTGTCATGCCCAGAACCTGTCTCTCGTAGGATTCTAGACACGCTTGTTTCCCTGCACAGAAGACCTCTTAGGTCGTTTGGGACACTGTAACCTGAAATGGCTTTGTCTGCACAGTATA
Organism: Leptobrachium leishanense; assembly: GCA_009667805.1. Classification (NCBI taxonomy): domain Eukaryota; kingdom Metazoa; phylum Chordata; class Amphibia; order Anura; family Megophryidae; genus Leptobrachium; species Leptobrachium leishanense. Next base: position 29,941,132 of record CM019063.1, on the reverse strand, counting down.
GGCATAACCCCTCTCTTATACGATATTGTCTCTCCTCACCAGAAATGCCTGAACGAACCAGTTGCATGGGCTCAGGGAAGAATTGTTCCGTCCTAGGGGGTGAGGAGGTTTGACGTGTACGAGGAGTGGATGACAAAACCTGTGGAGACCTGCAAGGCTTATCACGACCAGTCCTTCTCTCACGGATCTGGTTGTCCAGAGCAATGCAATAATCAATAAGATCATCAAGTTCTTCAGGTAGTGACAATGGAGCGAGCTCATACATTAGAGCGTCAGTATCCCCTCAAGAAATGCAGCAGTAAGTGCATCATTAGGCCATTGTAACTCAGCTGCCGCAGTTTTAAACTCAATTGCATAGTCAGCTACACGGTGGTTGCCTTGTTTAATGCAAAACAATTTTCTAGCAGCACCAGTAGCACATCTGGCTGGATCAAACGTACGTTTGAGAACCCTCATAAATTCATGATAATTGTATACCACAGGCCTCTTTAACTCCCATAAGGGAGTTGCCCACAGAAGAGCTTTGTCGGTTAAGTGGTTGATCACATACCCCACTTTTCTTTTTCAGAAAGACACATACCATGATTCAACTCAAACATTATATTCATTTGCATAACAAAACCCCTGCATGTACCAGAAGTACCATCATAGCTTCCGGGGGTTTTCATACTCATGTGAGAACAAGCACCACCCTGAGGGGGTGCAGCATTAATGGTAGGAGACTGAGGCGATGGTTTGGAGGGAGAATTCAACAATAGCCCCAAAGCCTGAGAAAATTGGTCAATCCTGTGGTCCTGCTCCTCCTGTCTACGGTGCTGCTCCTCCTGTTTATTAATCAAGTCTCCTAATTTGGAGATCAACACAGACAGGTCTGTTGGATCCATATTGCTGGCCTTGCTGTAATCGAATGTTCCCAGGACGGACCTGGTAGGATCCCTGGCACAGACCTCTAACCCTTCAATCCTTTGAATGGTCGGAACCGCTAACCCTAACCTCTAGCAGCCACAAAGGCCAGGGAAAACAGCAACACAGACTGAGATATATATATATATATATATATATATATATATATATACTGCGCAACAGTATACAACCAGAATAAGTAGCTCACACCAACAGTAACAGATAGCGGATACCAGACAGGAGCACAGAACAGGAGCGGTAGTTAAAACAGAATTAGGGTCAGCAACGTAAGGACACTTGTACTGCGCTATGATATATGTGGCAAGGTCTGATAGCACACAGTAGCAGTAGATACACCAGGCAGGGGTACAGAGAGAGAGAGTAGTCACATAGCTGACCTGGATTGCTTATATAAGGACAGTGGTACTGCGCTATGGTATATGTGGCAGGGTCTGATAGCACACAGCAGCAGGAGGCAAACAGGGAGTATACAGAGAGAATAGTCAAATATCAGGCAAAAGTTGGCAACAAATCGGGTCCTCAGAACAGCAGGGTCAGTAACGGATATACACACTATTTCAGTTCAAAGCAGCAATGCGGGAAATGAAAGTCCACGCAAGGTGAGGGCTCAATGTGCGCGCTCCTGGTTTAAAGGTCGGCGGTGCCGCGTCATCACGCCGCGCCCCACCCCCTGAGCAACCGCAGACATGCCGGGTGCCGCCGGAGCTCCTGGCACCCGGCCAAATGGCGGACATGTTCCTCCATGGTCCCCCTGCGAGCCTCCCTGGACCCTGGACGTCACACTGTACTGGTTTGTCAAATGTTGTTCAATGTATTGTGATCCTGTCTATACTGTGCCTATTGTACAGCGCTAAGGAATATGCTGGCGCTTTATAAAGATTAATAATAATGTTCTGTCTGTTGATCCATCAATCATGATGCAAATAAAAGCAAATGATTTTTTAATGTTTGCCTTTCTCGGATTATTTTTGCTATGAAATGAATTGTTTGCGCTGCAGATCATCTCATACTTCTGCAGAACTGACACATCGAGTTTAGCAGCTAATGTTAATAAATCCGTGAAATCTCGAAGTGGCTTTTCCGATTTTGTGACATAGTAAGCAACGTTAAACATGTGTGTCATGTGCTGAAACATTGCAGCGTCCATTTTCTTGATACACACAGCTAAAGGTCTCTCTGAAGGAGTGTCTTTACTTTATCAACATTTCTCTTGTGCTTATTACTCTTTTCGTGCCATACAAAGGTTTCCCTTTTAAATGGAGCCTTTACACCATCTTTCCATTAAGCATCAGTTTTTGGGGAACCGACTGCAAACCTTACATGTAACTGTATCCGTATCATTTTTCCTCTTAGTTGTTATGGTGGTTGTGTAACCGGAATCTGCTAGGTTCACTCGGGACGAGGCCGGACCGGACACGAGCAAGGATTGTCTGAACACGAGTCTCTTCAGGAAAGGCAAACTTTATTTGTGTCGTCACACAAAGCTCACACAGGATTGAATCGCAAAGAGTGAGCCTCGAACTCACCGTGACATGAGATCTTATACCCCAAATACATAATTAGGTACATCCCAATTAACCCACCTCCCGGTGACACTCTCCCACCCCACGTGCGTTAGTACCTCCCTTGGCCAATTACAAAGGCATTCCATACATTGGCCGTAAATTGGCAAACTTCATGTTACTTTGACAGAACATAATATACTGCTTCCCTCAGTCCGGGCTGTGCTCACCTCCCTAGCGCCTGTGTTTATTTGTTGCAGATAACACCTGGTCTGTTCTCTATACTCCCCTTTGTCTCTCTGCGGGCCTCTGCGACCTTGGTGTATCTATTTCTCATTCTGTCCCTTCGTGCCAGGAACAGTCTGGATCTTTCTCAGGTTTTAATTGCTTTTCTGCTAATCTAACCGATTCCTAAATTTCTACGTATGCTTCATTCTAGTTTCAGCTAAAACCTACCTAGTTATTTTCAAGTGAACCAATATTCTGAACAAGATGGCCGCCTGGCTCATAATGGCGACCATCCTCCAGTCTGATTCCACTTCAGTCGAGTTGTGTGTCGCAAGCTACAACTAGCAGCTGGAGTTGCTCTTGGTTCGTTCTCTTCTTCTGTCGGGTTTGATTGTGTCTCCTCGGTGTAGACGCAGCTTTTGCTGTAATGAAAAAGCTTAATTTACTCTGTTTCATGTCTCGTACATGTGCTTTCAAAAACCCTTAAAAATGGCCTCAAAATGGAAGTGAAAGGCCAGCTGAATGAGATGAGGTCTCTACACCTCTGTGGAGAACAAGAAAGAAGTGTTAGAGTTATCAGCTGCCAATTCATTATCTCCATGTCACGTGCACCTGTTTTGGGGATACTAGTGATGCGCTGATACCAGTTTCTCGGTATATAGAGAATTTTTTAATCGTACACTCAGTACCAATACTGGCATCCAGTGCCATGTGGGAGATCCCTCTGATAGGCAGCTCCCCCACATAAATACACCCCCTCCACATGCACACAATGAAAATAAAATAATTTGATGTTATCTGCCTCTAGCACTTGTCAAAAGCTGGGGTGAGAGATCTGTATGATCTCCATGCAGACCCAGAGCTCCAAGGTAATATAATTTTCAGCAATGTGCAGTGTGTATGAGCGTATCACAGAACAGCATGGCTATAAAACTCACAGTAATGTGCAGTGTGTATGAGCGTATCACAGAGCTGCACAGCAATAAAACAGCAATGTGCAGTGTGTATGAACGTTTCAGAGCTCCACAGCAATAAAACTCACAGCAATGTGCAGTGTGTATGAGCGTATCACAGAGCTTCACAGCAAAAAAACTCACAGCAATGTGCGTTGTGTACGAGCGCATCACAGAGCTGCACAGCAATAAAACTCACAGCAATGTGCAGTGTGTATGAGCGTATGACAGAATCCACAGCAATAAAACTCACAGTAATGTGCAGTGTGTATGAGCATATCACAGAGCTGCACAGCAATAAAACTCACAGCAATGTGCAGTGTGTATGAGCGTATCAAAGAGCTTCACAGCAAAAAACTCACAGTAATGTGCGGGTGTATGAGCGTATCACAGAGCTCCACAGCAATAAAACTCACAGCAATGTGCGGTGTGTATGAGCGTATCACAGAGCTGCACAGCAATAAAACTCACAGTAATGTGCGGGTGTATGAGCGTATCACAGAATCCACAGCAATAAAACTCACAGCAATGTGCATTGTGTATGAGTATCACAGAGCTCCACAGCAATAAAACTCACAGTAATGTGCGGGTGTATGAGCGCATCACAGAGCTCCACAGCAATTAAACTCACAGTAATGTGCGGTGTGTATGAGCGTATCACAGAGCGCCACAGCAATAAAACTCACAGTAATGTGCGGTGTGTATGAGCGTATCACAGAGCTCCACAGCAATTAAACTCACAGTAATGTGTGGTGTGTATGAGCGTATCACAGAGCTCCACAGCAATTAAACTCACAGTAATGTGCGGTGTGTATGAGCGTATCACAGAGCGCCACAGCAATAAAACTATCAGTAATGTGCAGTGTGTATGAGCGTATCACAGAGCTCCACAGCAATTAAACTCACAGTAATGTGTGGTGTGTATGAGCGTATCACAGAGCTCCACAGCAATTAAACTCACAGTAATGCGCGGTGTGTATGAGCGTATCACAGAGCTCCACAGCAATAAAACTCACAGCAATGTGCGTTGTGTAGGAGTATCACAGAGCTCCACTTCATTAGACTGGCACAGGTCCCCGGCCCCCGTAGTAGATACTCACCAATACAACTCCCAGGCAGCAGATCGGGCTCTTCCTTGTGTTGCTGGTTCCTCTTCAGCAGGCAGAAAGCTGGGAACTATCACGCATCATGTGGGTGGGTCAGGTGACCCCCGGAACGTGAATCGCGCACTCTGCGGAGAGGGGGCAGCGCCAAAGCAGCGTGCCTTCCCAGACTCATGTTACGAGTGTGGGAGGTATGCAGGCGCCGCACAGCTCCAATAGACAAGCTGCGGAAGAAGGCGGCAGCAGCACCCGACGGGTCAGTCTGCCCCACTCGCCCACATTTAATTTCCACTCGCCAAACGCAAGTGGGTGAGTCGAAATTTTGAGGGCTGCCTTATACTATTCCTCCGCCGCAAAACCCACTGTGCTCTCCCAGGAGCAACTATCCTCCAACCTTCATACCTGGACACAAGGACTGCATTCCTAATTAGCCTCAGCCAACCAGTAAATCCTATTGTGTCCTGTCCCACAGCCCTCCTGTCTGGTTCTCCAATAATCCCTTTCCATCCACCCGTCAGTGTGCATCCCCAAACCTGCATATTGGACTCATACCCTGAAAGGCCAGTACCTGTAAGGTGCATCACCTGACATCGATGCACACAGAGTGGGCCTTAAGGGGTCAATGGCAAAGGGGGGACCCTGGTAACTTAATGTGACCCCTACAATAATTAAAATAACCCCTCTATTAACACAATTTTAACCCTCTGCTAACTAAAGTCTTAGACAGGGTAGGGTTAATAGTGGGGGTGGGCTAAGGCTCTAACCCCCCACTCCATTAATTCCCATAATAACCCTACCCTGTCTAAGGCTCTAACCCCCCACTCCATTAATTCCCATATTAACCCTACGCTGTCTAAGGCTCTAACCCCCCTCCATTAATTCCCATAATAACCCTACCCTGTCTAAGGCTCTAACCCCCCTCCATTAATTCCCATATTAACCCTACGCTGTCTAAGGCCCTAACTCCCATCCATTAATTCCCATATTAACCCTACGCTGTCTAAGGCCCTAACTCCCATCCATTAACACTATTCCGTGGCTTGATTTGCATATGCACACCTTTTATCCTGAGTTACACAGCTTCCCTGTGAGTATACTACAGGCTGTCATGTGATGGTTTTGCTTCTTTGCTTAGTATATTGTGTTAATTGTGACATGTCTGGGACGCGCATACAGTGTGCACAGCACTTTATTCTTCACAGTGAGCGGGAGACCCGTGTAAAATGGCTTTTTTTATTCATTATTATGATTAGAGATGTAAGCAATATTCTTGTTACAGTTTGCATTTAGCAATTGTAAATTGAGGCAGTAGGGTGCACGCAGGAACAGATTGCAACAGTAATGTACCCAACCTATTTTCTTGGTTGTGTTTTTTGACATGAATTGAGTAAAACTTTTTTATTTTATTTTTCTCTCACTTGCCTTTGGATCATTGTGATCTAGTTTTTTTCATATATCCAAGGGTTAAGTCCTGCAAGTTCTGTTAGGGTGAGTTAATTACCCGGATCCAATATCAATCACTCGCCATTCTCCAGTTACCCTCCTTATTGAGTGGGGTGTTGTGTTGTTTATTTTTGTATTTACAATTTTTATTTCCGTTAAAGAACAGCAGTATATAAACCTAAAACTTCTATATTACTATAGTTACTATATAACGTCTCTATGTACTGCCTTTATCTGACCTATATATGAGGGATCGGAAACAGGGCGTTAGAATAGATTATAACCTCATTTGTTTGTTAGACCCAGAATTCTGTTCTCCTCATTATATGCTCCTATAGAATGTGTATTGGAAATCACTCCTCTCTGTACTCTTAGTACAAGGAAGATATAAGTATCCACGAATTCTCCCTATTTATTATGATGATTGAGACTTTTATCTCCTTTAACTGCATGTCCTTAGAGAGTATGTGTTTAATATATTTTTTTCCTTTTTCTTTATCCTTTATATTATTTTTTATATCTCTAGCATTTCCGCCATATCCTGATGCTATAATAATTTTTCTTATGTGTTGTCTGTGCTCGGAGGCTGGGTGGTCCATAGCGGCACACATGCTCCTATTATTATTATTTTTAGGTAATAATTACTGCTATATATGGACACTATTCTTACCGCCCATACGGACCAAGAAAAAGATCTGCGCTTACGGGACGGACTTAAGAGCAAGAGAACTCTCAAAATGGCGGCCCCAGCATGGGAGGAGAGAGAACCCTGAGGCTGATGTATGAAGGGAGGAGATTCTGCGGGCAGAACCTTCTGCGCATGCGCCCGAACATACGCCTGGAAAGAAAGATCAATGACGTCGGAAAGAAAGCGACGGGCGGAAGTATCAGACGCTCGAACGAACCGTACGAAAATGAAATTAAGTGTTATTTTATTTGTTACATCTGAAATTGGGGATACGTGCCCTATATATGTAGGACCTTAATTCATTTGTTTCCGTATCCAACTGACGAAGCTGCTTTTGCAGCAAAACGTGTTTTGGTAACCATTTTTTACGGTTTTATTTTATTTTAATTATAATAAATATACTTTTTATCTACTGGAGAGAGAAGGATTCTTTCGCCTGACCTAAAGAGAATTGGTGTATCCCATCTACACCCAAGTGCATTTACAGAGCCAGTGGATTCCACACAGGCTCTTTACCACGTGAGTTTATTCTGCTGTGGGCTATAATATACTGCTCATCCAAACAATATCACGCTATGGTCCATCTCTGTTCTCTCCTTATGGTTTATGTGATCCATCTTAAGAACGCACGAAGACAGGATGGGGTCATCCCTGAAAGGACCCACTGCCTATATATTGAGCCTTTATTATATAGGCTCTACTCCATGTGAGTGAACCATCGTTATGAGCATTTAACTGCATTACCTGTATATGCATACTGCGCAATGTGTATGTTTTTCTGCTTTCTTTACATGTACCCAAGAACTTCCAGGGTCCCCCCTTTACCATTAACCCCTTAAGACCCATGGTGATCCCCACTCTGTGTGCATCGATGTCAGGTTATGCACCTTACAGGTACTGGCCTTTCAGGTTATGAGTCCAATATGCAGGTTTTGTAATGGAAACAGGCCTGAACTAAGCCATCATGATGGTTCACGACGGCCACATTGAGCAAGACTTTGGTTCAGGTAAATGTATATAGCAAATTTGGTTGAATTAGACGAGTTTGCATAGATTTCTGGAATTCCTAAAACTAACAAGCAGAGCAATTAAATAAACGAGATCCGGGCTAACACAAGCAGGAGTGTCAGAACACTGATTTAGTTACATCAAGGTCAGAGAGCTAGAGACAAGAACAAAGGCCTGCTTTAGACTATCTGCACACTTATCAGTGTAAACAGTAAACAAGTCCCGGGGACGAGGACGGAGACGTTGACAGGATCTTGCTAGATGTTAAATTATACAATTGTCATAACTGTGTGTGAAAGCTGCCAATTTACTGCCAGTTTGTGGAATGTCTTTGTATTTAGCAAAGGGAAGGTACGAACCAACGTGGGGTGGGCAAGTGTTGCCCATGGGTGGGTTGCTGGGATGTACCTGTATATCCATTCATGTATAAAATGTTATGACCATGTGTTCACGGCAATCAGTCTTTGCGATTCAATCCTGGCTGAGACTTGAAGTCAAATAAAGTACGCCTTTCCTGAAGAGACTCGTGTCTGAATAGTCATTGTCCACACCGGGCCGACCTTTCCCCCGATAGAGCTGAGTGAACTCCGGTAACATTTTTGGGGGCTCGTGTCCGTGATTGGTCGGCCTCGGATCGGCAGTGGCTGCCGGACAGTAGCGGTTGACTGCAAGTGCAGGTGGTCCAAGAGGTTGGGCGTCCGTTGAAGGTGAGCTGATATCTGCAGGTGCCAAGCGGGATTTCCCGTTACGTGGAGCTCGATTCATCCCTAATGGACTCTCGACCCAGGAAGCTGGGACGCAATTGAGTCTGAGGAAACAGTGTCCGGCGCAGCGTTTGGATAAGGTAATACTGGTATTATTTGTTTGATATGCCCGGCCATAGTTGGGTAAGGGGACCCCCGTACATGGTTCCATTGACATTCCGGCTCTGCTGCTGTGAGCACGGGGGCTAGTTAGCTGCACCTCTACGGCTGCTAGTTGACACGGAGCTGCACCCGCTAGAATGGATGTCAATTTGATAGTTTGAAATTGAATTGAGGTATTGTTCCCATAAGGAATTCTTCCATGTGGGGAAGTGTTTATGTTTTTGTAAGCTGCACGTGGCCAAAGAGGAGGAGAGATATTGGAGGTGGGCTGAGAGCCCTGTATAGTAGTTGCTACGTATCCTACCTAAAATAAGGGGATTTCTGGTGGTCTGATAGCTCCGGGTCCAGTGATAATTGTTGAATAAGGGTGCTTTGGTGGGCTGATAGCTCCGGGCAATTGGATAGGGCTTTTTGATAAAAGGCATATCGTGGAAGCTAAATTTGTATTGTTTTGTGCTGGATGTATCTGGTATAGCATGGGTTGTGATTCAGTGTGGGTGAAAGAGTGGAAAGCGGACCCTCTAGAGCCAAAGTGGAGAGGTCCTTACCCTGTTCTATTATCCACTCCCACAGCAGTGAAGGTTGCCGAGGTGGTTCCGTGGATACACCATACAAGAATAAAGTTAGCTGCAGCTGTTCCCGAGCCAGAGTGGAAAGTTGTCCCCAACGAGTCCTGTCCACTCAAACTGAAAAGCTGCAGTTGCATCCGTCTGAAAGATCAAGAAGTGGGAGTATTGACGGCCATAATAATGCCTGACCACCCGCCAATGATGGAGGAGCAGGAAGCCCAAAGGGAAACCCATGAAGATATGCCCCTTACCGAGAGCGGGAGGTGGGAATTGTTTAACAAGGCCATTAAAAGGGGGTTTCAGGCCTCTTTTATTTTTGAGTTTTCACAATTTTATTTTGTAAAATGTCATCAAGCAATTGTCAGTTGACGTATGCGGTTCAGAGGTGAGCCCAGCAGGCGGTGACACAGGAGGGAAACCAGACAGGATAGCGAGCAAAATATAAAGTTTTAATGAAAACACAAATGGCACTTTGGCAGCAGGCACTGGAATGAACAGAAGAAGCCAATTCTGGATAACACAGGCAAGGTCTATAGCAAAAGAGGATTGTGGGTAATGTAGTCCAGACTGCACACAGGGTCCACCAAGTAAGAATCAGGACGGCTGGCAATGTTACCTTGATTGATGGTCAGGGAAGGTGGTGAAAACTGTATAAGCCACAGGTAGCTATCCAGACTGAGGATAGTGGGCTATGTAGTTGAAAACCCACTTGTGCAGCGACCAGGAAGTAGCCTTGTGCACCGTTTTTTTTTTTCGGTTCGATTTTTCGGATTTTTAAACTTTTCGATTCGTCTCGTTTCGACCGATTTCTGTTTCGATTCAGTTCGGTTCGACTCGTTTTTTGTGTACATATTTTTTTCCGGAATATCGACCATTTTTCGTATTTTCGTGTCACTTTGCTCGTTTTTGTATCGACTTTTCGTAATTTTGTAAATTTTCGTTTTTCGGAATTGTACATGTTTTCGGAATATCGACCGTTTTTCGTATTTTTGTGTCACTTTGCTCGTTTTTTGGATCGACTTTTCGTAACTTCTGAAATTTTCGTTTTTTCGGAACGTCTGTTCTCCTCGTTTCAAAGCAATAAATTTCGATTTGACACATTTCAAGTCCATTCGAAAATTTCCGAAAATATTTCGTTTCGGCTCGGAAAACTTTTCGGATCTGCCATTTTCGGATCTAAAAATTTTCGGAAATTCGGCCGCATCCGAAAACACGAATCGGGAAATTTCATGAAAATTCCGAAATTCCGAAACCCGAAACGCACATCCCTACCAGGAAGTCTTGACTAAGGAACTTGGAGATCGCAGAAAGTCCCAGGCAATGAAGGAGGGTGTATGGTGATATCTCCAGGAACAGCAGGACAGAGCAATGGCAGGAATCAGGATGAAGACTGAACTGAGATGATGGATACTGGAGATACTTGAGACACTGGAAGGCACTGGAGACACTGGAAGGCACTGGAGACACAGTACAGCAACAGGATACACTGGTTCAGGTAGCACGTATGCACACGACCAAGTGACTTCAGTCAGGGACCTCAATGCAGAACCACTGCTAGCTGGGTCTATCTGCCTTTTAAGGAGGCTTAATCACAGATGGGCCTCAGCTGGAAGTCCAGGGCTGGAAAAGGAAGACCCAGGCTGGATCTCCATAAGCCTGGTCAAGGTGCTGAGCCTGGGCAAAACCTGGAATGGAATCCAAGAAAAAGAGATCCAGGGCAAAGTTCTTAGAGCCAGACTGTGCATTACAGGTACATCAGCAGTCTTTCAAAGGTGGGGCATGACAGCAATCAAATAGAAAGGAGGGCCTCGCAGAACCGCTCAAGGACATCTATGAGAATACAGCATGAGAAAAATAATAACCAAAGAAAAACACACCGCGTAATGTAATGCAAGAACACAGACACATAGTGTGGCAGGGGACATCTAAAAAAGAGAGGCAAGGGAGGGGAAACACACCAAAAGGTGCTCCAAAACCTAAAAAAAAAAAGGGTGGCAAAGGCCTTATATGTGACTTTCCTGGCTCACTCCTGAAGGTCCCAAGGACTGTAGGAGGCCATGGAAATGTGCAGGTCACAAGGCCGGGGCACTCGAGGGCCAGGTGTGGCAGGTCCCAAACACCAAAAAAAATAAAAATTAAGAGGGGGAGGTGACTGGAGCACGAGGTGGCGTGTAAAATGTAACAGCCATGGGGGGTGGTGGACATCGGGGGGAAACAACAGCATCAAAGTCATCGAGCAAATAAGAAAAAATAAGGGGGTTAGATTCGTGGACCTCAGTGAGGGGGTGTCATCAGGGGGGTTGACCATCAGCGTCAAATGGGGGGGTCTCGTCAAAAGAAAAGCATTAGCCAATCGATCTGAAGTCCAGCACATAGGCCCTAGCCAGTGTCACGGAACTCGAGGGGCACCAGAGAGTCAGCCCATCCAAGCCCAGCAGGGCCAGTGTCTAAATACAACGGGACATCCAGGGCTACAGCACCGCAAACCTTCAAGACCAAAATCCAGCGAGCGCCGTTGAGAATCCCAGGCACCACTGGAGAGGATAAGCTGCCAGAATGCCACTCCAAGCTGGGAATTCTGCCGGTCACCCTCACCACCTCAGTACACCGAGCCAGGGACTATTCCTGAAGGCCAGTGCTCCAAAGTCGGTGTTCCATCCCCATCATTTTTCTTGTCGCAGCCCTCCATAACATCCACAGTCGACAAGCAGGGCACAGCAGGACTCGAGAGTGATGCCGGCTTGGCTGCCCTCAGAGTCATCTCCTCTCTGCATCCCCTTAGCGCTGCCAGCACTCAACGCCAGACGCCCTTAGTCAGCGGGGCGTCATCATCCTTCTCCCACAGCACTTCCAGACAGGTATCCAGGCCCGAGGCAAAGGCCTCAGTATTTCCAGAGGGGGGAGGGACGTTGCGCCTCAGAGGCGCCGATCCTGCAGCCCCTTTCGCCAAGCAGACAGCCGGTACAGCTGGGAGACGTGGGCCCACCATCTCCCCAGACTCCAGGGCAGTGCCAGGTTGAGACCAGGCAAGTATTGCAGCCGAGCAGGGGGACAGCCGGAATCGGACGCTAGGCTGCAAGATGGCCGCCGTCCGCATGGCAGAGCCAGGGGAGCACGCCAGAGTAAGCTGCTTGTCCGGGGGGGACAGCACGGTCCCCGGACATCACAATGCCGTCAGCCAGTCCCCTGAGAACCTTTGGGGTGTTATCTGGTAAGTAAAGTCATCAAAAGGACCCCAAGGGAGGAAGACGAAGCAGAGCTCCGCAAAAGATGTCCGCTCTTGTCGACCGCTGACCACACCCCCTCTTTTATTTTTGGTGCAATTTTACTGTTCCTATTGTTTATAATGACTTACTTGACTCTTTTTATAGAATCAATCGAACGTCAAGGCAACACCGGGAGAGCAAATGTCTCTTATCCTGTCAACCAAACAAAAGGAAGAATCTAGCGTGATTTGGGACCCGTGTCCTCCCCAAGAGATCATTTGTTGATAAAGTTCAAATATGCTTATGCCCAAAAGTCTGGACAGACTTCATGCTGGGTGTGCTGCAGATTGCACCCAGAGACAATTTATATTCCATTTGCTGCCGTTCCTATGAACTTGAGCACATTTGCTTATGGGAACATTACAGTCCAGCTTCTAAATGACACAGGGATGAGACAGGCAGGAACTTTTGCCAGTGTACCCGATAACTGGTCCCATTTATTCACCGGATTGGTGTTTTCATATAGGAGAAGATGATGTGTATTTTGAAAATAACCCATGCCAGTCCAGCCGTTTCAATTTGACAGTAAACACATCTATGTCAGGGACAGGGATGGGGAGACTTATAATCAGGCTGGTAAATTTAACCATGGAAAAAAAGTTAATCATAGCCAATGTCACAACCACCCGACAGAATGCAAAGTACCTATTACACCAGCTAATAAAAATGATGGTTGAAGTTCACAAAGGAGTGCAGTATATGTCCCCATTTCTGCTAATAGGAGGATACCAAGTATGTTGCGGAAATGCATGTTACACCTGGGTACCACCAACTCTAAGTGGAATTATTATTATTATTCTTTATTTATAAAGCGCCAGCATATTCCGCAGCGCTGTACAATAGGCACAGTATAGACAGGGTTACAATACAATACATTGAACAACATTTGACAAACAGTACAGGAAGAGATAAGGGCCCTATTCCCATAGGAACTCACAATCTAGAAGGGTTGGGGTTGGAAACAGGAGGAGAGGACTGCAGGGTGAGAGTGATTGATGGTTGTGTCAGTGAGTTGGGTGGTAGGCTTCCCTAAATAGGAACAATTTAAGGGAGCGTTTGAAGGAAGAGAAGTTAGGGGAAAGTCTGACAGTATGAGGGAGAGCGTTCCAGAGAGTGGGGGCTGCACGTGAGAAATCCTGCAGTCTATCATGGGAAGAGGTGATGCGGGGAGAAGCTAGGCACAGGTCACTGTTTGACCTTAGGGAGCGGCTGGGGTGTATTTGGTGATTAGTGAGGACAGGTAGTGGGGAGCTGAGTTAGTGAGGGTTTTGTAGGTAAGGATAAGGATTTTGAACTTAATTCTGCAGTAGATGGGGAGCCAGTGAAGGGACTCGCAGAGGGGAGCGGCAGAGACAGAGCGGCGGGTGAGGTGAATTAGCCTGGCAAAGGCGTTCAGGATGGATTGTAGGGGGGAGAGGCGGGACAGAGGGAGGCCAGATAAGAGATTATTGCAATAATCGAGTTGGGAGATTACCAGGGCGTGTATGAGTTGTTTTGTGGTGATATATTACGCAGTATGTATCGGCAGGAGGAGGAAAGAGACTTGATGTGGGGATGAAGGAAAGAGCAGAGTCAAGTGTAACTCCAAGACAGCGAATTTGGTTTGATGGGGAGATGGTGATACCCTCCACCCTGATAGAGAAGTCAGGAGGTGGGGAGGCATTGTAGGGAGGAATAAGTAGGAGCTCAGTCTTTGACATGTTGATCTTTAGGTGGTGGGAGGCCATCCAGGAGGAGATGCCAGATAAACAGTCACTGACTTTTGAAAGGACAGGGGGAGAGAGATTAGGGGTAGAGAGGTAGATCTGAGTGTCAACAGCGTAGAGGTGGTAATTAAAGCCAAAGCTGTTGATGATTTTTCCCAGGGAGGAGGTGTAGATGGAAAAGAGCAGAGGACCAAGGACAGAGCCTTGAGGTACACCAACAGATAGAGGCAATGAAGAGGAGGAGTTACCAGCACAGGACACACAGAAGGACCTGTTGGATAAATAGGAGTCAACCCAAGTGAGTGCAGTGTCACCGAGACCCAGAGAGTTGAGGGTCTGTAGAAGGAATGTGTTATATAGCATAATTAATACTAATCCAGAAGGTACAGGGGGACGACACATCACCTGACACCACATTGCACCCTAGGTATCCGATAGTCTTTGACAGAGAGAAATGGGAATTGTTTACAAAAAGGGATCAGGTGTGGGCATGGTTCCCGGCATGGACTGGCTGGGGAATAGAGTTGATGAAAAGGTTGAATAATTACTCTGTATTGATGGATGAAATCTTAAATATCACAAGTAAAGATATCCAACTGTTGAATCTAGAGCTGTGTGAGATCCGAAAGCTGCAAATGGTACATGATATGGCGTTGGAACAGATAAGTGCAGCACTCAATGGGTTATGTGAAATGACAATGCATTATGAATGTTTTACTTTTATCCGAAACTCAAATGAAGAAGTTCCCGAATACTACCACCAGGTAATTCAGGATCACCAGGAGAAGGTGTCACAGCTACAGAACAAGGCTAGAAAGATAGCAGCTGAAGGCTGGAATCCTTTTCGGGGATTTGGGTCATTCGGAGATTGGTTTGGATCCGTTTTGGGTTTTATTTCTCGCGTTGATCCATGATCATGATGATCATCGTACTCCTGATGTTGGGAACTATACTCTATCGGATAGGATTGTGCCTGTGGCCCTTATGTAAGAAGGCTCTAACTCCCACAAAGAAGATACCACTAGTAATTACTTCTGATTCGTTCCCAATGAAGGAGTCACCTCCAGGGTACCAGATTTTTGCGAATAAAGGATTTAGAATGTAGTGGCTAAGGGTCTCAAGGAAGGAGAACCTGAGACCCTAGCCAAGGGGGGAATGTAATGGAAACAGGCCTGAACTTAGCCGCCATGATGGTTCAAAATGACCATCTTGAGCAAGACTTTGGTTCCCGTAAATGTATACAGCGAATTTGGTTGAATTAGACGAGTTTGCATAGATTTCTGGAATTCCTAAAACTAACAAGCAGAGCAATTAAATAAATGAGATCCGGGCTAATGCAAGCAGGAGTGTCAGAACACCGATTTAGTTACATCAAGGTCAGAGAGCTAGAGACGAGAACAAAGGCCTGCGTTAGACCATCTGCATGCTTATCAGTGTAAACAGTAAACAAGTCCCGGGGAGGAGGATGGAGACATGATCTGGCAAGATGTTAAATTATCCAATTGTGAAATCTGCCAATTTACTGCCAGTTTGTGGAATGCCTTTGTATTTAGCAAGGGGAAGGTATGAACCAACGTGGGGTGGGCAAGTGTCGCCCATGGGTCGGTTGCTGGGATGTACCTGTTTATTCATTCATGTATAAAATGTTATGACCATGTGTTCACATCAATCAGTCTTTGCGATTCAATCCTGGCTGAGACTTGAAGTCAAATAAAGTACGCCTTTCCTGAAGAGACTCGTGTCTGACTAGTCATTGTCTGCACCGGGCTGACCTTTCTCCCGATAGAGCTGAGTGGACTCTGGTAACAATTTGGGGATGCACACAGGCGGTTGTATGGAGAGGGATTATTGGAGAACCAGACAGGAGGGCTGTGGGACAGGGCACAATAGGATTTACTGGTTGGCTGAGGCTAATTGGGAATGCAGTCATTGTGTCCAGGAATGAAGGTTGGAGGATAGTTGCTCCTGGGAGAGCACAGTGGGTCTTGCGGTGGAGGAATAGGATAAGGGAACTGGTGGATAGGTAGAGGAAGAGCAGGTTTCTCTGGAGCTTGTGTGAGAAGGTCTTAGTCCTAAGAACAATGAAGCACTGTGGGAAGGTAGGAGGAGACTTTTATTTCCAGTGGAGTGTATGTGCACTGTGATTCACTGTATGGGAAAACCAGGTATGGTGTGTGGTGGATTGGATAGACACACCAGGTTATACTGAAAACCTGGACAGGAACAGACATAATGCAGGAAAGGTGCTGCCTTCAGGCAAAGGTAGAGGTCAGGTTGAGGATGGATCCTGACAATCGATCCATTAAGGCAAGAGGAAACACAAGAAATGAGTGCAAGACCAGGCTGTGATGCCCTTTGCTCTAGGGTTGCCAGATCGGCCGTGTTTTCTTGGGACACATAAGTTATTCCTGCTGATGTAGGATTCATAATCTGCAAGTAAGAAAGAAAACAACCTGTTGGATTCTATGTGATACCTCGGAATTGCTGCCTACGTGAGAATAAGGGCAGAAGCTGTAAGTGTTTAATGGATGAAGGTCAAGTCCTAAAAAAAGAAGTGTGGAAACTCACCAAGATTTTTTTCTCCCAATTAGTAATTATCATCATCTTGCACAAACACTGGTCCAAAACAAACAGGAGTAGCAAACCTTTGTTGCTGCCCTACATGCCAATAAACATAATGGGCAATAAGAAAGATCTCGCACAAACTCCAATCTGATATATTTATGTACATATGTGGACTTTAGCCAAAACAAGTGATGAATCCTATATTTATTGTGCCTTAACAGGAAAAGATATGATTGAGCAGCTGAATACAAGCTGTATGGTATGTGGGACCAATGGGAACTCAGTCTCTTCTGCAAAAATAGTGGGGAAACTGCGTTCCCACTAGAGATGTAAAATTTCTGGAAATTTTGAAGTCATGGAAAAAAAAAAATTACGGTTAATTGGAAATATGCACCATGGAGTAGGTTTACGAATTTAAAATTAATTTTGTCTCCTTTGAATTAAAAGTACAGTTTATTTAGTAACTTGAATTAGTTTTTTATAATTTTATCTTTTGTTTTAATTGGAATAACAAGAATGGACTGTATGTGTTCGTATGAGAAGAAGTAACAACTATGACAACAAGTAACCAACCCTCCGTTTCCTAAAGAGCAACAATAAAAGCAAGAAACCATCAACATAAAAACAGAAATATATATATTTCTATATCAGATTTGCCCCTTAGCACCAATAGCAAAAGGAAATAACTGCATTATTTGTGTCTGTAGGATCTGGATACATCAATATTTAAGCTCCATGTTGAGGTTTAACTTTCGAGCGGTGTTATAAAAAAGAGAAAAGGAAACAAAAGACACAACATATACAATACATGCAATTTAATCTCATTTTCTGTTTCTTTTTTCTCTCCTCCATATTTGTAATTTTTCTCATTGACTTCTAAAAACGTAAGGTTTGCACGGATTGAAAAAAGCGTTTCTCCCCTTTCACGGGTTAGTTTGTCTCTTGATTTGGTTTGAATATTAGTAAACATTAGAGCAGATTCTTTCACAGCAGCAGCAGAAGATGCAGAATCTGCAGGAAGTGAGAGGCAGGAGGGGGTCAGAGGTCGTGTTGTGCAGAGACCTTGCCATCGTGTTGCAGGAAGGATATGATTTGCAGTATCCCAGAGAGAAAAACTAGATCACAATGATCCAAAGCCAAGTGAGAAAATAATAAAATAAAGTTTTATTCAATTCTTGTAAAAACAGCTACCACCAGAAACCATGGATGGAATGAAACCATGGATCAGCAAAAGGATAAAAACAAAGAGCACCTAACTATGAACGGGATCACCACGCCATAGAAAATGTCTCACCTTATATCCTAATAACACTCAATATCAGCTGGTGCAGATCTGTCCCGGGAATTCATTATACCAATACACATATGTAGCAATTCTTGTAGGTCACCAATAAAGTGACTTAGCCCAGGTCTGACATAAATAAAGTCACTGATATTTTCTAGTAGTAGCTTGATTTTATGAAGCAATATTCTTGTTACAGTTTGCATGTAGCAATTGTAAAATGAGGCGATAGGGTGCACGCAGTAACAGATTGCAACAGTAATGTACCCAACCTATTTTCTTGTTATAGTTTGCATTTACCGATTGTAAAATGAGTAGTGATGAGCTGAACACCCGTGTTCAGTTCGCATTCGAACTCGAACAATTTCAAAAGTTTGAGTTCGAACTCGAACACGAACCGAACTTCCTTGATGGCAGATCATTTCTGTGGGTCCATCTCAAAGCCCTCTGGCGTGATGATGTAACCCAAGAAGTGTGACTGAAGTTATGTCGAACAGACATTTCTCTAACTTACAGTACAATTTATTCTCCAGTAACCTTTGCAATACTGTATGAACATGAGCATGGTGTGTCTCCACTAGGGATGAGCTGTTCGGTTCGATCAGTTCGGAGTTCGATTCGCACTTTGGCCATTCGCAAGTTCACGAACTTCGAACTTTCTTGGCGTGTTCGGTTTGAGTTCGGAAAAAAAATTAAAATTTTGAAAAGAGTATAAAAAATGCTTAAAATTTTTAAAAAAATTTAGAAATAAAGAGACTCTTTACTGCAGAATATTATAAGCAACAGTTTATTAGATATTTAATTAAAAACTAATGTCTAAGTGCAAAGATTCTCACCTCTAAATGACCTGTGTTTTCAAATGGCCAAAACAGGTATTTTTAGTCTGTTCTAATGAATTTGATACATTGTATGTACAATGAGAGTGTGGTGTGTCTCCTGATGTGTCAAACAACACCTGTGCTTCTGAGAAGTGTTAATTTCTCTCCTAAATCTTCTTCTAATATGCTGCATTTCACTGCTGCTCAGCTCAATTTTACCGCTTTCGCTCATCATGTTTAAATGCGATTTGAAGCCACATTTTATAAAATGACGCAGACATATTAGATATCGTTCTTTCCGGCAGACTCCGCAGATTCATAATATATCATTTTTATATGTATACGTCTTGTCCTGCCTGTATATTATGACAAAAAATGCAATAAAAATTGAATTTTTAATCATCTGCAGTGTGTAAAGTGTTTTTTTTTCACATTTTAGCACATGGGGTGCGCTTGTACAAAAATTAGAAATGGGGACTTGCTACATTTTGCGGGGGGAATTACGTGATTTATAGCAAACGCACCCCATAGAAGAAAATCATTAGTGCATCATCGTTCACATTATAATTGAAATGTGAACAATATTGCTGCATTAATAAAAATAACACACCAAAAAAATACATGTTTTTTTTTTTTTACTTTATACCTGGTCATGTTGGGTATCATTCGAAAGGCCATGCCCAGGCCTTTCGATTGACACCCTCCATGACCCCCTAGCTGCCTGGAGATATCGGGGTTCAAATGAACCCCCTATCTCAACCAGGGGATTGGCCTGGGCAATATATATATGCATGATGTGGGCTGGCCTGGGCCTGGGCAATATATATACGCATGATGTGAGCTGGCCTGGGCAATATATATATATGCATGATGTGAGCTGGCCTGGGCATGGGCAATATATATATACGCATGATGTGAGCTGGCCTGGGCATGGGCAATATATATATACGCATGATGTGAGCTGGCCTGGGCCTGGGCAATATATATATGCATGATGTGAGCTGGCCTGGGCAATATATATACGCATGATGTGAGCTGGCCTGGCAATATATATGCATGATGTGAGCTGGCCGGGCAATATATATATATATATATACGCATGATGTGAGCTGGCCTGGGCCTGGGCAATATATATATACGCCCATGATGTGAGTGTGCCTGGGCAATATATATACGCATGATGTGAGCTGGCCTGGGCAATATATATATATGCATGATGTGAGCTGGCATGGGCCTGGGCAATATATATACGCATGATGTGAGCTGGCATGGGCAATATATATATGCTTATGATGTGAGCTGGCCTGGGCCATATATATACGCATGATGTGAGCTGGCCTGGGCAATATATATACGCATGATGAAAATTTGCAAAGGATAAGGATAAGATGTGTCTGAAATTGAAACTTACGTGACAACTCTTATTTTTTTTTTTCGTTAATTTATATTTGGTCAATACAGTTAATTTTAATTTGTTTAATAGAGTTATTTTAAAATGGTTTAATACAGTTTATTCATATTTATTTTACCTTTACTATTGGTGCTTTTCAAACTTTATTCTTAAATAAAAAGAAATTTAGCAGTTTCATGTTGTGTCGATTTTTTTTTCTTGGGGGGGTGCAAGTAGCTGGTCTTGCCTAGGGCGCAAAATAGTCTAGCACCGGCCCTGACCGCATGATCCACCCCTGCACTCTTCCACAATACCACAGAGGGGTTACTGTATGATGGCACTTGCTGGCCTGGCACCAAAGGCACAATATTTGGGTGCACTGCCACTGACGCCTGAATCAGATTCATATCCTCAGAGGGGTTACTGTGTGACGGCACTGTTGCCGACGCTAAAGGCCCAATTTTAGGCTCGAACTCGAACTCAATACAAGTCAATGGGACTCGAAAGTTTGAATTTTAGAGTGCCCTCCAAGAGGGCATATATGCAATATATTTGCCATAAAAGGTGTATGGGGGCCCTGAGGGACAGGAAACAAGGACAAAAAGTAAAAAAAAAAGTTTTTAAAGGAACAGTGAGTTTTCCATGAAATAAAGGTTAAGAATAATATCGAAAAATTCCTTCAAATACCGTGCCCAGGAGGTCCCCATAACCTGCCCCTGAAGTGGCGGATTTGTAGGAAATATAGAAACATTTAAAAACAAAAAAAATACATTTCAAATGACGGTAAATGGTTTTCCTTTAATCTATTCATAAACAACTGCTTGGGGCGGCAGTCTGTATGAAAAGAGGAGACATTTTAGGACACGCAGAACAAGTTTAGTGATTTTTTGGCTAAATTTTGGTGAAACATATGCAGGCTTTGGATGAAAGTAACAATAGGTGCTTTAAAATTGGGCCTTTAGTGTCGGCAGCAGTTCCGTCACACCGTAACCCCTCTGTGGTATTGTAGAAGAGTGCAGGGTTGGACCCTGCAGTCAAATATTAAAATTATATGAATCTGCTATAGGCGTCAGTTGCAGTGCACCCAAATATTGTGCCTTTGGTGGCAGCAAGTGCCTTCACACCGTAAGTAACCCCTCTGTGGTATTGTGGAAGAGTGCAGTTGTGGAGATTTTGGTAATGCAGAAGAGATCCCCGATCTATTCAGTTACATCAGCAGCTATAACAAAACCGGGTCAGCAATGTTTAGGCAGTTGTACTGCGCTACTGTATATGGTGAGAATTAGCGCACACCAGTAGCAACAAGAAGCAAACAGAACAGGCAGGGAATACACAGAGAGAATAGTCAAATGGCAGGCAAAGTCGGCAACAGATCGGGTCCTCAGAACAAACAGGTCCAGTAACAAGTATACAAACTGATTCGGTAAGCTAGCGATGCGGGAATAAAGGCTGAGACACACTGAGCGTGTAGCGACGCACAGCGTAGCGAATCAAACATTTTGCAGGCTTGACTTCACTCCACTACGCCTCGCAGCCTGTCTATACTACATTACATTTGCTTCTCACCGCACTGGACAGGAATCCACTTCCTAAATGAAAATGTACACACAAAACCATTTTATTTTCACAAAGCACATGTTATATAGGCAAAAATAAGTTTCTACTCAATAAAATACATAAAAAATTACTGTTAATTTAATAGGAATAGTATAAAAATATATAAAAAAGGTAACCCCTGATCATATATATTATAGGGACACGGAGCGTCGTGTATAGAGTAGGGATGCATTGATACCACACACAGACATATACATCAACACGCAGACCTATATATACGTATATATCAGCACACAGATATATATATATATATATATATAAACACCCACCCACAGACCTCAGACCATATATATACACATACGCACATGGGGGGTGGCATCTGGACAATCTCAACTAAATGCGCCCCCCCAATTTGGCTGATCCCTCCAGAAGAAATGTTGAACCCGACAGAGCAGAGAATATATATATTATTCTCTGCGTTATCAGGTTCAACATTTCTTCTGGAGGGATCAGTCAAATGGGGGGGCAATTAGTTGCCAATATGTGTGTGTAATACAAGTCTGGATATATATATTTATAAGAATATAGATATATACAGTGGCGTCACTAGGGTTGGTGTCACCCGGTGCGGTAACTTATGGTGCAACACCCCCCCTGAGTTTTACAGATTTTTTTTAGCTACTCTTACTCATAGATCAGTACTCCCATATAACACTGAATGCTCATACACACAGTGCACATTACTGTGAGGTTTATTGCTGTGGAGCTGTCTCATATGCTCACACATGGATATATGGATATATTGCGCCTCAGCTCACATATGGATATATTGCCCCAGCTCACAATTATATATTGCCCCCAGCAGCTCACCCATGGATATATATTGCATCAGCGCACATATGGATATATTGCGCCTCAGCTCACATATGGATATATTGCCCCAGACCAGCTCACACATGGATATATTGCCCCAGACCAGCTCACACATGGATATATTACCCCAGACCAGCTCACACATGGCTATATTGCCCCCAGACCAGCTCACACATGGAAAATCAGTGTTCGGTTACCTTTCTTGGCCATTCGGCTATCCAGAGAGCAGGCAATACTCCAAATCCTGGCAAATTGCCTGCACATTCGGTGCCTATTCGGTGCCTGTTCGAGGGCAGTGAAATCCCCATAGAGAAGCAATGCTTCAGCTATTCAGAGAACACAAACCAGCAGTGAAAGGTTCCTGGAATGCCTTGCCATTCGGTGGTTTAATTCGGCAGATTTATTCAGGAGAATCCCATAGGCTTCAATGTTAAAAATATTCCCGTTTTAATTCAATATCTAATAAACCGTTCATTATAAAATTCTGCAGTAAAAAGTCTCTTTATTTATAGATTTTTTAGGATATTTTAAGCATTTTTTTTTTTTTTTTTAACTTTACTTATTTTTTCTGTAACAGCCTTTTTATTATCATTCATTGGATCATATGTTAATTTCAGACACTTTCGCTCAGTAGTTTCGTTGCAAACAGCGTTTAAATTTTCAATCATTCATGCAAACTGTTTTCCTAATTTATTCACTGCCTCTTCTGCGGTGTCGGCTTTTTCCGGAGGCTTCACTGCGTGTGATCGACTCCTGCTCGGGTTTTTCCGGCGTCTTCGATGGGTTAATCCAGATGTTTTTGCGGGTTTTCTGCGTGTATTCGCCTGGTTTTTGCCAGGTTTTCGGTGGGTTTTCGGCAGCTTTTCCCTGCACTTCGCCAGCCCTGTGGTGCTTGCTGAATACACCGCAGGGCAGCCGAAATGGGAAAGCCAATTTGCACCGAATTGAAGAGAACAAATAGTCACCGAACGTGCGGTGACTTTTCGAATCTCTTTGAATAACCCTGTATGTCTGAACCGAGATAGAAAAGCCACCAACAAAACCAATTAACCCTCTCATTGCTCCTGAAATACAGTAATTAATAATTCAGCCCAGTGTTACTTGGCAGCATTTTTTTTTTTTTTTGTAAGAACGTCCCTTTAAGGAGATACGTTTCTATAGAATTTAAAAATGATAAAATTTCTTGTGAAATCACAGTATCTTCATCGGAAAATGAGTCACCTCTTCATAGAAACAGCCCCCGGCAAACCCTGCGCGTCCACCATATATAACGGACTCCTCGGCAGATCAGAAATCAACCTCTACCTGATTGCAGAGACCAGCCTCATCCTCCAGAGACATCATGTCCAAGCTCGAGCTGTTTGCTGAAGTAGACATGAAGGGAGAGTCTGTCTCTGTCAGCGCTGATACTCCTGACCTGACGTCAGTGGGATTCCTGAGACATGCAAAGTCCCTCAGGGTCTACGGGGAAGACCCCTGGATTGTCTTCACTGAAAAGAACTACCAGGGCGACTTCAGAGCCTACAAAGAAGGCGAATACAACTCCATCCCCGGATTTGAGAATATGATCAGCTCGGTGAGAGTGGTGAGAGGTGGCCTGTATGACCCGGAAATCATCGTGTACGAGCATGTCAACTATGGTGGCAAGAGCTTGAACCTGAAGAAGAACGCACAAGATTTATCAACGTATGGAATGAATGACATGATCTCATCTCACATAGTGCAGCGAGGGGCCTGGCTCCTGTATCAAGATAAGAATTACCAAGGTAAAAGAATGGTGGCTGTGGCTGGGGATAAGGTCCCGAATTATGTCCCTCTGGGCTGGAATGATAAAGTCAGTTCCATTAAATTTATTCCTCCTGTGGTTACTATGGCATCAGAATAATGAATCCCACTCCGCCTATTGACCCGCTGTCCAATGCCTCTGCCCCGCTGCCTCTGCCACGCTGCCCACTCATCTCCTGAACATGTGACCCAAGCGTCCCTGAAGATTGTCCTCCCTGCTTTCACACTGCCTGATGATGATGATGATGGAGTCGCGCAGCCTTTCCTGAGAAGCTTCACCCGTCCTGTGCAATGAAGCAACATTTAATCCAACTCATCCTCGCAGCTCTGCCCGGCACCTACTGAGCGACAGAAACCACCCGGAACATCCAAGGGTCCAAAGCCTCAGGACCGGACCTGCTCCAGTATGGACAGCACCAGAAGCTTCTGAGTTATGAGCGGCTGCTGAGGTCATGTTAGATGTTGCAGCTTGTTTTTCACTGATTTCCCTCATTTCTTCTAATGAATAAATTCCTCTTATTGCAGCAATGTCTGTGCTTGTCATTCAGTGGAAGCGACGTATAAGGGGGTGCGCTTGGTGGGGGGTTTATCCCACTCAGAGGGAGGGGAATGGGAATAAGTTTGGGAAGGTGATGAGTGGGGGGACAAGATGACAACCTGAGGGGTCATAAGAGGCTCATGGAGAGAGGAATGTAAAGCATAAGGAGTTAAGTTGTGCTCAGATCAATCATAAAACACACATAATAATCAGTGCACAGGCCTCGTGCTGCTTGAATTCTTCATTTAGGGTAATTTTTCGCACATACAGGAAATCCCAATAATCAGATCAATTTGGTAAATGGCAGCCGGTATCGCAGTGCGAGGGGTTTCATCCTGAAAACCAAACATTAGAAAGGGAATCCAAATAAAAGGTTGCGCGGGAGGGGAGAGCGGCCTTTAGGGAGTCACCGGCTCTGTCCCAAGAAATACAAAGCTATGGAGGCAATCACACAACCGGGTCCGCCCCGGGGTCAGACAGAACCACCAGAGCAGCAGTAGCCGACTAACAATGCTCGTCCGCAGCGATCCCCGGCTACCTCTCCACTCCATATCAGCAGCGACCCCCCCGTACCTCTCCACTCCATAGCAGCAGCGACCCCCCCGGCTACCTCTCCACTCCATAGCAGCAGCGATCCC
Source organism: Leptobrachium leishanense (assembly GCA_009667805.1). Taxonomy (NCBI): domain Eukaryota; kingdom Metazoa; phylum Chordata; class Amphibia; order Anura; family Megophryidae; genus Leptobrachium; species Leptobrachium leishanense. Next base: position 29,915,430 of record CM019063.1, on the reverse strand, counting down.
CGGCTACCTCTCCACTCCATATCAGCAGCGACCCCCCCCCCGGCTACCTCTCCACTCCATAGCAGCAGCGACCCCCCGGCTACCTCTCCACTCCATATCAGCAGCGACCCCCCCGGGCTACCTCTCCACTCCATATCAGCAGCGACCCCCACAGCTACCTCTCCACTCCATATCAGCAGCGACCCCCCCCCTGGCTACCTCTCCACTCCATATCAGCAGCGACCCCCCCCGGCTACCTCTCCACTCCATAACAGCAGCGACCCCCCCCCACTACCTCTCCACTCCATATCAGCAGCGACCCCACGGCTACCTCTCCACTCCATATCAGCAGCGACCCCCCCGGCTACCTCTCCACTCCATAACAGCAGCGACCCCCCGGCTACCTCTCCACTCCAAACAGCAGCGACCCCCCCCGGCTACCTCTCCACTCCATAACAGCAGCGACCCCCCGGCTAACTCTCCACTCCATAACAGCAGCGACCCCCCCGGCTACCTCTCCACTCCATAGCACAGCGACCCCCCCGGCTACCTCTCCACACTCCATAACAGCAGCGACCCCCCCGGCTAACTCTCCACTCCATAACAGCAGCGACCCCCGGCTACCTCTCCACTCCATATCAGCAGCGACCCCCCCGGCTACCTCTCCACTCCATATCAGCAGCGACCCCCCCGCTACCTCTCCACTCCATAGCAGCAGCGACCCCCCCGGCTACCTCTCCACTCCATAGCAGCAGACCCCCCCGGCTACCTCTCCACTCCATAGCAGCAGCGAACCCCCCGGCTATACCTCTCCACTCCATAGCAGCAGCGACCCCCCCGGCTACCTATCCACTCCATAGCAGCAGCGACCCCCCCCGGCTACCTCTCCACTCCACTCCATAGCAGCAGCGACCCCCCCGGCTACCTCTCCACTCCATATCAGCAGCGACCCCCCCCGGCTACCTCTCCACTCCATAGCAGCAGCGACCCCCCCCGGCTACCTCTCCACTCCATAGAGCAGCGGACCCCCCCCGGCTACCTCTCCACTCCATATCAGCAGCGACCCCCCCCGGCTACCTCTCCACTCCATAGCAGCAGCGACCCCCCCCGGCTACCTCTCCACTCCATAGCAGCAGCGACCCCCCCCGGCTACCTCTCCACTCCATAGCAGCAGCGACCCCCCCCGCTACCTCTCCACTCCATATCAGCAGCTACCCCCCCCGGCTACCTCTCCACTCCATATCAGCAGCGACCCCCCCCGGCTACCTCTCCACTCCATAACAGCAGCGACCCCCTGGCTACCTCTCCACTCCATATCAGCAGCGACCCCCCGGCTACCTCTCCACTCCATAGCAGCAGCGACCCCCCCGGCTACCTCTGCACTCCATAGCAGCAGCGACCCCCCCCGGCTACCTCTCCACTCCATATCAGCAGCGACCCCCCGGCTACCTCTCCACTCCATAACAGCAGCGACCCCCCCCCGGCTACCTCTCCACTCCATATCAGCAGCGACCCCCCCCCGGCTACCTCTCCACTCCATATCAGCAGCGACCCCCCCCGGCTACCTCTCCACTCCATATCAGCAGCGACCCCCCCCGGCTACCTCTCCACTCCAATAGCAGCAGCGACCCCCCCGGCTACCTTCCCACTCCATAGCAGCAGCGACCCCCCCCGGCTACCTCTCCACTCCATAGCAGCAGCGACCCCCCCGACTACCTCTCCACTCCATATCAGAAGCGACCCCCCCCGGCTTACCTCTCCACTCCATATCAGCAGCGACCCCCCGGCTACCTCTCCACTCCATAGCAGCAGTGACCCCCCGGCTACCTCTCCACTCCATAATCAGCAGTGACCCCCCCGGCTACCTCTCCACTCCATATCAGCAGCGACCGACCCGGCTCTCTCCACTCCATATCAGCAGCGACCCCCCCGGCTACCTCTCACTCCATATCAGCAGTGACCCCCCGGCTACCTCTCCACTCCATATCAGCAGCGACCCCCCCTGGCTACCTCTCCACTCCATATTAGCAGCGACCCCCCCCGGCTACCTCTCCACTCCATATTAGAAGCGACCCCCCGCTACCTCTCCACTCCATATCAGCAGCGACCCCCCGGCTACCTCTCCACTCCATAATCAGCAGTGACCCCCCCGCTACCTTTCCACTCCATTAGCAGCAGCGACCCCCCCCGGCTACCTCTCCACTCCATATCAGAGCAGCGACCCCCCCGCTACCTCTCCACTCCAATCAGCAGTGACCCTGGCTACCTCTCACTCCATATCAGCAGTGACCCGCCCGGCTACCTCTTGCCACTCCATAGCAGCAAGCGACCCCTCCCCCGGCTTACCTCTCCACTTAACTAAATCAGGCAGCGACCCCCCGCTACCTCCCACTCCATACCAGCAGCGGACCCCCGCCGCTACCTATCCACTCCATATCAGCAGTGACCCCCCCGGCCTACTTCTCCACTCCATAGCAGCAAGCGACCCCCGCCCCGGCTACCTCTTCACTCAATATAGAAGCGACTCCCGGCTTACCTGTCCACTGTGTGCAGCAGGACGCCCGGCAACATGTGACTTTTTTGGAACGGAACTTCCCAGCGACCTCTCCACTCTGGCGCAAGCGACTCCCCCGGCTAAATCTCCACTACATAATACCAGGAGCGTATAGCCCCCGGCTAACCTCTCTCCTCTCATAGCAAGCAGTGACTCTGATACCTCTCCACTCCATAACAAGCATTGACAAACCCGGCTACCTCTACCATCCATAGCAAAAAGCAATAATAAAACGGAATACCTTAACTACATATAATAAACGACCATACCCGCTTAAATATATACCCATATCAGGGCAGCGACCCCCCCCCCGGCTACCTCTACAACTCCATACGCAGTACGAACCCCCCGATACCTATATACACTCCATAGCACTGTAACCGCCTACACCCTCACGCCTTCGTAATGATGGAACTCTGCGTTGTGTTGTATGTTGGTGTGGTGCAGCAAGGACGAGACCGGCAACATGTGAACTTTTTTGGGGAACGGATTTTACTTCAGGCGACTCCTCTGCCTTTTCTGGCGCGCTTTCCCTCTGAATAAAATATATACTATATACAGGAATAATATATATATCAGGAGACGTTCCACCTCTGCTTCTCAAGCCTCACGTGCTCTGATAAGCCCGGGAAGGAAGGGAACTGCCTAGATCTAACTAGCAGGGAGTGATGTCATCCCTCATTACCATATTAACCCCCTCATAAAAACGGCTGCTCAAACCAAATATAAAAACTACTCACAACAACCCTTTAAAGAACCTAATGCCCCTGGGACTGGAACATATCTATTTTTGTAAGGAATTAGTGTAATACACATATAATGTCCTTAAAGACACACACACATATATTTATACAGTACACACCCGTTACATTCACCCCTTCTGAATTACACTAATATCCTGACCATACAATACTAATGGTTCCGCTGAACCAGACCTAAACAAAACAAATTTGCAATTCAGCGTAAGTTACCTACTTAATAGGTTAGGATAAACCTAAGGTTGATCAAGTCCTAAGCATCCATAGAACAATATACTGCCGTGTACAGCATACGATGGTCTGGTACAGGTTATATTACATGAAATTCTTACATTTCTTGGACAATTTTCACAATTGACATTTACCCTTTTTTGGTGTGATATCAAAAATATAAGAACACTTAGAATAAAGAACGGATTGACCCTGACCTATTTATTAGAGATGGGCCCACTCTCTGAATGTTGATTGACTTCTGGGTCAAGGATTCTATTAAACGGCTAACTTTCTTTACTACCCTTCCTGTACGGGTCTTAACACACTGTGTGTCTGGGTTGCTGCTGACTTGAGAATCATTTACTATTTCTGCTGGTGCACTAGAGTCACTGACAGAAGGTTCAGCCTCTACACTAGGTGTTTGCTCAGGATTAACTTCAATGTTCTCAATTTCATTTTCAATACTTTGTTCATAATCAGCACTTTCACTTGAAACTGAGTGATCAGATTCTGAAACGTTGTCATCCAATTCATCAGAACTTATTTCTTCCAATTGGTCAAGCGATTCAATTGAACAAGACTCATTCTCAGTGTCATCAACGTTGGACTGTATACTTTCATCATGTTGATTTGACTCAACGGGTAAGAAACTAATGTCCAGCATCAAATTGCGATGAACTACTTTTGACTTGCCTTCTTCATCAATTAGCTTGTAAATGTTGGTTTGCAGATTCAAATCTTGTACAGTATAGACAGTAGGATCCCATTTGTCTGCAAGTTTCCTTTTTCCTCTTTCACTTTTGTTGGCCAGTAATACTCGATCTCCGATGTTGAGATTTGTTCCTTTGATCTTTCGATTGTAACACTTAGCTTGCTTTGCTTGTTGTTTCTCTGTATGTTTCTGAGCTATCTGCGTTGCTTCATGAAGGTACGTCATAAGTGAAGTTGCATAGCTGCTGTAATCTACAATTACAGGATCATGTGATACTTGTCCGAACATTACATCTATAGGTAACTTTGGAATACGACCAAACATTAGTTGGAATGGAGCATAACCTGTGGTTTCGTGCACTGTTGCATTATAAGCGAATGTCAAAGTCTGTATCTGTGCAGGCCAATTATGTTTCTCTTTGAGTGGTAAAGAACGAAGCATATTGCCTAAAGTTCTGTTAAAACGTTCTGTTTCTCCATTTCCCATCGGATGGTATGCTGTGGTATGCGACTTTGCAACACCTGCCAAAATTAACAGTTCTGCAATTAGGGTACTTTCAAAGTTAGTGCCTTGATCCGTATGGATACGTTGTGGGAAGCCATAGACGCAAAAGATATTGTCCCATAACTTCTTTGCAACTTGTTTTGCTTTCTGATTGCTACACGGGAAGGCATGGGCCAGCTTGGTAAAATGATCTGTCACTACTAACACGTCTACAGACCGCTGTTTGTTATCTTCCGCACTCCAAAAATCTAAACACACCAACTCCATTGGGGTTGTAGTCTTGATACTTTGAAGAGGTGCTCGAGCAGATGGTTCTGGTGTTTTGGCCAAAATACACCTCTGACAACATTTAACGTACTCCCTTATGTCATGTTCCATCTTCGGCCAGAAAAACCGTTGTCGGGCAAGCTGGAGAGTTCTTGACTGTCCCTGGTGTCCAGCCAAATCATGCACACCGGTCAAAACTTTAGACTTGAGACTCGCAGGAATGATAAGTTGGAATCTCTTGTGTGTACTTAAGGGGTCTCTAGAAACGCGGTAGATCACTCCATCTTGAATCTTCAACCGATCCCATTGTTTCAAAAGGACTAGAGCTCTGAAATCCATTCCAGCTCTCTCTCTTCCTGATGGACGTCTCTTCTGACTCACATAAGGCATAACCTGCGAAATCACCGGATCTGATTCTTGACATTGCCGAATTTCCTCAAGAGGGATTATCGGAATTTCATCGGACACAGACATTACGTTGCTCTGGATGAGTTGAATCTCCTGCATGGCCCTCAGTTCTGTTACTGTCTCCCACTGATCGTGAATGCTCAATTGAGACCTAACTGTTGCATGGTCACAGGATGCTGGATTCAACTGAAGTGACACTTGCTGACTGTTCACCTGTAAGCGAAATGTATCTTGAACTCCATCTTGATTGACGTTTTCAGCTTCAGCTAGTAACCTGTGGTATCGCTCTGATATCAGCCTTTGACTGACGGTCTTCACTAGTGGATCACGACTCAAAGCATCGGCTACAATGTTCTTTCTTCCAGCTATGTGCTTCAGGTCAAAAGTATAGCCAGAAAGCTTGGACACCCAGCGCTGCTCACAAGCATCGAGTTTGGCCTTGGTCAGTATGTAAGTGAGCGGATTGTTATCCGTCCATACGGTGAACGTGTGACCCTTTAACCAATGGCTGAACTTCTCACACACACTCCACTTCAAAGCTAAAAATTCCAGTTTGTGTGCTGGATACCTCTTCTGAGAATTACTTAGGGCCTTGCTTGCGAATGCAATAGGACGCGCCTTCGCCTCGCCTGCTGGTATCTGGGACAATACTGCTCCAAGTCCATCCAAGGATGCATCGATTGACAAAATTAACGGTAACGAAAAATCAGGATGTGTTAGGACTACACTATCTAGTAGGTTCTCCTTCAACTTAGAAAGGGCTTCATCACACTCTGGGGTCCAATCTGTTGCCTTCAATTTTCTGTAGGTACCTGCTTTAACTCCTATCCTACCCTTAATTCTTCTCTTCTGTCCTGCTGTAAGGGAAAAGAGTGGCTTAGCTATGGACGAACAATTTGGGATGAAGTGCTGGTAATAGAGGATCATCCCTAAAACGGACTTGATTCTTCTTACAGACGGTGTACACCCATCTTCTTCCATAAGATCGAACTTTGATATTTTGGCAATGACCTCCACCTTCGAAGGATCAACAGCAATTCCGTCTTCATTGATAATGTGCCCTAGGAACTTGACAGATGACTGCATCAGATGGCACTTCTTCGGGCTCAACTTGAGGTTGTAGTCCCTCAATCGCTGAAACACCATCTCCAGTCGCTCCAAGGCTGCTTGCTCATTGGGTGCAAATACTAATAAGTCATCTAAATAACACAGTAGGCTGCTGAAATTCAGATCTCCAAAAATACTCATCATCATTCGCATGAAAGAGGCTGGACTATTACACAGTCCCTGAGGCATTCTATTGTACTCATGAAGTCCTACTGGAGTCGTGAAAGCTGTATATTTCTTATCCTCTTCAGCCATGGGGATGTTATAGAAGCCTGATGTTAGGTCCATGGTGCTGAAGAGTGTATTTCCGCCCAATGCGACCAGGCAGTCGGACTGATGTGGGAGTGGATGTGCATCCTTGATAGTTCTAGCGTTCAACCATCTGAAATCTGTACAAATCCTCAGACCACCGTCCTTCTTCCAAACGAGTACCAAGGGTGAAGCATATTCACTCACAGATTTCCGAATTATTCCTTGCTCCTCCATTTCAGAGAGAACTTGGCGTAGCTTTTGGTAATGACCTGGTGGTACTCGCCGATACGGCAATCGAAACGGTCGATCGTCTGTTAACCGGATACGATGCACAAAGTCTCTAACTTCTCCGCAATCCAAGGCATGTTTTGAGAAAACATCATGGTAGTTTTCAAGCAACTGAACAAGCTTGGCTTTGCCTGTATTTCCTACCGAGCAGGAATCAATGTCAAGGTCACTAAGACCTACAGATTTTAGTCTCTTCTTGAGATCAGTCATAGCACTGGGTTGCTGATGACTCTCAGGTGCGAGTACTTGAGTATGACTGTAACCCTGTAGCAGCTCAAAATCTTCCACAGCCAAACACGGGGATACATCTGCAAGTTTGCAATTCCTCCTGAGCGTCACTGGCTTGTCTGAAAGGTTGGTAACTTTGAGAGGAACCCAATAATCTCCCCACAACGGTGTGACAACTCGGCCAATCATTATGTTTCGTGGCATAGTCCTGGAAGAAGTAGCTTCCACAATCACTGTACTTCCCGGTGACATAACAGAATTACTCGGCAGCCGTCCCCAGACAAGGTGTTCTTGTTTGGCTGCTAAAGTAACTGACTGTTGTAGCTTAACAGTTCCTACTTTATCTGGTGGATTTCCACCCCTCCAACGACATGTATTCGCCATAACATCTAGAAATTGTTCACAAAACGGAGACGACTCTGTAGCATTGTTAGACAGAATCCTCCAGTAATCATCACTGATCTTCATCCTGTGCATAAGGAATTTGATCACGTTGGTACCGATGATCAAGTCGTCCCTTTGTCCGGGTACAACTAAAACAGGAACCATACACCTCTCACCATATACTTTCAGTTCAACTTCATATATACATTTGGGCTTAGTTTCTTTACCTCCACATCCTATTAGCATGATCTCTTGGGACATTGATGTAGACTCCTGCAATACCTTCTCACTCAGCATCTTCTCTTCTGCTGCCTCACTAAAGGTACACGCCATAGATCCTGAATCTAGCATTCCCATCATCTGGAATTTGTTATTGACACAAACCGGTGCATAAAATAATTCGTTAAATGCTTCAAGAGTCTGCATATTCTGTGCAATTACCTTGACTTCAGCTGGTGCTCGTGCACATGCGCTCTCATATACTTGTTCAATATCTGTGGTTCTGAGGGTTTGTTCGGCCCTACCCACACGTCCCCTCTCCAGGTGTGAGTTGTCTAGTTTAAAGCTGGTGCATTCTGCGACGACTGAGCAAATCGGTTGTTGCTACTGAACTGAACATTTGCACAATCCCTACGTGTGTGACCAGGCTTGTAGCAACTGAAGCATAACTGATGTCGTCGACAATGTGCTAGAGTGGAGTGTTCGTGTGACTGACAGACCTTACACGCTCTCATAGGTGGTCGGCTCGGTTGAAGATGTCTTGCTTCTGCTTGGTTATTCTGAGACAGGGCACGGTCAAGCAAACTTATCAGTGTCTTCATGCAGTTTCCATCATTCTGTGAAAAAGACTGGGTACTAGCATTAGCTCGGTTTGGTGAAACAACAGAATCACTGTTCACGATTTCGCTCTCATTAAATGACTGTGAATGGACTGCGGCATTTCTCACAACAGCACTACACTTCGACTTAACTATTAACTGTTCCTTCTGTTCAATTTGGTACCTATCGAGATGTTCTTGTACCTCACCTGCGGTCCATTTATCAGGAGCTTTAAAACGAAAGATGGCTGACAAAGTTGGGTCTGGACAGTGCTTAACAAACATCATTGCTGCCTCCTGACATGGATTGTCTAATTTACGCCCTAATCTGATTAAAGCTTCCTCGGCAACATCAACAGCTTTGTTTAAACGGACCCAATATTCAACTGGACTTTCCCCATAACAGGTACTGTGGCATAAAAATCTGCTAACGGCATGTAGGAATAACTGGTTTCACTAAAATGTTGTTTCAGAATATCGAATATTACCTTGGGGTTCTCGGAAGGTTTTAGAGAAGTGTTACTGCGCAGGGTGATTTTTACAATGTCCTTGGCCTTTCCCATTAACCTGGAAAGAATTTCGTTACAATGCTCCACTACGGGTACACCCCTTTTTCGTAAATAAGTGCCCATTAACTCTTCCCATTCATGTACACTAAATTTATCTGCACAATCTCCTCTGAACACAGGCGGCTCTTTTGCTTCAGACTGCACAACAAGTTTAACTCCTGTCAAATTAAGCGAAGGGATTTCTGAAAAAGACTGCTCTGCACCTGAACTCGAAGTTCGTACATTGCCGGTTTCTCTCCCTCTACTCGCGTCACCATCCTGAGCAGAAATTATACTGTGCCCTACCTCCTGAGCAATTTGTGTAATGAAATTGTACCATGCTGGATCCTTTAAATCTGGGCTGGTCGGTACTGGGTCACCTCCTGACTGGTTAGGCGTTCGCTCAGTTACCCTAGTGGAACAAAACTCGGGTGATGTTCTTACAGAGTTACCCCTCACTGCAACAGGTGTACACGGCTGATCACTAAACAGTCTTCCCCTGCCCATACTTGGGTTTGGCATGTTTCTATCAGCATTAAAATCAATTCCACTGAAACCATGCGCCATTATTGCTTTAACCTTCAGAGGAAATAAAAAAACTTAAATTACAAAAACCTGCCCGCTGCTGCACCGCTGCAGCCACTGCAACCAACTCCGAGGAGTTACTCGTTGGACTCTCAGGAGAGTGACTTGAGTCTCACTGGCATTGCATATCTAGAGAAGTGTCCTGTGCATGTAAGTGCGCCATTTTGTGTTACAGTTCTTTGAAACCTTTACTGGAGTGCAGCTCCCACCGGCGATCAAACGACATTGATCCTTAGATGAAGATCCACACCACGGAGAACGGAGACTGATCTTCATCCGAGTCACGGCACCACTGTAACCGGCCTACACCCTCACCGCCCGTTCGTAATGATGGACTCTGCGTTGTGTTGTATGTTGGTGTGGTGCAGCAAGGACGAGACCGGCAACATGTGACTTTTTTGGGGAACGGATTTTACTTCAGGCGACTCCTCTGCCTCTGGCGCCGCTTCTCCTCTGAATAAAATAATATACATATATACAGGAATGAATATATATATCAGGAGACGTTCCACCTCTGCTCTCAAGCCTCACGTGCTCTGATAAGCCCGGGAAGGAAGGGAACTGCCTAGATCTAACTAGAGGGAGTGATGTCATCCTCATTACCATATTAAACCCCCTCATAAAAACGGCTGCTCAAACCAAATATAAAAACTACTCACAACAACCCTTTAAAGAACCTAATGCTCCTGGGACCCTGGAACATATCTATTTTTTGTAAGGAATTAGTGTAATACACATATAATGTCCTTAAAGCACACACACAATATATTATCAGTAACACACCCGTTAAGCAGCAGTGATACCCCCCGGATAGTTTCCACTCTATAACAGGCAGTGACCCCCCCGGCTACCTCTCCACTCATAAAGCAGTGAAAAACCGCTACCTCTCCACTCATAGCAGCAGTGACCCCCCCGGCTACCTCTCTACTCCATAGCAGCATGACCCCCGTTCGGCTACCTCTCCACTCCTAGCAGCAGTGCCCCCTCTACCTCTCCACTCCATAGCAGCAGTGACCCCCCCGGCTACCTCTCTACTCCATAGCAGCAGTGACCGCCCCCCGGCTACCTCTCCACTCCATAGCAGCAGCGCAGATCCCCCAAAATCAATCATAATAATGAATAAAAACGCCATTTTTAACACGGCTCTCCCGCTCACTGTTGAAGAATAAAGTGCTGTGCACACTGTATGCGCGTCCCAGACATGTCACAATTAACACAATATACCTATAAAGCAAAGAAGTAAATATATCAATGACAGCCTGTATATACTCAACAGGGAAGCTGTGCAACTCAGAATAAAAAGCAAATCAAGCACGGAATAGTGATAATGGAGGGACGTGTGCAACCTTATAATCAGGGCCTTTGTGTGCCATTATAATCAGGGGGCTGTGCCATTATAATCAGGGGCCTGTGCCATTATAATCAGGGGGGCCTGTGCCATTAATCAGGGGGGCCTGTGCCATTATAATCAGGGGGGCCTGTGCCATTATAATCAGGGGGCCTGTGCCATTATAATCAGGGGGGCCTGTGCCATTATAATCAGGGGGGCCTGTGCCATTATAATCAGGGGGCCTGTGCCATTATAATCAGGGGGGCCTGTGCCATTTATAATCAGGGGGGCTGTGCATTATAATCAGGGGGGCCTGTGCCATTATAATCAGGGGGGCCTGTGCCATTATAATCAGGGGACCTGTGCCATTATAATCAGGGGGACCTGTGCCAATATAATCAGGGGGGCCTGTGCCATTATAATCAGGGGGGCCTGTGCCAATATAATCAGGGGGGCCTGTGCCATTATAATCAGGGGGCCTGTGCCATTAATAATCAGGGGGGCCTGTGCCAATATAATCAGGGGACCTGTGCCAATATAATCAGGGGGGCCTGTGCCAATATAATCAGGGGGGCCTGTGCCAATATAATCAGGGGACCTGTGCCAATATAATCAGGGGGACCTGTGCCAATATAATCAGGGGACCTGTGCCAATATAATCAGGGGGACCTGTGCCAATATAATCAGGGGGACCTGTGCCAATATAATCAGGGGGACCTGTGCCAATATAATGAAGTGGAGCTCTGTGATACGCTCATACACACTTCACATTACTGTGAGTTTAATTGCTGTGCAGCTCTGTGATACACTTATACACACTGCGTATTGCTGAAAATTATATTACCTTGGAGCTCTGGGTCTGCATGGAGATCATACAGATCTCTCACCCCAGCTTTTGACAAGTGCTATAGGCAGATAACATCAGATTATGTTATTTTCATTGTGTGCATGTGGAGGGGGTGTATTTATGTGGGGGAGCTGCCTATCAGAGGGATCTCCCACATGTCACTGGATGCCAGTATTGGTACTGAGTGTACGATTAAAAAATTCTCTATATACCGAGAAACTGGTATCAGCGCATCACTAGTATCCCCAAAAACAGGTGCACGTGACATGGAGATAATGAATTGGCAGCTGATAACTCTAACACTTCTTTCTTGTTCTCCGCAGAGGTGTAGAGATGCGTGATGGTGTCATTTCCAGGCGACCCCCCGGCAATGCCGGGAGATCGCCTGGAGGGGGGGTGATCTGTTCGGATCCCTCTCCCTCCTGATCGGGAAGGAGCAGCGCCACAAGCCAGGCACTGCTTAAAAAGGGGAGAATCTTCCCTTTTAAGCGGTGCCTTGCTTTAACCCCTGAGGCACCGGGTCACACTTCAGAGCCTTGCGGTGCCGAATTGCGGCCTAGCTCCGGTGGGGGCCGCCATCTTGGATGGTGTCTCCACCCCCCGGGTCCTGCCAGACATCATCACACATAGCACAATGACGCCAGTTACCCGGGGAACCCCTAGCTGCACGGAGATTTCCCAAGGAAATCCCCTGGTGGAGATAGGGGGTTCATTTGAAACCCGATATCTCCAGGACCGTGGCAGCTAGGGGGAATGATACCAAACATGACCATGATCAAAGTAAAAAAAAAAATATTTAAAAAAAATTGTTTTTTTTTGTGTTGTTTTTACCCTTTCACTGCTGAGGCTTTTCACGCCCCTATGCTGAGGTCATTTTTACCGGTTTTGCTCATCATGTTTAAACGTGTTTTGAAGCTTATTTTAGTATATGACCCAGACATATTATATATCGTTCTTTTCCGTCAGACTCGGCAGATTCATAATATGTCAATTATTATATGTATACGCTATTCGTATGTCTGTATATTATAACAAAAAAATGCAATAAAATATGAATTTTCAATATTTACAACGTGTAAAGTGTTTTTTTTCACATTTTAACATGCGAGCAATTTGGTTATATTTTGTATGGGGTGCGCTTGTTAAAAAAATTAGAGATGGGGTCTCGTTACATTTTTTTTTGGGGGAAATTACGCGAATTACGCACCGCATACAAAAATCGTTAGTGCAGCATTATTGTTCACATTATAATTGAAATGGGAACAATATTGCTGCATTAACGAACCAAAAAAAAGAAAAAAAAACTTGTTTATTTTTTTTCAGATTTTTTTTTTAAAATATATATATATTTTTTATTTTTTTTTAAAACTGTTTTCATACTCATGTTTGGTATTGTTGGAACGGCCATGTTCTGGCCGATCCAACAATACCAAATATTAACCCCTAACTGCCACGGATCAGGAGATAGGGGGTTCATTGGAACCCCCTATCTCCACCATTGGTGGCAGTTAGGGGTTAACTCCAGGACTGGCATCATCGTGCATAGCAGTCTTCAGGTAGGCATTCCCGGTAGCTTGGCCGACATCCAAGATGTTGGCCAGCTCCGGGAAAGGATCACGAACCGGCACTTTTCGGCGCCGATTCGTGATCCGGCCCCCATGGGGTTAATGCCAGGTACCATTTGGAAGGGCAGGCTGTGCCCTTCCAAACGGTGCCTGGGTTAACCCCCTGCACACCGCCGATCGGCAGGGAGAGAGGTCTGAAGGACCTCCCCCTCCCTTTCAGGCGCCTCCTCCGCACATGCGGGGGGGGCGCCTGAATTAGGTGTCATCGCGCCGCCGCGATGACACCTAATTACTCCGGCGGCGGTTCCGGGTGCTGGGCTGACATCGAGGATGTCAGCCCGCACCGGGGGGACCAGCGATCGCTCAGCGATCGCTCAGCGCGTCCTCCGCAAAGAACGATACTGCGGGTGGACGCGCTGAGCGCGTCCTCCGCAGTGAAGTGGTTAATGCAGCAATATTGTTCACATTTCAATTATAATGTGAACAGTGATGCTGCACTAATGATTTTTGTCTATGGGGTGCGTTTGCTAAAAATCATGTAATTCCCCCAAAAAAATTAGTAAGTCCCCATTTCTATTTTTTGTTCAAGCGCACCCCATAGAAAATATAACCGCAAACGCTCATGTGAAAAAATTTGAAAAAACAACTCTTTACATACTATGCGCGATGATGTCTGGCAGTGAGGGGGGACCCGGGGTGGAGCCGCCATCCAAGATGGCGGCCCCCACCGGAGCTAGGCATCAATTCAGCACCGCAAGACGCTGATTCGCGACCCGGTGCCTGAGGGGTTAAAGCCAGGCACCGCTTTAAAGGGGAGACTCGCCCCTTTTAAGCGGGGAGAGTGCGGGGGGTTCGCCTGAAAATGACATCATCGCGCATGGCGCGATGACGTCGGGAGGGGCTTAACTTCAGTGTCTGAGGACACTGAAGTCAGAACGCCGCGGGAACCCGGACAGAGAGGGACCCCTTTCCTGCAACGGGCGCTGTGGCGCTCACCCAAGAGTAGCGAGGTTGAGATCCTATTGGACAGAAATATCTGCTTGATCATAACAAAGTAAACAGTATTTTCAGACTTATACTCAAAAGCCAAAGAGTATAACAGGACAACTGAACTGCTGCTAAGTTCCAAAGGTTTTGAGACCAATGGACAACTTAGGCTAGGGTCAGACGAACGCATTTTCACGTTGTCCGTGAAAAAGTGCGTTCGAACGAATGGACGTATTTTTTCACGGAATACGCGATACCGGTCATACGATGCGCATTTTTCGTCCGTGATTTTGTACGGATCATCAATAAGACACTTTGTGCATCTGGACGTTATGTTGGCTGGACATTAGCAGCGTCTGACATCTCCTAATCACACACACACGCCGCTAGCGGACGCAGCGCACTCTGTACGTCTGTACTAGCAGTTTAACGTTCTCGAAAAAATGCGTTCATTTTCCACTTGCGTTGCGCAGCCGGACTTTTGTGCGACCGTACATCGTATATTGGCCGTCATTGCCCGTCATTTGCTGCTAGTGCGGCCGTGATTAAGTGCGCCTAAACGCGCGTTCGCACTGCCTCAGTCTGACCCTAGCCTTAGAGCAAACAACAATACAGCGGGCTGCAAGACTGGAGTGGATGTACCGCGGTAGTTAGTTTGACAGTCATGGTATTGAGCAGACTGCAGGGCAGTCAACGAACTGACAGACTTAGCGTTTTCTGCGAAACTTAAATGGGTATGTTGTACCTTGAAGGTAGGAGGATACTTTTATTTCCAGGGGAGTATATGTGCACTGTATGGGAAAACCAGGTATGGTGTGTGGTGGATTGGATAGAAACACCAGGTTACACTGAAAACCTGGACAGGAATAGGGATGAGCTCTTTGGTTCGATCAGTTCAGAGTTCGATTCGAACTTTGGCCGTTCGCAAGTTCGCGAACTTCAAACTTTTTGGCGTGTTCGGTTCGAATTCGAAAAAAAAAAATTATTTGAAAAAAGTATAAAAAAATGCTTAAAAAATACTAAAAAATCTAGAAGTAAAGAGACTCTTTACTGCAGAATATTATAAGCAACGGTTTATTAGATATTGAATTAAAAAATAATGTCTATGTGCAAAGATTCTCACCTCTAAATGACCTGTGTTCTCAAACGCAGTAAACAACAGGTGTTAATTGGTGTTTGGAAATAACATGTGCTTTTAATTAGTCTGGTCCAATGAATTTGATACATTGTCTGTAGAATGAGGGTTTCTGGAGGTGTCTCCTGAACATGTATCAAACAACACCTGTGCTTCTGAGAATTGTTCATTTCTCTACTAAATGCTCCTCTGATATTTATTTATTTATAAAGGATTTTACCAGGAAGGATACATTGAGATTTCTCTCATTTTCAAGTATGTCCTGGGTTCAAGAACATTGAAGTGTTACAGTTAGAGAAATACAAACAGGGTTATCCAAAGAGATCCGAATTGCTTGAGAAAGGTAACCGAACGCTGAAAATCAGCGTTCGGTTACCTTTCCTGGCCATTCGGCTATCCAGAGAGCAGGCAATTCGCCAAATCCTGGCGAATTGCCTGAACATACGGTGCCTGTTCGGTGCCTGTTCGAGGGCAGTGAAATCCCCATAGAGAAGCAATGCTTCGGCTATTCAGAGAACACAAACCAGCAGTGAAAGGTTCCTCTAATGCCCTGCCATTCGGTGGTTTAATTCGGCAAGTTTATTCAGGAGAATCCCATAGGCTTCAATGTTAAAAATATTCCCGTTTTAATTCAATATCTAATAAACCGTTCATTATAAAAATCTGCAGCAAAGAGTCTCTTTATTTATAGATTTTTTTAGGATACTTTAAGCATTTTTCAGATTTTTTTTTTTTTTTTTTTTTTTTTTTCAGTTTACTTATTTTTTTTGTAACAGCTCTCTTTATTATCATTCCCTGGACCTCCTGTGAAAATTTCAGACATTTTCGCTCAGTAGTTTCTTTGCAAACAGCGTTTCTTTTTCCCAGATTCATACAAATGGTTTTTCTAATTTATTCACTGCCTCCTCTACGTCACAGCTGCTTCGGCTCTGTGTGATTCGGCTCCTGTTCGGCTCCTGTTCGGCTCATGTTCGGCTTTTTCGAAGGTTAATCCAGATGTTTTTGCTTGTTTTCAGCGTGCATTCGGTTAGTTTTCGTCAGGTTTGCGGCAGCTTTTCCCTGCAATTCGGGGACCCTGTGGTGTTTGCTGAATACGCCGCAGGGTCACCGAAATGCAATCGGCAAAAGGAACCGAATTGAAGAGAACGAAAAGTCACCGAACGTGCGGTGACTTTTCGAATCTCTTTGGATAACCCTGTATGTAATACAATGCAAGATATTTAAAAAAAAACACAAATATACAGATTAACAGAAAATAAATATGTAGGAAATAGTCATTATGTTACATGTTTACAGGTGCATTCTGTATTGAGGTATGTTAGTAAGGAGCTCTTGTGTGACTTAAGACTGGGGGAAGATTTGATGGTGTCTGGGAGGTTATTCCATAATTGTGGTGCTCTGTAGGAAAATGAGGATCGAGCCACTGTCTTTTTGTATTGTGGTATTGTAAGTAAGGTGCTGGTCCTGGATCGGAGGTTATAGGATGAGGGAGCTGCTGGGGGAAGCAGTCTATTCAAGTAGTGTGGCAGCTTCCCAGAAAAATTCTTAAACACCAGGTTGGAAAAGTGAAGGGTGCGTTTAGACTCCAGCGATGGCCAGTTTAGCTCTTTTAACATGTCACAATGGTGGGTCATGTAGTTACATTGTAGCACAAAGCGACAGAATGAGTTATACAATGTAGTAAGTTTATGGAGGTGTGTTTGCGGGCGGCTGCATACACTACATCTCTGTATTCAATGGCCGGCATAAGAATTTGTTGTACAATCTGCTTTCTTACCGCGGGGCTCAGGCAGGATTTGTTTCTGTACAGGGCACCTAGTTTGGGGTAAAGTTTAGATGAGAGTGTAGCGCTCACTCCCGGAGGAGCCGCTGAATTTAACCTCCGGTTAGTCTCACCGCACTAGGGAATAAATATACACCAGCACTGTTGTGGATTTTATAGATTATATACTTTACTGATCCCAATAAAGTGGCATATATAATGTGAACACGGTATATGAGCGACAGGATTTTCGTAATGCGGGAAAAACACGCGTCGGCAAAAGGAAAGTTTAACCCCTTCGTTTCTGGAGTGTAAGTCCCGTAAAAGTAGTGTCCCAAAAAGCTGTGTGTGTGTTATCTCAGGTACATGGGTACTATATTCAACTGGCCAGTGAATGGATTGAGCAAATCTTCGACTAGTCACGTTGGGGCCCTGTAAATTTAAACAATACTGCAGCGTGCTTTGTTTAAACTTTAGGTCTCATACAGGGCCAATAAAATCTGTCTCGCACTAGCTTAAAAGTTCTCTCTGCACCCAAATGTCCATGTTCATCGTGTAATGACCGCAGCACACCCTCTCTGTGTTTGGTGGGAAGGAACAACTGTTGGGTCTCTTCAGCCTTGTTTGAGGGGCCCCTTCGGTAGACCACCCCATCCAACATCTTCAACTGTTCCCACTCTTTGTATACCAATCTGGCCCCTTCTGGGGAATTTGTTAGTAGAATTTCCCGTTGGTTCGCGTTTAGGGCCTTCACGGTTAACGCAATCAAAGGGTCTCTAGCCTGATCAGCTCTTAGGTCCTGTTTCGAGAAAGTAGGCAGACTTTCATCCCTCAGCTGTGTAGGATTACAATAGAACTCTGGAACAGCCGCAGCCATAACTCCTATAGCTTCTGCTTCAACCCCTCCCTTGACCCGGCGCTCCGCTCCTTGACATAAGGCTTGCACCCCATCTGGAGTCCATTCTGTAGTGTAGGGCCTTCTTGACAAAGCATCCGCATCTCGATTATTCACTCCAGGGTGATACTTCAGGCTGAACCGAAACCCTGACAGAGCGGCCAACCACCAATGTCCCGTTGCATCCAGCTTCGCAGTAGTAAGGACGTACGTAAGAGGATTGCTGTCAGTTTTTATCACTAATTCGGCTCCATACAGATAATCTTTCAGCTTGTCTACTACCGGCCACTTCAAGGCTAGGAACTCTAATTTGTGGGTAGGATAGTTCTTTTCTGAAGACGTAAGGCTTCGGCTTACATACGCTACAGGCCTCAACAATCCACCATATTCTTGGTATAGGACTCCCGCTAGACCTTCTCTGCTGGCATCCACATGCAAGTCGTACGGCTTATGAGGATCAGCGTAAGCCAGGACAGGAGCTCGAGTTAGACTCTCTTTCAGTTTCATGAAAGCACTTTCGCATAGATTAGTCCATTCTTCTTGGATGGATTCTCGAGCCTTCCTTGGCCCGGAGCCGACGAACTTAGATCAGAGGCCTTCGGGCCTTCTCCTGCATCTTCCTTCTGTAGGAGCTTATTCAGGGGTTGAGCTATCTTGGCAAATCCTCCTACGAATCTTCGGTAATATGAGCAGAACCCCAGGAAAGATCTAAGTTCAGTAACGTTTCGGGGTCTAGGACAGGAAGCTACGGCTTCCAACTTTCGCGGATCCGTCTAAACACTTTCTGCCGAAACAACATGTCCCAGATACGTAACAAAGGTAAACAAAATTGACACTTCTCCAGAGACAGTTTCAACCCCTCTTCGTGGAGCCGCTTCAAGACCTTCTCTAACCGTTGCTCATGTTCTTCCAAAGTCTTCCCGAACACAATAATGTCATCCAGATACACTAACACTTCAATCAGGTTCATGTCCCCGACTGTCTTCTCCATTAACCGTTGGAGCCCCGTAAGGCCTTGAGGCATTCTGTTGAACTCAAAGAACCCCAGTGGGCAGATGAACGCAGTCTTCTCCTTGTCCTCAGGATGCATTGGTATCTGATGATAACCACTTCGCAGGTCTAGTACATTAAACCATTTTGCTCCAGACAAACACTGTAAGGCATCTTCTATCCGAGGAGTGGCATATTGATCCGGAATGGTTCTCTGATTTAGCATGCAATAGTCTATACAAAGACGAATAGAACCATTCTTCTTCCGAACCATCACTATTGGAGAGGCGTATGGACTCCTGGACTCTTGAATCACCTTAGTCCTTTGTAGTTCATTCAGCTGTTCTCGTAGATCATCCAAGTCTCCGAGCGGAACTCGTCTTGACCTTTCTCGAAACGGCTTATCTTCCTGTAGTCGAATGCGATGCTCAGTACTCTTAGCTAGGGCCACGTCAAACTCATCCTTCGAGAACAAGTCCCTCCATTTTAGGATCTGGGACTGAAGACGTTTCTTCCATTCAGGTGAGATGGGAGCGTCCTTAGGATAGAACCTTTCGATTCGGTTCGGTTCGGCTCATTTTTCGTGTACATTTCTTTTTCGGAATATCAACCATTTTTCGTGTTTTCGGGTCACTTTGCTCATTTTTGGTATCGACTTTTCGTGATTTCGGAAATTTTCGTTTTTTTCGGAACGTCTGTTCTCCTCATTTCAAAGTGTCTAACTCTATTCGTTTTGACGTAAACTACTATGGTTTACTTTTTTTATACTTTATATATTTTTTTTATAATAAATTTTTGGTTTGTTTTTCGGATCCGATAATTCATTCTGTCGATACGATAATTCTGGCGATTCTATCGTGTTTTTTTTTTATTAAATAAAGATCCTTTTTTTCTTATGAATATACATTTCACAACTTTATTTATTTAATCACATTAAAAAAATGGTATGAAAGCCAAGGAACAAAAAAAAATGAACAAAACGATTTAAAAAACGCTAAACTGACCCGAATGGTCTGACTTTAAAAATAAAAACCAGAACAAAAAGGTTTTAAAACGGAAAAATAGTTGATCAAAATTATCTGAAATGAAAAAAAAAACAACAAATAAAATGATTTAAAACAGACCAAAAAAAAAATTAACCCTTTCGCTGCTGAGGCATTTCACGGCTTCCCTTCACGCCTGTGTGCGGCACTGCGGTCTGCTGCTGAGCTAATTTTTAACAGTTTTGCTCCTCTTGTTTAAATGCGTTTTTTTGAAGTCTTATTTTATAATATGACCCAGACATGTTATATATCGTTCTTTCCGGCAGACTCGGCAGATGATTCATAATATATCATTACCATATGTATGCGTCATGTCCTGTCTGTATATTATAACAAAAAATGCAATAAAATTAGAATTTTCAATGTTTGTTTTACAAGGTGTAAAGTGTTTTTTTCACATTTTAACATGCGAGTGTTTGCGGTTATATTTTATGAGTTGCGTTTGTTAAAAAAATTTGAAATGGGGACTTGTTATATTTTTTGTGGAGAAAATTACACTATTTTTAACAAACGCACCCCATACAAAAATCCTTAGTGCAGCATCATTGTTCACATTATAATTGAAATGGGAACAATATTGCTGCATTAACAAAACAAAACAAAAAACCTGTTTATTTTTTTTTATATTTTAATTTTTTATAATTTTTAACATTGTCATGTTTGGTATTGTTGGAAAGGCCATGCTCTGGTCGATCCAAAGATACCAAACATTAACCAACCGATAGCTGCCGCGGATCGGCAGATAGGGGGTTCCAATGAACCCCATATCTCCACCATTGGTCGCAGTTAGAGGTTAACTCCAGAACTGACGTCATTGTGATGAGGTCTTGGGACTGTCGGCAGCTGCCGTTCCCCCACGCTGTTGTCTTCCTGCAAAGACGTGACCATGTTGGCGGGCAGCGTCTTAGCGGGCAGCGGTGGGAGAGAGAGAGCTCATAGCTGGGAGGAGGTGTTGCGTGAAGCTGCAAACAGGGACAAATAAACTAGACCTGAGCCGCACTGAGGATCTTTGGGTTGTGTCGGAGAAGACTTCATGCAGTGCTGCCATCAATATTTATGATAAATTCTTGGTTATACAATGAATGTGACTGTGGACAAAAATCCATGTTGTTGTGACATTGCCTAAGCTTAACAAAACCAGGCCACGTCGGTAATCAAATCTCAAGGCAGTACAACAAGGTTGTGTTAGTGTGTGACATTTTTTGGCCAGACAGGAAGTGTAGAATGTGCACAGTCACATTCATGGCCACAAATATGTTGACAAATTTATGACAAAGGGTCCATAGAAATGTCAATACATTTATGTACATATAATTTTAACAGTGTGGAAACCAAGCAATACATATTAACTTATTAAGTAAGGAAAAGCAACGCACACAAACAGGAAAATATAGAAAAAATAGAAAATTTATTTACAACATGCCACATGGCAAACTGCCCAAGAGGGGCACAAACATAGGGGAGGAGGAGGCTGGTCTCTACTGCCGCTCCAGGATGTCAATAGCATTATTAAAATGCTCCCTAAATTCGTGGAGCAACTCCTGTATGGTATCGAGGTTGCTGCCAGCCATGCGTAGCTCGCCGATCGCCATCCTGACGCTGGACCTTTCAGTGTCCAGTCTGGCTTCTCCTTCTATATATCCAATAAATGAAAGAAGGAAAATACAGTAAGTAAAGCAGGTTTCTATTTTTGACTGAAAGTCTTGAAAAAATATAACAGTAGTATATACCAGAGCTGGCGGCCTCCTGAGGCTCTGACTCCTCCTCCTCCTCCTCCTCCGACTCCTCCTCCTCCACCACCACCGTCAGCATCTCTTCCGGTGCTATATCTAAGAAATTAAAGAAATAAAAAATACAGTAAACAACAAAACTGATTTATTTTTGAACAAAAGTCGATGCAAAATACAACAGTAAAAAAAAAAACTGGAGTCGCGGCCTCCTGCTGCGGCTCCGGCTCCCTCTCTCCATCATCGCCCTCCTCCTCTTCCTCCTCCTCCTGCTCCTCCTGCTCCTCCTCTTCCTCCTCCTGCTCCTCTTGTGCTATACATAAAAATATTTAATTAAAATACAGTAAACAAAAAATGTTTCTGTTTTTGACCAAAAGTCGTTGCAAAATAAAACATTATATACCAGCGCTGGGTGGTCGTCCGTGGCTCCCCCTCCTCCTCCACTGGGGCACTGGTGCCCGCCGGGGCAGATGCTGCCTTTGCCTTCCTGTCTTCTGCCAAATCCAAAAAATAACACGGAAATAATGCAGACTGGAAAACGCTCCCTTAAAACATTCCTATTTAGGGAAGCCTACCACCCAACTCACTGACGCAACCATCAATCACTCTCACCTTACAGTCCTCTCCTCCTGTTTCCAACCCCAACCCTCCCAGATTGTGAGTTCCTACGGGAATAGGGCCCTCATCTCCTCCTGTACTGTTTGTCAAATGTTGTTCAATGTATTGTAACCCTGTCTATACTGTGCTTATTGTACAGCGCTGCGGAATATGCTGGCGCTTTATAAATAAAGAATAATAATAATAATAAATCTATACAATATATTGCCGAAAGTATTGCGACACTCCTCCACTACCCCACTACCAGCTTGACCCACCACTACTCCCATCTCATTGTTCTAAAGTCACGAAATATTTATTTATTTCCCCTGCATAGAGACATATATTACCGTTCAATTATATATTTTTTTCAGAAGTAAACATTACATTTATTCAATAAAAACTATTATTTGTGTTGTGTGCATACAAAACGCATTGTGAGACTGCTTTTAGTTATTTTATAGATGCCTCAGCCTCAGTTTCACTTTCAGTTTCTGCGAATAAAACTGGATATTGCAGAAACAACAGAAATCCGCCATTTTGTTTTTAAATTTGCATCCAAAGCGTTCAATGACACTGCTGCAGCAAACTGAATTGCTGCGCTGCAACAATTCAGCAGCTGCTGAGGATGTATTGAACGCGGCTCTGTTTGGATGCACTTTCAGAAGAACTACATGTCCCATCCTACCACTTAGCAGAGACGCAGAGATTTTTGTTGATGCGCAGGTGGGAGATAATATTGGGCAAGCTGCGGGTCTTCTCGTATGCATCACTCAGTCACAACAACCTCCCCCCCAGCACACTACAGTACACACAGTGCCAAAAGAAATCCAGCATTGTAATTTCATCTATATACATCAAATATAACAATTTTCACGAATACGTAAAATTACAAAAAAGAAGAGCTATGGCAAAACTGCATGTATGATGAGTCGTGAAAACGCAAAGCTATACACAATCACATTGCATGAAAAAAGGACTAGATAAATAAACGTATTTCTGTGCACATTAGCACATGCAAGCACATTATTATTATACAGGATTTTTTTAGCGCCAACAGTTTGCGCAGCGCTTTACAATATAACATGACACTTACGTTTGGCTATGACGCGACGGATGTGCCTCATCTGCTCCTGCTCGCGTGCCTTGAGGTCGGACCAGCGTTTTCGGAGCTGGTCCTTCGTCCGGTCCTTCCCGAACAGCTCCAGGATGGTGGTTCGGAGCTTGTCAAGGATATGATCCTTGCGGGTGTTATTCTTCCTGCCGTAAGGGCCCTTACGGCAGTCGTAATCTTTGTAATCAAAGATGCGGACCAGCTCCAACATCTCCTCAAATGCCATGTTGCTGGCCCGCTTCTTCCTGGGTGGTGTCTCTGGGGTGGAAGCAGATGAGGAGGTGTCCGAATGGGACTCGTCTCTACTTCTTTCAGCCATGATAAATAAAATAAATATTTTTTGGCCTGTCAAAAAAGTTGTCAAAACTGGCTCAATAAAGTTACGACATCCGCGCGCGCGCATGCGCGACCCGCGGACGAATCGGATCCGACCCGATTACGAAGGAATTATCGTATGACAGAATTAGATTGGAAACAAGAAACAAGTGATACGCATTTACAAATACAAAATTTACAGAATCAGCGATATAACCGATAATAGTTAAATATACGATGTCCAGAATTACCGTAATGGAACCGAAATCATGAATAGAGCGAAAATAAATTTCGATTTGACACATTTCAAGTCCATTCGAAAATTCCGAAAATAGTTCGTTTCGGCTCGGAAAACTTTTCGGATCTGTCGGTTTTCGGGTCCGATCCCATTCGGAAAATCGGCCGGATCTGAAAACGCGAATCGGGAAATTTTGTGAAAATTCCAAAATTCCAAAACCCGAAACGCACATCCCTAACAGTAACCCCTCTGTGGTATGGTGGAAGAATGCAGGGGTGGACCATGTGGTCCTTTTATTGAAAAGTTTTTGATCTTGTAATGGGCGTCAGTGCACCCAGATATTGTGCCTTTAATGCCAGGCCATCAAGTATCATCATACAGTAACCCCTCTGTAGTATTGTGGAAGAGTGCAGAGGTGGACCATGTGGTCCTATATTGAAAAGTTTTTTATCTGTTAACGGGCGTCAGTGCACCCAGATATTGTGCCTTTAATGGCAGGCCAGCAAGTATCATCATACAGTAACCTCTCTGTAGTATTGTGGAAGAGTGCAGGGGTGGACCATGTGGTCCTATATTGAAAAGTGGTTTTTTTTTATCTGTTAATGGGCGTCAGTGCACCCAGATATTGTGCCTTTAATGCCAGGCCATCAAGTATCATCATACAGTAACCCCTCCGTGGTATTGTGGAAGAATGCAGGGGTGGACCATGTGGTCCTATATTGAAAAGTTTTTGATCTGGTAATGGGCGTCAGTGCACCCAGATATTCTGCCTTTGGTGCAAGACTGCCAGGCCAGCAAGTATCATAATACAGTAACCCCTCTGTGGTATTGTGGAAGAGTGCAGGGGTGGACCATGTGGTCCTATGTTGAAAAGTTTTTCATCTGGTAATGGGCGTCAGTGCACCCAGATATTGTGCCTTTAATGGCAGGCCAGCAAGTATCATCATATAGTAACCCCTCTGTAGTATTGTGGAAGAGTGCAGGGGTGGACCATGTGGTCCTATATTGAAAAGATATGCATCTGGTTAAGGTGTCAGTGCACCCAGATATTGTGCCTTTGGTGCCAGGCCAGCAAGTATCATCATACAGTAACCCCTCTGTGGTATTGTGGAAGAGTGCAGGGGTGGACCATGTGGTCCTATATTGAAAAGATATGCATCTGGTTAAGGCGTCAGTGCACCCAGATATTGTGGCTTTAATGCCAGGCCATCAAGTATCATCATACAGTAACCCCTCTGTGGTTACATAGTTACATAGTTACATAGTTACATAGTTATATAGGCTGAAAAAAGACATGCGTCCATCGGGTTCAGCCTCTCCCACATAACCTACTGCTGTTGATCCAAAAGAAGGTAAAAAACACAGTCTGAATGCTCGCCAATATGCAACATACTGGGAAAAAATTCCTTCTTGACCCCAGAATGGCAGTCAGATTTCTCCTTGGATCAAGAAGCTTTTACCCACATATTAAATATTATAACCCTTAATATTCTGTGTCTGCAGGAAGTCATCCAGTCGTTTTTTAAAAGTCTGTACAGACTCTGACCCAACCACCTCAACAGGCAGAGAATTCCACAGCTTGATTGTTCTCACCGTAAAATAACCCTTCCTATGCTTTAAGCTAAATTTTCTTTCTTCCAGTCTAAATGGATGACCCCGTGTCCTGTGTATAGTCCTGTTAATGAATAGGTTATCAGACAATGGTTGATAATGGCCCCGTATATATTTATATAAGGTTATCAGATCCCCTCTAAGGCGCCTTTTCTCTAAACTAAACAGGTTTAAGCTTGTTAGTCTTTCCTCATAACTTAACCCTTCCATCCCCTTATTAATTTAGTTGCCCGTCTCTGCACTTTTTCTAACGATATAATATCTTTTTTTAAGACAGGTGCCAAAAATTGCACGGCATATTCAAGGTGCGGCCTGACCATTGATTTATACAGAGGCAAAATTATGTTTTCATCCCGTGAGTGAACTCCCCTTTTAATGCATGCCAGTACTTGGCTGGCCTTGGCGGCTGCTGTTTGACATTGCACATTGTTACTTAGTTTGAAGTCTATGATTATTCCCAAATCCTTCTCCTGCTTGGATTTCCCTAACTCCGTACCATTTAGGGTATAAATTGCTTGTGTGTTCTTCACTCCAAAGTGCATAACTTTACATTTATCTAGATTAAATCTCATCTGCCATTTAAGTGCCCAGTCCCCAAATATATCTAAATCCCTCTGCAGCGAAGTAACATCCTGCTCACATTGTATTACTTTTCCTAGCTTTGTGTCATCTGCAAACACTGATACATGACTTTCAATGCCTATCTCAAGGTCATTTATAAATAAATTGAATAGTATTGGTCCTATAACAGACCCCTGAGGGACACCACTTACCACTGGTGTCCATCTTGAAAATGTACCATTTATGACCACTCTCTGTACCCTATCTTTTAGCCAGTTTTCTATCCAAGAACAAGTATTTTCATCTAGACCATTTTTTCTTAATTTAAGTAGTAACCTTTTGTGTGGAACTGTGTCGAAAGCTTTGGCAAAATCTAAGTAAATCACATCCACTGCGACCCCCTGATCTATACTTCTACTTACTTCCTCATAGAACGTAATTATAACAAAAAAATTGTGGGGAACGGACACTAGAGCAAAAATGGAAAATATAACCCCGTTGCCCAAAGCACCAAAAGTGCGGTCCCAATCCGCACCAAATCAACAGAAAAAAGAAAAATCGGTGATCGGCGTGTCCGCGTACGCGGTCTAGGGGAAATATCTAATAATACAAAGGGATATTTGATAATACAGAAATGTACCATACAATAATGATGACTGTATAAGCTGATTGAAAGTTCATGAGAAAAGTTCCTAGAACAAAGGAAAAATATAATAGTGAAGTCCAGTCATAACAACAGATGGGAAAATGAAGGGGGGGAGATGAATCCACTCACACTCTCCAGAGCCTCATTAGGCTCGATCACTTCGCCTGTGGGTGTTTCTATGGCTCACCCAATAGCTCTCAGAGGTAGACTCGTCTTACGGCCTTGATATCCTTTTATTAAACATAAAATAAAAAACAAGAAACAAAAAATAGCATATAACTATATTAGTGCTTTTCCCATTTATTTGTGTTTTTATTTTATTTTTATTTTTCTTTTACAACTGATGAAGCCCTAAAGGGTGAAACGCGTTTTGTTATATGCTATTTTTTGTTTCTTGTTTTTTATTTTATGTTTAATAAATATCCATTCAGGATTAAATTCCTCCTTCATTCAATGAGTCTTGCAGATTCCTACAAGTCATTATAGGGTATGACCTGTAAAACACCCAGGACCCTAAAGGAATACCAAGACCTGAGAGAAGCCAGTTATTAAAGGTTATCGGCATCCAAATATTGGAGAACCTAACGGACGATCCAGGATCCCGAAAGGATATCAAGGCCGTAAGACGAGTCTACCTCTGAGAGCTATTGGGTGAGCCATAGAAACACCCACAGGCGAAGTGATCGAGCCTAATGAGGCTCTGGAGAGTGTGAGTGGATTCATCTCCCCCCCTTCATTTTCCCATCTGTTGTTATGACTGGACTTCACTATTATATTTTTCCTTTGTTCTAGGAACTTTTCTCATGAACTTTCAATCAGCTTATACAGTCATCATTATTGTATGGTACATTTCTGTATTATCAAATATCCCTTTGTATTATTAGATATTTCCCCTAGACCGCGTACGCGGACACGCCGATCACCGATAGAACGTAATTAGGTTAGTCTGACATGATCTGTGTTTCATGAAACCATGCTGATTTTTGCCAATTACATTATACCTCCCAATAAATTCCTGAATATTATCCCTTAGTAACCCCTCAAATACTTTCCCAGCCACAGATGTTAAGCTCACAGGTCTATAATTCCCAGGCACAAATTTTAAACCTTTCTTAAATATAGGGATCACGTCAGCTTTTCTCCAATCCTCTGGTACTATTCCTGAAAGAAAAGAATCTTGAAAGATTAAGAACAGAGGTTTACATATTTCAACACATAGCTCTCTTAGTACTCGCGGGTGAATTCCATCTGGCCCTGGGGCTTTATTAACATTCACATTGTTTAATTTGTGTAAAACCGTGTCCTGAGTCAACCAGTCACTTTGTATTAGTAAGTTTTTATTAATGAATTTCATGTCTCCTGTTATAGGTTTCTCTTTGATAAATACTGAAGAAAAATAATCATTTAAAATTTCTGCCTTATCCTGATCTTCAGTTAACAATAACCCTGACTCAGATTTTAGTGAACCTACATTTTCACTCTTGGGTTTTTTAGAATTTATGTACCTAAAGAATCTTTTAGGGTTGGTCTTGCTCTCTTTGACTATTTCTTTTTCATTTTCTAGTTTAGCCCATCTAATCGCATTTTTACATGCTTTATTGGCTGCCCTATATGCTTTATAGGATGCCTCAGATTTATCAAATTTAAAAGCTTTAAATGCCTTCTTTTTATTTTTCATTTCCTTAGTTACCTTCCTACTAAGCCACATTGGTTTCAGTCTGTTTCTTTTATATTTATTAACCAGTGGAATATATTGTGACGTGTACTTTTC
The DNA here is from genome assembly GCA_009667805.1 of Leptobrachium leishanense. Lineage (NCBI taxonomy): Eukaryota > Metazoa > Chordata > Amphibia > Anura > Megophryidae > Leptobrachium > Leptobrachium leishanense. Next base: position 29,886,691 of record CM019063.1, on the reverse strand, counting down.
TAGTGTTAGTTTAAAGATATTCCACTTATCCTCAGTGTTTTTCCCGTGAAAGAGTTTCTGCCAGTCAATGACATTGAGAGCTTCCTTTATTTTAATAAAGTTGGCCTTTTTAAAATTATATATTTTAGCATGCCCCTTATGAATGTGTTTTTTTGAGTTTATTTCAAAAGTCACCATGTTATGGTCGCTATTTCCCAACTGTTCTTTTACATTAATATTTGAGAAAAGATCCACATTATTTGTTATAACCAGGTCCAGACAGTTATCCTCTCTAGTTGGTGTTTCTACCAGTTGTGACATGAAGGTATCATTTAAAATGTTCAGGAACCGGATTCCCTTTGCTGAATTACTAGTCCCACTATCCCAATTTATGTCCGGGTAATTAAAATCTCCAATAATTAAAGTGCTGCCATGATGTGCAGCCTTCCTAATTTGCTCTAACAGTTGTTCTTCCTCATCATTATCTATATTAGGTGGTTTATAGCATATGCCAACCAATAATTGACTTCCCTGTTTATTCCCCAACGAAATATTTACCCATAAGGATTCCACATTTCCCTCATCACTTTCCAGTTGTGTAATATTAGGCTTTAAATCCTGATTTACATATAAACACACTCCACCCCCTTTCTTATGTTTCCTATCCCTTCTAAACAATGTATAACCGTTTAAGTTTACAGCCCAGTCATGCGTTTCGTCCCACCATGTTTCTGTTATTCCTATAATGTCGTATTGCTTAGTGTATGCTATTGCCTCTAGTTCCCCCATCTTGTTATTGAGGCTCCTTGCATTAGCAAGCATACATTTAATGTTGTCTCTACCCACACATGCTGAATGCGACTTTACATTACATGCCTCCACTGTTCTGACATTACCCATCCCCCCGGCTCCAACCCCCTTAGTCTGAACTGAAACCCTTCCGCTATCTGCTCTGTCTCCATTTTGTAAGATACTGTATCCCTCCCCCCTCCACTAGTTTAAAGTCTCCTCCAACCTTTTAACCATCCTCTCCCCTAGCACAGCAGACCCTCTTCCATTCAGGTGCAATCTATCACAACTATACAGATTGTACCCCAGTGCAAAATGAGCCCAGTGCTCTAAAAACCCAAAGCCCTCCTTCCTGCACCAAGCTTTAAGCCACGCATTGACCTCCCTAATCTCCCGCTGCCTTTCCACTGTAGCACGTGGCACAGGTAGGATCTCAGAAAATACTACCTTGGAGGACCTCTTCTTCAGTTTACTTCCTAATTCCCTGAAATCATTCTTCAGGTCCTTCCATCTTCCGCTTACTTTGTCATTGGTACCAATATGGACCATGACAGCTGGGTCATCTCCAGCCCCTCCCAATAATCTATCAACTCTGTCAACCACATGCCTAACACGGGCACCCGGCAGACAGCAAACTGTCCGGTTAAGGCGATCAGCGCGACAGATTACCCTGTCTACTCTCTTAATAATAGAGTCCCCTACCACCAAACCTGTCTAGGCTTACTTGCCCTCTTTATCCCTCCCTTACTTGGTGGGCTGATCCCCGGCTGTTAGAGGGAGCAGCCTCCTCCAGTACTGCTACACCTGAGCTGCTGCACCCAACATCTTCGCTCAAAGGGGCAAATCTGTTGGTGTGTGCAAGATCAGGACTAGCCAACCTTTTCCTCTTCCCTCCCCCCTGCTACCACGTGTCACTGACACCCAGCTACCAACCTGTTCCCCGGTTAACTCCACTCCTCCCACACCCCTAGATTCCTCAACTATACTTTGCTCCGTGAGAAGCAGGCTCCTTTCAAGATTGTCAATCTGCCTCAGCGTTACGATTTGCCCTTCCAGATCTCCAATACGAGCTTCCAGAAGAGCTACACGTTCACACTTGCTACAGAGATATGGACCCTGGAAGGATTCCTCCAGACATGCAGCAGGATGTGCACTGGGTCAAACCTTCAAGCTTGCTAACACTCATACCCAAAACAAGACAACAAATATATAAACAACAATTGATACCTGTTATTTCAACTCCTGTTTTTAACTCCACTTGAAAATAGCCCACTTAAAGTAGACCACCTCAAGCCCCTGTAAGCAAGCTCAGTGAGTTGCCCCTGAGATTATGTAGCCATACAAGTGAAATCACCTGACAGGCTACACGCCCCCAATTAACAAGTCACCAGCCACCCAGGGGAAAAAAACAACCAAAAAGCACAACAGAAAAAAAAAACAGCAGAAAAAAAAAACCAAAAAGAGAAATTAAATTGACAAATAAACCAGAGGTTTCTCTCCTCTAAAGATACAAACCAGACCAGTACAGGTAGAATTCCTGTTTTTAACTCCACTTGAAAATAGCCCACTTAAAGTAGACCACCTCAAGCCCCTGTAAGCAATACAGTGGTATTGTGGAAGAATGCAGGGGTGGACCATGTGGTCCTATATTGAAAAGTTTTTGATCTGGTAATGGGGCGTCAGTGCACCAATATTCTGCCTTTGGTGCAAGACTGCCAGGCCAGCAAGTATCATCATACAGTAACCCCTCTGTGGTATGGTGGAAGAGTGCAGGGGTGGACCATGTGGTCCTATATTGAAAAGTTTTTGATCTGGTTTTTTTAATGGGCTTCAGTGCAGCCAGATATTGTGCCTTTCATGGCAGCAAGTGCCTTCACACCGTAACCTTTTGTGGTATTGCGGAAGAGTTCAGTGCTGGGGGTTTTGTGAATGCAAAGAGGACATCCCCTATCTATTCCATTACTTCAGCATCAGGGGATTGATAGCTGCTGATCCAGGACTGATTCATTTTTATAAATGTCAGCCGGTCTACTGAGTCGGTGGACAGACGCACTCTTTTGTCTGTGACAAAACCTCCAGCGGCACTGAACGTCCTTTCGGAAAGCACGCTAGATGAAGGGCAACCTAGTAGCTGCATAGCATATTGACTAAGTTCTGGCCAGTGATCTAATCTCAACACCCAGTAAGCCAGTGGATCATCTGCTGGAAAGGTATCCAGGTCTGCCCTTGCCCCTAGGTAGTCCTGCACCATATGGTGAAGACGCTGGCAATGGGTGCCTACATTTGACGTCCCTTGGCGTCGAGGACTAAAAAAATGCATCAGTCAAGCGGCCCTGGCCTTCACCACTATTCCTCTGATCATCCGCAGCCTCAGAAGGACGTGTGTCAGCACTTGATAATCTACCAGTGCATGGAAAGGTGTTACACAAGTGTCGCTTTAGAGCGTCCCTCAAGTTTTTTCATCCTGGCTCCCTCTGTGCGGGCAGGATGAGCTCTGCAACTTTCCCCTTGTATCGTGGATCAAGAAGGGTTGCCAACCAGTAATGACCCTCTCCTTAGATAGCATGAATCCTGGGTCCTTTAGCAGGCTTTGCATCATTAGGGAGCCCATGCGCATAGTTGGAGGTGGCATTAGCTGCCGAGTCTTCCTGGTCAATGAGGATGACCGTATCGTGCACTTCCTCCTCCAAGCCACGCACAAGCCCTTCTGTTTCTGGCGCACAAAACCCTGCCTTGAGGAATCCCCACCTTCAATGCCCCCACTACTTAAATAGTCCTCCTCATCCTCCTCCTGTCTGATCTGAGTAGGACCCGCTGGAATGCTGTCTGCGGAAAGACTGGGGCCTTGAGAGCTAGGGAAGGCCTCCTCTTCCTCCCGCTGCTCTGCCTCTAGAGCCACATCTATAATTCCCCATAGAGTGTGCTCCAGCAGGAACACTAAAGGAATTGTGTCACTGATGCATGCACTGTCCCTGCTCACCTTCCTCGTTGCCTCCTCAAATGGTAACAGTACAGTGCATGCATCCTTAGATCCTCTGCAATAATAACCCCTAAATCCCAGCCCTCAGATGTTGTAAGGGCAGAGGCTATGACCCCTGTGTAGTGTTGTGCGTATGGAACGAAATGGCAAGCCGAAGAAGGAGACCAGGAGATGTATATGAGCAGTTGAGTATTTACTGAGATGAAACAAAATATAAGTCCAGAACAAAAGACTGTAACGCCAAAGGTCTCCTTGGCAAGAATAAAGTCCAGAACAGGGAATTGTGAGTAAGGGTCTTCGGATTTAAATGGGGCACAACGTAAGTCCAGAACAAAGGATTGCAGAAGAAGATAACGTGAGCTGTGGTCTTTAAGACGAACCGGGGTAGAGGAGATAGAGCTGGTACCGTGGACATGGAAGCAAGCCTGGAGATGGAGCTGGTACCGTGTACGTGGAAGCAAGCCTGGAGATGGAGCTGGTACCGTGGACGTGGAAGCAAGCCTGGAGATGGAGCTGGTACCGTGGACGTGGAAGCAAGCCTGGAGATGGAGCTCCGTACCGTGGATGTGGAAGCAAGCCTGGAGATGGAGCTGGTACCGTGGACGTGGAAGAAAGCCTGGAGATGGAGCTGGTACCATATGAACGTGGAAGTGATGGAGCTGGTCTTGGCGTGTATTGGCAAGCCTGGAGAGTGGAGCTGGTACCGTGGACGTGGAAGCAAACCTGGAGCTGGAGCTGGTACCGTGGACGTGGAAGAAAGCCTGGAGATGGGGCTGGTACCGTGGAAGCAAGCCTGGAGATGGAGCTGGTACCGTGGACGTGGAAGTAAAAGCTGGAGATGGAGAATCTGGAACTCAGGATTCACTTGGAATAGGAACAAGAGGGAACACTGGATAACTGAAGTGGTGAACCACAGTATAACCTGGTTAATGAACTGAGAAAGGCGGCAGGTTTAAATAGGATTCAGAGGATCATAAGAACACCATTCACCTGGGACCCGTTGGTGGAGCTGGGATACCTGAGTACTTGATAGGTTAATTGGTGGCATACGAGAATCTCCAGTGCAGGTGTAATGCAGTACCTTTACTTGACCAGCGGAGGGCGCCAGAGTATCAAGGTCTTCATGCTTTAAGGAGATCGAGCATGCGCGCTTTGTTTCTCCTCAGTTGAATCCTGAAGGCGGCGTGGGACGCATCCTGACTCTCCCCCCGAGCTGCGGACCAGAAACCAGGGAGCAACGCGCACGAGGGACCTCGGGTGAGTAATGTAGAGTGTCCCAACATGGCGGCCAACGGTCGGACCACAGCGCGCGGCATGACAGATGTATCAAATATTCTTAATTCAGTCCTTGGGTTTTACGTCCCAGGTGCATTATCTTGCACTTTATCCCACATTAAAACTCAATTGTCACAGCTCCCACCATTTTTTTAGTTTACCTAAATCATTTTGTCATTTGGCTGATCCCTCCAGAACGTCAACCCTGTTGCAAATCTTTGTGTCATCAGCAAAAAGACATGCTTTCTATTAATAAACCTTCTGCAATATCACTAATAAAAATATTAAAGAGAATGGTCCAAGTACTGACCCCTGAGGTCCCCACTGGTAACAAGACCTTGTGCGAATAGACTCCATTTACACAAACCTCTGTTGCCTGTCACTCAGCCACTGCCTAATCCATTCAGCAATATTGGAATCCAAGATCAAAGATTGCAATTTATTGATAAGCCTTCTATGCGGAACAGTATCAAAAGCCTTACTGAATTCTAAATAAACAATGTCTACTGCACCACCTGTGTCTATTATTTTTGTTACCCAATCAAAAAAATCAATAAGATTAGTTTGGCATGATCTCCCTGAGGTAAACTAATGTTGTTTCTGATTTTGTAATCTATGTGTTTTTATATGTTCAACAATCCTTTCCTTTAACATGATTTCCATTAATTTCCCCACTACCGACGTAAGACTAACTGGCCTATAGTTCCCCGATTCCTCCCTACTACCCTTCTTGTAAATGGGCACAACATTTTCTAATTTCCAGTCTTCTGGGACGACTCCCATTAACAAGGATTGGTTAAATAAATCTGTTAACGTTTTTTTCTATTACACCACTGAGCTCTTTTAATAACTTAGGGTGGATCCCATCAGGCCCCATTGACTTATTTGTCTTTACTCTTTAAACAGATGCCGTAGAACCTCCTCCTCTGTAAACTCATATGTAAATGTCTCTTTAGTGTTTCCTCCTAACTGAAGTCCCTTTCCTTCCTTTTCTTCTGCAAAGACTGAACAAAAATATTCATTGAGGCAGTCAGCAAGACTTTTCTCCTCTTCTACATACCTTCCTTCCTGTTTTTAATCTAACTAATCCTTGTTTTACTTTTCTTTTCTCGTTTATGTACCTAAAAAATGTTTTGTCCCCCTTTTTACTGACTGAGCTATTTTCTCTTCTGCGTGTGCTTTGGAAGCTCTTATAAATTGCTTTGCCTCTTTCTGCCTAATCTTAT
>CM019063.1:29600069-29880342 GCA_009667805.1 Leptobrachium leishanense | reverse complement strand
TATGCTGCATTAATTATACTGCAGAGAGGCGCTTCCCAGCAGTGTGTGGATTCATATGATGCATTAATTATACTGCAGAAGGCGTTTCCCAGCAGTGGTGGATTCATATGCTGCATTAATTATACTGCAGAGAGGCGCTTCCCCCAGCAGTGTGTGGATTCATATGCTGCATTAATTATACTGCAGACAGGTGCTTCCCCGCAGTATGTGGATTCATATGCTGCATTAATTATACTGCAGAGAGGCGCTTCCCAGCAGTGTGTGAATTCATATGCTGCATTAATTATACCGCAGAGAGGTGCTTCCCAGCAGTGTGCTGATTCATATGCTGCACTAATTAAACTGCAGACAGGTGCTTCCCAGCAGTGTGTGGATTCATATGCTGCATTAATTATACCGCAGAGACGTGCTTCCCAGCAGTGTGCTGGTTCATATGCTGCATTAATTATAGTGCAGACAGGCGCTTCCCAGCAGTGTGTGGATTCATATGCTGCATTAATTATACTGCAGAGAGGTGCTTCCCAGCACTGTGTGGATTCATATGCTGCATTAATTATACTGCAGAGAGGTGCTTCCCAGCAGTGTGTGGATTCATATGCTGCATTAATTATACTGCAGAGAGGTGCTTCCGGGCAGTGTGTGGAGTCATATGCTGCATTAATTATACTGCAGAGAGGCGCTTCCGGGCAGTGTGCGGATTCATATGCTGCATTAATTATACTGCAGAGAGGTGCTTCCCAGCAGTGTGTGGATTCATATGCTGCATTAATTATACTGCAGAGAGGCGCTGCCCAGCAGTGTGTGGAGTCATATGCGGCATTAATTATACTGCAGAGAGGCGCTTCCCGGCAGTGTGTGGAATCATATGCTGCATTAATTATACTGCAGAGAGATGCTGCCCAGCAGTGTGTGGAGTCATATGCTGCATTAATTATACTGCAGAGAGGCGCTTCCCGGAAGTGTGTGGCTTCATATGCTGCATTAATTATACTGCAGAGAGGCACTTCCCAGCAGTGTGTGGATTCATATGCTGCATTAATTATACTGCAGAAAGGCGCTTCCCAGCGGTGTGTGGATTCAAATGCTGCATTAATTATACTGCAGAGAGGCGCTTCCCAGCAGTGTGGATTCATATGCTGCATTAATTATACTGCAGAGAGGCGCTTCCCAGCAGTGTTGCTGGTTCATGCTGCATTAATTATACTGCAGACAGGCGCTTCCCAGCCAGTGTGCGTATTCATATGCTGCATTAATTATACTGCAGAGAGGCGCTTCTCCGCAGTGTGCGTATTCATATGCTGCATTAATTATACTGCAGAGAGGCACTTCCCAGCAGTGTGCGGATTCATATGCTGCATTAATTATACTGCAGAGAGGTGCTTCCAAGCAGTGTGTGGATTCATATGCTGCATTAATTATACTGCAGACAGACGCTTCCCAGCAGTGTGTGGATTCATATGCTGCATTAATTATACTGCAGAGAGGTGCTTCCGGGCAGTGTGTGGAGTCATATGCTGCATTAATTATACTGCAGAGAGGCGCTTCCGGGCAGTGTGCGGATTCATATGCTGCATTAATTATACTGCAGAGAGGCGCTTCCCGGCAGTGTGTGGCTTCATATGCTGCATTAATTATACTGCAGAGAGGCGCTTCCCAGCAGTATGTGGAATCATATGCTGCATTAATTATACTGCAGAGAGGTGCTTCCTGGCAGTGTGCGGATTCATATGCTGCATTAATTATACTGCAGAGAGGTGCTGCCCAGCAGTGTATGGAGTCATATGCTGCATTAATTATACTGCAGAGAGGCACTTCCCGGCAGTGTGTGGCTTCATATGCTGCATTAATTATACTGCAGAGAGGTGCTTCCCAGCAGTGTGTGGCTTCATATGCTGCATTAATTATACTGCAGAGAGGCGCTTCCCAGCAGTATGTGGAATCATATGCTGCATTAATTATACTGCAGAGAGGTGCTTCCTGGCAGTGTGCGGATTCATATGCTGCATTAATTATACTGCAGAGAGGTGCTGCCCAGCAGTGTATGGAGTCATATGCTGCATTAATTATACTGCAGAGAGGCACTTCCCGGCAGTGTGTGGCTTCATATGCTGCATTAATTATACCGCAGAGAGGTGCTTCCCAGCAGTGTGTGGATTCATATGCTGCATTAATTATACTGCAGAGAGGTGCTTCCCAGCAGTGTGTGTATTCATATGCTGCATTAATTATACTGCAGAGAGGCACTTCCCAGCAGTGTGTGGATTCATATGCTGCATTAATTATACTGCAGAGAGGCGCTTCCCAGCGGTGTGTGGATTCATATGCTGCATTAATTATACTGCAGAGAGGCGCTTCCCAGCAGTGTGCGGATTCATATGCTGCATTAATTATACTGCAGAGAGGCGCTTCTCCGCAGTGTGCGTATTCATATGCTGCATTAATTATACTGCAGAGAGGCACTTCCCAGCAGTGTGCGGATTCATATGCTGCATTAATTATACTGCAGAGAGGCGCTTCCCAGCAGTGTGTGCGGATTCATATGCTGCATTAATTATACTGCAGAGAGCGCTTCTCCGCAGTTGTGCGTATTCATATGCTGCATTAATTATACTGCAGAGAGGCACTTCCCAGCAGTGTGCGGATTCATATGCTGCATTAATTATACTGCAGAGAGGTGCTTCCAAGCAGTGTGTGGATTCATATGCTGCATTAAGTATACCGCAGAGAGGTGCTTCCCAGCAGCGTGCGGATTCATATGGCTGCATTAATTATGCTGCAGAGAGGTGCTTCACAGCAGTGTTGTGGATTCATATGCTGCATTAATTATACTGCAGAGAGGCGCTTCCCAGCAGTGTGCGGATTCATATGCTGCATTAATTATACTGCAGAGAGGTGCATCACAGAAGTTTGTGGATTCAAATGCTGCATTAATTATTACCGCAGAGAGGCGCTCTCTCCGCAGTGTGCGTATTCATATGCTGCCATTTAATTATAAACTGCAGAGGGCAATTCCCAGCACATGTGTGGATTCATATGCTGCATTAATTATACTGCAGGAGGCACTCCAGCAGTGTGCGGATTCATATGCTGCATTAATTACTAAATTTTCCTATTACCATAACGGAAAGTTAGAATTTTAATAATGACTCGGAGGCGAGTATTTGCTTCTCTTTTCTGAATTTAATAACAGCAGCAAGAGAAAAAGTGAACATCTAACAAAAAACTTCCCTTAGCCCCTCCCACTAGTCCATAATCCCCTGCGGTCCATGTCTATGTATAGGGCTTGAACCCGGAAATGCGCCCTCTTTTCTGATTGCGGATAACAGGATAAGGACGAAACAATAGGAAATCCAACAGGAACGAGGAAAGGTGGATTCGGCTAGAAGAAACACGACCAGTTCCGGAATTCGAAGAGTGTAGTGGACCAGCCATGATTGGAAGGTGTTGTAATCCATTTATGAAGCTGAAACGAAGGAGAAAAACACGGAGCAGGGATTAGATATAATTCCGTTACTGGCAGTCAAAGACCAATTTGGAATAAAGACTCGAGAAAAGTCAAATAATGTAAAATTTGTTTATTATTATTATATCAGAATGGTAATAACCGTGACAAAACGTGAAATGAAAACAGTAGTAATAGTTTATTGGAACTTGTTTATTAATTGTATGCATACAAACATATAAAACTTTATTATATATATAGGGTGGGAGAGGAGGGAAATACTCGCCTGAGTCATTATTAAAATTCTAACTTTCCGTTATGGTAATAGGAAAATTTAGTAATTTTAAGTCATTGACTCGGAGGCTCCTATTTGCTTGTTCAAAGTTCGTCTAGAATCGGGGTAGACCAATGTAATACCGGTTTTAAATAAAAAGTACGTAACGTGGATTCTCGAGACCAATCTGCGGCTCGCATCAAATCCTCTAAACGACATCCCAAGGAAAAGGCGGATGAAACCATAGCACTTCTAGCAGAGTGAGCACCAAAACACGAGACGTCAATACCTGCTTCCGACATAAGCCAACGCATACAACGGGCTAGAGATGCTGAAGATACCGGATTATGAGGAGCTTTTAAAGACAAAAATAGAGGAGAATTCCCACTAGTGCGAAAAGGACTCGTACGAGATTCATACTCCTGTAAACACCTTATCGGGCAAATAAAAGGGTGATTGGTAACATAAGGGTAAAAAACAGAGGTTATGCCTGTTTTTGTACGACGAGTGATATCAAACGTAACCCCATCTGGGCCGAAAGAACGTGATGGAATATCTAAGGCACGTACGTCACTAACTCGTTTACATGAGAAGAGACAAAGTAACATCAACAATTTAGCTGACAATTGACGGATGGATAGAACTTCATTAGAAGGCCAACCAGACAGAAATTGGAGGATAACTGTGACATCCCAGGTAGAGTTATAGCGTGGAGCTGGGGGACGTGTTAAACGAATGGCTCTTAACAAACGGCACACTAACGGATGTCGACCTATAGGTATCCCATGAGATCCTATATGGGAAGCTGAAATAGCCGACCTGGTAACGTTGATTGAACGATATGCTCGACCCTCATGAAACAATTCCGTAAGGAAATCTAATAAACAATTTACAGGGGCTGAAAATGGATCCAGGTGTCTTTCCACACCCCAGCTAAACCAGTTTCGCCAAGCTGAGTTGTAAGCGGAACGGGTCCCCGGGGCCCATGCTTCCAAGAGCAGGGAGCGAGTCTGTTCCGAAATGCCATGGAGAGGTCCAAGTCCCCCGAGACCAACCATGCCACCAGTCTGCAGTGACCCAGATGGAACAGTGGGTGAGGTTGTTCCTCCGGATTCAGTAGAAGGTCCGAACGTACAGGGAAGATTCGTGGTAAGTCTATCGACAGTTCTAACAGGGACGGGAACCATGGTTGACCCTTCCATAAAGGTGTTATCAACACTACAGTAGCTTGTTGGACGCGAATGAGTGCTAACGTTCTCGCTATCATGGTAAACGGAGGAAACGCATAATGTCGTGGTCTGACCCAATTTTGTAGGAAGGCATCCGTCGCTAATGCTTCTGGATCTGGATGCCAACTGAAAAAGCGTGGTCTTTGATTGTTGATTCTTGAGGCAAAGAGGTCTATGTCCAAGGGACCCCAACGAGCGACAAGCAAACATCGAGTAGTGCAGTTTCCAGTCTCCGGAGTCCTCCGTGTGCCTGGAGTTCCAATCTGCCACTAGATTTGTCATTCCCGGAATGAATTGAGCTAGTATGGTTAGTTTGTGGGTGAAGCAATGGGTCCAAAATTTCTTCGCTATTAGAGAGAGAGGTTCGGGCTTCCTAGACAGTTGATACTTCTTACTGCTGACAGGTTGTCCAATCTTAGGAGGATGGATTGGTCGTGTTGACCTTTTGTGAAACATTGTATTGCGAACAAACCTGCCAACAATTCCAGACCGTTTATGTGGAGAGACGATTCTATTGTGGACCAACGACCTCCTGTCTCCAGGGGACCTTGTCGGGCTCCCCATCCGGTGCGGCAAGCATCCGATTCTATGATAATCGTTGGAGCAGGTGGAATCAAAGGTTTCCCGTTCCAATATTGGAGGTTCTCGATCCACCAGGACAGATCCGAACGGGCTTCGTCTGTGAGAGTTATCTGAGCAGAGTATTGAAGGCCCTTGCGGAGGAAACGGGCCTTCAAGCGTTGGAGGGCTCTGTAATATAGTGGAGCCGGAGGTATTGCCAGGCGAGTGGCTGCCAGTAGGCCGATAATTCTGGCCAGACATCGAAGCGTAGTGTGTTCTTTCTGGAGAAGAGAATGTATTTCTTTCGGGATTGAAACCATCTTCTGAATTGGTAAGTGAAGGGTCATTGAAGTGGAATTTACCATCAATCCGAGAAATTCCAGGTTCCGTGTAGGTGTCGTGTGGGATTTCTCCATATTGATGAGGAACCCAAGTCTTTGAAAAGTGTCCATCGTCCATTGTAGATGCGACAGTAGTATAGTTTCGGTATCTGCCATCAATAGTATATCGTCCAGGTATATAACCAGGCGAATTCCGCGTTCTCGAAGAGATGTCACCACTGGTTTTAGTAGTTTCGTAAAAACCCACGGGGCTGAGGATAGTCCGAAAGGGAGACATTTGAACCTCCACATCTTTCTTCTCCATTGGAACCGAAGGTAATCTCGAGAGGATTTGTGGATTGGGACCGTGAGATATGCGTCTTTTAAGTCGAGTTTTGCCATCCAATTCCCTGGAAGAAGGGTGTCCCTGAGAGAATGCATACCTTCCATCTTGAAATGGTTGTATTGTACATGTAAGTTGAGGTCTTTCAAATTGATTACTGGTCGCAGTCCGCCTCCCTTTTTGGCGACCAGAAACAAGTTGCTTACAAAACCTGTTGACATGGCGGGGGCTGGTTGTATGGCTCTTTTTTCTAATAATTCTTGTATCTCTTTGTCCATCAGTATCTCTTGTTCCCGAGGGAAGTGTAACGGTGTTGGAATGGTATGTTGTGTTGGAATTGACACAAAGGAAATTGTGAACCCTTGCACCGTATCCAGAATCCATGGATCTGATGTAAGGGTCCGCCATCTGTCTATGAACAAACGTATCCGACCCCCAACTTGAATCCCTGGAGAGGGAGATATTAGTAGAGGTCTTACCTGGGGGTCGTCTGCCGCGGAATGAGGTTCTAGAGCCTCTGAAGCCCCGAGCCCGCCAAGGACGGGTGCGTGAAGGGAAGAAGGAACCGGTAGGCTGATATTCTGTAGGTTGTTGTGCAGCGGGACTGGGAAAGGACCTGGTGTTGGTTCCTTGACGGCCGGTAGGGCGTCCCCTATATCTACCGGCCCTGCCGAAAACTCTACCTCTAAACACGCGTTTTAGTGAAGAGGATATTTTCTCCAGTGAATTAAATGTATTTGCATAAGTGCCCATGCTCTTCACATATGCCTCCCCAAAAAGAAATCCTTGTGCGTCACTGCCTAAATCAGTGTCTGCAATAGCTGTTAATTGATTGTCCACCTTGAGGAGTATGGTTTTCCGGCGTTCAGCCGCCAAGGCGGCATTAGCATTGCCGAAAAACGATAGGGCTCTAAGAACCCAATCGCGGACTAAGGTAGGTGATAAGGTGGAGTTCGCAAGCTTAGCCTCCTCTGCTATATTAAATAATCTGATTAGGGGGCCTGACATGTCCAGTAATTTGTCTTCGCAGGTGCGGAAGGCATGATCCAGGCCCGTTTTGGGGGACCACCCACGATTAGTTATAAATTTTATTATTGATGGGTCAATTTCTGGGGTGACGCACGTTTTGCCCGTGGTTGAAGGGCGTGGGCTTTCGGCCCTCATGTTTTGTCTGGTGGCTTTGTCAAGAGGCCGTCTAATGTTGGCATCCACCCATTTTTCGACATGTGGTAAAGGATACCATGCGGTGGATTGAGGGTGGGATAGGTCTTCCGGACAAAATAGGGGGTCCCCTTGGGGATCATAAATTACATTACCCTCTTCATAAAAGGGTGGGGGTTCCTCTGACTCGTATTCAAAGAGGTCATCCTCAGGCGCATATAGCGCTATCTCATCCTCATCCCCTTCTGGGGGATAATCATCATCGCCACGGTTGGTGGCTAATACCAGTTCTTTTCCAGTGGTCTCCTCAGTGGGAGCCGTGTCATAGTCATATTTATATTTTTGGGGTAATCGCCAATGCGCCCTGCGATCCTGGGCTCTTTTTCGAGATGGGGACTCGATATCATATATTGGCAGTACTGCGGGGTTGCCAGCCCCTCTGTGAACCTGTTTAGTTTTATAAATTGTCTTTTGATTTATATTATGAGATGAAGGATTTGCTGAATGAGGGCAGGGATTAGAAGGTGTAGGTGTGGCTGGAAGGGCTTTTACAGCTGCCATTACAACTTCTAGGGAGCGGTGGAGATCAACTGAGAGGTTGGAGACCGCAGACTGAACGGCTGCTGAAATAGAAGCCTGCATTGAAGGGCCTAAAGTGGGTTCAGGAGGTGGGGTAACGGCAGGTTGGGGTACCGTGTCTTGGAGTGAGTCACTGGTCTCATGGTATTCATCAGCCATCACTGAACCTCCCCGAGTCTGAGTCATGCATTGAGGGAGAGGGAGAAAGGTGTTTGGATTTTACTCGGCGTTTTGGCATGGCTGCGGTCTGAGGTAAATGCTGAGGCGCGAGGGGGCGTGGTCACGGCCGCAGCTGTGAGAGGGCTATCTCGCGCTGAGAGACGCGTTGGTAGTGCAGCGCGCGGGCAAAAGCCCGCGAAAAAAACGGGAAAACTGAAAATTTCTTTAAAATGACGAATAAAGTAAATAAAATTACATAAACAGGCCGGTGGTCGCCCCTAGGTTGAAGCCGGGACGACCAAACAGCCAGCGGTAGAAATGAAACACTATTATTAGCAGTAAAATATATTATTCTTAAAACAGAGACAAAATATACTTATCTCCTACTGCAGCAGCAGAAAAGAGGGCGCATTTCCGGGTTCAAGCCCTATACATAGACATGGACCGCAGGGGATTATGGACTAGTGGGAGGGGCTAAGGGAAATTTTGTTAGATGTTCACTTTTTTCTCTTGCTGCTGTTATTAAATTCAGAAAAGAGAAGCAAATAGGAGCCTCCGAGTCAATGACTTAAAATTATACTGCAGATTTATATGCTGAAAATTATTTACTGCAGAGAGTGCTTCCCAGGCAGTGTGTGGATTCATATGCTGCATTAATTACTGCAGAGAGCGCTTTCCCAGCAGTGTGTGGATTCATATGCTGCATTAATTATACTGCAGAGAGGTGCTTCCCAGCAGTGTGTGGATTCATATGCCTGCATTAATTATACTGCAGAGAGGTGCTTCCCAGCAGTGTGTGGATTCATATGCTGCATTAATTATACTGCAGAGAGGTGCTTCCAGCAGTGTGTGGATTCATATGCTGCATTAATTATACTGCAGAGAGGTGCTTCCCAGCAGTGTGTGGATTCATATGCTGCATTAATTATACCGCAGAGAGGCGCTTCCCAGCAGTGTGCGGATTCATATGCTGCATTAATTATACTGCAGAGAGGCGCTTCCCAGCAGTGTGTGGATTCATATGCTGCATTAATTATACCGCAGAGCGGCGCTTCCCAGCAGTGTGTGGATTCATATGCTGCATTAATTATACCGCAGAGAGGTGCTTCCCAGCAGTGTGTGGATTCATATGCTGCATTAATTATACCGCAGAGAGGTGCTTCCCAGCAGTGTGTGGATTCATATGCTGCATTAATTATACCGCAGAGCGGCGCTTCCCAGCAGTGTGTGGATTCATATGCTGCATTAATTATACCACAGAGAGGCGCTTCCCAACAGTGTGTGGATTCATATGCTGCATTAATTATACTGCAGAGAGGTGCTTCCCAGCAGTGTGTGGATTCATATGCTGCATTAATTATATTGCAGAGAGGTGCTTCCCAGCAGTGTGTGGATTCATATGCTGCATTAATTATACTGCAGAGAGGCGCTTCCCAGCAGTGTGTGGATTCATATGCTGCATTAATTATACTGCAGAGAGGCGCTTCCCAGCAGTGTGTGGATTCATATGCTGCATTAATTATACTGCAGAGAGCGCTTCCAGCAGTGTGTGGATTCATATGCTGTATTAATTATACTGCAGAGAGGTGCTTCCCAGCAGTGTGTGTATTATATGCTGCATTAATTATACTGCAGAGAGGCGCTTCCCAGCAGTGTGTGGATTCATATGCTGCATTAATTATACTGCAGAGAGGTGCTTCCCAGCAGTGTGTGGATTCATATGCTGCATTAATTATACTGCAGAGAGGCGCTTCCAGCAGTGTGTGGATTCATATGCTGCATTAATTATACCACAGAGAGGTGCTTCCCAGCAGTGTGTGGATTCATATGCTGCATTAATTATACCGCAGAGAGGTGCTTCCCAGCAGTGTGTGGATTCATATGCTGCATTAATGTATACCGCAGAGAGGTGCTTCCCAGCAGTGTGTGGATTCATATGCTGCATTAATTATACTGCAGAGAGGCGCTTCCCAGCAGTGTGTGGATTCATATGCTGCATTAATTATACTGCAGAGAGGTGCTTCCCAGCAGTGTGTGGATTCATATGCTGCATTAATTATACTGCAGAGAGGTGCTTCCCAGCAGTGTGTGGATTCATATGCTGCATTAATTATACTGCAGAGAGGTGCTTCCCAGCAGTGTGTGGATTCACATGCTGCATTAATTACACTGCAGAGAGGCGCTTCCCAGCAGTGTGTGGATTCATATGCTGCATTAATTATACTGCAGAGAGGTGCTTCCCAGCAGTGTGTGGATTCATATGCTGCATAAAAATAATTTCTGGATCTTTTGGTTCCTTTTTAAATAATTTTGCTCTGCCTTTTTTAGTTTCAGATCATTTCGTTATGAAACTTATTTATTTTTTATCGGTTTGTTCAGTTTTTTCAGCATTTCGTATCATTTTTGCTCGGTTTTTTTGTTTCGGGTCCATACCGAAATGATTTAGTTTGTGTTGAAACATCGATTCGGAGGATTTTGGAATTCCGGACGGCTGATAATACCTTTTGCAAATGCTCCTGCAATTATGAAAATGGGTAATTTCGTACGAAATTCAATTCGGAACGAAACAAAATGCACATCCCTAATATTTTCACCAATTTGTTATTTCACCACCATGAAACACTGAGAGCAGACATCGAGTGTGTCTTTATACTTTATGTACTTTATGTATATTGAGATTCTTGGGATCTAATGATCATAGGACAGTGCTCTTCCACTCGACAAAATCAAAAACCAGAAAACACTGCATATGGCAGACATTAGAAAAAGACCAAGTCCATGTGACCCCACTCTCAGCCTGATAAATAATGCCGAAAGGGAGGAATTTCTAAATGTCAGCTTTAAATCTAAACCATGAGAATCTTTTAATCTAGTGATGGCAGCGCAGGGTCTGCTTGTGCTTTATACACTTCACAATATATTACATTTACACTACATTAGAATATTGTCGTTGCATCGTTGTGCTCCATGGATGACCTGTGACAAGGCTGCTTAAAATTTATTAAAGGTGCAATGGACAAGTGGTGACGTGACATCCTCCTGGGTCATGGTGCACATCTTGTCAGTCAGCTACAGACACAGTGGCCAAGTGGTAAGGCATTGGTCTCGTAAACCCAAGATCATGGGTTCAATCTCCATCTGTGCCTTAAGTTCCTCTTCACAGATAAAAACATGTTACGTATATATATACATAAATGTGAAAGTCCTGACTGACTCATCAATGCCCAGCTGAAACTGTTTAATTTGAGATTTAGAAGGTGCACTGTTTTTATGATGTGGGCACCCACTAAGGAAGGATTTTTGAAAACTCCGCTCCTAAGGGGGTGAAAAAGGGGGTTGAATATTTTAAACAGGATACCTATAGTTCAAAAACAGAAGATGTTGCAGACGTGAAAATTGGTATTTAGATTCTTCTTGAAAATTAAAAAAAATGCGTATTTTAACGTTTTTCAAAAATTCACCTGGGGGGGTGAAAAAAGGGGGTTGAATATTTTAAATATTTTAAACAGGATACCTATATCTTAAAAAACAGATGATGTTACAGACCTGAAAATCTGTATTTAGATTTGTCTTGAAAAATAAAACAACATGTATTTTACCATGTTCTGAAAATTCCTTGGGGGGGCAAAAAGGGGGGTTGAATACATTTATCAGTATACCTATATTTTAAAAACCGAAGATGTTACAGGTGTGAAATTTGGTATTTACAATCTTCGTGAGAAAAACCAAACATGTTTTTTGCCATTTTCCACAAATCCAATTGGGGGGTCGGGGGAAAGGGGTCTGAATATTTTTATCATTATACCTATATTTCAAAAACCAAAGATGTTACAGACGTGGAAATACAATCTTCTTGAAAAAATAAAAACAGGTGTTTTACCATTTTCCAAAAATCCCAAGTGGGGGGGTGAAAAAAGGGGGGCTGAATACTTTTAAACAGGATACCTATATCTCAAAAACAGAAGATGTTACATACGTGAAAATTTATATTTAGATTCGTCTTGAGAAACAAAAAACACCTATTTTACCATTTTCCAAAAATTCAGTGGGAGGGGGGCAAAAAAGGGGGGTTAATACTTTAATCAGTATACCTATATTTCAAAAACCAAAGATGTTACAGGTGTGAAATTTGGTATTTACAATCTTCGTGAAAAAAACCAAACATGTGTTTTGCCATTTTCCACAAATCCAAATAAGGGGGGGGGGGGTTTGAGGGAAAAGGGTCTGAATAATTTTATCAGTATATCTATAGTTCAAAAACCAAGATGTTACATGTGTGAAGTTTGGTAATTACAATCTTTTGAAAATAAAGAAACACGTGTTTTACCATTTTCCAAAAATCCAAGTGGGGGGGTAAAAAAAGGGGGTGAATGCTTTTAAACAGGATACCTATATCTCAAAACAGAAAATGTTACAGATGTGAAAATTGGTATTTAGATTTGTCTTGAGAAACAAAAAAACACCTATTTTACCATTTTCCAAAAATCCAGTGGGAGGGGGAAAAAGGGGGGTTGAATACTTTTATCAGTATACCTATATTTCCAAAAACCAAAGATGTTACAGGTGTGAAATCTGGCACTTACAATCTTCTTGAAAAATAAAAAAACACATGTTTTACCATTTTCCAAGAATCCCACGTGGTGGGTGAAAAAAGGGGGGTGAATACTTTTCAACAGGATACCTATATCTCATAAATAGAAGATGTTACAGACGTGAAAATTGGTATTTAGATTCGTCTTGAAAATAAAACAACACATATTTTACCATTTTCCAAAAATCCAGTGTGGGGGCAAAAATGTGGATGAATACCTTTATCACTATGCCTATATTTCACAAACCAATGATGTTACAGGTGTGAAATTCCATAATTAACACCTTCGTGCAAAAAAAAACATGTTTTACCATTTTCCGAAAATCCAGTTAAGGTGGTGGGGGAGAGGGATGTGAATACTTTTTATCAGTATACCTATATTTCAAAAACTAAAGATGTTACAGGTGTGAAATTTGGCACTTACATTCTTCTTGAAAAATAAAAAAAACGTGTTTTACAATTTTCCAAAAATTTATTTATTTATTTATTTATAAAGGATTTTACCAGGAAGGATACATTGAGATTTCTCTCGTTTTCAAGTATGTCCTGGGTTCAAGTACATTGAAGTGTTACATTTACAGAAATACAAAGTAATACAATGCAAGATATTAACAACACAAATATACAGATTAACAGAAAATAAATATGTAGAAAATATAGTCACTAGGTTACATGTTTACAGGTGCATTCCGTATTGAGGTATGTTAATAGGGAAAGTTTGAGTGACTTAAGACTGGTGGAAGATTTGATGGTGTCTGGGAGGTTATTCCATAATTGTGGTGCTCTGTAGGAAAATGAGGACCGAGCCACTATCCTAAGTGGGGGAAAGGGGGGGGGGTTCAACCAAGAAATACTCAAGCTTCTTTTAAAAAACAATTTTAACAAATCCTAAAATCCACGCAAGCGAAGTCGCGGGCAAAAGCTAGTTATAGATATTTGTTATGGGATCCACTGTTTAAAGGTGTAGATTTTGGAAATATAATGTGTCCTGAAATTAAAGAAGAGCATTCAAAAAGCAAATAGAATAAACTAGTTAATGCGGCCGAGTTAATATTATGTAATAACAAATGTCTATAAGTAAAGAGCAGCTGAAGGCACAGATGGGGATTGAACCCATGATCTTTGGTTTACGAGACCAACGCCTTACCACTTGGCCACTGCACCTTTTGACCAACATCTTTGTCAAAATGTCAGCTTTAAAACCAGACCATGAGAATCTTCTAATTTATTTATTTATTTATTTATAAAGGATTTTACCAGGAAGGATACATGGAGATTTCTCTCGTTTTCAAGTATGTCCTGGGTTCAAGAACATTGAAGTGTTACATTTACAGAAATACAAAGTAATAAAATGGAAGATATTAACTAATCTAGTGATGGCAGCTTAATTTTATTTAGTTTTTCAAACCTTCTCTGACTCAGTGTGTTTACTAGATTCTTGCTTGCACGGATTTCAGTGAGTTATTCCTACGGATTACAGGTTTACTATGTAAAAAAACACATTTCCTTTCCAAAAAAATTGAAACGCTTGTAGACACTATCGGGGTTATTCAGAGAGCGTGAAAAGCAGGAGAATGATTGGAGAATGAAAAATTCTAGGTCAAAATAGCCAAACCAGAAAATTATCCCTTTTATCTCACTTTCCAAATCGTCTATTTTGACCTAGAATTTTTCATTCTCCAGTCATTCTCCTGCTTTTCACGCTCTCTGAATAACCCTGTAAATTTTGAAAAAATTAGACCGCCAGGGAGGTTAAAACAATGAAAATGCATGGAAACAATAATAAAGGTCCTATTGAAAATAATATAACAATAGAAACATAGAAACATAGAAAAATGTCGGCAGATAAGAACCTTTCGGCCCATCTAGTCGCCCAATTACATGGATACTTTACCTGGATTTATCTTTTGTTTAGGCCTATGCCTATCCCATGCTTGCTTAAATTCTGTTACTTTTTTATTTTGTAACAGATTGTATCTTTTTTAAAGTGACTTTAAAAAAAATTGGGATTTCAAAATTTTCTCAAAAAAAATCCCCAAACAAATGAAAATGCCTCTTCCTGAAAATAAGAATAAACGGTTGAACAAAGAATGAAAAACGATAATATTTTTGTACTTTGAATCCTACAGGATTTTCTTGTTAAAACTTATCGAACAGAATCACAGAAATTCAGGGCATTTCACTGACACTTTAACCGCTACTCTGCCGCCGAAGATCATCAATCCGTGACGAACTGCACCGTATTTCACATATCGAAGGCTTTTATGAATAAACAAACTGCCACGAAATTGCATCATCCGGTACTTTCTGAATAATCTGATTAATGTGGACGAGTTAATATTCTCTAATAACAAATGTCTATAAGTAAAGAGCAGCTGAAGGCACAGATGGGGATTGAACCCATGATCTTTGGTTTACGAGACCAATGCCTTACCACTTGGCCACTGCACCTTTCCAAGTTGTACTGATGCTTTGGAACATGCTAAGCACAGGCCGCCACAACGCAATGACAAGACTCTAATCTGGTGGAATTTAATATATTCTCCTGTGTATAAACCACAAGCAGACACTGCGCTGCCATCATTACAGTAACAATGTATCATGACTTAATTTTAAAGACAACAATTTGAAATTCCTAATTTTTTGCAAATCTATATAAGATGCAGGTAATAAACCCCTGTAAGAGAAACAGCGTC
The DNA here is from genome assembly GCA_009667805.1 of Leptobrachium leishanense. Classification (NCBI taxonomy): domain Eukaryota; kingdom Metazoa; phylum Chordata; class Amphibia; order Anura; family Megophryidae; genus Leptobrachium; species Leptobrachium leishanense. The sequence goes on along the minus strand of CM019063.1, from coordinate 29,864,987 downwards.
TAGAGCTGCTGACAGCACAGATTTGGATGAAACCCACAATACTCAGTTTAGGAGACAGACACCAGATCACTTGGCCCCTGCACCTCTTTATGAGTGTTTGCTTTTCTTATGCCCCAGTAAGATGCAATAGTTGTGATGCTCTGGAATCCCAAAATACAATGTCATGTGACCTGATCCATAAAACTAACATGTTACTCGCTGCTTGAAATGTGACATCACCATTACACGTTTCCATTATTCATTTTTCAACTTTGAAACATAAAATGATAAATTAGCAACAAACACACAGAGGTGGATTTTTCCCAAATACTCAGAGAGTCAGGTCTATGTGTGTCTTCTCCTGTTTAACCCTGTCAAATTCAAACACTGAAAATAAGGGCAAAATGCTGAAATTTAGGAGCAATTTATCATGCGTAGGTGCAAATAATGTATTAGGGCCCTCTATCTATAATTATTTACTTAATTGCGCCGAGTTATTATTCTATAATAACAAATGTCTATAAGTAAAGAGCAGCTGGAGGCACAGATGGGGATTGAACCCATGATCTTTGGTTTACGAGACCAACACCTTACCACTTGTTCACTGCGCCAACAGCTTATACCATTGATACGTAACATGACCCAAGAGAAAGAAATGACAACGTTGTGATGTATCAGAATTCCATAATATAACGTCATGTAAATAAATCCAAACAATGAACCAACATGTAACTAAGAACTATCAGCCTCTTGTCACTAACACAAACTGAACACTTTTCTTTCTCCCTCCTGGAATTGTAAGGAATATATCCCAGAGATTATAAAACCTCAAGAATGGAGATATTTCCACCAATTTGTTATTCCACCACCATGAAACACTGAGAGCAGGCATCGAGTGTGTCTTTATACTTTATGTACTTTATGTATATTGAGTTTCTTGGGATCTAATGATCATAGGACGGTGCTCTTCCACTCGACAAAGTCAAAAAACAAAAACACTGCATCTGGCAGACATTAGGAGAAGACCAAGTACACTTCACATTATATATTACATTTCCATTGGATTAGAATCTTGTTCCATCGTTGGGGTCCATGGTCAGCATGTTCCAGCGCAAAAATATGCAATAGAGGTAAAATACAAATATTAAAAAAAAGCAAAGTCACATACAAATGGCCAATCAGAACAGCTTTATCTGAAAGGCGCAGTGGTCAAGTGGTAAGGCGTTGGTCTCGTAAACCAAAGGTCATGGGTTCAATCCCCATCTGTGCCTTAAGCTCCTCTTTACATATAGATGTTTGTTATTACTGAATATTAATTCACAATAATTATTGTGGGAGATCAGGGCTCTGGTAAGGAAACGGCATTAACAGATGTGACCTGGTTGGGGTATGGAGATATGTTACGACGTGTATTGAAATATTTGATCTAATGTTCATAGGACGGTGCTCTTCCACTTGACAAAGTCAAAAAGTAAAAATACTGCATCTGGCAGACATTAGGAAAAGACCAAGTCCGTGTGACCCCACTCAGAATATATCTAAATGACAAAATAAAAAACAAAAAGGCAAATGCAAATGGCCAGTGGCCGAACATGGTTGCACAAACGGGCCATTTGCAAAGTGGTAAGGTGTTGGTCTCATAAACCAAAAATTGTGGGATGGATCCCATCTGTGCCTTCAGCTGATGTTTACTAATAGGCATTTGTTATTACAGAATATTAACTCGGCCACATTTAAGTGGTTATTTAGAAAGGTGTTATGCGGTTCGGTGCGCTTCGGCGATTCCAGTTCATCGACTCTACAGTGAATTCAGTATTCGACAACAAAGTCCCTGAAGTGCACAGAAGTGCAGAAAGAAAAATGGAATTCTGCTAGTCTCTAAGGCTAGGGTCAGACTAGCGCAGTTTTAACGTGCGTTTAGCCGTACGAAATCACGGCCGTACTAGCTGCAAATGACGTCCAATGCCGGGGAACATACGACGAACAGCCGCACGAAAGTTCGTCCGCGCAACGCAAGTGGCCAACGAACGCATTTTTTCGAGAACGTCAAACCGCTAGTACTGACGTACAGAGTGCGCTGCGTCCGCATAGCGGCGTGTGTGTGTGATTAGGAGACGTCAGACGCTGCTAATGTCCGGCTAACATAACGTCCAGACTCAAAAAGTGTTTTATTGATGATTCGTACAAAATCACGTACGAAAAGGCGCATCGTATGACCGCTATCGCGTATTCCGGGGAAAAATACGTACGTTCGTTCGACCGCACTTTTTCACGGACAACGTGAAAAATGCGTTCGTCTGACCCTAGCCTAAAAGGTGTTTAAAAGAATGAAAATGCATGGAAATAATAATAAAGGTCCTATTGAAAATAATATAACAATCTGTTACAAAATAAAAACAGAATCTTTATTAAAGTGTCTTTTAAAAAAATTGGGATTTCAAAATTTTCTCAAACAAAATCCCCAAGAAAATGAAAATGCTTGTTCCTAAAAATAGGAATAAACTTTTCAACAAAAAAACTATTAAAAACAATAATATTTTTGTTCTTTGAATCCTACGGGATTTGCCTGTTAAGGCTAGGGTCAGACGAACGCATTTTTCACGTTGTCCGTGAAAAGTGCGTTCGAACGAATGGACGTATTTTTTCGCGGAATACGTGATATCGGTCATACGATGCGCTTTTTCGTCCGTGATTTTGTACGGATCATCAATAAAACACTTTTTGCGTCTGGACGTTATGTTGGCCGGACATTAGCAGCGTCTGACGTCTCCTAATCACATAAACACGCCGCTATGCGGCCGCAGCGCACTCTGTACGTCAGTACTAGCGGTATCACGTTCTAGAAAAAATGTGTTCGTTTGCCACTTGCATTGCGCGGACGAACGTTCGTGCGGCCGTACTTTGTGTGTTCCCCGGCATTGGACGTCATTTGCTGCTAGCACGGCCGTGATTTCGTGCGGCTAAATGCACGTTAAAACTGCTTTCGTCTGACCTTAGCCTAAAACTTGTCGAACAGAATCACCGAAATTCAGGGCATTTCACTGACACTTTAACAGTTACTCTATGGGGTGATTTCTCTGCCGCCGAAGATCATCAATCCGTGACGAACTGCACCATATTTCACATATTGACGGCTTTTATGAATAAACAAACTGCCATGAAATTGCATCATTCGGTACTTTCTGAATAATCCATGTAATGTGGACGAGTTAATATTCTGTAATAACAAATGTCTGTAAATAGACATTTACACAGATGGGGATTGAAACCATGATCTTTGGTTTATGAGACCAACACCTTACCACTTGGCCACTGCACCTTTCCAAGTTGTACTGATGCTTTGGAACATGCTAAGCACAGGCCGCCACAACGCTATGACAAGACTCTAATCTGGTGGAATTTAATATATTGTCCTGTGTATAAACCACAAGCAGACACTGCGCTGCCATCATTACAGTAACAATGTATCATGTCTTAATTTTTCTGACAGCACAGATTTGGATGAAACCCACAATACTCAGTTTAGGAGACAGACACCAGATCACTTGGCCCCTGCACCTCCTTATGAGTGTTTGCTTTTCTTATGCCCCAGGAAGATGCAATAGTTGTGACGATCTGGAATCCCAAAATACAATGTCATGTGACCTGATCCATAAAACTAACATGTTACTCGCTGCTTGAAATGTGACATCACCATTACACGTCTTCATTATTTATTTTTCAACTTTGAAACATAAAATGATAAATTAGCAACAAACACACAGAGATGGATTTTCCCAAATACTCAGAGAGTCAGGTCTATGTGTGTCTTCTCCTGTTTAACCCTGTCAAATTCAAACACTGAAAATAAGGGCAAAATGCTGAAATTTAGGAGCAATTTATCGTTCTGTGGATAGATGAATCGATAGTGTCCAACTGGACAATTTCTGTGCCGTCGAATTGCACCGTTTTTCGCTTTCAATTTGCCTTTATTTGGTGAATTGAAAGCTTTGTGGAAAGATGAACTGCCCCAAAATTGCAGATACGGTGAAATTAACCATTCAGTGGCAAATTCGGAGGTTAGTGAATAACCCCTTAAATGTATATCGAGATTCTTGTGATCTAATGATCACAGGACGGTGCTCTTCCACTCGAAAAAAGTCAAAAAGCAAAAACTATATCAAGAATTATTTAGTTAATGCAGCCGAGTTAATATTCTGTAATAACAAATGTCTATAAGTAAAGAGCAGCTGAGGATTGAACCCATGATCTTTGGTTTACGAGACCAACACCTTACCACTTGGCCACTGCACCAACAGTTTTTAACATTGATATGTAACATGACCAAGAGAATGAAATGACAAAGTTGTGATGTATCAGAATTCCATAATATAAAGTCATGTAAATAAATCCAAACAATGAACCAACATGTAACTAAGAACTATCAGCCTCTTGTCACTAACACAAACTGAACACTTTTCTTTCTCCCTCCTGGAATTTTAAGGAATATATCCCAGAGATTATAAAACCTCATAGAATGGAGATATTTCCTAGAGATGTGAATGCTGTCGTTTTTTTTCATTTCGGGTCGTTTCGGACAGGTTTTGGTTTTGTTTCAAGTCATTTCGTTTCAGGATTTCAGGTCGATTCGGAATTTTTGAACGATTCGGCATTCTGTTTCCATGGGTTATTTTGTTGTTTCGTTTTTGTGAGTGATTTTGTATTTTGTATTGATTTGTATTTCATTATTATGAGTTTATTAATTTTTTTATTGGTTATTTCAGAATAGGAAACAGATTCAATTCAATGTTCTTGGAACCCAGGATATACTTGAAAAGGAGAGAAATCTCAATGTATCCTTCCTGGTAAAATCCTTTATAAATAAATAAATAAAATAAATTACTACCAATAAAATGAAAGTGTTCTTACTTATTTATATTTTTTAGTTTTTTTTGGGCATTTTTCGATTTTTTTTTGGGTGAAAGTTTAGGTTTCCTAACTTATTTAAAGAAACAAGGCTTTTTTCCACCATCGTTTTCAATATAAATAAATATTCATGTCTTTATTAAATATTTATTAAACCATTTATTATTTTCATTTGCATCAATAAGCCATTTTGTTTATTTATTTTTTAGGATTTTTTCAGCAATTTTCGTGATTTTTTGGGTGAAAATTTAGATTTCTATCCTATTTTAAATGTAATAACGAGGTCTGTTTTTCTTTGCTGAACGTATGCAGCTGTATTATTTTTCTTTACGGTCCGTGTGCGTTCAGCAATGAATTGGATAAATTACATTGTTTCAGAAGAACCATGGTCAGTTCCAAGCCTGCCCTTAACTATGGTACTGAATGTGAAATAGATTTAATATGTATGTTGAATTTGTAAAAACGCAAATAATTTTTTACATTGAAAACTATGGTGGAAAAAATGTCACGGTTTTTTAAAATAATTTAGGAAACCTAAACTTTCATCTAAAAATTCCTGGAAAATGCCAAAAAGATCCAAAAAATAAATAAACAAAATGGCTTATTGCTGCAATTGAAATAATAAACGGGTTTATAAATATTTAAAAAACACAGGGATTTTTTTAACATTGAAACCTATGCGATAATTTTGCTACTGGCTGGTATTTTTCTTGTAGTATACCGGCTGTATTTTTTTCGTAGCACTGTAAGGCTGGTGTCAGACGAGCGTAGTGTTCACGTCCGTGATTGCGCCTAAAAGTACGTCCGTGATAGCATGAAAGAAAGTCCATTGGAGCCTGACACATGAAGTACGTCCGCACTGAACTGCGGACGCACAAGGGCCGCGGCAAACGGACGCAAGGCAGGCAAGAACGTAATACTGCTAGAACGGACGTGCGGAGTGTGCCACGTCCACAACGTCTGCATAGCTTTGTGTGTGAGTGATGGAGCGTGGTCAGACGGACTGCATTTATACGTCCAGCATTTTTGACGGACAGAATGTTCTTTCATTGTAATTTATTTTTCCCTCCTACATCCGTCAAAAATAACTTCAGTGAAAAAACGGACTGTGTGACCACTACTGCGTCACCCGTACTGACGATGTCCGTACTGCACGGACGTACAGCCCGTAGAAATCACGCTCGTCTGACCCCAGCCTTAGCCATGAACGTGTCCATCTATCAAGGAAGCAACGTATGTTTGTCTTGTTCAAATCCACGTGTGCTCTTCAGTTCTCTTTTCCTATAGGATTCATATGCTGCATTAATTATACTGCAGAGAGGCGCTTCCCTGCAGTGTGTGGATTCATATGCTGCATTAATTATACTGCAGAGAGGAGCTTCCCAGCAGTGTGTGGATTCATATGCTGCATTAATTATACTGCAGAGAGGCGCTTCCCAGCAGTGTGTGGATTCATATGCTGCATTAATTATACTGCAGAGAGGCGCTTCCCAGCAGTGTGTGGATTCATATGCTGCATTAATTATACTGCAGAGAGGTGCTTCCCAGCAGTGTGTGGATTCATATGCTGCATTAATTATACTGCAGAGAGGCGCTTCCCAGCAGTGTGAGGATTCATATGCTGCATTAATTATACTGCAGAGAGGTGCTTCCCAGCAGTGTGTGGATTCATATGCTGCATTAATTATACTGCAGAGAGGCGCTTCCCAGCAGTGTGTGGATTCATATGCTGCATTAATTATACTGCAGAGAGGCGCTTCCCTGCAGTGTGTGGATTCATATGCTGCATTAATTATACTGCAGAGAGGAGCTTCCCAGCAGTGTGTGGATTCATATGCTGCATTAATTATACTGCAGAGAGGCGCTTCCCAGCAGTGTGTGGATTCAAATGCTGCATTAATTATACCGCAGAGAGGCGCTTCCCAGCAGTGTGTGGATTCATATGCTGCATTAATTATACTGCAGAGAGGTGCTTCCCAGCAGTGTGTGGATTCATATGCTGCATTAATTATACTGCAGAGAGGCGCTTCCCAGCAGTGTGAGGATTCATATGCTGCATTAATTATACTGCAGAGAGGTGCTTCCCAGCAGTGTGTGGATTCATATGCTGCATTAATTATACTGCAGAGAGGCGCTTCCCAGCAGTGTGAGGATAAATATGCTGCATTAATTATACTGCAGAGAGAGGTGCTTCCCAGCAGTGTGTGGATTCATATGCTGCATTAATTATACCGCAGAGAGGCGCTTCCCAGCAGTGTGAGGATTCATATGCTGCATTAATTATACTGCAGAGAGAGGTGCTTCCCAGCAGTGTGTGGATTCATATGCTGCATTAATTATACTGCAGAGAGGAGCTTCCCAGCAGTGTGTGGATTCATATGCTGCATTAATTATACCGCAGAGAGGCGCTTCCCAGCAGTGTGTGGATTCATATGCTGCATTAATTATACTGCAGAGAGAGGTGCTTCCCAGCAGTGTGTGGATTCATATGCTGCATTAATTATACTGCAGAGAGGTGCTTCCCAGCAGTGTGTGGATTCATATGCTGCATTAATTATACTGCAGAGAGGAGCTTCCCAGCAGTGTGTGGATTCATATGCTGCATTAATTATACTGCAGAGAGGTGCTTCCCAGCAGTTTGTGGATTCATATGCTGCATTAATTATACCGCAGAGAGGTGCTTCCCAGCAGTGTGTGGATTCATATGCTGCATTAATTATACTGCAAAGAGGTGCTTCCCAGCAGTGTGTGGATTCATATGCTGCATTAATTATTCTGCAGGTAGGTGCTGCCCAGCAGTGTGCGGATTCATATGCTGCATTAATTATACTGCAGAGAGGCGCTTCCCAGCAGTGTGTGGATTCATATGCTGCATTAATTATACCGCAGAGAGGCGCTTCCCAGCAGTGTGTGGATTCATATGCTGCATTAATTATACTGCAGAGAGGCGCTTCCCAGCAGTGTGTGGATTCATATGCTGCATTAATTATACTGCAGAGAGGCGCTTCCCAGCAGTGTGTGGATTCATATGCTGCATTAATTATCCCGCAGAGAGGTGCTTTTTCCCAGCAGTGTGTGGATTCATATGCTGTATTAATTATACTGCAGAGAGGCGCTTCCCAGCAGTGTGTGGATTCATATGCTGCATTAATTATACTACAGAGAGGCGCTTCCTAGCAGTGTGTGGATTTATATGCTGCATTAATTATACTGCAGAGAGGCGCTTCCCAGCAGTGTGTGGATTCATATGCTGCATTAATTATACTGCAGAGAAGTGCTTCCCAGCAGTGTGCGGATTCATATGCTGCATTAATTATACTGCAGAGAGGCGCTTCCCAGCAGTGTGTGGATTCATATGCTGCATTAATTATACTGCAGAGAAGTGCTTCCCAGCAGTGTGTGGATTCATATGCTGCATTAATTATACCGCAGAGAGGCGCTTCCCAGCAGTGTGTGGATTCATATGCTGCATTAATTATACTGCAGAGAGGCGCTTCCCAGCAGTGTGTGGATTCATATGCTGCATTAATTATACTGCAGAGAGGCGCTTCCCAGCAGTGTGTGGATTCATATGCTGCATTAATTATCCCGCAGAGAGGTGCTTTTTCCCAGCAGTGTGTGGATTCATATGCTGCATTAATTATACTGCAGAGAGGTGCTTCCCAGCAGTGTGTGGATTCATATGCTGCATTAATTATACTGCAGAGAGGCGCTTCCCAGCAGTGTGTGGATTCATATGCTGCATTAATTATACTGCAGACAGGTGCTTCCCAGCAGTGTGTGGATTCATATGCTGCATTAATTATACTGCAGAGAGGTGCTTCCCCGCAGTGTGTGGATTCATATGCTGCATTAATTATACTACAGAGAGGTGCTTCCCAGCAGTGTGTGGATTCATATGCTGCATTAATTATACTGCAGAGAGGCGCTTCCCAGCAGTGTGTGGATTCATATGCTGCATTAATTATACCGCAGAGAGAGGTGCTTGTTCCCAGCAGTGTGTGGATTCATATGCTGCATTAATTATACCGCAGAGAGGTGCTTCCCAGCAGTGTGTGGATTCATATGCTGCATTAATTATTACTGCAGAGAGGCGCTTCCCAGCAGTGTGTGGATTCATATGCTGCATTAATTATACCGCAGAGAGGCGCTTGTTCCCAGCAGTGTGTGGATTCATATGCTGCATTAATTATACCGCAGAGAGGTGCTTCCCAGCAGTGTGTGGATTCATATGCTGCATTAATTATACCGCAGAGAGGTGCTTCCCAGCAGTGTGTGGATTCATATGCTGCATTAATTATACCGCAGAGAGAGGTGCTTCCCAGCAGTGTGCGGATTCATATGCTGCATTAATTATACCGCAGAGAGGTGCTTCCCAGCAGTGTGTGGATTCATATGCTGCATTAATTATACCGCAGAGAGGTGCTTTTTCCCAGCAGTGTGTGGATTCATATGCTGTATTAATTATACTGCAGAGAGGCGCTGCCCGGCAGTGTGTGGATTCATATGCTGCATTAATTATACTGCAGAGAGGTGCTTCCCCGCAGTGTGTGGATTCATATGCTGCATAAAAATTATTTTTGGATCTCTTGGTTTCGTTTTAAATCATTTTTTTTTTTTTTAAATCATTTTGTTCTGGGTTTTTTCATTTTAGATCATTTGGTTCTGTCTTTTTTCGTTTCAGAACATTTTATAATGAAATTTATTAGTTTTTGATCAGTTTGGTCAGTTTTTTCAGCATTTCGTATCATTTTCGTTCCGTTTTTTGTTTCGGTCCATAACGAAATTATTTAATTTATGTTGAAACATCGATTCAGGTGGGCGTGACCAGCTCAGTCTCAGGAGCTCCGACCCGTCCCTCTCTCTTGGGGTTCCCTTGCTGTCTTTACCCGCTGAATTTCGTACCACAGGACCCCAGAGCGGCTAGCCATCAGAGCCAAGATGGAAAGAAATACTGAATCTAAATGGTGCCACCTAGCGAAAGAATATATAACAATTTCAGAAGATGCAGAGAAAAACGTTGGTAAATGGATAAAGTCAAATATGAACAAAGTTATTGTAAGTGTCAATTCTAGATGGTCACAAAAAATATGAGACCATAAGTGCTTTAAAGGTGGATCAGCAGCTGTCCCTCGCCATTTGATGGTGTATCCAAAACCATCGGTATAGTAGAATGTAAAAGAATTATGGCAGTCAACGCTAATGTTGGAGGAAGCACTGACTCTGCCATATTTCTTTTCCATCGAAGCCAAGATGTCCAGGGCCCGTTCTGTCCCCCCCCCCGGACCAGAGAGAGCCGATATGCGGCAGGCATGAGGTGCCGGCGGCCATCTTGAGGCCTACCTCCAGGCTGCATCGTGGCTTGGGAGTGAGAGCATTTACTAAACAAAGCGGTGCCTTTCATGATCCCATCACCCCAGCTGACCTGGGGGAAGGTGCGGATGGAGGACACGTGAGGTGGCGGGCGGGTGCCCCGTCGCTTCCCGCACTATACGGCCTGGAAGTGGCGTTCCTGGGACTCGAGGGCCTTCTGTTGGAGGAGGAGGATGAGAGCCCATTGACACAGGGTGCCATGCCTCGCTTCATGGCGGCTCTGAGGAGCTGCAGAGGCGCAAGTATCCTGAGCGACGCTGCGCCTGAAGGGGACCGGATGGCTACAGAAGACCCGGGTGGTGAGAACGTGGAGGAGTCCGCAACTACGCTGTCGGGGCTGTTGCTACCTCCCGAACCTATCGTGGCTGAACTGAGCCTGGTCCAGACCGGTCATGCGGCTGTAATGGAGGGCTACGACAGGGTCGACATCCCGAATGAGAAGATGACTCTGCTACCCATACCTGGTGGTATGCAAGTCGATCGAGAGGAGAGTAGGAGGCAGGTCCCTCTCCTGTTGGGATCTGGGTCGATTTACAGCGTTGGGGGGAAGCTGGCCCACTGGAGCGCTGAAAAGGTGGTTGCAGTGGAGAGGAACCTCCTGGGGTTATCGGATTTGCCGCCGGCCTTGTTCTTGTCCCTCGCTGACAGGCCTCGTCAAAAAAGGATTTCGGAATTTCTGACGGCTGATATGTTTTGGAAATGCTCCCGAAATTCCAAAAATGGCTAATTTCGTACGAAATTCAATTAGGAACGAAAGCAATGCACATCCCTAATATTTTCACCATTTTTTTATTCCACTACTATGAAACACTGAGAGCAGACATCGAGTATGTCTTTATAATATCAGGGTTATTCAAAGAGATCTGAATGGCTGGAGAATGGTTACCTTTCCTGGCCATTCGGCTATCCAGAGAGCAAGCAATTCGCCAAATCCTGGCGAATTGCCTGCACATACGGTGCCTGTTCGGTGCCTGTTCGAGGGCAGTGAAATCCCCATGAAAAAGCACTGCTTCGGCTATTCAGAGAACACAAACCAGCAGTGAAAGGTTCCCCTAATGCCCTGCCATTCGGTGGTTTAATGCGACAGGTTTATTCAGGAGAATCCCATAGGCTTCAATGTTAAAAATATTCCCGTTTTAATTCAATATCTAATAAACCGTTTATTATAAAATTCTGCAGTAAAGAGTATCTTTATTTATAGATTTTTTTTGGATATCTTAAGCATTTTTCTTTAAAAAAAAAAAATCGGACTTTTTTGAAAAGTTTACTTATTTTTTCTGTAACAGCCCTTTTTAGTAAAGCGCATCATTCTACTGTTTACCGAAAACGGAATGAGGTCTACAAAGAAAAGAACACAGTACCTACAGTGAAATATGGTGGAGGTTCAATGATGTTATGGGGTTGTTTTGCTGCCTCTGACACTGGGTGCCTTGAATGTGTGCAAGGCATCATGAAATCTGAGGATTACCAAAGGATTTTGGGTCGCACTGTAGAGCCCAGTGTCAGAAAGCTGGGTTTGCGTCCGAGATCTTGGGTCTTCCAGCAGGACAATGATCCCAAACATACGTCAAAAAGCACCCAGAAATGGATGACAAGAAAGCGCTGGAGAGTTCTGAAGTGGCCAGCAATGAGTCCAGATCTAAATCCCATTGAACACCTGTGGAGAGATCTTAAAATTGCTGTTGGGAAAAGGCGCCCTTCCAATAAGAGAGACCTGGAGCAGTTTGCAAAGGAAGAGGGGTCCAAAATTCCAGGTGAGAGGTGTAAGAAGCTTATTGATGGTTATAGGAAGCCACTGATTTCAGTTATTCTTTCCAAAGGGTGTGCAACCAAATATTAAGTTAATGGTGCCAAGAATTTTGTCCAGCCCATTTTTGGAGTTTTGCGTGACATTATGTCCAATTTGCTTTTTTTCCTCCTTTTTTGTTTTGTTCCAATACACACAAAGGGAATAAACATGTGTATAGCAAACCATGTGTTACTGCAATACTTTTCTGTGAGAAATACTTGATTTTCTGGAAAATGTCTGGGGTGCCAACAATTTCGGCCATGACATATATATATATATATATAATTTCTCTTCGAGTGATGGGAATAGATCATGTTCCCCCATTATCGAGAGCGGGTGATAGAGGCGTTCTGGATCTTCACGCTTGACACAATTTTCCCTAAGGGGTTAAATGAAAAAAATAGTTTGCATTGCTTTCTCCATTCTCGTTAGGATACGTTTTCTGATTCTTATTGTTTTTAATTTGTATAGTGATTTAACATGCTATTGGAGAGCCAGCAGCCATTTTTTGAATGTTATTTAATTAGCCTTGTGAGGGGGATGTAATATCTCCTTTTGTGTATAAAGTGGTTGCTAGGCACTCGGCTGTGGTTTAATGACCGGTGAGTAGCTCTCACACTTCCGGTTCTACACTTACTTTGATTCACCTGTAATGTAATGTTGATTAACACTTATGTATATACTAGTTGTAAAGCCTGCCCAGAGGGCAGTCTATTGTGGATATACTGCCCCTGCTCATGTATACTGCCCCAGCTTGTGGATATTGCCCCAGCACGTGGATTGATACTGCCCCAGCACGTGGATATTGCCCCAGCACGTGGATACTGCCCCAGAACGTGGATACTGCCCCAGCACGTGGATACTGCCCCAGCACGTGGATACTGCCCCAGCACGTGGATATTGCCCCAGCACGTGGATACTGCCCCAGCACGTGGATATTGCCCCAACACGTGGATATTGCCCCAGCACGTGGATACTGCCCCAGCACGTGGATACTGCCCCAGCACGTGGATATTGCCCCAGCACGTGGATATTGCCGCAGCACGTGGATACTGCCCCAGCTCGTGGATACTGCCCCAGCTCGTGGATACTGCCCCAGCACGTGGATTGATACTGCCCCAGCACGTGGATATTGACCCAGCACGTGGATACTGCCCCAGCACGTGGATACTGCCCCAGCACGTGGATATTGCCCCAGCACGTGGATACTGCCCCAGCATGTGGATATTGCCCCAGCACGTGGATACTGCCCCAGCACGTGGATACTGCCCCAGCTCGTGGATACTGCCCCAGCACGTGGATTGATACTGCCCCAGCACGTGGATATTGCCCCAGCACGTGGATACTGCCCCAGCACGTGGATACTGCCCCCAGCACGTGGATACTGCCCCCAGCTCGTGGATATTGGCCCAGCTCGTGGATACTGCCCCAGCACGTGGATACTGCCCCAGCACGTGGATTGATACTGCCCCAGCACGTGGATTGATACTGCCCCAGCACGTGGATATTGCCCCAGCACGTGGATTGATACTGCCCCAGCACGTGGATATTGGCCCAGCACGTGGATACTGCCCCCAGCTCGTGGATACTGCCCCAGCACGTGGATTGATACTGCCCCAGCACGTGGATTGATACTGCCCCAGCACGTGGATATTGCCCCAGCACGTGGATTGATACTGCCCCAGCACGTGGATATTGACCCAGCACGTGGATACTGCCCCAGCACGTGGATATTGACCCAGCACGTGGATACTGCCCCAGCTCGTGGATACTGCCCCAGCTCGTGGATACTGCCCCAGCACGTGGATTGATACTGCCCCAGCACGTGGATATTGCCCCAGCACGTGGATACTGCCCCAGCATGTGGATACTGCCCCCAGCACGTGGATACTGCCCCCAGCACGTGGATACTGCCCCCAGCTCGTGGATATTGGCCCAGCTCGTGGATACTGCCCCAGCACGTGGATACTGCCCCAGCACGTGGATTGATACTGCCCCAGCACGTGGATTGATACTGCCCCAGCACGTGGATATTGGCCCAGCACGTGGATTGATACTGCCCCAGCACGTGGATATTGACCCAGCACGTGGATTGATACTGCCCCAGCACGTGGATATTGACCCAGCACGTGGATATTGCCCCAGCACGTGGATACTGCCCCAGCACGTGGATATTGCCCCAACACGTGGATATTGCCCCAGCACGTGGATACTGCCCCAGCACGTGGATACTGCCCCAGCACGTGGATATTGCCCCAGCACGTGGATATTGCCGCAGCACGTGGATACTGCCCCAGCTCGTGGATACTGCCCCAGCTCGTGGATACTGCCCCAGCACGTGGATTGATACTGCCCCAGCACGTGGATATTGACCCAGCACGTGGATACTGCCCCAGCACGTGGATACTGCCCCAGCACGTGGATATTGCCCCAGCACGTGGATACTGCCCCAGCACGTGGATATTGCCCCAGCACGTGGATACTGCCCCAGCACGTGGATACTGCCCCAGCTCGTGGATACTGCCCCAGCACGTGGATTGATACTGCCCCAGCACGTGGATATTGCCCCAGCACGTGGATACTGCCCCAGCACGTGGATACTGCCCCAGCACGTGGATACTGCCCCCAGCTCGTGGATATTGGCCCAGCTCGTGGATACTGCCCCAGCACGTGGATACTGCCCCAGCACGTGGATTGATACTGCCCCAGCACGTGGATTGATACTGCCCCAGCACGTGGATATTGCCCCAGCACGTGGATTGATACTGCCCCAGCACGTGGATATTGGCCCAGCACGTGGATACTGCCCCCAGCTCGTGGATACTGCCCCAGCACGTGGATTGATACTGCCCCAGCACGTGGATTGATACTGCCCCAGCACGTGGATATTGCCCCAGCACGTGGATATTGACCCAGCACGTGGATACTGCCCCAGCACGTGGATATTGACCCAGCACGTGGATACTGCCCCAGCTCGTGGATACTGCCCCAGCTCGTGGATACTGCCCAGCACGTGGATTGATACTGCCCCAGCACGTGGATATTGCCCCAGCACGTGGATACTGCCCCAGCACGTGGATACTGCCCCCAGCACGTGGATACTGCCCCCAGCACGTGGATTACTGCCCCCAGCTCGTGGATATTGGCCCAGCTCGTGGATACTGCCCCAGCACGTGGATACTGCCCCAGCACGTGGATTGATACTGCCCCAGCACGTGGATATTGGCCCAGCACGTGGATTGATACTGCCCCAGCACGTGGATATTGACCCAGCACGTGGATTGATACTGCCCCAGCACGTGGATATTGACCCAGCTCGTGGATATTGCCCCAGCACGTGGATACTGCCCCAGCACGTGGATATTGCCCCAGCTCGTGGATATTGGCCCAGCTCGTGGATATTGCCCCAGCACGTGGATACTGCCCCAGCACGTGGATATTGCCCCAGCACGTGGATATTGGCCCCGCTCGTGGATATGGCCCCCCCGCTCGTGGATATCGCCCCCCCCCCCCGCTCGTGGATATGGCCCCCCCCGCTCGTGGATATCGCCCCCCCCCGCTCGTGGATATCGCCCCCCCCCCCCCCCCCGCTCGTGGATATCGCCCCCCCCCCCCGTCGTGGATATCGCCCCCCCCCGCTCGTGGATATCCCCCCCCGCTCGTGGATATGGCCCCCCCGCTCGTGGATATGGCCCCCCCGCTCGTGGATATACTCACCTACATCGGCCCTTAGCTCTCCAGCGATGGCGGTCCCGCGTCCCGCTTCCAGCGTCCTCTCTCGCTCCGTTGGTCGCGGGATGACGTCACGAAAGCCTTTGACCCCCGGGGTCAAAGGCTTTCGTGACGTCATTCCGGCGAACAACGGAGCGAGAGAGGACGCTGGAAGCGGGACCGCCATCGCTGGAGGAGCTAAGGGCCGATGTAGGTGAGTATGTGTCCCCCTACATTGGCCCGGAGCCTCAGCGGTGGCTGTCGTAGGCTGCTCGGCCGGCCTTCAGGCTTAGGCGAGCCCCCGGCTCGGCTGGGCCTGTAGGCCCAAGCCAAGCCGGGGGCTCGCCTGAGCCTGGAGGCCGGCCGAGCAGCCTGCGACAGCCGGAGGACAGTCACCGCTGGAGCTCAGGGCTAATGTAGGTGAGTATGTGCTCTCCACACCCACCCTGCTTACTCGGCCGGTATCCAAGCTTAGGCGAGCCCCCGGCTTGGGCCTAGAGGCCCAGCAGAGCCGGGGACTCGCCTGAGCATGGAGGCCGGTCGAGTTGCATGCTCGGCCGTCCTCCAGGCTCAGGTGAGTCCCTGGCTCGGCTGGGCCTCTAGGCCCAAGCCAAGCCGGGGGCTCGCCTGAGCCTGGATGCCGACCAAGCTTAGGCGAGCCCCCGGCTTGGCGTGGGCCTAGAGGCCCAGCCGAGCCGGGGACTCGCCTGAGCCTGGAGGACGCCCGAGCATGCAACTCGACCGGCCTCCATGCTCAGGCGAGTCCCCGGCTCGGCAGGGCCTCTAGGCCCAAGCCAAGCCGGGGGCTCGCCTAAGCTTGGATACCGGCCGAGCAAGCAGGGTGTGTGTGTGTGTGTGTGTGTAGAGCACATACTCACCTACATCGGCCTCGAGTCCTCCACCGGTTCCACACATACTCACCGACATCGGCCCTTGGCTCCTCCAGCGATGGCGGTCCCGCTTGCAGCATCCTCCCTCCGTTGCTCGCCAGGATGACGTCACGAAAGCCTTTGACCCCCGGGGTCAAAGGCTTTCGTGACGTCATTCCGGCGAGCAACGGAGAGAGGATGCTGCAAGCGGGACCGCCATCGCTGGAGGAGCAAGGGCCGATGTCGGTGAGTATGTGTTAGGCAACATCGGCCCTGAGCTCCAGCGGTGACCTCCTCCGGCCGAGCAGGCTGCTCGGCCGGCCTCTACGCTTAGGCGAGTCCCCGGCTCGGCTGGGCCTGTAGGCCCAAGCCAAGCCGGGGGCTCGCCTAAGCCTAGAGGCCGCCGAGCAGCCAGCGGCAGCTGGAGGAGGTCTCCGCTGGAGCTCAGGGCCGATTTTGGGGTGTGTTTGTTTGGGAACTTCGGCCCCGATCCTCCAGCGGTGACCTTCTCCGGCTGCCGCTGGCTGCTCGGCGGGCCTCTAGGCTTAGGCGAGTCCCCGGCTCGGCTGGGCCTGTAGGCCCAAACCGAGCCGGGGGCTCGCCTAAGCCTAGGGGCCGCCGAGCAGCCAGCGGCAGCCGGAGGAGGTCTCCGCTGGAGCTCAGGGCCGATTTTGGGGTGTTTGTTTGGGAACTTCGGCCCCGATCCCACAGCGGTGACCTTCTCCGGCTGCTCGGCGGGCCTCTAGGCTTAGGCGAGTCCCCGGCTCGGCTGGGCCTGTAGGCCCAAACCGAGCCGGGGGCTCGCCTAAGCCTAGAGGGCCGCCGAGCAGCCGGAGGAGGTCTCCGCTGGAGCTCAGGGCCGATTTTGGGGTGTTTGTTTGGGAACTTCGGCCCCGATCCTCCAGCGGTGACCCTCCGGCTGCCGCTGGCTGCTCGGCGGGCCTCTAGGCTTAGGCGAGTCCCCGGCTCGGCTGGGCCTGTAGGCCCAAACCGAGCCGGGGGCTCGCCTAAGCCTAGAGGGCCGCCGAGCAGCCAGCGGCAGCCGGAGGAGGTCTCCGCTGGAGCTCAGGGCCGATTTTGGGGTGTTTGTTTGGGAACTTCGGCCCCGATCCTCCAGCGGTGACCACCTCCGGCTGCCGCTGGGTGCTCGGCGGGCCTCTAGGCTTAGGCGAGTCCCCGGCTCGGCTTGGGCCTGTAGGCCCAAACCGAGCCGGGGGCTCGCCTGAGCCTGGAGGCCCGCCGGCAGCCGGAGGACGGTCACCGCTGGAGGATCGGGGCATCTGGCCGTGTAAACACACGGGTAGCTGCGCGCGGCTCGTGCGTTTTTTTTTTTTTTTTTTTTCACGCGGCCGGCACGCGCAGCTACCCGTGTGTTCTAACGGCCGCTTTCAAATGTCCGTCGCGCATGCGCAGTAGGGTTTTGGCGACGGACGTTTTTAGGCTTATTCTATTATAGTATAGATAGAGTGTGTTTGAATGCTTTTTACATGTCCTGATGAAAGTCCTACGGGTACTGAAATGTCGATGCTGTACCCATGATCCAATAAAGGAAATTTTTTACTACAAAAAGAGAACATCGAGGAATTTATAACAATATATACCAAGTTCCTGCACCGGAGCATGATTCATTCGTTACTGGGTGTGTAGAGATTGAGTTTTGCTGTTTATAATTGAATGTGTGGTATTCACGTCTACTCTAGCACCCCGACTACTTATCATTAATACGTTCCAGGATCGGGATTGAATTTTATTTCTCAATGGCTACAGAGGACTTCCTAACGAGAGCTGGAGCTTATTTACCACAAGCGGAGGTTTGGCAATATTCCGAGCAACAGACTGCTGACATTCTTTGGCCTCAAACTGACTCTGATCTACCCAGCACTACACTTACTTCCGAAGTGGTCCGAGATCTGAAGAAGTTGATACATAAAGAAATGGATTTGGAGTTACATGCAATATACCTTTCAGATTACTACCGTATGAAGAAAATACCTCGGGGGTTTAGAATTCGCAATTTACCCACCATCGGGAGGAACAGTCCAGAAATGTGTCAAAAATGGATAGCGATCCTCAATAAATGCTCCCTCGACTTGATGTTACTAGTCGTCGAAGAGGTTGGTAAAGATCTTAAAATCAAACTCACTGATTTTGAATTGAAGCACACTGAAGTTATTAATGCACCAACATGTGAACCCTTAATTACTACGTTAACAGCAGATCTTGATAAATATAAAAATGATCTGATTCAATTTAAACGTGAAAAGCTGGAACGGGTTAATAACGACTACGTGGACCACCGAGTTTATAAATGGCTCACTGGTGAGACACAATCCTGGAGAGCACAGCGTCGTCCACGTATTACAAAACCAGCTGGATCAACTATTGACTTTACATCTGGTGAATCAGCCTCCGATAATGAGGTTTCTACCCAAGACAAAACAAGGGGATGTGTGACAACCCAATCTGGTGTTCCTTTTTTAGAACCAGGTTTGGGCTTAGTCAGAGAATCGATTTCGTCAACCCTGGGATATCAAGGGGTAGGAGAAGGAGACGGACTCGGAGGGGTCAGAGGAAATTTAAACCATACCAGAGGCACGAGGGGTCGTCCACCACGACGTCGGACATAGTTCCTATATATAATCTGACGGATCGAATATTAACTGAGGTGGAGACCAATGTGTTATCGAAGCGTCTGAGTTTTGTACCAACCTCTCGTCCGGACTCTTTCTTATGGGAAGTGGAGCAATTCAGATTTACACGTCAATTGCGTTTGGCTGAACATTTCAATGTGGCTTCTGAGAATGTTGAGGCACCTTTGGAAAACCGTGATTTTAGATTTCAATTAAAGAGTACATTAGACCCTCCGTCTAACAATGCATCTATTAGAACCTTTATTCAGGCTGTACCCAATGATTCTCGAAGCATTCTTAAAACGAAATGTCATAAGCCGTCTAACATATCAGGTGCAGAACGAAAAGCTATTAGCAGTTTTGCGAATGACCACCCCATCACTATCCGCCCTGCTGATAAGGGTGGGGGGATCGTAATTATGCGATATGAAGATTATAGACGTGATATTTTGTTTCAATTGGATAACGCTACTGTCTATTCTAAATGTGATTTTGATCCATCAGATAGGTTCAAGGTGATTATTAAACGAGTACTTGATGAGGCTCTTGTTGATGGAATATATTCCTACCTTATGGTTAAACATCCACAAACACCTGTTTTATATACATTACCAAAAATGCATAAGAGTTTAACAGCACCTCCGGGGAGACCAATTGTTTCGGCTATCTCAGGATTGCTGCAACCGTTGAGGAAACTCCTTGATTATACCTTTAAAGCACCAGTAACAGCATGGAGTACCTGCGTTTGTGACACCACTGATGTCAATCGTATTCACAATGTAGTGTTAACCCCAGAGTCACTATTAATCACTATGGATGTATCTAGTCTCTGTAGATGTATCTAGTCTATACCTCATAGTCAAGGGATTGCATCCATCCAACGTGTATTAGAAGATTCCACTGTCTGTCCAGAATTTCCTATTCCATTTATTCTTTCTCTTTTGGAGTTATCATTAACTCTTAATTACTTTAGATTTGAGAATCAGTTCTACATTCAGAGGTCGGGGATGTCCATGGGAGCCCCTATGGCTCCCATGTACGCCAACGCCTTTATGTTTGTTTATGAGTCTACACACATTCTCCCTATTTGCAATTTATTGATGATCTGTTTATTCTCTATCTTTCAACAAATTAATCAACTTGATTCGACGATAAGATTTACTTTTGAGATACATAAGGATAAGATTAACTTCCTAGATCTTACTTTCGAAAGACAAGGCAATAAACTTGAACATAGTCTGTTTAGGAAAGAAACAGCACGGAATACGTTATTACAACCAAATAGTTTTCATCCCACAAAACTCATTGAATCTCTGCCGACCTCACAGTTTTTGAGGGTATTTCGTAATATATCCAGGGAAGAAATATGTACAGTTCAATCACAGCAGATCTATGACCGTTTTCTTGAACGATCGGGCTTTATCCTTGGCTGAACAGAAATTTAAAAATCCAAGGATTTCTCAGCAGGATAAAACAATAGTCATGGATCGGTTAATACTCCCACAGACATATAACACCAAGTCTTCACAATTGGCAAAATGTGTTAAACATAATTGGAATATAATTAGAGCGGACAGGACTTTACCAGTTAAATGTGCATCAGTACCGCTGAAGTGTTAAAAAAGAAATAGAAACTTAAGAGATATGTTAGTACATACTGACCAATTTTCACGCAATCAGCGGCAATTGGTGCAACATCCTGGATGCTTTAGATGTACGGGTTGCATTACATGCAGATCCATGATTGTTGGTAAAACATTCTGTAATCCATATAGCGGTAGAGTCTATTCTATTAGACATCGTATCTCTTGTACCACTAAATTTATTGTGTACAAATTATCGTGTCCATGTGATCTAATCTATATTGGAAAGATTAATAATGGTTTACGTGAAGGTCTTGCTAATCACCGAGCTGCTATACGAGCTGCCTTATCAGGCAAGGAAAATACACAGCCAGTCGCCAGACACTTTTTGCTAATGCAACACCCACTCTCTGCTCTTCGAGTGATGGGAATAGATCATGTTCCCCCATTATCGAGAGCGGGTGATAGAGCCCTCGAATTATTAAAAAGAGAGGTTTTCTGGATCTTCACGCTTGACACAATTTTCCCTAAGGGGTTAAATGAAAAAAATAGTTTGCATTGCTTTCTCCATTCTCGTTAGGATACGTTTTCTGATTCCATTCTGATTTTTATTGTTTTTAATTTGTATAGTGATTTAACATGCTATTGGAGAGCCAGCAGCCATTTTTTGAATGTTATTTAATTAGCCTTGTGAGGGGGATGTAATATCTCCTTTTGTGTATAAAGTGGTTGCTAGGCACTCGGCTGTGGTTTAATGACCGGTGAGTAGCTCTCACACTTCCGGTCCTACACTTACTTTGATTCACCTGTAATGTAATGTTGATTAACACTTCTTATGTATATATAGAGTGTGTTTGAATGCTTTTTACATGTCCTGATGAAAGTCCTACGGGTACTGAAACATCGATGCTGTACCCATGATCCAATAAAAGGAAAATTTATATTATATATATTGTGTATATATATATATATATATATATATCTGCGTGTTGATATATACGTATATATACAGTCAGGTCCAGAAATATTTGGACATGGACACAATTGTAACATCTTTGGCTCTATACACCACCACAATGGAGTTGGAATGAAACAAACACAATGTGCTTTAACTGCAGACTGTCAGCTTTAATTTGAGGGTATGTACATCCAACTCAGGTGACCGGTGTAGGACTTACAGCAGTTTGCAGATGTGCCTCCCACTTGTTAAGGGACCAAAAGTAATGGGACAGAATAATAATCATAAATCAAACTTTCCCTTCTTAATACTTGGTTGCAAATCCTTTGCCGTCAATCACAGCCTGAAGTCTGGAACGCATAGACATCAGCAGACGCTGGGTTTCATCCCTGGTGATGCTCTGCCAGACCTCTACTGCAACTGTCTTCAGTTCCTGCTTGTTCTTGGGGCATTTTCCCTTCAGTTTTGTCTTCAGCAAGTGAAATGCATGCTCAATGGGATTCAGGTCAGGTGATTGACTTGGCCATTGCATAACATTCCACTTCTGTCACTTCAAAAACTCTTTGCTTGCTTTTGCAGTATGCTTTGGGTCAATGTCCATCTGCACTGTGAAGCGCCGTCCAATGAGTTCTGCAGCAGTGAGCAGATAATATTGCCCGAAACACTTCAGAATTCATCCTGCTGCTTTTGTCAGCAGTCACATCATCAATAAATACAAGAGAACCAGTTCCATTGGCAGGATTTGCAACCAAGTATTAAGAAGGGAAAGTTTGATTTATGATTATTATTCTGTCCCATTACTTTTGGTCCCTTAACAAGTGGGAGGCACATCTGCAAACTGCTGTAAGTCCTACACCGTTCACCTGAGTTGGATGTACATACCCTCAAATTAAAGCTGACAGTCTGCAGTTAAAGCACATTGTGTTTGTTTCATTCCAACTCCATTGTGGTGGTGTATAGAGCCAAAGATGTTACAATTGTGTCCATGTCCCAATATTTCTGGACCTGACTGCAGGTCTGCATGTTGATATATACGTTGATGTCTGTGTGTGGTATCCAGGGCCGTGCAAGCATTTTTGTTTACTGTGTCTGGTGCCCCTCCTGTGCCACAGGGCCAATCTACAGAGTGTGTGGTCCCCTCCTTTGGCAATGTGGCATAGGAGGGGCACCAGGCACTGCACAAATTTGTAATGTGGCCTGGTGGTGCCCCCTGGTCTTGCTGTGTCAATATACCCACATATTTCAAACTGCCTGCCACTCCCAGTGTTTCCCTGTGATCCTGCTACCTACCACTCGCACTCTGTTGCTGTGGTCCACTGTCTGCTTCTGGAGACCTGGAGTCAGACTGGCAGCAGAGTCCTCATCCTCTAATTCAATTCACTCCCCCTTAATTCATTTTTCCCCTTTAATTACTTTCATTTCATATAGCGTAGGACAGCGCTCAACAGCAATAAAACTCACAGTAATGTGACCCCCCCACAGCAGAACATTACACACCCCCAAGCAGAACAATACACCCCCCGAGCAGAACATTACCCCCCCTGAGCAGAACATTACACCCCCTGAGCAGAACATTACACCCCCTGAGCAGAACATTACACCCCCCCGCAGCAGAACATTACACCCCCTGAGCAGAACATTACACCCCCTGAGCAGAACATTACACCCCCGAGCAGAACATTGCACCCCTGAGCAGAACATTACACCCCCCGAGCAGAACATTACCCCCCAGCAGAACATTACCCCCCCCCCCGAGCAGAACATTACACCCCCCGAGTAGAACATTACACCCCCCGAGCAGAACATTACACCCCCCGAGCAGAACATTACACCCCCCGAGCAGAACATTACACCCCCCCGAGCAGAACATTACACACACACACCCCCTCCCTCTCTGCCCAGTCCTCCTTCACACTACAGTGGAAGCGCGCAGGCTGACTCTGCTGCAGGGCCGCACCCTAAACTTTGGGGTTTGTCCTCCAGGCTTTTCTGCTGCTGCGTGCCCTGGCTATGCGTGTCACGTGAGGGGGCGGTGCCAAATTATGCAGTGTGCCTGCTCATGTTTAGAATGTGGGACTGAGGCCGGCACACTGTATCGCTTTGAGAGTGCGCGGCTGGGTTACTTTTTTTTATATTTTTATACTATTCCTATTAAATTAACAGTAATTTTTATGTATTTTATTCAGTAGAAACTTTTTTTGTCTATATAACATGTGCTTTGTGAAAATAAAACGGTTTTGTGTGTACATTTTAATTTAATGAGTGGATTCCTGTCCAGTGCGGTGAGAAGCAAACGTAATGCAGTGTAGACACGCTGCGAGGCGGAGCGGAGTGAAGTCAAGCCTGCAAAATGTTTTCTTTGCTTCGCTACGCTGTGCGTCGCTACACGCTCAGTGTGTCTCAGCCTTTATTCCCGCATCGCTAGCTTACCGAATCAGTTTGTATACTTGTTACTGACCCTGATTGTTCTGAGGACCCAATCTGTTGCCAACTTTGCCTGCCAATTGACTATTCTCTCTGTGTATTCCCTGCCCGTTCTGTTTGCTTCCTGTTGCTACTGGTGTGTGCCGATTCTCACCATATACAGTAGCGCAGTACAAGTGCCTAAACATTGCTGACCCAGTTTTGTTATAGCTGCTGATGTAACTAAATAGATCGGGGATCTCTTCTGCATTACCAAGACCTCCACCACTGCACTCTTCCACAATACCTCAGAGGGGTTACGGTGTGAAGGCACTTGCTGCCACCAAAGGCACAATATTTGGGTGCACTGACGCCTGTACCAGATTCATATCATTTTAATATTTGACCGCAGGGTCCAACACTGCACTCTTCCACAATACCACAGAGGGGTTACGGTGTGATGGAACTGTTGCCGACACTAAAGGCCCAATTTTAAAGCACCTATTGTTACTTTCATCCAAAGGCTGCCTAAGTTTCACCATAATTCAGCCAAAGAATCACTAAACTTGTTCTGCGTGTGCTAAAACGTCTCCTCTTTTCATACAGGCTGCCGCCCCAAGCAGTTGTTTATAAATAGATTAAAGGAAAACCATTTACCGTCATTTGAAACGTATTTTTTTTTATTTTAAATGTTTCTATACATCCTACAAATCCGCCACTTCACGGGCAGGTTATGGGGACCTCCTAGGCACGATATTTGAAGGAATTTTTCGCTTTTATTCTTAACCTTTATTTCATGGAAAACTCACTGTTCCTTTAAAAATGTTTTTTTTTAAAACTTTTTGTCCTTGTTTCCTGTCCCCCAGGGCACTACCCGGACCCCCATACACCTTTTATGGCAAATATCTAGCATATACGCCCTCTTGGAGTACACTCTAAAATTTGAACTTTCGAGTCCTATTGACTTGCATTGAGTTCGGTTCGTGTTGAACTCAAACTTTTGAAATTGTTCGAGTTCGAATGCGAACCGAACACGGGGGTGTTCGGCTCATCACTAATAAACACATGTTCTTATGGATATTTGTTATGGGATCCTCTGTCTAAAGGTGTAGATTTTAATGTGTCCTGAAATTAAAGAAGAGCATTTAAAGAGCAAATAGAATAAACCTGTTAATGCGGCTGAGTTAATATTCTGTAATAACAAATGTCTATAAGTAAAGAGCAGCTGAAGGCACAGATGGGGTTTGAACCCATGATCTTTGGTTTAAGAGACCAACGCCTTACCACTTGGCCACTGCACCTAAAAGATGATAATTGTTTTTTGCATGAAGACACAGGAGGCTTCTTGGCCAGTGAGCACTTCATAAATATAACTAGGCCTTGTCACAGGTCGGTCACAGATCAGAGGAACACAACAATAAGATACTAAAGTATTTTAAATCTAATATATTGTAAAGTGTATAAAGCACAAGCAGATCCTGCGCTGCCATCACTAGATTAAAAGATTTACTAAAAGGTCTATAAAAAGTCATAAAAAAAGTTTTTTTAAAAGTAATAAATACTGGTGAATTGACAGCAAATTATTCTCAGTAATTTGATGATCTTTGACGGCAGCCAAATTGTCCAGTAAAGAAGAAATGGTTAATCTATTTACATAAGCCAAATGGCACCGAAATGTCCCTGAAATGAAGCTGAAATGCCCTGATTTTTGGTGGTTCCGTTTGCCAGATTTAAGTAGAAAAAAAATGATTTAACCATTTATTCTTTTCATTTTCAGCAAAAGCCTTTTTATTCAGTTTTTGATTACCAGTTTTTCTTTTATTTTGCAATGGATCTTTTTATTATTTAGAAACATTTTCATCGGTTTAAACACCTTTTAGAAGAATAGCAGAGTTAAGTTTTTTTTGCAGTACAGCAGCCTTTGGTGACCCTGGGGTGAATAGTGAAATCACGACAGGGTCGCAAATTGGAATCGCCGAAGCGCAATGGAAGAGAAAGTGGTTTCCGAATAATCCCTACAATGCAGCCGAGTAAATATTCTGTAATAACAAATGTCTATAAGTAAAGAGCAGCTGAAGGCACAGATGGGGATTGAACCCATGATCTTTGGTTTACGAGACCAACACCTTACCACTTGGCCACTGCGCCTTTTGACCAACATCTCTGTCAAAATGTCGGCTTTAAAACTAGACCATGAGAATCTTCTAATCTAGTGATGGCAGCGCAGTGTTTTTGCTAACACCCAAATTCTCCGCTATCACCTGCAGAGTCAATCTCCAATTTCGCGCCAGCATTTGCCGCACTCACTCGATCATGCCTTGGGTTCTACTTTTTTCAACGGCCAACCTGAATGATGCTCATCCTCAGTCGTTTCCTTTGGGAAACCGTTTGAACCAGTCGTTCACACATTTTCTGCTCACGGCTTCTGTCCTGTAAACTTGCACCAACATTTCATGCGTCTCCGTCACCTTTGTCCCCAATTTGCAGCAGAACTTGATGTTCACTCATCGCTCCATTGCATTGTGACTCGACCATTTGCACTGACTACACTCAAATGCCCGCACAGGGTATAGCCGACCGTCACATCTTCTCCAAGAGGCACTTCTCGAGTTGTCTCTGGGTAGTCATGTGCATGAGCGCGCACCTCGCCCATTTTGCCATTGAGATATTGGACCATTCATTAAACATTTAAGGCACAACTCATTAGATTTCCACTGGGTTAATGGCCAAATGGTAAGGTGTTGGTCTTGTAAACCGACGATCATCAGGGTTATTCAAAGAGATCTGAATGGCTGCCGAAAGGGAACCGAATGCTGAAAATCAGCGTTCGGCTACTCAGAGAGCAGGCAATTCACCAAATCCTGGCGAATTGCCTGCACATACGGTGCCTGTTCGGTCCCTGTTCGAGGGCAGTGAAATCCCCATAGAGAAGCAATGCTTCGTCTATTCAGAGAACACAAACCAGCAGTGAAAGGTTCCTCTAATGCCCTGCCATTCGGTGGTTTAATTCGACAGGTTTATTCAGGAGAATCCCATAGGCTTCAATGTTAAAAATATTCCCGTTTTAATCCAATATCTAATAAACCGTTCATTATAAAATTCTGCAGTAAAAAGTCTCTTTACTTATAGATTATTTAGGATATTTTAAGCATTTTTCTGGATTTTTTTAAAAAGAAATTTCGTCTTTTTTTTTTAACTTTACTTCTTTTTTCTGTAACAGCCCTTTTTATTATCATTCATTGGATTTTTATATGTAAATTTCAGACATTTTCGCTCAGTAGTTTCTTTTCAAACAGCGTTTCACTTTTCAAACATTCAAGCAAACTGTTTTTCTAATTTATTCACTGCATTCGTCTGCGGTGTCGGCTTTTTCCAGCGGCTGCGCTGCGTGTGATCGGCTGCTGCTCGGGTTTTTCCAGCGGTTGCGCTGCGTGTGATCGGCTCCTGCTCGGGATTTTCTGGCGTTTTCGGTGGGTTAATCCAGATGTTTTAGCGTGTTTAGGTGTGCATTCGCCCTCGTTTTGCAGTGAGTTTTCGGCGGGTTTGTGGTGACTTTTCCCTGTATTTTGGCGGCACGGTGGTGCTTGCTGAATACACCGCAGGGTCGCCGAAATGGGATCGCTGAATCGAACCGAATTCAAGAGAACAAAAAGTCACCGTACGTGCGGTGGCTTTTCGATTCTCTTTGAATTACCCTGCATGGGTTTGATCTTCAGCCACTCTTTACTTATAGACATTTGTTATTATGAATATTTGTTATTATGGATATTTGTTATTATGGATATTTGTTATTATAGATATTTGTTATTATAGATATTTGTTATTATGAATATTTGTTATTATGGATATTTGTTATTATAGATATTTGTTATTATGAATATTTGTTATTATAGATATTTGTTATTATGGATATTTGTTATTATGAATATTTGTTATTATAGATATTTGTTATTATAGATATTTGTTATTATGAATATTTGTTATTATAGATATTTGTTATTATGGATATTTGTTATTATGAATATTTGTTATTATAGATATTTGTTATTATGGATATTTGTTATTATAGATATTTGTTATTATAGATATTTGTTATTATGGATATTTGTTATTATGAATATTTGTTATTATGAATATTTGTTATTATAGATATTTGTTATTATGGATATTTGTTATTATAGATATTTGTTATTATGGATATTTGTTATTATGAATATTTGTTATTATAGATATTTGTTATTATGGATATTTGTTATTATGAATATTTGTTATTATAGATATTTGTTATTATAGATATTTGTTATTATGGATATTTGTTATTATGAATATTTGTTATTATAGATATTTGTTATTATGGATATTTGTTATTATGAATATTTGTTATTATGAATATTTGTTATTATAGATATTTGTTATTATGGATATTTGTTATTATGAATATTTGTTATTATGAATATTTGTTATTATAGATATTTGTTATTATGGATATTTGTTATTATGAATATTTGTTATTATAGATATTTGTTATTATGGATATTTGTTATTATGAATATTTGTTATTATAGATATTTGTTATTTGTTATTATGGATATTTGTTACGGGATCCTCCTGCTAAGAGGTGGACGTTTTGGAAGTAAAATGTGTAATAAAATAAAGTAAAACAATCTAGTGATGGCAGCGCAGGGTCGGCTTGTGGTTTATTCACTGGACAATATATTACATTTCCATTGGATTAGAAGCTTGTTGTTGTTGCATCGTTGTGCTTCATGGTCAGCATGTTCCAGCGCAAAAATAGACAAATGAGGAAACATCACTGCTCTATAACCATGGAACAAGACTGTGGAGATGCAGGTTCGATCCCAGCAAGAGCACCTCTCCAGTAAGTGTCCTTGGGCAAGACACCTAATGGTACAGACTCGCCACCCAGGACATACTGAAAACCAGAGAAATCTCAATATATCCTTCCTGCTAAAATACTTTCACAAAAAGACAAATTCATGGGTTTGATCTTCAGCTGCTCTTTACTTATAGACAATTCAATTCAGAGAAACAAACAAATTGGAGTAAAGTTATTTATAGACATTTGTTTATATGAGGAGATTTGGAAGTTTAATGTTTCCTGAAATTAATGGAGACGTATTTAAAAAGCAGAACCTCTACATGTAGCATGAACGTTTCACAACCTGATAGGACAGTGGTCTTCTTGTGGTTGATGGCTCCCTCTGCTGGATGAGCTGCGGTACTGCATGGAGGCTGCAATAGTGCTGCATGTCTCCACAGTACAGGGCGTTATACAGAGTTATTCAGAGGTGAAAATCAGGGGAACTGGCAGGAGATTTAGAAAGTGAGATAAATGGGAGAATTTTTCTGGTTTGTCTATTTTGACCTAGAATTTTCACTTCCCCAGTCATTCTCCTGACTATCACCTTTCTTCGAATAGACCTGATAGTGTATCGGCTGCAGTGTCTGAGTGCTGTATCTTTATGAACATTCTGGAGCCCATTTACAAACATTTGTATTAAATGAATTAATGTGTCTTCCTCCAGATTCCAGGCAGCTGATGGTTACAGTTACAAGTATTTATATAGCGCTAATAAATTCCGTAGCGCTGTACAATGGGAGACAGATTAACAAATCTACATACAAGTTAAACACACAGAACAGTAGGAGAGCAGACCCTGCTCAAGAGTTTACAATCTAAGAGGAGAGGGGTGACACACTAGGTGAGGATTAACCCCTTAGTGACCGGGCGGTTTTACACAAATCCGTCCTTTAGTGACCGCTGCTGTTTTTACGTTTCTGCGCTGTTAGTGTTTAGGTGAAATTTTCCTCTTACTCGTTTATTCGACCCACACATATTATACACCCTTTTTCCCGCCATTTAATGGACT
Organism: Leptobrachium leishanense; assembly: GCA_009667805.1. Taxonomy (NCBI): domain Eukaryota; kingdom Metazoa; phylum Chordata; class Amphibia; order Anura; family Megophryidae; genus Leptobrachium; species Leptobrachium leishanense. The sequence goes on along the minus strand of CM019063.1, from coordinate 29,834,896 downwards.
TTCTAGAAATACCATTATTTCCATCATATCGAATAATTTACTATAAAAAAAATATGAAATATGATGAAAAAAATGGTAAAAACACACTTTTTTGTAATTTAATCCCCAAAAGCTACAACCACCAATAAAGAGCCCGGCTAAATAGTTTCAAAATTTTATCCCGCGAATAGAAATACCCAATTTTTACATGTTTTTGCCTTTTAACCCTTTCACTGCTGAGCCAGTTCACCTATGTGCGCTGCGCTCATTCTGACCATTTTGTGCTAATTATTTTGAGATGAAAGCCTAGGTCCTATTTAATTAAACCCCCCCAGACAAAATTTTTTTTTAAAAAAACTCATTTTTTTATTTTATTTAATTTTTTTATTATTATTTTTTTATTTTATTTTTTATTTTTTTATTTTTTTTAAACCAAACCTGGTCATGTTTGGTATCACTGGAAAGGCCATGATCAGGCCTTTCAAATGATGTCAAATATGACCATCTAGCTGCCATGGATCGGGAGATAAAGGGATCCTTAGGATCCCCTTATCTCTACATGGCAGCTAGATGGTTAACTGGCCCACTGACATACTCACACATATGGTGAGGTTGTCAGTGGGTGGGGGGGACCTGGAGGCTAGGCTGACATCCAAGATGTCAGCCCCCCTCCAGGTTCGAATCGCGTTTTGGCGCCAATTCGCGCTAAAACGCGATCCGGCGGCAAAACGGTTAATGCTATACACCGCTGAAAAGGGGAGACTCTCCCCTTTTCAGCGGTGCAAAAAGCATCTCCCCAGCTTCAATGGTTGGGGAGATAGATGGCTCCGAAGGAGCCCCCCCTCCCCTCCATTGATTTGAATGGGGGCACCTGCTGATGACGTCACCACGCAGCGTGGTGACGTCATCAGCCTCGCCTGCTCATGTAAATCACATGGGCAGGCTTCCTCCCTGCCAGATCACCAAGGGATCCAGCGAGAGAGGTGAGTATCGGGCGGGAGCGGGATTTGGTGCCGCTGACGTACCCTGTATGTCCGCGGGTCTAAGGGAGACCTGTGGACAGGACGTACAGGGTACGTCAGGGGTCCTTAAGGGGTTAATAGAGAATATGAAGCAGTGGGGCTCACGTGGGCTGTGTGGGAAGGTGGTGCAAGAAATGAACCATGGAAGATCATGGAGTGAGCCAATAGGCTTCTCTAAAGTAATGTGGTTTCAGAGATTTCTAGAAGGACCGGAGAGACAGGGAGAGTCTGATGTTGCGGGGGAGGGAGTTCCATAAGGCGGGAGTTGGGGGTGCAGGTACGAGGAGACGATAACATCAGATCATTGGCCGTGCGAAGTGGTCGGGATGGGATGTACCTTCTAATAAGGGAGGAGATGTAGGCAGCGGCGCGGTTATGGAGAGCTTTGTATGTGACCAATATAATGAATCAGATTCTAAAGGAGACAGGAGCCAATGTAGAGATTGACAGAGGGGTGAGGTGTGAGAGGTGCAGGAGGTGAGGTGAGAGAGGTGCGAGGTGCGGCATGTGAGGTGATGTGAGGTATGGGATGTGAGGTGCGGGATGTGAGGTGCGGGATGTGAGGTGAAGTGCGGGATGGGAGGTATGGGATGTGAGGTGCGGGATTTGAGGTGAGGTGCAGGATGTGAGGTGCGGAATGTGAGGTGCGGAATGTGAGGTGCTGAATGTGAGGTGCGGGATGTGAGGTGCGGGATGTGAGGTGCGGGATGTGAGGTGGGGATGTGAGGTGCGTGAGTTCTGGTGAAGGAGTTGAGGTGCGAGAGGTGAGGTATGAGATGCAGGATGTGAGGTGTGAGAGGTGCAAGATGTGAGGTGTGAGAGGTGCAAGATGTGAGTGGTGCAAGAGGTGCGGGATGTGAGGTGTGAGAGGTGCAAGATGTGAGTGGTGCAAGGGGTGCGGGATGAGGTGCGAGAGGTGCAGGTGTTCATTACAGACTGCAGAGGCAGAATCTGGGATCTCTTAAGGCCAGAGAGAAGGAGGTTACAGTAGTTGAGGTGGGAGATAAGAGGGGCTTGGATGAGCATTTTAGCAGAGTCCTTATTACAAATGGGGAAGACGTGCAATGTTTTTTAGGTGGGAGTAGCAGGATTTGGTTAGTGACTGAATGTGAGGAGTAAAGGATAGATCGGAGTCGAAGAGGACAATGAGGCAACGAGCCTGAGAGGTAGAAGTAACGGTGGCACCATTCACCTGAAGGGAAATGGCTGCAGGAATGTTAGCTTTAGAGGGAGGGAAGATGAGAAGATCAGTTTTAGAGAAGTTAAGCTAAAAAAAGATATTCTCTTTTAACCTCCCTGGCGGTCCATATTTTATATGTCAGAATCAGTCCTATTTATTCTGGCCCCCTAGCGATATTAGTGTGGCTCGGGGGTTAACATTCAATACTGAAAGAGGTATCCCCGAGCCACACTCATGCCGATACTAGAGATGTGCATCGATTTTTGTTTTTGATTTTTTTTCCCCCGTTCGTTTCGGTTCGGGTCGTTTGGATTTTTTTAATTTTTCTTTTCGGATCGTTTGACGATTTTTATTTCGTAACAACTTTTTTCCCGTGATATCGGCCATTTTTGTGTTTTCGTATCGACCTTTATTTCATGATATCGGAAATTTTTGTGTTTTTCGGAATGTCTGTTCTCCTCGTTTAAGGCTAGGGACAGATGAGCGCATTTTCTGCGGCCACCGTCAAAATGTACGTCGATGCGTGCGCACGCATTTTTTCACGGAATACGCTTAAGTGGTCAGACGACCACAGTCGCAGGTACTCACCAACGCAATTCTAGGGAAATCCGGCTGTTTGAACGTTATGTAGGCCGCACACTAGCAGCGTCTGACGTCTCCTAATCACGCACACACGCTGCCATGCGGCCGCAGCGCACTCTGTACGTCTGTAGCAGCGGTTTCACGTTCTGAGAAAAATGCGTTCATTTGCCGGTTGCGTGGTGTCGGCGCACTTTTGTACGCACGTACTGCGTATATTGGCCGTCATTGGCCGTTATGTGCTGCTACTGCCGCCGTGATTTAGTGCGCCTGCACGCGCGTTCCGACTGCTCCACTCTGACCCTAGCCTCAAAGTGTCTATTCCTTTTGACTTAAAACTAATGGTTTTTCGGATGCGATAATTCTGTCAATACGGTAATTCTGCCGATTCTATCATTTTTTATTAAATAAAGATCCTTTTTTCTTATGAATATGCTTTGCACAACTTTATTTAATCATATTAAAATGGTATGAAAGAAACAAAAATGAACAAAACCATTTAAAAAACACAAAAATAAAATACTGACCCAAGTGGTCTGACTTTAAAGAAAATAACAGAACAAAAGGTTTTAAAACGGAAAGAAAGCTGAACAAAAATTATCAGAAGTAAAAAAAATTTTTTATTTAAAATGATAAAAAAATAAAAATTAATGCAGCATATGAATATACACACTGCTGGGAAGCGCCTCTCTGCAGTATAATTAATGCAGCATATGAATCCACACACTGCTGGGAAGCGCCTCTCTGCAGTATAATTAATGCAGCATATGAATCCACACACTGCTGGGAAGCGACTCTCTGCAGTATAATTAATGCAGCATATGAATCCACACACTGCTGGGAAGCGACTCTCTGCGGTATAATAATGCAGCATATGAATCCACACACTGCTGGGAAGCGCCTCTCTGCGGTATAATTAATGCAACATATGAATCCACACACTGCTGGGAAGCGCCTCTCTGCAGTATAATTAATGCAGCATATGAATCCACACACTGCTGGGAAGCACCTCTCTGCAATATAATTAATGCAGCATATGAATCCACACACTGCTGGGAAGCACCTCTCTGCAATATAATTAATGCAGCATATGAATCCACACACTGGTGGGAAGCACCTCTCTGCAGTATAATTAATGCAGCATATGAATCCACACACTGCTGGGAAGCACCTCTCTGCAGTATAATTAATGCAGCATATGAATCCACACACTGCTGGGAAGCTTCTCTCTGCGGTATAATTAATGCAGCATATGAATCCACACACTGCTGGGAAGTGCCTCACTGCAGTATAATTAATGCAGCATATGAATCCACACTGCTGGGAGCGCCTCTCTGCAGTATAATTAATGCAGCATATAAATCCACACACTGCTGGGAAGCGCCTCTCTGCGGTATAATTAATGCAGCATATGAATCCACACACTGCTGGGAAGCGCCTCACTGCGGTATAATTAATGCAGCATATGAATCCACACACTGCTGGGAAGCGCCTCACTGCAGTATAATTAATGCAGCATATGAATCCACACACTGCTGGGAAGCGCCTCACTGCAGTATAATTAATGCAGCATATGAATCCACACACTGCTGGGAAGCTCCTCTCTGCGGTATAATTAATGCAGCATATGAATCCACACACTTCTGGAAGCGCCTCTCTGCAGTATAATTAATGCAGCATAATGAATCCACCACTGCTGGAAGCGCCTCTCTGCAGTATAATTAATGCAGCATATAAATCCACACACTGCTGGAAGCGCCTCACTGCGGTATATAATTAATGCAGCATATGAATCCACACACTGCTGGGAAGCGCCTCACTGCGGTATAATTAATGCAGCATATGAATCCGCACACTGATGGAAGCGCCTCTCTGCAGTATAATTAATGCAACAATGAATCCAACACACTGCTGGGAAGCGCCTCTCGCAGTATAATTAATGCAGCATATGAATCCACAACACTGCTGGGAAGCGCCTCTCTGCAGTATAATTAATGCAGCATATGAATCCACACACTGCTGGAAGCGCCTCTCTGCAGTATAAATAGCAGCATATAAAATCACACACTGCTGGGAAGCGCCTCTCTGCAGTATAATTAATGCAGCATATGAATCCACACACTGCTGGAAGCGCCTCTCTGCGGTATAATAATGCAGCATATGAATCCCCACACTGCTGGGAAGCACCTCTCTGCAATATAATTAATGCAGCATATGAATCCACACACTGCTGGGAAGCACTCTCTGCAAATAATTAATGCAGCATATGAATCCACACACTGGTGGGAAGCACCTCTTGCAGTATAATTAATGCAGCATATGAATCCACACACTGCTGGAAGCACCTCTCTGCAGTATAATTAATGCAGCATATGATCCACACACTGCTGGAAGCTTCTCTCTGCGTATAATTAATGCAGCATATGAATCCACACACTGCTGGGAAGTGCCTCACTGCAGTATAATTAATGCAGCATATGAATCCACACACTGCTGGGAAGCGCCTCTCTGCAGTATAATTAATGCAGCATATAAATCCACACACTGCTGGGAAACGCCTCTCTGCGTATATATTAATGCAGCATATGAATCCACACACTGCTGGGAAGCGCCTCACTGCGGTATAATTAATGCAGCATATGAATCCACACACTGCTGGGAAAGCCTCACTGCAGTATAATTAATGCAGCATATGATAATCCACACACTGCTGGGAAGCGCCTCACTGCAGTATAATTAATGCAGCATATGAATCCACACACTGCTGGGAAGCTCCTCTCTGCGGTATATTAATGCAGCATATGAATCCACACACTTCTGGGAAGCGCCTCTCTGCAGTATAATTAATGCAAGCATATGAATCCACACACTGCTGGGAAGCGCCTCTCTGCAGTATAATTAATGCAGCATATAAATCCACACACTGCTGGGAAGCGCCTCACTGCGGTATAATTAATGCAGCATATGAATCCACACACTGCTGGGAAGCGCCTCACTGCGGTATAATTAATGCAGCATATGAATCCGCACACTGATGGGAAGCGCCTCTCTGCAGTATAATTAATGCAACATATGAATCCACACACTGCTGGGAAGCGCCTCTCTGCAGTATAATTAATGCAGCATATTGAATCCACACACTGCTGGAAGCGCCTCTCTGCAGTATAATTAATGCAGCATATGAATCCACACACTGCTGGGAAGCGCCTCACTGCAGTATAATTAATGCAGCATATGAATCCACACACTGCTGGGAAGCGCCTCTCTGCAGTATAATTAGTGCAGCATACGAATACACACACTGCTGGGAAGCGCCTCTCTGCAGTATAATTAATGCAGCATATGAAACCACACACTGCTTGGGAACACCTCTCTGCAGTATAATTAATGCAGCAATATGAATCCACACACTGCTGGGAAGCGCCTCACTGCAAGTATAATTAATGCAGCATATGAATCCACACACTGCTGGAAGCGCCTCTCTGCAGTATAATTAGTGCAGCAAATGAATACACACACTGCTGGGAAGCGCCTCTCTGCAGTATAATTAATGCAGCATATGAATCCACACACTGCTGGGAAGCGCCTCTCTGCAGTATAATTAATGCAGCATATGAATCCATACACTGCTGGGAAGCGCCTCTCTGCAGTATAATTAGTGCAGCATATGAATACACACACTGCTGGGAAGCGCCTCTCTGCGGTATAATAATGCAGCATATGAATCCACACACTGCTGGGAAGCGCCTCTCTGCGGTATAATTAATGCAGCATATGAATCCACACACTGCTGGGAAGCGCCTCTCTGCAGTATAATTAATGCAGCATATGAATCCACACACTGCTGGGAAGCGCCTCTCTGCAGTATAATTAATGCAGCATATGAATCCACACACTGCTGGGAAGCGCCTCTCTGCAGTATAATTAATGCAGCATTATGAATCCACACACGGCTGGAAGCGCCTCTCTGCAGTATAATTAATGCAGCATATGAATCCACACACTGCTGGGAAGCGCCTCTCTGCAGTATAATTAATGCAGCATATGAATCCACACACTGCTGGGAAGCGCCTCTCTGCAGTATAATTAGTGCAGCATATGATATACACACACTGCTGGGAAGCGCCTCTCTGCATTATAATTAGTGCAGCATATGAATACACACACTGCTGGGAAGCGCCTCTCTGCAGTATAATTAATGCAGCATATGAATCCACACACTGCTGGGAAGCGCTCTCTGCAGTATAATTAATGCAGCATATGAATCCACACACTGCTGGAAGCGCCTCTCTGCGGTATAATTAATGCAGCATATGAATCCACACACTGCTGGAAGCGCCTCTCTGCGGTATAATTAATGCAGCATATGAATCCACACAGCGGGAAGCGCCTCTCTGCAGTATAATTAATGCAGCATATGAATCCACACACTGCTGGGAAGCGCCTCTCTGCAGTATAATTAATGCAGCATATGAATCCACACACTGCTGGGAAGCGCCTCTCTGCAGTATAATTAATGCAGCATATGAATCCACACACGGCTGGGAAGCGCCTCTCTGCAGTATAATTAATGCAGCATATGAATCCACACACTGCTGGAAGCGCCTCTCTGCAGTATAATTAATGCAGCATATGAATCCACCACACGGCTGGGAAGCGCCTCTCTGCAGTATATAATTAGTGCAGCATAATACACACACTGCTGGGAAGCGCCTCTCTGCAGTATAATTAGTGCAGCATATGAATCCACACACGGCTGGGAAGCGCCTCTCTGCAGTATAATTAGTGCAGCATATGAATACACACACTGCTGGGAAGCGCCTCTCTGCAGTATAATTAATGCAGCATATGAATCCACACACTGCTGGGAAGCGCCTCTCTGCAGTTAATTAGTGCAGCATATGAATACACACACTGCTGGGAAGCGCCTCTCTGCAGTATAATAATGCAGCATATGAATCCAACACACTGCTGGGAAGCGCCTCTCTGCGGTATAATTAATGCAGCATATGAATCCACACACTGCTGGGAAGCGCCTCTCTGCAGTATAATTAATGCAGCATATGAATCCACACACTGCTGGGAAGCGCCTCTCTGCAGTATATAAATGCAGCATATGAATCCACACACTGCTGGGAAGCGCCTCTCTGCAGTATAATTAATGCAGCATATGAATCCACACACGGCTGGGAAGCACCTCTCTCTGCAGTATAATTAATACAGCATATTAATCCACACACTGCTGGGAAGCACCTTTTTTTCAAACACTTATCAGCCTGCAAGTAACATTTCTGCAATCACAACATAGGTATCCAGATCTCCACACGATGGCCACCATCACATTCTGAAATATTGTATCATCGCAATTGTATTTTGTGTCTGCATGTATTAATTTATGGCTGATTATCCTCTAAATTGCCGCATTTTTAGATAGAATATGTAGCTAGTGTTTCACTAGTGCCCCCCCATTACAAAGGCCTCTTACACTTACCTGAACTAATTTCCTTTTCACACAGAAAGACAAGGACAAACTTCTTTCAAACACTGATCAGCCTCTACCCCCCCCCCCCGGACCGGCCTCTAATTTCAGGCATCCTTTCCAGCTGTCTACCACTTCCCTCTAATTACTCTTACTAATCCCAGGCTTCTGGCCTCTCCCATGCAAGCTCTGCAGTGTTTTTCTGTCAATAGCTCCCCCTCCCCTCTGCTGGAATTAGGGAAGTGCAAGGTCCACATACTGCTGCACAATGCGCTCCCTGTCTCTTCTACTCTTTTACTCTGCATTCATCCTAAAATGGAACTCCTGCCTCTGTACCACCAATCCCTCCATTATCCACATCTGTCCATCTCGTGTAAGACATTCCTATACAGGGAAGTCTCCCACCCAACTCACTAATACACATCACTGCCTCAACCAGTCCATCGCTCTCACCTTGCAGTCCATCACGCTCACATTGCAGTCCTCTTCTCTTGTTTCCACCCCCAACCCTTCTAGATTGTGAGTTCCCACGGGAATAGGGCCCTCGTTTCCTCATGTATCAGTGTATCAATTGTTGTCCAATATATTGTAACCCTGTCTATGTCATACACATTGTTCAGCGCTGCGGAATATGATAGCACTTTATAAATAAAGTATAATAATAATAGTAAAAAAAGCGCCTCTCTGTGGTTTAATTAATGTATACGTCTCTGTTATATGTATATGTATCCTGACTGTATATTATAACTTAAAATGCAATAAAATTAGAATTTTCAATAATTTACAAGGTGTAAAGTGTTTTTTTTATCACATTTTACCATGCGAGCGTTTACGGTTATATTTTGTATGAGTTGCGCTTGTTAAAAAAATTAGAGTTGGGGGACTTGTTAGATACATTTTTTGGGGGAAAATTACATGATTTTTAACAAACGCAACCCATACAAAAATCATTAGTTCAGCATCATTGTTCACATTATAATTGAAATGTGAAAAATATTGCTGCATTAGCAAAACAAAAAACAAAACCTCTTTTTTAAAATTTATTTTTTAATATTTGTTATTTAATTCTTTATTTTTTTTATATTTTTCCTTAACTATTAACATGATCAGGTTTGATATGCTTGGAAAGGCCATGATCTGGCCGATCCAACGATTCCAAACATTAATCCCTAGCTGCCACGGATCGGGAGATAGGGGGTTACATTGAACCCCCTATCTCCACCATTGGTGGCAACTAGGGGTTAACTCCAGAACTATCTCTATCCGACGTCCTGATGTAAAACATCGGGACTTTGGATAGATTTTGACTATTTTTTTTCACTTCATATAGTTGAAATCTATCCAAAGTCCCGATGTTTCACATCGGGACTTTGAATAGAGTAAGTCCGTCTGTTAAAAACTTAAGCATTCTGAGTTTTAAACATCAGCACCCTGAACAGCAACAGGATGGTGCTGTCCAGCGTGCTGATCTTTAAAACTCAGTATGCTTAGGTGTTTAACAGCTTGTGTATGGATTTACATCCCAGCTCTTAAAATCTTTTGGACTGCATTTCAAAGACTACTGGTTGATTAAGGCTAGGGTCAGAGTGGGGCAGTCGGAACGCGCGTGCAGGCGCACTAAATCACGGCGGCAGTAGCAGCACATAACGGCCAATGACGGCCAATATACGCAGTACGTGCGTACAAAAGTGCGCCGACACCACGCAACCGGCAAATGAACGCATTTTTCTCAGAACGTGAAACCGCTGCTACAGACGTACAGAGTGCGCTGCGGCCGCATGGCAGCGTGTGTGCGTGATTAGGAGACGTCAGACGCTGCTAGTGTGCGGCCTACATAACGTTCAAACAGCCGGATTTCCCTAGAATTGCGTTGGTGAGTACCTGCGACTGTGAAAGATGTCTGGACCAGAGATGGACGTCGAGAGGCTCATCAGCGCTGTGGGGGAGCATCCAGGGATCTGGGATACGGCCTGTGAGAGGTATAAGGACAAGGGGAAGAAGGCGAGCGCATGGGTCGAGGTGTCCCGTCAGGTGTACCCGGATTATGATATGTGGTCCGAGAAAGAGCAGCACATACAGAGTGAGTATAATATTATTTAATTCATAATCCCATAAATGTAAATCACAATAATAATAATAAACAAACAAATGTAATCATTGATGTGAAACTCAAATGCTCCCCAGCTGCCAGGGCACCTCACCTGCATCACTGATGAAATAATTAGATACAGCAACAGGTATCGCGATGCTCTATCTATTCACAGCTATGATGTCATAGTTCACATCATCCTCAAGACCGACAACTGTGAGGGTATCGTCAAAATTAAAACCATCCCTGGCCCGCACATAGTTATGTAGAATGCAACAGCATTTCACTATGTCCACACAGAAGTCCACATTTACATCCAGCGGTCTATGTAGAATCCTCCACTTGTTGGTCAGTATGCCAAAGGTACACTCCACATACCGTCTCGCCCGCGACAGCCTATAATTAAACACCCGCTTCTTCACAGTCAGGTGTGTCCCTGAGTAGGGCCGTAGGAGGTGTGTGGATAGGCCGAATGCTTCGTCACCCACGAAGGCATAGGGGACTGCCACGTCACTGCCAGGCAATGGTGCGGGTCTGGGGATGTTCAGGGACCACTCTCAATTTCATTCCACAGTGTGGAGTTCCTGAACAATGTGGAGTCAGAGTCCTTGCCGTATGAACCGACATCCACATACACAAAATTATAGTTGGCATCTGCCACCGCCAGTAGGCCTATAGAAAAGTAATGTTTATAATTCTGATACAGTGAGCCACTGTGCGGTGGCTTCACTATGCGGACATGTTTGCCATCCACGGCTCCCAGGCAGTTTGGAAAGTTGGCTCTCTCCCAGAATCCTGCTGCAATTTCCAGACATGCCGTATGTGTCGGTCTTGGCACACATTCGCCCTTCATGGTTTCCCATATTGTTTGGCACACCTTGCGGACGATCTCACCAGCTGTTGATCTGCCAACGCGGAAGCTATAATGCAGATCCTTCAAACTGCACCCACTAGCGAGATACCTAGAAGACAAAACAAAAATGTTTGAATATGATCACATACCATGAACACAAGCTAATGTCACTCTCATCATGTTTTTCAGCACAAGAGGCGATGAACAAATGGCGCACAGTACGCGACAACTACATGCGCGTCCAGAAGAAGCAGGCCATGGCTGCGCACTCTGGAGCTGGTGCGAAAAAGGTCCGTGGGTACATATATGCCGAGCAACTATCGTTCCTCCGCAGGACCCAGGAGCCGCACAGGAGTGTCAGCAGCATGGACCAGCCATCGACCTCCGCACACAGGTACAACAAATGGTGCCAGGAGGTTCTGCCAGCTGCCAGGAGGAGGAGAACCGGGGGTGCTGAGTCGCAAATGGAGGAGGATTCGGAGACACCACAGGTGGCAAGTACCGCAACAACGATCAGCACCAGACCTGGCCAGAAGAGAAGGGCACAAGCTGCAGACCTGGAGCAGGCCATGGTCACCTTCATGGAGGCTCAGACCAACCATCCACACCAACGCTGCATGATTGCGGACTCCGTGGACATGTCTTTCTTCAATGCATGTATGCTCCTCCTCAACAAGATGAGCGAGGCTGAGAAGATGGAGTACCGGCACAGATCTCTGGCAATATTGGAGGACATCCTTTCCCGTCCCCATCACGTAGCCGCCTACCATGCTGTGCCACAATCCACCAATGCCAGTGGATCTTCCGTCTCCAGTGAGGTGCTGTCCACCCGCCCAGCCATGCCCCCTGGAGCCAGGCCACACACAGAGTCGGGGTCCAGCTGTAGCCACACCACCGGCCCTCATGACCCAGATGCTCGGCGGTATCAGCAACTGTGATACATGTCATAAATATGTTTTATTTTTGTTTGTTATGTGTTATTTGTTTTGATGTTTTATATATCCTGACCTTCAGTTAACGAGTTTTAATATATGTCCAGAATATATTACTGTTATTTTATTTCATATTATATTATTATTTTTCTACATTGTTGTCGGAGTCATTTATGATTATGTACGTGTGATGTGATGCCCATGTGTGTGTGTGTGTGCATGTAACAGTGGGCATGTGACTACAGACATGATGCACTCATGTCAGGTGACTGGCAGCGATGTCATGTATGCAGGTGTGTGACAGTACGTACCTCAAAGTGATGACTATCATCTCCTCCGGTGGTATGGCGGCCCGCATGTTGGTGTCCCTCTTGGTCAGCGGCTCCCGTACCCGCGACAACAGTTCATCAAAGGAGGCGATGGACATCCGCATGTAGTTGAAGAACTTCACGGGGTCCCTCTCTCGCAGTGGCCTGTACAGCGTCACGAAGTGTCCATGCGTCGGTCTGGCAGCGTTGATTTCATGAACCCAGGTTCGCCGCTTTCTCTTCCTCTTAAGGTACAGGTACCCCATCGCACCAAACACAAAGACGTGTGCAGGATCCATCTTTGAAAAACGCCACCATCCCCAAAATGGCTTTTTATAACCCTTGCCCTTATTTTTTCATTTCTCAATTGATTAGATTCATCTGATTTTTCTCTTTTTTTTACCCCACCGTCATGAAATACGTCCAGAATTGCGCATTGTCTGACCACTTAAGCGTATTCCGTGAAAAAATGCGTGCGCACGCATCGACGTACATTTTTGACGGTGGCCGCAGAAAATGCGCTCATCTGTCCCTAGCCTAAAGCCCTATAGCACCGAAGTAAAAGTCAATTTTAAAAAGAAGTGTCACTTTAATTAGCTCTTGTATCCTTATTACCATATGTCACTTTAAAAACTTAAGCATTCTGAGTTTTAAAGATCAGCACGCTGGACAGCACCATCCTGTTGCTGTCCAGGGTGCTGATCTTTAAAACTCAGAATGCTTAAGTTTTTAACGGACGGACTTACTCTATTCAAAGTCCCGATGTGAAACATCGGGACTTTGGATAGATTTCAACTATATTTTTTTTCACTTCGGATAGTCAATCTATCCAAAGTCCCGATGTTTCACATCGGGACTTTGAATAGAGTAAGTCCGTCCGTTAAAAAAACTTAAGCATTCTGAGTTTTAAAGATCAGCACCCTGGACAGCAACAGCGTGCTGATCTTTAAAACTCAGAATGCTTACGTTTTTAACAGACGGACTTACTCTATTCAAAGTCCTGATGTTAAAAAAACGAATCTGTCCGAAACTAAATGCACATCCCTAGCCGATACTTACTGTCCCTGCGCTCCCTTGCTGTCCCCGCAGTCACACTGCAGCCGATCGCGACGTCACACTTCCTGGTTCACTCCTCTCGAGAAGACTTTGCGAGCGGCTGGAGGAGAATGCGGGGATCAGCGAGGGAGTGCAGGACATGTAAGTATCCAGCCTGAGTGTGGCTCGGGGATACCGCTTTCAGTACAAAAAGTTAACCCCGAGCCAAACTCAGAAAACCATCAGGGAGGTTAATATAATGAATCCTTTGGGAATCACCTTTTAACCCTTTCGCTGCTGAGCCTTTTCACACCTCTGTGCTGAGCTCATTTTTACCGGTTTCGCTCATCATGTTTAAATGCGATTTTAAGTCATATTTTATTATATGACCCAGACATATTATATATCGTTCTTTCCGGGAGACTCAGCAGATTCATAATATATCATTTTTATATGTATACCTCGTGTCCTGTCTGTATATTATAACAAAAAATGCAATAAAATTTTAATTTTCAATAATTTACAACGTGTAAAGTGTTTTTTTTCACATTTTAACATGCGAGCATTTGCGGTTATATTTTCTATGGGGTGCGCTTGTTAAAAAAAATTGAAACAGGGAATCATTACTTTTTTTGTGGAAAATTACGTGTTTTTTGGCAAACGCCCCCATAGAAAAAATCGTTAATGCAGCATCATTGTTCACATTATAATTGAAATGGGAACAATATTACTGCACTAATAAAAACAAAAAAAATATATATTTTTTTTACATTTTTTATTTTATTTTTTTAATTTTATTTTAAATTTTGTTTTTAAACTGTACATGGTCATATTGTACACGCTCTGGCTGTTCCAATGATATCAAACTTTAATGCCTAGCTGTCACGGATCGGGAGATAGGGGGTTCATTGGAACCCCCTATCTCCACCATAGGTGGCAGCAAGGGGTTAATTGCGGGACTGGCACCATCACGTTATGTGCGATGATGCCAGTCGTTAGGGGGATATCCCGGAAGCTTGGCCGACATCCAAGATGTCGGCCAGCTCCGGGAGGGGACAGCGATATGGCGCATGTTAGCGCCATATCGCGATCCAGGCCCCTACAGGTTAAAGACAGCCGCTACTTGGAACGGCAGGCTGTGCCCTTCCAAGTGGTGCCTGTCTTTACTCGCTGGCCCGCACAGATGGGGAGGGGGAGAGGTCCGAGGGACCCCCCCCTTCAGGCACCTTCCCCGCAATGGAAAGGGGGTGCCTGAAATATCCGTCATCGCGCAGGCGCGATGACGTCTATTGTGCCCGCCAGCGTCCCGGAGGCTGGGCTGACATAGAGGATGTCAGCCCGCACCAGGGGGCCGCTGCGATGGGACGGAATCACGGCCGATCGCCGCTGCTAAGGAAGGACGCGCTCAGCATGTCCTCCGCATCGAAGTGGCCATGCGGCAGGACGCACTGAGCGCGTCCGTCGCATGGAAAGGGTTAAAAACTGTCACATTAAATAATCAAAAAACAGGTAATTTTGATAAAATTCCAGTTCAATTCAGTGTACTGTGAATATATTAATCGATGTTTCTCTATGTGACAGTTCCGGAGCCATAATCACATTGAAATGCAGGAACAGACAGCTTTGTGAACAGATACATTGCTCTTATGGTTCGGTGCAATTGGGACGTTAATGATAAGTGTAGATGAACATTAGGGGATTTGCTCATTAGTTTTATGATTTCACTTTATGCTTTATTTCATTTCTATAATTATTCACTTAATATTCTGTAATAACAAATGTCTATAAGTAAAGAGCAGCTGAAAGCACAGATGGGGATTGAACCCATGATCTTTGGTTTACGAGACCAACGCCTTACCACTTGGCCACTGCGCCTTCTGTTTAAATATGTATGAATTGGCCATTTGTATTTGCCATACACATTTTATGTGTATTTTGCATCATTTGTCTATTTTTGCACCGGAACATGCTGACCATGAACCACAACAAGAAGATTCTAATGTAGTTTAACCCCTAAGGGACCACGGACGTACCATGTACATCATGGCCACGGGTCTCCCTTAGACCCGCGGATGTACATGGTGCGTCAGAGTCCCCTGACCTCCCTCCCGCTCAATACTTGCCCTCCTTGCTGGGCTCCCATGGTGGAATGGCAAGCTGGAAGCCTGCCCTGCCTCTTCAGAGGTCCTGGCTGGCATGATGACATCATCACCCTCGGCGCCTGCTGCAAAGGTTTGTTGTAAAAATAATTTTTTAAAAGAATAAAATAAATTAAGAAAGATGTTAAAAACTATATATTAATTTTTATTTTTTTTAAAAAATTGTCTGGGGGGGTTTACTAAAATAGTACCTATGCTGGCATTTAAAAATTATGACCATAAAACGGTCAAAATGAGCTCAGCGCACAGAGGTGAAATGGCTCAGCAGTGAAGGGGTTAAAACGCAAAAACCATGTAGGAATAGGATATTTCTATTCTCGGGACAACATTTTGAAACTATTTAGCCGGGGTCTTTTTTGGCGGCTTTATATTTTGGAGATTAAATTTGAAAAAAGTGTGTTTTTTCAATAGTTTTCATCACATTTCATATTTTGTTTTATAGTAAATTATACGATATGATGGAAATAATGGAATATTTAGAAAGTCCATTTAATGGAGGGAAAAACGGTATATAATATGTGTGGGTTGCATAAATAAGAGGAAAATTTGACCTAAACATAAACAGCGCAGAAACGTAAAAACAGCAGCGGGCACTAAAGGATGGATTTTTGTAAAACCGCCCGGTCACTATGGGGTTAAATCTAATATATTGTGAAGTGTATAAAGCACAAGCAGACCCTGCGCTGCCGTCACTAGATTAAAAGATTCTCATGGTTTAGATTTAAAGCTGACATTTAGAAATTCCTCCCTTTCAGCATTATTTATCAGACTGAGAGTTGGATATATTCTGAGTGGGGTCACATGGACTTGAGCTTTTCCTATCATCTAATGATCATGGGACAGTGATCTAGTGATGGCAGCGCAGGGTCTGCTTGTACTTTATACATGTCACAATATATTAGATTTCCACCACATTAGAATCTTGATGTTGCCTCGTTGTGGTTCATGGCCAGCGCAAAAATAAACAATAGAGGTAAAATAGAGACAAAATGGCAAATGCAAACTCACTTCTGCAAAAGGCGCAGTGGCCAAGTGGTAAGGCGTTGGTCTTGTAAACCAAAGATCATGGGTTCAATCCCCATCTGTGCCTTCAGCTGCTCTTTACTTATAGACGTTTGTTATTACAGAATATTAAGTGAATAATTATAGAAATGAAATAAAGCATAAAGTGAAATCATAAAACTAATGAGCAAATCCCCTAATGTTCATCTACACTTATCATTAACGTCCCAATCGCACTGAACCATAGGAGGATTCCGGGCGGTGGCGCACCCTAGTGGTGGTCTACTAAAACATCATATTAAACAAGTGTGAGATCAGAAGCTGCAAATTTGCAACAAAAAAAGGGCCACATTACAATCTTGTTGCTAACGGTAGCGATCACCTGCGTGAGCATTAACGTTAGCCGCGGTATCTACCGCATTTTACAATCCAAGCGCAAATGGTTTAAGTAACCCGTTAGCGTTTGGTATCTTGCGCTGCGCGAGGTGTCACTATACTTTGTGCTCCCTATACTTAACATGGGGAGCGCAAAGTGTTAATCAACGCTGGATTACAATGTCCCAAAGCTGATTAACGCCTGGCTCTGGTCAGCGGAAAGGTAACCACAGCCAGGACTTGGTGCTAACGGATTCCGCTTCTGCACAATCCCTTAACTCCAGCCTTAACAATAAAAAACAGAATCGCATACTCACCTCCTGTCCCGCGGCGAGGACCGCGACTCCAACCGCCTCCTCCATCCGGCTGGAGCAGGGAAAGACTGGGGGAAAAAGTCCTCGCGAGGCGAGGT
Source organism: Leptobrachium leishanense (assembly GCA_009667805.1). NCBI lineage: Eukaryota > Metazoa > Chordata > Amphibia > Anura > Megophryidae > Leptobrachium > Leptobrachium leishanense. Next base: position 29,817,492 of record CM019063.1, on the reverse strand, counting down.
CCGGCTGGTCATGTGACCGGCAGGGGAGAAACTCAATGGAGTCCTATGGACTCCATCAAGTGGATGCTCGCGGCTGCACTCAGTGCTGCAGCGAGCATCGCGGGGCAGTAGCGCCCGCAAACAAGTCAGGCAGCATTTTTTGCGCCTGCATCGTAATCCAGCGTTAAAACGCGGGCACAAGGGGGGAAATTGCGGGCACAGTTTTTCCCCCTTGTACCCGTGTTTTAACGCTAGGATCGTAATGTGGCCCAAACCGTGTAGTGACAAAATCTGATCTAGAATAGGTTTCTCCACCAAATGAAAGCACGTTAAGACTCGGGATACTTTCCCTCCTCGATGGATTTTCTGTGGTGGCTCGTCTTGTTAGAAGTTTTTCTCCCAGACAATATAATCCAGATAACAAACAGCATAAAGACTGAAACCAGGCAGCAAGATGTAGAAGAATATATATATATACACCGTATTTTTCGCTCCATAAGACGCACCTAGTTTTTAGAGGAGGAAAACCAGGAAAATAAATATTCTGAAATCAAATAGTGTAATAATGGATATACTGTCCCCCAGCACATGGATGTGCCTCCGCTCACCTGTCGCCGCCGCGTTAGGCTCCCTCTTAGCGTGCGTCCGGCGGCAGGAAGCTTGGGCACTCGCCTGGGGGAGCCACGTGACTGCGATCTCGCTCATGCATTCGCTCCATAAGACGCATCCACTTTTCCCCCCACTTTTTGGGGGGAGAAAAGTGCGTCTTATGGAGCGAAAAATACGGTATATATATAGTACAGGAGGGGTGGGGTTGCGCCTATTCCCCGATGGGGCGGCTGCAACCACCAAATGTATCCAGCCAGTGGCGTAACCATGGGTTATGGGGGCCCGGGGCAGAAATTATCACCCCCCCATTATATAAACATTTTCTCTGGAATTATATCCACAGGCACAGGACCCCCAGAATTATACCCACAGGCACAGGACCCCCAGAATTATATCCACAGGCACAGGACCCCCAGAATTATACCCACAGGCACAGGACCCTCAGAATTATACCCACAGGCACAGGACCCTCAGAATTATACCCACAGGCACAGGACCCCAGAATTATACCCACAGGCACAGGACCCTCAGAATATACCCACAGGCACAGGACCCCCAGAATATATCCACAGGCACAGGACCCCCAGAATTATACCCACAGGCACAGGACCCTCAGAATTAACCCACAGGCACAGGACCCCCAGAATTATATCCACAGGCACAGGACCCCCAGAATATATACCCACAGGCACAGGACCCTCAGAATTATACCCACAGGCACAGGACCCTCAGAATTATACCCACAGGCACAGGACCCCCAGAATTATATCCACAGGCACAGGACCCCCAGAATTATACCCACAGGCACAGGACCCTCAGAATTATACCCACAGGCACAGGACCCCAGAATTATACCCACAGGCACAGGACCCCAGAATTATATCCACAGGCACAGGACCCCCAGAATTATATCCACAGGCACAGGACCCCCAGAATTATACCCACAGGCACAGGACCCCCAGAATTATATCCACAGGCACAGGACCCCCAGAATTATACCCACAGGCACAGGACCCCCAGAATTATACCCACAGGCACAGGACCCCCATCTGGATTATATTGTCTGGGAGAAAAACTTCTAACAAGACGAGCCGCCACAGAAAATCCATCGAGGAGGAAAAGTATCCCGAGTCTTAACGTGCTTTCATTTGGTGGAGAAACCTATTCTAGATCAGATTTTGTCACTACACGGCTTATTTTTTGCAGAATTGCTGCTACTGATCACACGCGTTTAATATGATGTTTCAGTAGATCACCACTAGGGAGCGCCAGCGCCCGGAATCTTCTCTCGCTTTGATTCTATTGTGTTCTTTGAGGTATGTGGACACTTTGTATTCCCGCGGCAGCACACACACGCATACAGGTTTCCAGTATCACTTCCTAACATACAAAGCGCTGCCTCCACATTTACATTCTCTGCACCGAACCGTAAGAGCAACGTGTCTGTTCACAAAGCTGTCTGTCACTGTGATCATGGCGCCGAACCATAAGAGCAACGTGTCTAGGCTAGCATTTGACACGGTTGATCACCTTCTCCGGCTTCTCACGCCGCGTCACCTTGGCCTCTCACACAGTTCTCTTCTTATCTCTCTCTTCGCTCCTACAGTGTCTCCTCCTCTGGTGCCTCTTCACCACCGGTTCCTCTCTCAGGGTGCCTCAAGGCTCTGTCTTGGGTCCCCTACTCTTCTCAATCTATACTGCCTTTATGGGTAACCTCATTTCTTCACATGGACAGGGCCGGCGCTGCCGCTAGGAGCTCGCCTAGAGCGCAGGGCCGCCTAGAGCGCAGCTGAGAACCCCACACTCACACATGGCTGGGTATGATGGGTCTCTCCGCCGGCCGCTGCGCGCTTGTTCTGGCCTCTGGGCGCAGCTTGATCATGCAAGACAGCTCGAGATGCTGTCCAATAGAGAGTGAGGGAAGCGGGGATAACCCCACCCCCTCAGCATGGACAGCCACCGCGAGCTGTCTTCCATGATCAAGCTGCGCCCAGAGCAAGTGCGCAGCGTGATAGAGCGGCGTGACAGCGGCCGGCGGAGATCATACCCAGCCATGTGTGAGCTACTTACTAGGGCAGTATATACCCATGTGTGAGCTACTTACTGGGGCAGTATATACCTGTGTGTGAGCTACTTACTGGGGCAGTATATACCCGTGTGTGAGCTACTTACTGGGGCAGTATATACCCGTGTGTGAGCTACTTACTGGGGCAGTATATACCCGTGTGTGAGCTACTTACTGGGGCAGTATATACCCGTGTGTGAGCTACTTACTGGGGCAGTATATACCCGTGTGTGAGCTACTTACTGGGCAGTATATACCCGTGTGTGAGCTACTTACTGGGCAGTATATACCCGTGTGTGAGCTACTTACTGGGGCAGTATATACCCGTGTGTGAGCTACTTACTGGGGCAGTATATACCCGTGTGAGCTACTTACTGGGGCAGTATATACCCGTGTGAGAGCTACTTACTAGGGCAGTATATACCCATGTGTGAGCTACTTACTAGGGCAGTATATACCCGTGTGTGAGCTACTTACTGGGGCAGTATATACCCGTGTGTGAGCTACTTACTGGGGCAGTATATACCCGTGTGTGAGCTACTTACTAGGGCAGTATATACCCATGTGTGAGCTACTTACTGGGGCAGTATATACCCGTGTGTGAGCTACTTACTGGGGCAGTATATACCCGTGTGTGAGCTACTTACTAGGGCAGTATATACCCGTGTGAGCTACTTACTAGGGCAGTATATACCCATGTGTGAGCTACTTACTGGGGCAGTATATACCCGTGTGTGAGCTACTTACTAGGGCAGTATATACCCGTGTGTGAGCTACTTACTGGGGCAGTATATACCCATGTGTGAGCTACTTACTGGGGCAGTATATACCCGTGTGTGAGCTACTTACTAGGCAGTATATACCCGTGTGTGAGCTACTTACTGGGGCAATATACCCGTGTGTGAGCTACTTACTGGGGCAGTATATACCCGTGTGTGAGCTACTTACTGGGGCAGTATATACCCGTGTGTGAGCTACTTACTGGGGCAGTATATACCCGTGTGTGAGCTACTTACTAGGGCAGTATATACCCATGTGTGAGCTACTTACTGGGGCAGTATATACCCGTGTGTGAGCTACTTACTGGGGCAGTATATACCCGTGTGTGAGCTACTTACTGGGGCAGTATATACCCGTGTGTGAGCTACTTACTAGGGCAGTATATACCCGTGTGTGAGCTACTTACTGGGGCAGTATATACCCGTGTGTGAGCTACTTACTGGGGCAGTATATACCCGTGTGTGAGCTACTTACTAGGGCAGTATATACCCATGTGTGAGCTACTTACTGGGGCAGTATATACCCATGTGTGAGCTACTTACTAGGGCAGTATATACCCATGTGTGAGCTACTTACTAGGGCAGTATATACCCATGTGTGAGCTACTTACTAGGGCAGTATATACCCGTGTGTGAGCGCTGTGATACGCTCATACATGCTGATGTCATGGGTTTTTTTTGGGGGGGGGCGCAAGAAGCTGGTCTGGCCTAGGGCGCAATATAGCCTAGCACCGGCCCTGCCCATGGACTCCAATATTTACTTCAGAGAATCCTATCAACTTACTCGAGTCCTTCAAGAAGTCTCTGAAAACACATTACTTTACAGACGCCCATCAGCTCACTCCCTAATCCCCCTGTTCATCTTACTAACAGGGTTATTCAAAGAGAGCAGATCTGGCCCCGAAATGTAACCGGGCACTGAAATTCAGCGTACGGTTACCTTTCCTGGCCAGAGAGCAGGCAATTCGCCAAATCCTGGCGAATTGCCTGCACATACGGTGCCTGTTCGAGGGCAGTGAAATCCCCATGAAAAAGCACTGCTTCGTCTATTCAGAGAACACAAACCAGCAGTGAAAGGTTCCTCTAATGCCCTGCCATTCGGTGGTTTAATTCGGCAGGTTTATACAGGAGAATCCCATAGGCTTCAATGTTAAAAATATTCCCGTTTTAATTCAATATCTAATAAACCGTTTATTATAAAATTCTGCAGCAAAAAGTCTCTTTGATTTATTTTGTAGAATCTTTTGGCAAACTTTTTTTTTTAAATTGTTTTCTTTTTTCTGTATCAGCCCTTTTTATTATCATTCATTGGATTTTATGTAAATTCCAGACATTTTCATTCAGTAGTTTTTTTTGCAAACCGCGTTTCAATTCTCAAACTTTCAAGCGTATTGTTTCTTTGCTCCCCCCCCCACCTCATTCGTCTGCGTGTCGGCTTTTTCTGGCAGCTGCTCTGCTCTGTGATCGGCGGCTGCTCGGGTTTCTCTGGTGTGGTTAATCCAGCTGTTTTGGTGAGTGCTCGGCCGGTGGTTGGTGAGTTTTCCCGTGGAGTACGGAGGGACCTGCGGTGCTTGCTGAATACACCGCGGGGTCGGCGAACTAGGATCGCCCCGAAGTGCAGGGAATGAAAAGTCATCGAATGAATAACCCTGTAAATCTTCCCACCCAGCCCACATGCACCCCGTTAGATTGTAAGCTCTGGGGCAGGGTCCCCTCTCCTACGGTTATGTGTAACGTGTATGTATATTGTTCTGTCTCTCCCATTGTACAGCGCTACAGAACTTGTTGGCACTTTTTAAAAACTTGTAAATGTAATTGTTTGTCTGTTACATACATGCACTATTTTATATACTTTTTGGAATTGTGGTTTTTTTTAAATTAAATTTAAAAAATTTAAAAGGCATTTTAACCCTTTCGCTGCCATTTCACCTCCGTGTGCTGAGCTCATTTCAATCTACAGCGTGTAAAGTGCTTCCCCCCCCCCATTTTTATCCGAACCTTTGCGGTTATGTTTTCTATGGGGTGCCCTTGTTACATTTTTTTTGGGGGGAGGATTACGTGATTTTTTAGCAAACGCAACGGCTCTGGTCCACCTTCAACACCCTCCTCCACCCACCCGCACCTCCCCCCTCATCTGCCTTCAACGCTCAAGACCTGGCAGATTTCTTCCTCAGTAAATCTCTAACTATCAGAAGCAACATCCCAACACAAGATAGTTATCTGCCACCTCCACTCCCACAGGTCCCCTGTCACCCTCTGCCGCTTCCTCCCAGCCACTGAGGAGGAAGACCATTCCTTATTTGTCCTCACATCTCACCACATGCCCGCTCGACCCCATTCCCTCACATCTAATTCCTCCCCTCTCCTCCTCCCTCACCCCTGCTCTCACACACATCTTCAACCTATCTCTCTCCACTGGCTCCTTTCCATCCGCCTTCAAACACGCGCTAGTTACCCCTTTACTAAAGAAACCATCCCTCGATCCCAACTCTCCATCCAACTACCGCCCTGTATCCCTGCTTAACTTCACATCAAAGCTCTTAGAAAAACTAGTCTTCAACCGCCTCTCCCTCTTCCTGTCCTCCAATTCCCTACTTGACCCCCTGCAATCTGGCTTCCGTCCCCTCACTCAACTGAAACTGCCCTCACCAAAGTCACCAACGACCTCCTAACTGCTAAAAAACACGGCCACTATTCTATTCTCATCCTGCTTGACCTCTCGGCTGCTTTTGACACTGTTAACTCTCTGGGTCTCGGTGACACTGCACTTGCTTGGGTTGACTCCTATTTATCCAACAGGTCCTTCTGTGTGTCCTTTGCTGGTAACTCCTCCTCCTCCTCATTGCCTCTATCTGTTGGTGTACCTCAAGGCTCTGTCCTTGGTCCTCTGCTCTTTTCCATCTACACCTCCTCCCTGGGCAAAATCATCAACAGCTTTGGCTTTAATTACCACCTCTACGCTGATGACACTCAGATCTACCTCTCTACCCCTGATCTCTCTCCCCCTGTCCTTTCAAAAGTCAGTGACTGTTTATCTGGCATCTCCTCCTGTATGGCCTCCCACCACCTAAAGATCAACATGTCAAAGACTGAGCTCCTACTTATTCCTCCCTCTAATGCCTCCCCACCTCCTGACTTCTCGATCACGGTGGAGGGTATCACCATCTCCCCATCAAACCAAGTTCGCTGTCTTGGAGTTACACTTGACTCTGCTCTTTCCTTCATCCCCCACATCAAGTCTCTTTCCTCCTCCTGCCGATACCAACTGCGTAATATTTCCAGAATTCGGCCATTTCTTACCGCTGTCACCACAAAACAGCTCATACACGCCCTGGTAATCTCCCGACTCGACTATTGCAATAATCTCTTATCTGGCCTCCCTCTGTCCCGCCTCTCCCCCCTACAATCCATCCTGAACGCCTCCGCCAGGCTAATTCACCTCACCCGCCGCTCTGTCTCTGCCGCTCCCCTCTGCGAGTCCCTTCACTGGCTCCCCATCCACTGCAGAATTAAGTTCAAAATCCTTATCCTTACCTACAAAACCCTCACTAACTCAGCGCCCCACTACCTGTCCTCACTAATCACCAAATACACCCCAGCCCGCTCCCTAAGGTCAAACAGTGACCTGCGCCTAGCTTCTCCCCGCATCACCTCTTCCCATGATAGACTGCAGGATTTCTCACGCGCAGCCCCCACTCTCTGGAACTCTCTCCCTCGTACTGTCAGACTTTCCCCTAACTTCTCTTCCTTCAAACGCTCCCTTAAAACATTCCTATTTAGGGAAGCCGACCCCCAACTCACTGACGCAACCATCAATCACTCTCACCTTACAGTCCTCTCCTCCTGTTTCCAACCCCAACCCTCCCAGATTGTGAGTTCCTACGGGAATAGGGCCCTCATCTCCTCCTGTACTGTTTGTCAAATGTTGTTCAATGTATTGTAACCCTGTCTATACTGTGCTTATTGTACAGCGCTGCAGAATATGCTGGCGCTTTATAAATAAAGAATAATAATAATAGTGCAACATCATTGTTCACATGATTGAAATGAACAATATTGCTGCATTAGTAAAAATAAAAAGTTTCTCTTTACATTTAACATGGTCAGGTTTGGTATCATTGGAAAGGCCAGGCTCGCATGTTTCTCCATGGCTGCTTTTTATTCCCAGTCCAGCCCTGCAGCTGAACTTTGTGTTTGAGTTTAAACCGGTGAATCCAAGAAGTTTCCATGGAATAATTTTTTTTGGTTTTTTTTTAAACAAGGACCTTTAAGTGTGTATTCAGTGAGCACCAAAATGTTAGCGACATTGAAAATCCACCGCAGCGAACGGAAAAACTGCCGCAAACGGCCGCAAGAACACAACGGCCGCAAGAACGTACAACCCCTAGAACGGCCGCACAAAGTGCGCTGCGTCTGCATAGCTTTGTGTGTGAGTGATGGAACGTGGTCAGACGGACGGCATTTATACGTCCAGCATTTTTCACGGACAAAATGGTTTTGCTTTTTATTTTATTTTCCCTCCTACATCCGTCAAAATATATGTCAGTGAAAAAAACGGACTGTGTGGCCACTACTGTGTCTTCCGTACTGACGTACGTCCGTAGAAATCACGCTCATCTGACCCTAGCCAAAAACCCTGAAAAGCAGCTGAAGTCAGTTACTATATGTAAACATTAGCGGCCCTTTACGCAGCCTCCCAGCATCTCCAGGACACATTGATCCATGCTGATGGGTAGCGCATGAAGAATGCCACCCCGCAACATGCATAATCCAAACACCGCAGGTAAGGAATCCCAGGTGACCCACCTTCAATAATTCCTGCAGCATATGAGATATACATGTTGCAGGGCTGAGCTCTCCCTCTGCATGAATTAGTAATGTGTGTGCTGGAACATATGGCTGATGTGGCAACCCTACTATGAAGGGAACTAGACGTGCATATGGCCATCACCAAACCTCAGAGGAGCCGCACACCGAGCACGTGCTCCTAAAAACGGGGGCATGTGACGCATTATACCAAGAATATGTAAAAGGCATTTAACCCACTGCCAGGAAACCAGAAGTTATGGAAAATCATTAAGAAATAACATATTCCTTACTGTAATAAGCTGTGAGAGGGAGAGGTCTCCACCTGCTGGTCAGAAGGAGTCACTGCAGTTCTGAGCTCCGTGTAGGATCAGTTGGGTAAAGTCCATTAGAGACATTCCCCCACCGCGCCTCGGGCATCGTGCCCACACGGCTGAAACTATGGGGGGGGGGCAGATCCTGGAGCCCAAATGCAAACAATTCATTTGCATTGATACAGCACGGCCACAGATCTTGTTAACCCCTTCACTTCCATGGTGTTATATACCCAGGACATACTTGAAAACGAGAGAAATCTCAATGTATCCTTCCTGGTAAAATCCTTTATAAATAATTATATATACACTATCAGCAGCCCGAGATGGGGTTAATATTCACAAATACATGAATAAGCCAGGGTTTCCTTTCAGAAGAAAGAACGCGTCCAAATCCGGCCGCACACCTCCCCGCCCTGAACAATGTGTAACCTCATTCCCTCAGAGGACCAAGAGAAGACCAGGAGCGGCGGAATCGACAGCCGACATGGGATGAGAGTTTCGTGCATGTGGATATAGGATTCAGCGCCAACTCGTGGAAGTGTTATATGACAAATCCATGGAAGACGCCGGTAAGGGGAAAAGTCACAAGAAATCCTCAGATTGGGGGAAATCTTTTGATTTTTGCCCCAAATGAAAACAAACAATATAAAAATTATTTTGCTGCTGTTCTGTGAAACTTTCTGGTCCACAATAAAATATAAAGAGTGGATGTAACACGAATATCAAAACTAAAATCCTGTTTTAAATACCTAAAAAAAAAAAAATATATAAAAAAAAGGATCTAGATTTTGAGATATTCACGTATTTACGGTAGATCTAAAAAAAAAATTTTGCGCCTTGGTAATTTCCGCTTTTTTTTTTTTTTTTTTTTAAAAAGACAATTGGATGTTCCCGTTGGTGGTTTCTGGAGGAATGGCCGCGTTACACAGATCTAGACACCGGGAGCTCTGATGACAGGAGGACGTTTATTGATGGAGATGCTAAAACATGTAACAGACGTCTGAGATCTGGGGGGGGGGACCGTAGAGACAGAAAACTGCAACAGGTTTAACCCAACTATTCACCGACACACAATGCTACGAGTCTCCGTGACAATGTGCGTCTTACTCCAAACCCAGGATGTCCATGTCCAAGCTCGTTCCTCAGATCCCCCCACCAGGGTAGTGATGGATAGAGGAGGTCTGGTAGCGGCTCACAAGTCATGCTTTCACCAAACCCTATAAAACCTAAACACAATCAGATCTCGCTCTACGGATACTCCGGATCTTTGCGGCGATGACATTCCATCTTAGAAGTCGCTGGATGGAGGAGACGCACGGCACGAACAGTGAACATCATGAAAAGAAACCAGACGAGCTGCAAGAAAACTCAGATCTTCAGGAGGTGAAGGGCACGAGGACAGAGGAACCCGACGAGGAACAACTTCATAATCCAAAGACCTTCAGCTCCACTGAAGACTTCAGCAGCTCGTTCCCAGCTTTGACCAATTCTCCCAGGTTAGAGGCTGTGAGGAATAAAGCGCATAGTGTTAGTAACGGCCACACGGGGCCCGGCGGACACAAAATAAACCTATTGCCAGGGGCTTGTCCTGCAGCGCGTAACATTGAGACTCGGGGGTGTCTCTCCCAGGCCCGCCCGGACGTATAGACCTCAAAGCCAGAACATAAAGAGCTGCATTGTTATTCCCATGGCTTTACACGCTGCAGATCACACCGCGATCAGGACCCGGACTGGCTGAGAAATCCCAGCCACTTCCCGCTTTCTTCAAACTCTGGGCAGATGCAGCAGAGGCTTCACACGAGAGCTTTTAAATATTTTATGTTAAGTGTATACATGGGCAGAGCCGGCACTGGGCGGGCAGAGACGGCACCGGGCGGGCAGAGCCGGCACCGGGCGGGCAAGCAGCCCCTTTAAATGAACGCTGCCACATCCAGGATGTCAGGAGGGACATTCAATAAACTCCCACATCACAAAATCATTCTGAGATACAAACTTACTTAATAAATCCCTAAACAAACCCCCCTGCCCCCCCCAGAAGGGAACACATTGTAAAGTATTTAAGAGTAGGTCACCTCTAGGTCCCCGTCACAGGATTACCCATCATGCCTCTGGCTGCTCTTTGACGCCGCGCACCTGTTTCCGCCTCTGTATTGTGTCGGTGCGGCCAGGTTTGCCGTTTCCTGGTCGGCTTTACTGCGTATCCGAGGAACACATTTTGGGTTTTCTCAAGTCCCCCCATAATAATCTTAAATCCCCAATCCCACCAGGTAAGGGGATTCATTCCCAGATATCAGCCTCGCTTGTGTCATTGTATCGCTGCCGGATGAAGGATCACGTTGCCATCGAGCGAGTGGATTCCGCCTCGTCCCAAAAACTAACAAATTCCACCTAGTTAGTTAATGAGCCGCGGAACAGGTTTTAATGTGAGCTCTCGTTTCGATATGAAGTGCTCAGATGGGCAGGAACTGTTGCGGGGGGGGGGGGGCAGGGACGACGACTTTTAGGCACTCGTTTCCTGTAGCCGACGCTTTGCCGGAGCCCAAACATGTCCGTTTAAGTGTATTTCCCAGTTTAGGCTTATTGAAAGGCGCCGATTTGTATATTGTCGGCATTTCTCACAACGATGTATGTTATAGTTAATGTTTAAACATTAACTATAAGTAAAGCTTCCAGTATCAGAAACCAATGCGTCTGAAAGGTGGGGGAGGGGCAGAGAGGAGGAGCTACTTCCTGTACCTCACAGAGGCTGAAAGTCCAAAACGTTGACCCTGTCAGGCACGCTCACGTACCTGAGGGTGGACGAACGGTAGCCCTAAGTGAAAACAGGAGCCTCGAGTACGTAGAAGAGAAACCAGTCCTTGTAGTGGCTGGGTTAACACAAATAATGAGGGCTGCCCTGTCTTCAGGCCAACACCAACCAAGGGTACGTAACGGCAGTGCCGGTAAAGCAAGATAGAGTCACAATGCGGTACCAGTCCTTATAGTGGCTGGGTTTCGCATAAACAGGAGGTGAACCTATAAGGCAGGGACACAAGGAGGACAGGAACCAGTCCTTAGAGTGGCTGGTGTAAACGCTGGTAAGCCAGGAACGTATATCAGAAAGCAATAGGGTATAGGCGAAAACAGAGTCGAGTAACAAGCCGGGTCAAGGGGTATAGAGGTACACAAGTCGAGAGAGATAGCCAGGTCATACACAGTAAGTCAAATAGTGAAATAAACGAGCACTTAGGGTCAGACAGGCAAAACCACGAAAGGGCACTGAGGAATGGGAAAAGCAGGTTTAAATCTGGCGCCTTGCCTGCTGATTGGTCCGTCGCGGTCACATGGGGATAGGTGACGTCGCGCTGCCGGAGGGCTAAATCCGGAACCGCCGGCGGCGCGCTCGCATACAGCGCACGCACAGGATGCGAAGAGGACGCCGACCCCGGAGCCGGGAAGGAGGACGCCGGGTCGGCGGCCTGGCGGGACGCCGGGTCGGCGGCGCCCGCTGAGCCCTGACAGACCCAGAGTTGCAATCTACGCACTTGCCTGCTCGAATTTCTAGGTTTTGGACGTGTACATGCAGTGTATAGGTTAAAATTTTAAGTGGGCGTGGCCAAGTTTAAACACACCTCTATGCAAAGCTTGAACACGTATATTAACTCCCCATTGGCTGGTTAAGTTTTATTTCCTGGATTTCACCTCATTTCTGGAAGTTTTCTGTGATGTGATCCTTATTATATGTTCAGAAGAGCCTCGTGTGTAGTTTTGCGCCGTATAAAGACTCAAGATATATAAAGATAGATATATATAGATATATATAGAGATATTATATATATATATTAGAGATATATATATATAGAGATATATATATATATATATGATTGGTTGAGCGGTGCCGCAGCGGGACGTTTTCTAACCGCCTTTGTTTTATACTATACAAGCTCTAAAAACATTAGAACAGCCTGAATCTGCACCTCGTGCTGCGGTCATTGAACACTGTTCCCGTGGTATTGGGGGTTAATAAGTGCGTATATGGCAGGTTAAAAAAAAAGTACAAGACTTTATAAAGTTAGGACAGCAGATACACTCCAAGAACGGCACCGAATGTTGGAATTTGTTCTTTGCAGCCGAACCCCAGATCCAGCAACACAAAAACAAGACAAAAAAATAAAAATTTAATTAAAAATAAACCCACAATTTGTGAGTATTTCAGGGAATGACAACGTTTGGATTTTAAGTTTTCCTTACACCCCCCACATCCCGGATGTTTTTCGGTATCCTGACAGGTGGTACCATACCCTACCCACAAATGGCACAGATTGAATGGGACATTACCACATTTCCCAAAAGCACCTATTCCATGCATCACATCAGGGATACACAATTTTTACCTTTATATATATGGAGAGGATTGACAGCATCACATGACCAGAGCAAACCACTTCATAGGGAGGTTTAGAACCAATCCAAGGGGTGGGGGTGGGGCCGGGGCGGGGCCGGGCCCCCCCAAAATCTGACACTCTTCGTATTAAGATTTTAATCTCCATACGGATTATTTCCCCCAGTCATTCCGGAACGCTCAGATCTGATATTTACCAGCTTTAGACTTGAGCCAGGACACAGCCTTCTCCTCCAGGAGCTCCCACTCGTCTCTCTGCCCGGAGGACGATGCGTGAAGCCAGATCACAGCGAGAAGCGTCGCCCAGACTGAACCATCAATGCTCTGCAAGACAGGGGGAGTTTATTCAACGGGCGAGAACATTTACACCAGGAATCTAATCATTCGGCGTATGAGCACACGAGGACAAGGTGATTTGTGTTAATGTCATGTTTCAGGGATCACAGCATACAGGAACGTCCAGAGAACTGATCACAGGACGACGCAACTCCACCTCGAGATGTACACCAACATCTAGCATTACTTTACCCACATTGGAACTTTTGGGTCAAAAATCCAGGATTGTTATATAACACCCCCCCCCCCCCACCAGTCATTATGCCGCATGGTCCTACAGACAACAAATGGTGGTACATGCGCCATGGCGAGAGTCTTCCTGCATGTGACATGTTAAAAGAGCTAAACTGGCCGTCGCTGGAATCTAGATGCACCCTTCACCTTTCCAACCTGGTGTTTAAGAGCTTTTCTGGGAAGCTGCCACCCTACCTGAATAGGCTGCTTCCCTCAGCAGCTCCCTCATCCTATAACCTCCGATCCAGGACCTGCACCTTACTTACAATACAAAAAGAAAGTGGCTCGATCCTCATTTTCCTACAGAGCACCACAATTATGGAATAACCTCCCAGACACCATCAAATCTTCCCCCAGTCTAAAGTCCCTTAAGACTTCCCTATTAACATACCTCAATACGAAATGCACCTGTAAACATGTAACACAGTGACTTTATTTCCTACATATTTATTTTCTGTTAATCTGTATATTTGGTCTTGTGTTAATTTCTTGCATGTTACTATTTTGTATTTCTGTAACCACTCAATGTTCCCGAACCCAGGACATACTTGAAAACGAGAGAAATCTCAATGTATCCTTCCTGGTAAAATCCTTTATAGAATAAATCAATTTACACCATCCATGGAATTGGCGTTTTTGGGGGGGGGGGGGGGGGAGTAGAATGTAAGGCGGAATCTATTGTCATTTTGTTACCTGATCAGGGCAATTTTCCTTAAAGTTCCCGGATGTTCCCAGGATGGCGGCCAATTCTGAGCTGGGATTCCAAGAGCCGTCTGCGTTCTGGAGGGAGATCAACCGGATGAAAGGTGGGTCCTTTTCTGGTCAGATTCACATGGAAAAAAAACACAGGGGGGGGGGGGGAATAATAAAAAGGAATTTAAAAAGTGTGGTTATAATAAGTTATTCTTTCACAGCAACACAACTAGAAATGACTGATCATTGAACGAAGCTTAGTGCTGACCACTAGGTGACAGATTGGAGAAACCCACTCAGGCTTTTTGAGGAGCGATAGAAATTCATGAGAACATCCTTGTGACGTGCGTCACTTTGAACTTTGGGTACCTGGGGCCTAGAGATGCATTTGGAAGTTGCAGGCCTGATGTTCTAGATGTTTCCCTGCTATCTACGTTGAAGCCACCCTGTACCGGTAGGGAGTTTGTGAAATCAGTCATGTAAGAACACAGTTACGGTCTATGTGCATCTGATAAGATCTCCTAGGATCACACCGAGTCACCTTAGGCTTTTCCGACTCCCCCATCTGGAATGGGTTTGCATCTGTTATCATAATCCCTTCCCAATTAGTACTGTTGAGGTGCAGCGGGAGGCCAGGGTCTCCATTGGCTGTCATATACAGCGCCAGGCGGAATCTATTTCATTAAAGGCTGAGCAAGTGTAGCTGTTGGCTCTAAACCTCCAGATCTATGGGTCACCTCATTTCTGGGGGGGGGGGGGGAGTTGCCATCTGTCATGGAACCAGATTCCTTATTCCTTTTCCTCCTATGCTTTACTTAATGGATTAGTCCACCCGCTAGGCGTCACTTCCTTCAGTCTATCCATGGAGGCTTGTGAGAAGCAGCATCTTGTTCATACTGGGCAGATACCTTGCTCTCATAAAGTACACAGCAGAGGAGCTCCCTCTACCCAACATCCAAGAGAAGTGCTCTATCCATCTGTCTCCCATGCAAAATCATATCACAGCACTTTCCTTCCACAAAGTGCAGACCACGAGAAGCCCTCCCCTCTCCACCCACAAGACACCCATTATTTGCCCTTACTTGCTCAATAAAAGTGAATATAAAAAGGACTGTTCCTTTTAAAAGGGGATGAGTTAAGCTATCTGACTCAGAACATATCCTGCATGTGACATTCACTTCCTGCATATGACCCTTGGGTTCCAGAATACCAGCACCGCTCTTTGCGCGTTCCCGGACAAGCTTTGGCCAAGTGCTGGAGAAAGGCGCTACAGACTGCTGGGAGAACGGGGGACCGGCGTTAAAAGATGTGACCCAGTCTGGGTCCGGCGATCTGTTATAGCAGGTCCAACATTAACAGGATTGGAAATACTCTCCACTACTGTACAAACGCATCAGCATGATTCGCTCCGACTCCAACAGCCTCATGCAGTAATTCCTGATGGTGTGCAGCTACAAACCCCTACAGCAGGGGTGGGCAAGACGATCGTGATCCACCACAGGGTTTGAGGACCACTTAAGGATCCCAAGAGACAGCAACCGGAGAGGGTGATCCTCTATATGTGCATCCACCCTCCACCTTTATTCTTTCCCCTACAGAGAACTGCCCCCCCCACATACAAAAGCGCGCACACACAGATCCCTGTATGTTAATACCCATGCCGTAGGGACCATCCTCACCAGGACCACATCTAAGGATTCCAAGGGACGACGCATCAACTGAGCTTCAATCATTTTATTCCTTGGTTTTTCATGTGCAACAGTATATTAATTTACCAGTAAAAGTTACGTCTTAATGTTTTAGGTGTAGCAACTAGGGATGAGCTGTTCGTTTCGGATCGAACATAGCCTGTTCGCGAACTACGAACATTTCCGCTTACGAACATTTCCGCCCACAATGCACTTTTCCACTGGCATGAAGCTTGTAATTGGCTACAGCCTTGCACCTGACCTGTGGTCAGGTGCAAGACAGGTTCAACACCATGGGAAACTTTTGCCCAATCATGGGCTCACAGAGCTAAGTCCCGCAGCACACTATATAAGGCTTCACACAGCGCTTCTGCACGCGTTTGAGAGGAGATTTCAGAGAAGATTGTTGCTGTGTTAGTGTGTGTTCTTACTGCCAGTCTGCCAACAGCTACTGGGGGGGGGGGTGTCTCATCTGTTGTAATCTGTGTGTTCTCACTCCCAGCAACTATTTTGGGGGCTCATTAATTTCTACAAAATAGTTGGGAATTGAGGTGATCTGTGTCGTCACTGCACCCATCAGGGGGTCTCGCTGATTTATAGGAGGTGTCTGGGAATTGTAATCTGTGTCTTGTCACTGGCTGCCAGCTATCAGGGTGTCTCACTGAGTTATACAAGAGTTCTGGAAATCTTTATACCAGAGTTCTGTATATATTTAATCTGTATATCACTCACCATGTCAGAAAGACCAAAAAGGACAGGCAGACGCTCCCAGACACAGATAAGAGGGCAAGCAGCCTCTGTGTCGGGAAGCTGTGCCTCTGGTCGTGGTGGATCCTCTGCAGGGGCACGCTTGTCCTTTCTAACTGGTGCTGGCCGTCTTAAGCAGCAGCAACATACTGAGGATTTGGTGGATTGGCTAACCAGCCCATCCTCCGAGTCCTCTGCCAGCCAGGCTTCTAGGGCTTTACAGTCCACCTCAGCTGCCAAAGCATCTAATGCAGCCTCCATGTCCACAGCTACTCCTGCCATAGCCTCGCTATCACACACGGAGGAGTCAGCTGAATTGTCTGACTACAATGACAGTGACATGCTGCTTGAGGATGCGCAGCAAGTACAGTGCTCTGATTCAATCTCTGAGGTTGAGGAAGGGAGTATAATCAACCTAGAGGAAGGGGGTGCCAGTGATGACACACAAATAACTGGCACTCATGTTGCCCCAGCAGCTGCAGCATACTGCCAAGTTGGCTCCAGTGACGAGGAGATAGGGGGTGATGATGACAATGAGGTCACTGACTCCACCTGGGTGCCTGATCGAACAGAAGAGTCAAGTGAGGAGGAGGAGGCACATGAAACACGAGGCACAACATCCTCTATGACCAACCATAGCACTAGCCAGTCCAAGGCATCAGATGTCAGAGCTGCTCAGGTGCAGAGCGCTGTTTCAAAGCACACATGCAGGAACTCTGCTGTCTGGGAGTTCTTTAAGAAATGTGCAGCAGACTCCACCGTTGCTATTTGTAGTCTATGTCAGATGAGGCTCAAGCGTGGCAAAGACACCGGAGGCTTGGGTACCACATGCTTGAGGCGACATATGACCACCTGCCACACATCCCGTTGGCGCAAAACTTTGCGTAGCTGGTCCTCATCTGTCTCTACCCCACTGGATGTCCTGCCATGTCATTGCCTACAACCTCCACTGACAGGGATGATGCTACAGTAATGGATGTACCAGGTCCTTCCTCACAATGTGACAGCATCCCAACAGCTGATTACGTTGCCCCAGCTGCTGCAGCGCAAGAAAAAAAAAATAGTCCAAACCATCCAAGCACAGCGTCTAAATGCCAGCTTAGCAAAATTACTCGCATTGCAGCTGCTGCCTTTCCAGCTGGTGGACTCTGATCCCTTCCGTGAATTTGCTGAATGTGCTGTACCACAGTGGCATGTTCCAAAACGCCATTACTTTTCACGGAAGGCCATTCCAGCACGTGGAAGACAATGTTATCCAGTCATTGGGAAAGGCAGTCAGCAGCATGGTGCATGTGACTTTAGACACGTGGTCCAGAAAGCATGGACAGGGCAGTTACATTTCCTTCACGGCACACTGGGTAACTCTGATTGCAGCTGGGAGGGATCCAAGACGGGGCTCTGTGCTGGAGCATGTTCATCCACCACGCCTCCAGAAAGCTGCTTGTATGAGGTCTGTCAGCTCCACCACCACCTCTCCCTCCTCCTCTGTGTCTGTGGCGAAGTGGCAGTTAAACTGACACCTGACAGGGGCTATGCAATGACTCAAGCAAAAAGATGCCATACTGTGCTTGAGCTGGTTTGTTTAGGGAACAGGAGCCACACCGGGCCAGAAATTCTGTCAGTTCTGCAGGGGCAGGTGCAGAGATGGTTAACACCACGCCAGCTTGAGCTGGGAATGATCGTCTGCGATAAGGGCAGCAACCTTCTCTCCGCCCTACGCAAGGGTAAATTGACGCATGTACCACACCTAGCACACGTCCTAAATCTAGTGGTACAGCGTTTCCTAACCAAGTACCCAGGGCTGGCAGAGCTTCTCAGCCAGGTCAGAAAAGTCTGCAGCCACTTCAGACGGTCATTCCCAGCAAGCGTTCGCCTGGCAGAAATTCAAAGAGAATTCCACCTTCCCACAAACCGACTGATCTGTGACATGTCCACCAGGGGAAACTCGACATTAGCAAAGCTGCAGCGTCTGCACAAGCAGCAGAGGGCCATCAACAAGTACCCTTGAGTATGGCACAAGGACAGGTTCAGGTCAACTTGGGTCCCCCCCGGACTGGCTGATGATCAAGAATGCATGCACTGTACTGTCACCATTTGAGGAGGCAACGAGGATGGTGAGCAGGGACAGTGCATGCATCAGTGACAATTCCTTTAGTGTTCCTGCTGGAGCACACTCTGCAGGGAATTATAGATGTGGCTCTAGAGGCAGAGCAGCGGTAGGAAGAGGAGGCCTTCCCTAGCTCTCAAGGCCCCAGTCTTTCAGAGGAAGAGGAATATTTGAGTAGTGGGGGCATTGAAGGTGGGGATTCCTCAAGGGAGGGTTTTGTGTGCCCAGAAACACAAGGACTGGTACGTGGCTGGGAGGAGGAAGTGCACGATGGGGGTCATCCTCATTGACCAGGAAGACTCGGAAGCTAATGCCACCTCCAACCTACGCTGCATGGGCTCCCTTATTATGCAAAGCCTGCTAAAGGACCCCAGGATTCGTGCTATCAAGGAGAGGGATCATTATGGGTTGGCAACCCTTCTTGATCCACGATACAAGGGGAAGGTTGCAGAGCTCATCCTGCCCACACAGAGGGAGCACAGGATGAAACAACTTGAGGACGCTCTAAAGTGACACTTTTGTAACACCTTTCCAGGCACTGGTAGGTTACCAAGTGATGACACATGCTTCTGAGGCTGCGGATGATCAGAGGAATAGTGGTGAAGGCCAGGGCTGCTTGACTGATGCCTTAAATTTTTTTAGTCCACAACACCCAGGGATCTTAAATGTAGGCACCCATTGCCAGCGTCTTCACCATATGGTGCAGGACTACCTAGGGGCAAGGGCAGTCCTGGATACCTTTCCAGCAGATGATCCACTGGCTTACTGGGTGCTGAGATTGGATCACTGGCCAGAACTTAGCCAATATGCTATGCAGCTACTAGGTTGCCCTTCATCTAGCGTGCTTTCTGAAAGGACGTTCAGTGCTGCTGGAGGTTTTGTCACAGACAAAAGAGTGTGTCTGTCCACCGACTCTGTAGACCGGCTGACATTTATAAAAATGAATCAGTCCTGGATCAGCAGCTATCAATACCCTGATGCTGACGTAAAAGAATAGATCGGGGGAGGTCTTCTGCATTCACAAAACCACCACGACTGAACTCCTACAAAATACCACAAAGGGGTTACGGTGTGAAGGCACAATATTTGGCTGCACTAACGCCTGTTCCACATTTATATATCATTTTAATTTTTTGAACCGCAGGGTCCACCCCTGCACTCTTCCACAATACGACAGAGGAGAGAGAGGAGAGTATAATAGTACTTGCTGGCCTGGCACCAAAAGCACAATATTTGGATGCACTGCCACTGACGCCTGTACCAGATTCATATCCTCAGAGGGGTTACTGTGTGACGGCACTGTTGCTGACGCTAAAGGCCCAATTTTAAAGCACCTATTGTTACTGTCACCCAAACCCTGCACCATAATTTAGCACAGGAAAAAAAAAAAAAAACACACACATCACTAAACTTTTTCTGCGTGTCCTAAAATGCCTTTTCATACAGACTGCCGCCCCAAGCAGTTTATTAATAGATTTAAAGGAAAAGCATTTACCGTCATTTGAAACGTCATTTTTTAAAAAAAAAAAATTCTATACATCCTAGAAATCCGCCACTTCATGGACAGGTTATGGGGACCTCCTAGGCATGATATTTGAAGGATTTTTTTTTTATTTTTTAACTCTTATTTCATGGAAAACTCACTGTCCATTTAAAAATGTTTTTTTTACTTTTTGTCCTTGTTTCCTGTCCCCCAGGGCACTACCCGGACCCCCATACACCTTTTATGGCAAATATCTAGCATATATGCCCTCTTGGAGGGCACTCTAAAAATCGAATTTTGAGTCCCATTGACTTGTATTGAGTTCGAGTATTTGGAAAGTCCAAGTTCGAATGCGAACCGAACTTGGGGGTGTTCGGCTCATCCCTACTAGCAACCGCAGCTATACTGTACACTGTTTCTGCCGTGTCTAGACATTTAAGGATGTGCTGCACCTCCATCTACCTTACAATATACGGAGCTTAAAACACACGACTGGCTCAGTTTATATTAAAAAGGGGGAGGGGAGTCGTGTGCGTCCGGACTCAAATTTACCTGGTATTACTGGGTGCGCGTCGCTTGCATCATACAAATGAGAGCTGGGTCCCAGATCTGCCGATTCTATAACAGAAAACATTTGTATTCAGTTTCCTATGGAGACATTTCAGCCGGATACGAAGAAACTCCACGGCAAGTCAGGGCTTTTTCTGCTTAACGATAAAAGGAATCCCCTGAAGGAATTCAGGGGTTAAAAATCCATGAACAAATGCTGTAGGTTATTCAGCTCATATGCCGTTTGCCCCTCCTACATGGGGATCCTCAGGGGTGGAGTCTCTCATGCTCCTTTATGGGGGAGTGACCATCCTATTAACCCCGTCAGGAGCTCAGCTTGTGTCTGTAGTTTGAGAAACATCTGATGTTTTATCAGAGTAAAGTTACGGGTTTTAAACCAACGCTTCCCCGTCTAACGCGACCAACCACTTTAATTGTGCTTCAGGAAGACTGGCTATAAACATTTTAACCCCTCATTACCCACGGATATTCCCCAGCCTCCCATGTGTTAATGACCAACAGAATCTGCCCTGTATGTGGTTCACCCAACCATCTCAAGCACACATTTTTTTGCATCCCTCGGTAGCGCACATTACTGAGTTTTATTGCTGTGGGGCTCTGTATGAGCGTATCACAGAGCTGCACAGCAATAAAACTTGTAATAATGAAATGTGTTTGAGTGTATGACAGCTCCACAGCGCTGAAACTCACACACTGCCTCCATACAGATACACACACTGTCAGCCCCCCATAAAAATTCTGCCAGCCCCCATCCCCATGCAATACACTCACACTGGTCTCCATCCAAATGTCTCACCGCTCCCCCTGCGTGCTCCGCAGCATCCATTCGTCACATGGGGCTCGGGGGGGGGGGGGGAGAAAGCAGCCTGCCTTCTCTGCAGCCAGATGATTGGCTGTGGAAGCGGCCTATCAGGCTCCTGTTTGCTCCCATAGGGAGTTCACTGACAGAGATCATGTGAATCCTTGGTCTGTCACCAGGGATTCAGCTCGGAGTGTGGGGACAGCGATCGGCACTGCATGCTGCGTTCCTGCTCTGGGAGAAGTGCGGGAAGGCGTTCCCACGCATTCCTGCAGGACTCGAGCCCTGCTCTGTTCTTTAGCTTTCAGGAATGATAGAGGATTGGAGAAAAGCTGACGTGGTCCCTATATTTAAGAAAGGTTTAAAAGTTGTGCCTGGGAATTATAGACCTGTGAGCTTAACATCTGTGGCTGGGAAAGTATGAGGGGTTAATAAGGGATAATATTCAGGAATTTATTGGGAGGTAAAATGTAATCAGCAGGTTTTATGAAGCACAGATCATGTCGGACTAACCTGCACAGGTAAACATGTTCAAATCACATCCATGTAACATAGAAACATAGAAAAATGTCGGCAGATAAGAACCTTTCGGCCCATCTAGTCGCCCAATTACATGGATACTTTACCTGGATTTATCTTTTGTTTAGGATAGCCTTATGCCTATCCCATGCTTGCTTAAATTCAATTACTGTTTTGGCCTCTACCACTTCAACTGGAAGACTGTTCCATGTATCCACCACCCTCTCAGTAAAATAATGCTTCCTGATGTTACTTTTAAAGCTTTGCCCCTCTAATCTAAGACTATGTCCTCTTGTTTTGCTACTTTGTTTCCTTTTAAATATACTCCCTTCCTCTACCTTGTGGATTCCCTTTACGTATTTAAATGTTTCTATCATATCTCCTCTGTCTCGTCTTTTTTCCAAGCTGTACATGTTAAGATCATTAAGCCTTTCCTGGTAACTTTTCTCCTTCAAGCCGTACACCATTTTGGTAACCCACCTGCTGACATGATATCGTAAACATCCGCTATCATTTCAGGTGCGTTCACAGGTAGATGTTTTGCCACGGTTGAAGACGCACAGCATGCCATGGCCATTGGTCGGCTGGGCATTCCAGGGGCCGCACATCCCATCATCCGCATTGCAGGGAATCCACCTCCCATTAAATCTGGAGAAGAGATAAAAGCAGACAGAGGTTCTGATCCGGTCACAGGGACAGATGAGCTTATTGTAAGGACTGTATGTGCTGGATCCCCGTCCCTCTGTATGTGGAGCTGGTTTTGTTCCAGTTGGTGGCTGGGCGCATCATAGCGCTGTGGAGCATTCAGATACCATAGAGAGGTCACTGTACGTCACATAATGAATCTACATGGGCCTCTGGCAAAGTACAAACACGAGGCCCCTCTCCACCTGCAAAATATGCACAACTGAACCCAAACATTAAGGCTTGCTCTGCTCGGCGCCTGGGAATCTAAGGGTATATGTATGTGGATTGCCGGCGTGCACAAGAATGCAGAGGTGTGTTTGTATGGAGCGTGTGCATAATGGGGGGGGCAGGCTGTCACCGCTGTTTAGGTCCTTTTTGCACAAATAGCTGTATTTGTGTGCGATTTTCAGCTTCTCTCCCCAGGCAGCCCATGCGATGTGAAACTTTCCAAGTCATGGACCTGGCAGGAGCCTGGGGTGGGAAATGGAACAGATCACCTGCCTGTTCCTCGGTCCTGTGAGGTCCCAAAATGCACCGGCTCCGGCCGCCTCTGACAGAGAGATATCAATGTGCAATAAATGTACTCTAGAATGGCAGGACTTTAGATCCTGAGGAGTCAGAAAGGTCAGTTTTCCACCGTGTGATCGTAAAGGCCTCTATTATTACGTGTAGACCCACAGCATCACAGATCATTATCCTCAAAGTACTGATGGCTTGGTCTATGTGGCCCACCAATGTCTTTGACCATGTGACTGAGTTCCTTACATGGAGTGGGAATGTCCCGGCGTAAAGGAGGACCCTCCACTAGCTTCTTTGTGTCCTTATTGACCGCCACGTAGGCCGTGAGAGAGGAGACCACCCCAGATAGGAGGCTGGTCTCCAAGATCCTCTTCTTGGTCTCCTCCGAACCTGAGTCTTCCCTGTCCTCCAGCTCAGAGATCAGAGCCTTTGCCGCCAGTCTGTGGATGGTGAGTCTGAAAACGACAATGAAACACTGTTACTTTGTGTCAGCCCTGGTAATGAAGAGGTTAAAGACGCACAGTAAAAACACTGATCTGCTGGTGATATAATATGATACTATAAAAGGAGGCAGGTGTTTACCGTACCCACACCCCCAACTCTAACCTTCAGGACTTCTCCCCAGCCCCCCCCCTATCTATGGATCTCCCTCCTTCGTCACATGCGACTCTCCCCACGCCGCCACTCCAACATGTCTCTATACACATTACTTCAGAGAGGCCAATCAGCTCACCCCATAATACCTCTGATCCCCCATTACTCCGCATACTCTGCTAATTTACACTCAGATTGTAAGCTCCCTGAACCAGTCTCCTCTATTCCTTTTGTCTCAAGGGGTCTAATGGATATTTTAGGTCCCCCCCCCCGTTGTACAGCGTTGTGGCATATGGGAGAGCTTTATAAATTTTCCCTTTTGATAATTACAGCAGCAGGAGGAGATTCACTGACGAAGCTCCTGCTGACGCTTGCAGATCGTGGTTCCAGCTAAGTGGTGTTTAGTGAATAAACCCCTCAGATTATAGCGGACACAAGATGGAGAAATTGTTATGCATTGTGCGTTTGCTTCGGTTTTAGGCGTTTTATTAATCTTTATTCCTGTATGAATTAAAGCAGCGTTTATTAATCTCTTGTAAAGGCAGGCGCCGTTTAAACATGGAGGCCGTCGCTTCCTGGTCCATGAACCTCCACTCCCAACCAAGCTCACACCATCTACTGGCTGGAGTTGTTATCCACCGCTCACACTACCATAACTTTACATGTGTCTTTAGAGACACTATGCTGCACAATCCAGGGGGGGGGGGGCGATCTACAGACCCGGCCATGAAATGAATCCCAAATAACACCCTGAGGTCACGAAAAATACCTGGAATTAGGGACTCCAGGTCAGCCATGTTTTCTCTGACCCTTATTACCATTTCATGCAGAGGGAGAGCACAGGGAAGGTGCTGCCCTGCAACATGTATAATTCCTAGGGATGCACTGAAATTCCGGCCACCGAAAAAATCAGCCAAAAGGGAAAAAACGGCTGAAAATCAAATCACCTGGAACTGGGTCTGGAGACCCGGCCGAGCTGGGGGCTTGCCTGAGCCCAGAAGTCAGTCGAGCCCCAGGTTTGGAGGATTGATCTCTGGCTGATCTCGGCCTGACATTTTGATCTCGGTCCACCACTAAGCTCCTATGCTTCAACTGGGAAATCACGCGCCAAAAATCAAAGCAGATGAATTGAGGCGCAGCTTTTATTTCTTACCTGCACCATATAAATTTTACATGCTGCAGGGTGGCATTTTTCATGCACTGCCCCTCAGCATGAATGAATTATATGTGTTTAGGAAAACATGGCTCTGGCAACCCTACCTGAAATACCATGTTACCCCTGGAGTATTGCATGTGTGTCAAAGCATTAACGTGTAAATCGCCACAGAATCTGCCGGCGCTATATGAACAAAGAATAATTAAAAGCAGCAGAAGAGGAGCGATAAACCTGATCACCTGAGATTTACAGGGTTAGATCCTCAGGATTGTATGAAGGAGGGGGGGGGACGAAATAAGATGCAGAAAGCTGTTAAAATCCCCTCTAACTGTATAAACTCCAGAGCGAGGTGGATTGGTGGGTAAGGGGTTATGAGAGGTGGAAGGTGTTAAGGAGAGGTTTTGGGGGGGGGGGTTATATACAGGAGCCTGGGAGGAATGGCAGGTAACGTTATGGTTTCCAGGTTCTGGGAATACGGCGTCAGAGCCGCGTACCTTCCGGCAGCCAGAGACTTTGTGGAAAACCTGAGGGAGTTTTTGAAGAGCTCGTCTTTGAATTTATACTCCAGACAAACGTCGCCTTCTGATGGATTCTCCACCTGACGGAAAAAAATACAGACACGGCGATACCAGTAAGAGACAGCAGGAAAAGAGCGCTAAACACCTTTACTACACAGGAGAGTGTGCCACGAGTGCCGCTATCAAACGCACGACGCAGTGGGGCTCCGCTATAAAGAGACGGCTGATATTTTACGTGATGTAAAACATGTGGCCAGTTGTGTGAATCATGCGTGGCTAAGTGTGTTTATGAATGAACGTGTGTAACTATATGGTGGAGCGCGTGGGTAGAATCACGCATACGCAGGTTACATCGTAATATAGGTTGAAGTAAATCAGGATCCTTCTCCCACAGATCCCTATGGCTGCTGCTGATCCAGAAGGCGGCAAAACCCAGCAGAAGCGTCAGTGTTTAACCCTCTGTATTCTGGTTATATAGACCAGACTCCCTGTGTTCGGTTTTATGAAGCATTGGCCGTGTAACCCTTTGTGTGCTGGGCAGCACTATGTTCACCAGCAGACGTACCTTTCCTTTGATCTGGGCGTACACGATACACCTCTGACCCTGGAATATGGCGTTGGGGGCTCTGGATAGGAGGGTGGCCTCCAGACCAGGAGGAAGGTCCCAGCTCAGGGCGATGTTCGTCACGGTGGGCTGCAAGGAGCGTTTCAGGGCCTGAAGGACCTAAAGGAGGAAGAATTCACAAGTTTAAATCCCAGCACGTAAAGTGTGATTTCACAAGACGTCTTGATTTAATCACCAGGATGGAGAATCATTAGCCTGGAAATCGCAGAGTCGGTCCATATACTGTGCGAGGTGCAGACCAGCCATCATTTAACGTGTTCTACAGCGTTTCAGTATCTAGGACAGAATCCGCTTATTTTCTATAGAATACAGAAAGTAACGCTCCAAAACGCATTTAAATTCCCACAAATCTAAATGGCATCACTAGGTACACCCCGTGCTAACCTTTCCCATACAGTGTCACCCCACACAAGATCAGCTTTATATCAGGGTGTATCTGCACCCAATATATCAGTTTCAGATGCGGCCGACACACCTGCATGAAGAATCACAGGGAGGGCATGGGAGAGACCCCACACACCGGTACTAATTGATGATTGGCTCTCCAAACACAAAGCGCCTGTAACCCGAAAGCATGTCATCTTTGGCCGGTTGATTTAGGGTGTGCACCCATAGAACATTAAACTTGCAGCTACAGTTATTCCCCCCCCCGAAAAGCACAAGGTTTTCATTAGAAATAGTTATGCATCATAAACCAGGTATGTGACCAATTCTAGTTAATATTTTTATTAGTGATATTGCAGAAGGTATTAATGGAAAAGTATGTCTTTTTGCTGATGACACAAAGATTAGCAACAGGGTTGACGTTCCTGGAGGGATCAGCCAAATGACAAATGATTTAGGTAAACTAAAAAAATGGTCAGAGTTGTGGCAATTGAGTTTTAACGTGGATAAGTGCAAGATAATGCACCTGGGACGTAAAAACCCAAGGGCTGAATATAAAATATTTGATACAGTCCTAACCTCAACATCTGAGGAAAGGGATTTAGGGGTTATTATTTCAGAGGATCTAAAGGTAAGTAGTCAATGTAATAGAGCAGCAGGAAATGCTGGCAGAATGCTTGGTTGTGTAGGGAGAGGTATTAGCAGTAGGAAAAGGGAAGTGCTCATTACACTGTACAGAGCACTGGTGAGACCTCACTTGGAGTACTGTGTGCAGTACTGGAGACCGTATCTCCAGAAGGATATAGACATCTTAGAGAGAGTTCAGAGAAGGGCTACTAAAATGGTGAACGGCTTGAAGGAGAAAAGTTACCAGGAAAGGCTTAATGATCTTAACATGTACAGCTTGGAAAAAAGACGAGACAGAGGAGATATGATAGAAACATTTAAATACGTAAAGGGAATCCACAAGGTAGAGGAAGGGAGTACATTTAAAAGGAAACAAAGTAGCAAAACAAGAGGACATAGTCTTAGATTAGAGGGGCAAAGGTTTAAAAGTAACATCAGGAAGCATTATTTTACTGAGAGGGTGGTGGATACATGGAACAGTCTTCCAGTTGAAGTGGTAGAGGCCAAAACAGTAATTGAATTTAAGCAGGCATGGGATAGGCATAAGGCTATCCTAAACAAAAGATAAACCCAGGTAAAGTATCCATGTAATTGGGCAGACTAGATGGGCCGAAAGGTTCTTATCTGCCGACATCTTTCTATGTGACATCTAGAATGGCAACGCAGGAGGAGAAAGGACCCCTTTACCCAATATTAGTGCGCAGGCCTGTGGTCAGCATAATGGAATTTCCTACCCTGATGACGGAAAGTTTGAGTTTTAATAAAGGACAGGGAGGCGAGTATTTGCATTCTCTTTATTGCTCAACCACAGCAGCAAAAAAAAGAAAATACCCCAAAAAGGATCATATCCATAAGCCATCCTCTTTCCAGTCCATAAAAGGGAAGTCCAAGGACGGAAAATCCTTTCTCCGTGTGACAAACTGGAAACCAGAGCGGAAACGGACCAGCAGATCAATGGCCAGTCCCGAAGGAACGATTAAGAATCTGAAAAAGTAACAACATGACAGAAACCAAAAAAAAAAAAAAAGTCCTAGCCTCATACACCCAAAAGCAAACAGGGCACAAACAAGGAGTAGAAGGGAAAGCCAGAATGAAATCAAGGGTCAGTACATTGAAACAGACGCCCTCCAGGTGGATCGAGTGTACCTGAAAATTGATGGCCCCAACATCAATCATGCTTACACAGGAACAAAGACAAAAAGCTTGGCAGACAATTTACACAAGGACAAATCACAATTATCAGGCCAAGAACGAAGGAAATACCACTATAGAGACGTCCCAGAGCTCAAGATAAAAATACACAAACTCTAAAAAAGGGGCAGGAGTGGAATCTTGACTGTCCCAAACACCAATGGTGCCAAGCAGCCCCATGCGGAATTCTAGCCACCTCTTGTGCCTGGGCCTAAGCGTGCTGCAACAATTCCATAGTCTGTTCCGAAAGGTCATTGGCTTGCCAGGAGAACTGGAAACCAACCACAACAGGCGGTCGTCCGAACCAATCTTGGATGTAACCTTGGATGCCTGTTCCAACAGGACAGGAAACCATGGCTGGGACTGCCAGAATGGCATCATGAGAACGACCCTCAACTTCCAAAGCCCACAGCAGCCTCATATGCCACAACGCTATCTGAAATGGAAGGAAGGCACAATGACGGCCAGGAGTCCAAACCTGAATGAAAGCATCCGTGTCCAGATGAAGTAACAAAAAATAAATAAAAATTTAGCCCGGAGGCAAAAAGTTCCATTTAAAAAGGAGGCCCCGACAGATTGTTGATGCTGATGAACACTGACTGAAGAAGTCCCCAATCCCCAGATTCCATTAGATTTTGCGAATTACAAAACACCGCAGGAGGTGGCAAGGCCAGGAATAAACAAAGCCACAACAAACATGTGGTACTGCAGGCAATACTCCCAGAGACATGTCGCCAAGACCACCGATAAAGGACTTCCTAGGGCATGGCCATATCAAAAAGCCGATGGATTGTGTCCTGCTTCAGACGGACACAATGATTAACAATCCTCCTAGAGAAGCACTGGAGAGCCAATAACACGGCCAGGAATTCCAAGGCATTGACATTAAACAGCTTCTCCTGAGGTGACCCCATATCTTGCATATGTCCCTGGGGTTCCAGAACACTCCCCACCCTTGACGCATCGGATTCTAAAGACTGGTCCATCACTGGAAAAGCATTCCATTATGACCAATCTGAGCCACTAATCCAGATCGGCTAACACTTGGCAAGAGTCGTTCAGCCACAATTGGAGATAACAGGCCTTCAATCTCTGGAAGGCCCAGTAGTGAAGCAGAGCTGGTAGAACAGCCAGACAAGTCGCAGACAGAAGACGGATTACTCTGGCCAGATTTCATAGGGTAGGCGTCAGATCCTGGTGGAGAGCCCAAACCGCTTTCCTAATAGTGGACCATGGGTACAGGAACATTCAACGTGATGGATCTTTAATCCAGGATAAATCCCAGAAATTCTATGGTACGCAACAGGGGACTTGGTCGCCATTGATGAGAAAGCGCATCCAGGATAGGTGAAGGAGCAACAGATCCTTGGATTTTGATCTCAAAAGGATGTCATCCAGATAGACCCATTTGCACGAGGGGCCACCACTGGCTTCATGAAGCACCACAGAGCTTAAGTCTGAATGGCAGGCACCTGAATCGCCACATGCGATTCTTGCCATGGGAAGCAGAGATGGCCCCTATGGCAACAAGCGTGAGACTGGCAGACAAGGGTCTGTTAGATCTAGTGTCAAATCTAAGCCAATTGTACAGTGTGTGCGCCCTCCATTTTGAAATTGCAGTAGGTCACCCAGATTTATGACCAGGTGCATACCACCCCTTTTTTGGTAACCAGTTGCTCCCAAATTTTGGAGAATCCCAAGCGGCCTCCATGGCCCCTTTTTTGGGACAATTCTGAAACCATGGTCATTTGTTCTGCCAATAGACAAAGTGGTGGAGGTTCTAGGAACTATAGAAAATCTCCGTGAAGTACCCAGAGATAGAGACCGATGCATTCCTACATATGGGAAAATGCCTTAATGTGACCCCCTACCTGCACCGAAGAATGAGGGATAAGGATAGGCGTACATGGACATAGAGATTGTAAATAGCCCCTCGCAACTTGAGAACCATGGACTCGCCTGGCGTGAGCGATAGAAGGAACCTCTGAATACGTGCCGGTTCAGCCAGCAGAGCGGCCCCTGCCAGCCTGCTCAAAAACGTGCCCAAATCCTTAACAGCCTGCCCAAATCCTTAACAGTTAGTGGCAAGGTGGGGGGGGGGGGTCCATCCTGAGCAAAGTCTTACACCGTTCAGCAGATATAGCCCTTCCAAGCAGGCATAAGGATCTCTGAAGCCAGCTCATAACCTCCTCATGGTCAAGGGGTGTTGCGTCAGACAGGCCTCCACCAAAACGAGGTAGACTATAGGGGACACCACATCCAATACATCATCTTTGCAGATTTTCAGAGCGTGGTTTAGGGCAGTGTTTCTCAAACCTGTCCTCGGGACCCCCTAACAGGCCAGGTTTGCAGAATGTGAAGCACAGCACCGGTGATATGATTTGCTGCTCCGTGATTGCAGGTTCTGTCAGTTTTTCCCCAATGTGATCTGTAAGATCTGGCCTGTTAGAGGGACCTGAGGACAGGTTTGAGAAACACTGGTTTAGGGGACCAACCCTTCTTGGCCAAACACTTTTGAAAGTCCTTGTCTACCATCAGGGAGAGACCAGGCTTCCGAGGTGGAAGAAGCAGGACATTTGGCCCTCATGGTCAACACAGGTTGCACGAGTCATTGTGAGCTGAGGATCTGGGGTCAAGGACTCCAGAAGGAGACAACTGTCAGAAATTGGTGGGGGTTACTCCTCGTTAACCAACAGATCGCAATTCATTGGGGCATGGAATTCCAATGACTCCTCATCCATGCTTGGGTTACTACAAGTCTATTAAATCAGAGTTGGCTGAAACCTGCAGGTTTAGGCCTTCTCTCATCGACCACTGGCAATGCCCTGTGGTCTGGGGCTTGTTCACGCAAGGGCAACTCACCTATCTGGGAGGGTCTGTCACAGGGCACCGAGGGACAGCGAAAGACTTCAGACACCACGGCATCAAACCACCGAGCAGAGGCCCCGTGCATAATCCCCACCGACCAGAGGCCACGTGCATAAACCCCACGTGCATAAACCCCACCAACCAGAGGCCCCGTTTATAAAAGTTAGTGAAGGACACAGGTGGAGACTCCGATCATTCTAGTAAAGTCACAGCATCATGGGTGACCCATCAGCCCGCACCACCTTCAGAGAAGGGCAAGCAAGGGGTTGCAGATATTTTTTAGGTTTCTCCCATCTCTCATTCCGCCCCTAAGCCCAGGCCTGGTCAGTCTATACAAGAACAAGCTCCTGGGTAAAGTGTCTGACATGTTCTGTAACAGTAAGGGTCGTCTCCCTACAAACCTCACAGGCCGCGAAGCTGGAACATTATCCTCACCTTGGGCTGCATTCGGTCTTTCCCGGTGATGAATTCGGCTGTGCCATTACCAGCCTGGGCCATTCCTTTAATCAGAGCCGTGGAGGCACCTTCACCGATTCCAAAGGTAAAGCACCTGCAGGGAGAGAAAGAACCCGAGAGGTTACAGTGACCACGAAATACAATGTCAGCAGAGAACAGACATCCGGTCACATGTGATCAAACCTTGCAACACCTGCTGGCTCTCCGTAAGCTTAGAGAGGCCGCGTGAACCCGAAGGTCTGGGTGGGGTACGGGGAGATGGAAATATTACAAAGGACAGGGAGAGGTGTAAGGGATTTAAGGGGCGAAAAGGACATTGAGAGATGGACGAGTGGGAGGAAGCGAGGAATCCAGAAGGACAAAAATAGAACAAAAATCTGATTTCCACATATATCCATAAAGGACGACGCATTCCCTGGATCCCGATACCAGACATATCCTGCAACCGCGCACTGAACACACATCCAGTCCTGTGCAGACACCAACACACATTCCTACGCGCAGACACCAGGAACACGGCCGTGCATTCATGCTATATTATGAAACACCTCGAAGCGATGAAGGAAACGTTACGTAGGTTTTATGATTACCGGTGATTTACGGCGTTCTTCCTAACTACAGAGAGAACTTGTTCCGTGTTTCCAACTTCTCCATCCGTGAAGACAAAAAGCTGGAGGAGAAAGTGAAGGTATGAATCAACACGTGACTAATTTACTGGAGACCATGATTTCACACCTGGTCACGTCTCCGCGGTCTTACCTGTCGTGGATGTCCAGGTCTTCCTGCAGTTTTGTAGATTTTCTGTAGAGGTTCTAAGATTTCTGTCCCTCCCAAATCTGCCTCCATCGCCGAAACCTTCTTCACAGCTTCGTCCATGGACGCCTGGGTGTACTCCATGCTCTCCCTGCAGCGAGACATTAGGAAATCAGACCAAGCGCCCCGATAATAGATCTGCCCAACGGCACCAGTGCACTATCCAAGACACAAAGCATCCAAGAGCATTGACCAGGCCGCCTCAAGCCCTAGGAGGATTTTGGGCAGATCATAGGTGGTCTGGACTGAGGACCGGTGTCTATGACAAGAGCCCAGCATTGTATAAACCTCTCCGAGCGTATGTAACAGAATTCACGGTCGCCATTTTTGGCTTTGACCGACAGGAAAACCCCCATGCGTGAGGAGTGAATGGATTTTCCATCTCCGTCTTTTTAAAGAGCTTCTACTCACGGAAAGAAGGACTCAAAATGGGATCCAAAACCAAAGACGTTGAAGTAGCAACCGAGAGGTAAACTCTTCAGTAGCAGGATCAGGGTTTCCTGGAAGAAAATAAATTCAGAGGAAAAGGGTAAATACGGTCTTTATCGTAACGAGTGATCGCCTGGTTTGAACCCGACGTGTTTCCTGAATACAGATCACGTTCCTCACAGTGACCCCGTGATAAGAGGCCGTCACTCAACCCACAGACAGACTAACCTTGGCACTCTGGATGCGCATGGGAGCATTTGCCTCGGAGTTCATTTGACACTCCATGCTGCCGGATCGATCCACCACAAAGATGAACTCCCCACAGTTGGACTTCTCCTGCATGGCCGGGAAGCTGGGGTAGAAATTCAGCATGAGCACCGGCTCAGCCAACAAGGAGCCTTCAAAACAAGGGGAAAATAAAGAACCTGGACAGTGACTGAAGACAGTGGCCGAACAACAACCAAGATCAAATCCACATTCCATATGGCTGGAAAGCCGTAAGCTGGGAGTTAGGGGACAGAGTTCAGTCTTCACCGCCGTCTTTCTGGGTTGAAGAAGAGTGCCCTTTACAACACGTCCACCTATTCCCTCCATCAACTCCCAATGACGCAGATTTAGGTAACGTTTCCTCACATGGTTCTAATCTCTCGTGTAAACCGTAATCCCGCTCCATGTGTGGACCATGAGATACATGAACATTATCTCAATTTGAGGATCAAGACACCCCCATCAGTATGATCTGACAGGGGGGGGGGGAAAGTCAAGAAGAGAGGACTTTGACGAACTTGCAAACAGTGAAAGTCACCATTGCTGCAAACGTCGGCATGCGAAGAACAAAACGCATGCGGAAGCTTCAGTGAAAAGTCTGTCGCCATTGAACTTTCCCTTATTATGTCGACGTAGGTCTTCATTGCAACTTCGGCAAACACTGGCACTTCTTAAATAACCCCATAGGTTTAGAGTAAATGGACCTTTCTATATGTTACGTCAAAATCCCAAGATTTCACTCGGACGTTCTATTTAAAGCGATATATATCTTAGCATCGGCACAGCAACCCGAGGCCCAATCAGAGCCTGAGGAGGTGAGAACCAGCCTATAGGAAAAAGGCAATGGCTGCTCCCAGCAGGTGTGACGGTGGGCTTTAATGTTGTCATGTTAGTTATATTGGTGTGTGTGGCCTATAGTCCATTTCCATAAGGGTCTCAAGCAATTTGACTCGCTCCGCTTCATGTCAATGCATGTTCAGAGCGAAGCGTCAAAACCCCACCCTTTTTAGGTCATCATTTTATATCCACCATTAAACTTTACGATGCTCAGTTTGCCCCAAAACACCAGTTACCATTCAGTGACCTTGCTGCATCAGTCCTCACCTTGCCCAATGCCTCAACGACCTCCAACCTTCCCAGGTTTTAACAAAAATCCTTAAAAAGTACAAGCATCGCCAGGTCCACCTGCCCGAGAACATCTTCCCACATACAAACTGATTCTTTGTTTCCAAACGAGACGAATAACCAGTGTAAATATGAGGCCAAGATTAAGGTGCCACCTTCCCTCATCATGAAGGAACTCTGATGACCCAACAGCAGACACCATGCGCAAACATTGTGGATCCAGTACACCTTATGCCACCTCTCTTGTGGTGTCACAACCAGAATTCTGCAGGAGTCACTCACCCTCTTTAGCGTCAGGAGACCCGGCCTCCACGGACACGCTTGGCTTGTTCGGCTCTGAGTAGTAAGCGAGGAGCTCCACATCTCGTCCGAACCGGTGTCCCTCGGCCAGAGATACCTGGGAGGGGGAGGAAGATGATTCGCAATAAGAAAAAAAATAAAAAAAAATATTGTGAAACAGCCCCAAGTGACTGAGCAGGAGGTGACCATAAGTGAACAGCCATCTGGGATAAAGGAGCAACCCCAGGAATTCTTGATGTAAGGGTGCATGAAAGATAAACCCCTAAAACTCCATGAATACTCACACCACATTTATCAGTGACCTCATACTCCCTGTTACTATATAGATGCTGGTACCCCCAAACCCTTACCCTGGGACCCTCCCCTCAGTAACAGGTCATGGTTTGAGGTTTCTTTGATACCGGACAGAAGCACCTGACACAATGCCACTTACTACAACACTTCCATTAATCTGCATCTTCTCCCCGGTTTGTCGAGTGATGACATCACAATGTATAATACTGAAATCACATTATATACAGGAGGAATTGCAATTCCTGCATGAACGTTCAGCCCACAGATAATCCTATGGAAAGCTAGGGAGGGGAGGAGCCTGCATGGAGACATTACATTTTGGCCAGTATAGGTTAGCTCTCTGAAGGACAGACTGCTGCCAGTTTAGGGTGTGCAGGGGACGGTATGAAGATTTTATGGATCGGTTTCATCCCTCACCTTGGCTGAGGTCTTGTCCCCGTTGGTGTACTGGATGGGGGAGATGTCACAGTTGGACTCAATTTTGGAGATCCCGTAGACAGATTCGAAACAAGCGTCCAAAGACAGGGTGTATGGAATGGTCCCTATGGGTACACGGGCGAGGTTGGCGGTAACGCTGGGTTGTTGATCTACAGAGAAGAGAAGACGTGGTAAAAATAAACACCCCACGCACACCCGCTGGCCTTTGCAACAGTAAAGCCAAGCCCGAAGGGACGTATAGGCATGTTGGACAGTTATACATCCAAATCTAGCTTCTCCAGCTTAACCTGCAGTCATACGTGGCTTCATGCACAGAAAGGACGTCACCATGAGACGTCTGTACACGAGTAGAGGCCGGCACGGCTGTTACACCCACATTGTTTTAGAAATCACAAACCTCAGACCTGACAAGACTATTTTCTTAGTACATATGGGTTTTAGACTGCAAAGCGCGATGTAATGAGTGGAGAGGAACGGCAGTAAACATGCACCAAGGACATTTAGAGGTCACAAGGAAAACGCGACATTAAACCAACGCATACCTTTTGGGGTGTATCTGGGGTTGAGTACGGCCGGTAGTACAAAGCGCACAGCCCCGTCGGCCTCCACCGGCAGCTCCCGCACATAGCACAGGGTCACCTCGGCCTCCTGACCCGGGAGCAGGTTCCCCACGTTGCATTTGAAGATATCCCCAGAGCTCTCGTCCTCCTCCAGGAGGAACGCCTGCTCTCCTTGGCCGATGGCTTCATCGTAGGTTTTGTGAGCCTGCAACAGAGACAATATTACGATGCCCATTTATACACCCAGATATACTACGTTTACAACACCTCGAAGTGACACATAAGTGGCCATGTGACATGGAGGATTCCCCCTCCGATCCCACACATCAGCCTTTGACTGCACCACCAAAGTCTAGGTCTTCTGACCATGAGGCGATCAGTGGCTACAAGACAACGTACTGTGTGTCCTGCATTTGTTTTAGTGTGCTGACACGACGCTGGACTTCCAATCCATCACCAACTCATCCAGAGCCTTTAAAAAGTCTACGCAGTCCGGTTTGCATGAACTTAATCTACGCGTTCCTTGACGAGTTGACGGGAGGAGAGCTCAACCTGCAGGCTATTCATCTTTCTCAATTCAATGCATTGAGCAGGATTTGGCTGCGTGTTGGTGGTTGTGCTCACAATGATTGGCATTGGCCGCAAGATGGGGAGTGGTGGGATTAAATGGGCAGGTTCTGCTTTTAGGAACAGCCTTGGAAACGTTACCCGGTGTTTAATGTCGGCAGTTTTGGCAAAGATTTTTGAACATTTCAGCAATTACAAAATTTTAAACTTGAATGTAGCCACGTTACCTGCTCCTTCTCCTGAAGATCTGCCACGATCTGCTTCCCTTCCACCGTCACCTTAAAGCTGTACACGGCGGCGTCATCGTCCATAGGGAACACGAAGACGGCCTCTATCGCCTTCTCCTCCAAATTCTTGTACTTCAAGGTAGCGATCACATTGGCCACGAAGCCTTTCACCTGTACGTCCACCGAGATCCCCTTCAGAGGGACTGGGGGGGAAAGGGAGAACGGGGGACATATGGTTACAATTAAATGGAAAGACGAGCTTAAAACTCTGGAGAAGATTACTTTTCTCCTAGCAGAGCAATAGACCTACAGCCTAGATATGGACAACCTTTACCCAACACCAGCCTCTGTTACTAAATTTTATGCACTATCCAAAACTCAAAAGCTGTTTTATGCACTTTTTACCATAAAGCGGGGGGGGGGGGGCGAAACCATGCCATTTCCCCAGATAAGTCCTCAGGATTGCAGATCATTCCCATGAGGTTATTGAGCAGGCACCAGCCCATGTCCTGCTGGGTTTAGAGTCTGGAGAGACCCTGGTCATGGTTGATTTAAGCAGGAACATGGTCCAACTTTACTCACCATGATCGCAGGTTACCAGTCGTTCTTTTCAGATTTTTGGTGCACGAAGCAGATCTCAGAATCTCAGATGAGACCTGAGCACCAAGACCTGCACATAAGGCCCGACCGATTCCTACAGAGGGCAGGTTCCTGGCCGCAAGGTTTGCAGGTCAAGCGCCAGTTCTGCATTCAATAATGACAGTGTACAGTGGTTTTGGGACGGGGAGGACGGGTTTGAGACCCTTGACATGACATTTATTGAGAATGAACGTGGACAACAATTTGATACAACCCGATGGCTCACTCCGAATTTCCAACACAAACATTTGATGTCACATGTTGAAATCTAAAAGGGTTTCCCCAAAAGGTGCAAAGGAACCATTCATGGGACATGGTGGTTGCTGGCAGATCTGACCATGAAAGAGGGGATGGAGTGCCGGATTGCTGCAGATGAAGCTGGAAAGCTGTCGGTTCCCTTGGTTAAGCCTTCTGCACACACGAGCCCTGTGGTTTGCCCAGCTTGGTTCATGCATGGATCACGCCAAGCCCAGAGCCTCTCCTTGCAGATGCACCTCAGGTGACCTCAGAAATTCCCATCACAGATCTATTATGGGACGAGGAGGCATCTCGATGATTAAGTCGAGCAGCAGGTGTCACCGAGAGCGTTTCTAATCACATTGGCCTCATCTAAAGGGGACAGGCCAAACCGCAAAGAGTTAATCATGAAAAAGGATGGAGTAACGCGACCACGAGAGGACGGAATTACTGACCCGGAATATAAAGGGAAAACTAATGTTAAGGGACACACACCTTCCCCGGTCTGATCACCTGCACTCACAGCAAGGGGTGTTTAAAGGGGACACCCCGAAACTAAGAATGGGTAACATAGAAAAGGGTGACATTACAAACCCACGCTCCATGTTACCCAAAGTAACTGCAATGCTTTGAGCACGGAGGGGATTGTGTAAGAGGTGCCCTATCTGACGGCTGCGCTGACTCACGACTTCCAAAGAAACTTTGTTTGAAAGTTTGTACATTACACAGCAGGGGGGGGGGGGGGGAGACTTAACCGTTTCAGGGTCTAAAGCTCAGAAGAGAAAAATAAAAAACACACATTACAAATTCAGCTTGAGTTCTGATGGAGGGATTGCAGGTGGTTTATCCGTCGCCCTGCGTTGCACCGTTACCCTTTTTGTAACATGGCGTCTCCTGCCTTACGGGTCACAAATAAGAGAAAAGCTTTTGGTCAATAGGAGAAAGTTCTAACGTTGATCCAGTTCCAAGACTGGAGACACCAGTGTGGCC
This sequence comes from Leptobrachium leishanense, assembly GCA_009667805.1. Taxonomy (NCBI): domain Eukaryota; kingdom Metazoa; phylum Chordata; class Amphibia; order Anura; family Megophryidae; genus Leptobrachium; species Leptobrachium leishanense. Next base: position 29,778,869 of record CM019063.1, on the reverse strand, counting down.
ACCGCCATCAGAATTCTTGGGCCCCCCCCTTACTAAACCATAGGTTGGAGCCCCCCCCCCTACTAAACCATAGGTTGGAGCCCCCCCTTACTAAACCATTGGTTGGAGCCCCCCCCCCTCTCTTTCCATTTCACTAAACCCTTCGCCTCCAACAAGGGGATTGAAGTGGTCCCTGGAGGGAGTGCTCTGGGCTGCACATCTACCTGGTGGAGACCAATCTAATTGCCCCCTCGGTGAGGAGTCCGAGCTCTTATCTGAATGGACCAGTCCTGGGGTATCATTATGCAGCACTTAAACTGCACAAAGGTTCGACCTGGGCCCCCGGTACCACCGGCCCCTGAACATATGGGCAGACACCCCCCTGATTGAGGCCATGGACACCAGAAACCCATTGGTTGGAGCAGCACAGCGCTGGGATGCTTCCTGAAGCCTACCACAAAGACCAACACACTTGATATTTATTCCGGTGGGGGGGGATTTTATAGGGTGTACATAAACCATCATGGGATTCTGTCTGGTCTTCAACCAAAGGATGATGGGCAGGAGGCCAAGGTGACCCCGTGACCTCTTCCTGCCCGTTGCACCTGATATCAGTATGAATAAAGCATGTCTAGGCACCGGGTTACACACCCTTATACCCGCGGTGAGGTTGGCAGAGATCCCCACATTCTGCAGGATCAGTCACTAGGTCTGGCTCCGGGGAGTGAACCTCCTCGCATGAATATTTGGCACAAATCAGACGGCGCCGGGAAACGCACAGAAAGAATTCACAAGTTATGTGTGTCGAGACAAGTGCTCGGCCCCGCGAGATTTCAGAGGGACACGCGGGGTTAATAAAATCCTGCAGCAGCAGAATCAAACTGTTAACATCAGACATTAAGGAACCAATCAGGCATCAGCGACTGGACACATTATTACCATTTCATGCAGAGGGGAGCGCGGGAAAAGGGCTGCCCTGCAACATGTAGAGATCACACTGGCAGGTCACCTGGGATTCCTTACCTGCAGCGTATGGATTATACATGCTGCAGGGTGGCATTTCTCATGCGCTGCCCATCAGCACGAATAAATGATACATGTCCAATGCACAAGCAGGGCTTCAATTCATACTAGACACTGGTCTAACCTGAAGCCAAATCCATATAGACCCACAGAAACGATAACGTGTATAAAGATATTAAAGTGATGAGAAGGATTATTACTTGCACTTTTTTTTTTAGTCAGGCCGGGGGGGGGCAGGCGAGCGTTTTTAAGAGCGGAAGGAACGTCCGTGAAGGCTGTATTTACCGTAGGGTCAGCGAATTGAAGTCAAACGAGAGCACCGAAAGTTCGCTTCTCTCTGAATAACCCCCTTAATGGGTGGTCCTGCTAGACACAGACACACACACACACACACACACACACCTTGCCCCCAGATTTCTCCTTGGATCAAGAAGCCTTTACCCACATATTAAATATTATAACCCTTAATATTCTGTGTCTGCAGGAAGTCATCCAGTCGTTTTTTAAAAGTCTGTACAGACTCTGACCCAACCACCTCAACAGGCAGAGAATTCCACAGCTTTATTGTTCTCACCGTAAAATAACCCTTCCTATGCTTTAGGCTGAATTTCCTTTCTTACTGTGTAAATGGGTGACCCCGTGTAAATGGGTGACCCCGTGTAAATGGGTGACCCCGTGTCCTGTGTAAATGGGTGACCCCGTGTCCTGTGTAAATGGGTGACCCCGTGTCCTGTGTAAATGGGTGACCCCGTGTCCTGTGTAAATGGGTGACCCCGTGTCCTGTGTAAATGGGTGACCCCGTGTCCTGTGTATAGTCCTGTTAATGAATAGGTTTCCTGACAATGGATAATAACCCGTATATATTTATATAACGTTATCAGATCCCCTCAAAAAAGGCGCCGTTTCTCTAAACCAGTGTTTCCCGCGCCAGTCCTCGGACCCTCCGCCTCGCCAGGTTTGCAGGATATGTGAAGCACAGGGGATATGATTTGCTGCTCAGTGATTGCAGGATTCAGTCGGCTTTTCCATAAGGTGATCTGTAAAACCTGGCCTGGTTGAGGATCCCGAGGAGAGGCGCGGGAAACACTGCTCTAAACTAAAAAGGTTTTTCTTCATAGCTTAACCCTTCCATTCATATTAATTCTGGCAACGTACTGACTATTCCTCTCATATATCTTGGGTGCCGTGTTCTGGTTCTTGGCCAGAGCCATTACAAGAATCGGAGGTTTAGGATAGACGTGCTGCGTATAGGGAATGGGATTCCTAGATAAAATCAGGAGGAAACATGACGGAGTGAATACCCCTTTTAATGCCGATACCTTGCTGGCCTTGGCGGCTGCTGTTTGACATTAATTATTCCCAATTCCTTCTCCCGCTTTGATTTCCCAAACTCAGCACCATTTAGGGCAGAGGATTCCAAACGGTGTAACACGACATGTCGTGTATCGGCAGCAGGCTACTAGGGTCGCCCGCTGGGGAGACAAGGCAATCTCTGGCAGCCTTCCAAAAATCAAGATGGCTGCCACGGTCCTACGCAGCAACCAAAAAAAAAAAAAAAAAAAAGGAGAAAAAAAAAAAAGGAAGACCACGGTGAGAGACAAACATGTCACAACAGTGCAGACCTGGCTCGTCTCTCCTCGCCCACCCTGCCTGTGCTCATGCAGCACCTTCTGCCAAAACCAAGTGGCTGCCAAAGCCCTGCTGGATCACAAGCTGAGCAGCGCGACCTTCCACAACTTCCTGCACCTCTGCCAGGAATCTGCATTCAGCCGCAAGCTGGATGTGTGGAGCTTCCTAGACCTGCCTGGTGAAGTAACCGCTGCTGCTGAAGGAGCTACTGAAACACCGCACTCGAGCACCCTGATCAAGCACCACTGAGCCAGGCTGCGAGTGGTCAGATTACTGTGCCAGGCAGGGAAGCATCACCACGGGTTACTGTCCTGGAGGGGCATCATGACCTGTTATTGTGCCAGGCAAGGGGTTCCAGAAGGCCATTGCTGTGCCAGGCTGACTTACTGTGCCCCATATGAAGTATGTCAGCCATGCCAGTTGCCCCCAGCCTGGCATGGCTCATGCTCAGGAGTTCCATTGATGCACATTTGTCATTATGAATTTTAACACTTGGTATTAAACCTCTGCCAACAGGTGGGCATGGTCCAGGGCATCATTAGCTGGATTAATCAGATGTGTCTGACCACCACAGGTGGCTCTGTTACCTGTACGAGAGCCAGGACCAGGGAGCCATGGCACGATCACATTGCCACGGAGAGATGTTGTGTGCCCATATATTTCGTTAGAACGAGTAAGTTTGGTGGCACAGGAACTCAGTTTTACCAGCAAAGGATGCACGTCACCAACACGAAACGTTTGGAAGCTCTGATATTGGGTATAAGTTGCTTGTGTGTTCTTCACTCCAAAGTGCATAACTTTACATTTATCTAGATTAAATCTCATCTGCCATTTAAGTGCCCAGTCCCCCAATATATCTATATCCCTCTGCAGCGAAGTAACATCCTGCTCACATTGTATCACTTTTCCATACTCTTCAGGTGTTCTGATTGGCAGAAAAACATGACAGATATCTCCATATTTCAGTATATTGCCACCATATATTTTATCTTTGTTGTGTTTTTTGTACACTTTACAGAGAGTGTTCTGAACAGGATCCTGGGATCACATTGAGACACCCCTACAATATTTTGCTTTCTAGAACATTACTGGTCATGCCCAATACATGGAGTTTCCCGGCTTTACCGTAATGAACATTTCTGCACCAAAACAATAACTTTAAACTTAACTGCGACATTCACTAGAATTACTGGGATTAAGGCTAGGGTCAGACGAGCGTGATTTCTACGGACTGTACGTCAGTACGGAAGACACAGTAGTGGTCACACAGTCCGTTTTTTTCACTGATATATATTTTGACGGATGTAGGAGGGAAAATAAATTAAGAAGCAAAATCATTTTGTCCGTGAAAAATGCTGGACGTATAAATGCAGTCCGTCTGACCACGTTCCATTACTCACACACAAAGCTATGCAGACGTTGCGGACGCAGCGCACTTTGTGCGGCCGTTCTAGGGGGTTGTACATTATTGCCTGCCTTGCATCCGTGGGCCGCGACCGTTGTGCGTCCGCAGTTCAGTGCGGACGTACTTCGTGTGTCAGGCTCCAATGGACTTTCTTTCATGCTATCACGGACGTACTTTTAGGCGCAATCACGGACGTGAACACTACGCTCGTCTGACCCCAGCCTAAACCCTAAACCTGGAATGGCTCACTGCCCGCCTCCCCCCCCACACATTTATATACCATGTATGAAGATCACTCGGATTACCTGGCTGTCTGGAGCAGACAATGATCAGACCACAGCAAGGACTCATGTTTCCAGCCTGAGGAATACAAGAAAAATACAGAAATGTCATAAAAAGGAAACAAAAAAAACCACATGGTGGAGCAAGGGTTTGGAGGGGTAAGGGACGAAGGGGAACAGGTGTCAAAAATGCATCTCTGGTAAGTGCCAGTTACCCCTTAACACCCAGCATCCCAAACACCCCATAACCTGCAATGTGAGAGGTCATGCCAGTCAAGTGAACCGGTCATACTCCTGGATGTCAACATTTCTTGGCCTATAGGTGACGTGGGGGGAGACAGCAATACCTGGCTGGTGACGTGGCCACATCTTGGCAGTGTGTAGCATGGAGGCACCAACCCAACGTAACACAAACGTCAGGCACAACAAAACTGCTCAAGAACTAGTAACTTTGCCCTTTGAGCAAGTTCGGCGTGCCCAACCTCCATTCTTTGTCTCCTATACGCCGGCTGTTTGGATCCTCATCCGAAGAGGTAAATATCAGTAGCTCCTTGGATTACGGAGCCAAGAATCCTAGTTACTTTGTTTTACCTCGCCGTGTACGGCGTCTGTCGGCACCTTACACCTGGGTCCTGTGTCCCGAGTTGTCTGAGGAACCTTTTGCACAGACTAGCTTGGGACCTGTCCGGAGTTTAGGATTGGCCAGGTTTTCTTGGAGGAATAATTTATTCATGCTGATGGACAGTGCATGAATAATGCCACCCTGCAGTGTGTAGCATCCATAGAGGAATCCCAGGTGACCGGCCTTTATTTCCTTCCTGCAGCGTGGGAATTCTAGCTTTTCCCTGTGCTCCCTCTGAATGAAACAGTAATAGGTGTCCAGGAAAACACAGCCGACCCGGACACCCTAACTGGAGTGTTAGACACCCAGTTTCTATTGATCTGGTGAGGAGGGCTTGTTCCACCAGCATTAAAGCCTCAGTGTGGACTTTTCAATCCTGCCTTTTCCACCAAGAAGTAGTACTTTGTGATGTCGAATGGCCACATCTGATGAGCTCTGCTGGGGGTACATTCCATGGAGAGGCTGGTCTTGACACTAGACCTCCTGTTTATTTGGTTCCTGTCGCAGATGTCCGAGATATTTCCTGAGCTAGTCTTTGCTTGTCATATTCACCACATATTTATGGATGATCTGGGATTCATCCAGGACTGTGACCTTGACACCGGATTAAGTCCTGACCTTCTTCCTGTCATTTACAATACAATCTCGGTGGAATCCTCCATGTATGGTCATTAGTTATTGGGTGTTGGTATCCGCAGTGTTCAGCACGTGTCTTGTATTATTAATTTATAAAGCGCCTGCATATTCCGTAGCGCTGTACAATGGGGTAAGCACAAACATGAGACACACATGATAAATAAGGAAAAGACAACCCTGCCCGTAGGATAGCTTGTCTAGGAGGTACTGCACTTCAACCAAGTGCTCAGCCAGACATCCCGTGAGTTTACAATCTAAGGTACGGGGGGGGGGGTAAGTGAAACAGATGGGAGCAGAGGGAAGGTGAAGCTGGTTGCTAGAATAAATGTAGTGAGGGTGGCATGGGAGGGACCAGAAGGTTGGGCTGAGTAAAGGTAATTAGCTAGAGAAGTGGAAACAGCTGTACAGGAGACCTAAAATTACAGACCAGGCCTGGGTGGACGGATGGATGGGTTTTTGCCATTGAGCTGAGATTGGTCTGATTCTCCGGAGGTTACCTTGAAGTCACAATGCTTTGCATTCTCACGGTTACCATGTGGTGGAAATTAAGGGTCCTATCACCTGGTGTGAGCTAAAACGCCATCGCTATAGTGAAATTTTTTTGCGGGAGTTGCTAAAACTTTTAAATCGCCTGACGACCCACCAACAGATCACCTTGTCCGCGGGAGTCTATACAAGATAGTTTAGCGCACACTAGGGATTCGCTAAAACCCGGGCTGAGACCCAGTGCTAGTGCGGAATGTTTTTTTCCCAGTACAGAGTGCCGGGCCATACCTATCCCCCGCCCTCACAAGCTTGTATAAGTATGAACACATCCAGCGAATAAGGCTAGGGTCAAACGAAAGCATTTTTACACGCGAACGTAAAAAAAGTGCGTCCGAACGCATTGATGTATTTTTTCACGGAATATACGAAAACGGTCACACGATGCGCATTTTCGTGCGTGATGTTTTACGAATCCAAACCAGGAAACTTTTTGCGTCTGGACGTTATGTTTGCCGGACACGAGCAGGGTCTGACGTCTCCAAATCACACACACACACCGCTAGCGGGCGCAGCGCACTCTGTACGTCCGTACTAGCGGTTCTGCGTTCTCAAAAAATGCGTTCATTTTCCACTTGCGTTGCGCGGCCGGACTTTTGTGCGACCGTACTTCGTATATTGGCCGTCATTGCCCGTCATTTGCTGCTAGTGCGGCCGTGATTAAGTGCGCCAGAACGCACGTTAAAAGTGCGCTGGTCTGACCCCAGCCTAAGCCCTCTCACCCCGCCTGCATTATTAAAATCTATGTTTATATGCACACATATATTAAGGCTGATGGGCATTGCATGATAAATGCCTCCCGACAGCATGTAGAATTATTACACTGTATTTAATAGATCCAAAAGGAAGGCCAGGTGAGCGACAATAATTTCCCTGCTGCAGCATATACATAATACATGTTTCAGGGCAAGACTTATCCATGTGCCCCTTTAAACATGGACACACGGTCACCCTAATAATCGCCCACTTACATACTATGAATAACCCCCAGCATAAAAATTAGAATACATTTATAATAGAGCTGACTGCAACAGCAGCGACATTGCTGACCAGATCCATTGCTATGGTGTATGGGGCCCAAGAGAACACCTGTGCTGCATTCCTTTACATTGCCTGGTAATTTTAGGTGAGGACCTGGTTTTTCCAGTTTGTTTTTGGAGTTAGCACCAGGGTCGAGCAGTAAGTAAAATGTTGCAATTATTATCGCCGGCACCAAGTGATCAGTTTTAAAAAACGCTACAGGACGCGGAAAGTATAGTAATCTCGCGGTACAAATCGCTAATAACGACACGCTAAGGGACTTTTCCCGTTTGTAGCTAGAGGCAAACGATCTAGACTGAATTTACCTGGTGCCAACACAAAAACCACGCCGACACAAGGGTTAGCGCACACCAGCTGAAACTGCCCTAAATAAAGTATAAGATTCCTAAACCCCAGAGTAATGTGGTGCATGGATACCCTTTTATTGAAGGCCAGAATCTGCACTTTCCAATGACACGTGGGTCATCCATATAGGATGCACAGGGACGGAGATACTGCGGTCCCAATAGGTGAAGGAAGCTGGATGCGGATTTCAGGGGGGACGGGCACTGCCCCCCAGTAGAGACGCCCATGTTTAGGGGCTAGTACAAAATAGTCAGGGTATTCGTGCGTCTTTGAGGATGACTCCATATATCGATGTGTGCAGGTGTATAACAGAGCTGCACAACAATAAGACCCCCAGCAAGGAATCTAAACGATAGAAATCGATCGCTTTAAGAAGAAGCGGATTTGGAAAAATAAACATTTACATTAATCGTCCGGTGAGATTAGGATTGCCAGAATTTCATGGGGACAAGTAATGGGGGGGGGGGGGAGAGACACCTAGGGTAGCATAAAACCCAATGCACCCCAGTACACTCACACACACACACACAGTTGGGTTTCTCCTGCATCATTGAATATGTGGACACACACACACCAGGACGTAACATGATATTGTGCAGATATTGCAGCTCTCGGGGAAGGTGCGTCCCGGCAATCCCTGGCACGTCGCCCACATTTCTTTACACAATCTGAGCAGTCATGATGCTCGGTCACAGGACTCGCCGATACGCAGCGTCAACGCAACCCGCCCGTTACCCGAAGAACCTTACGGTTTAGTTTCCATTCACTACATAGAAGGTTCGTGCTGTTGGGCAGGACATGAGAAGGGCTGCCGTGCTCTGCATGTATTGTACGGTTTGATAGATCGGCTGCGGTTTCCCCAGACATATTACCATTTCATGCAGAGGGGGGGGGGGCACAGGGAGAAGTGCTGCCCTGCAACATGTATAATTCATATGCTGCAGGAAGGAAATCAAGGCAGATCACCTGGGATTCCGCTTTGATTTCTTACATTCAGTGTATGGATTATACATGGTACGGGGGGGGGGGGCATTTTTCATGCACTGCCCATCAGCATGAATAAATTATGTGTCCAGGAAAACATGGCCGACCTATTCCCTGGACAATACAGGAATGGTTCCTCTCCTGCCCCGCTCCATATAGCGGGACTTGTTACCCGCAGACCGGTGCGTTAAATGTTATGTGTGCGGGAAATCACCCGGTTCTGTCATAAAAAAAAAAACTACATCATAATTTATTACCCAGAACAGCACGGGTTTATGGAGATGGAAAAGTGCTGCGCATTCTACACTGTGCAGGGCAGCACTTTTCAAAGTGACCAGAAGTAACAATAACAAGAGGAACCCAACACGCCTGGTAAACATGAACCCATGGCACTCCAAACATTAATGAACTACAGCTCCCATCATGCTCAGCCAGTCCACTCCTTGTAACATGCTGGGGTTTAGCACCTACCTGTGGCAGCAGTGGCGCCTCTAGTGATCTGAGCTCGGTGTGATGTGTGTGGATCCCAGCAGAGTCTGATAGAAACACTATGGCAGCTAGGGCTGGGTGGGTGTGTGTGTGTGTCTGTAAGGGGTGTGTGTGTGTGTGTGTCTGTAAGAGGAGTGACTGTCCGGTCCCGCAGAGAGAGTGAGGAGGAGATCACACAGCCTTGAGATTCAATGCTCAGCTCTGCCTGCAGCCACCAGCTCAATACCCTGCATCACATCAGTGGCGTCACTAGGGTTGGTGTCACCCGGTGCGGTAACTTATGGTGTCCCCCCCCCCCCCCGAGTTTTACGGGTTTTTTACCTACTCTTACTCCTAAATCAGTACTCCCATATAACACTGAATGCTCATACACACAGTGCACATTACTGAGGTTTATTGCTGTGGAGCTCTCTCATATGCTCACACAACGTTTTGCCAACTGCCAGCAAGTACAATGCCTGTTCGAAGGCAGTGAAAACACACATGGATATATATTGCCCAAAGCAGCTCTGGATATATTGCCCCCAGCAGCTCACCCATGGATATATATTGTCCCCAGCTCACATATGGATATATTGCCCCAGTTCACAATTATATATTGCCCCCAGCAGCTCACCCATGGATATATATTGCCCCAGCTCACATATGGATATATTGCGCCTCAGCTCACAAATGGATATATTGTGCCTCAGTTCACATATGGATATATTGCACCTCAGCTCACACATGGATATATTGCCCCAGACCAGCTCACACACGGATATATTGTCCCAGACCAGCTCACACATGGATATATTGCCCCAGCTCTCATGGATATGCCCCAACACACATGGATACTGCCCCAAGCACACATGGATACTGCCCCCAGCACACATGGATACTGCCCCAGCTCACATAGATATGCCCCAGCTCCTCTCATGGATATTGCCACAGCTCCTCTCATGGATAATGCCCCAGCTCCTCTCATGGATTTTGCCCCAGCTCCTCTCATGGATTTTGCCCCAGCTCCTCTCATTGATATTGCCCCAGCTCATGGATATGCCCCAGCTCATGGATACTGCCCCAGCTCATGGATATGCCCCAGCTCATGGATAATGCTCCAGCTCATGGATATGCCCCAGCTCATGGTTAATGCCCCAGCTCATGGATATTGCCCCAGCTCATGGATAATGCCCCAGCTCATGGATACTGCCCCAGCTCATGGATATGCCCCAGCAGCTCATGGATATACTGCCCCAGCTCATGGATATACTGCCCCAGCTCATGGATACTGCCCCAGCTCATGGATTTGCCCTAGCTCATGGATATGCCCCAGCTCATGGATACTGCCCCAGCTCATGGATTTGCCCCAGCTCATGGATATGCACCAGCTCATGGATACTGCCCCAGCACATGGATATGCCCCAGCTCATGGATACTGCCCCAGCTCATGGATTTGCCCCAGCAGCTCATGGATATGCCCCAGCTCATGGATACTGCCCCAGCTCATGGATTTGCCCCAGCAGCTCATGGATTTGCCCCAGCAGCTCATGGATATGCCCCAGCTCATGGATACTGCCCCAGCTCATGGATACTGCCCCAACTCATGGATATGCCCCAGCAGCTCATGGATAATGGCCCCAGCTCATGGATAATGGCCCCAGCTCATGGATAATGGCCCCAGCTCATGGATATGCCCCAGCTCATGGATATGCCCCAGCACATGGATATGCCCCAGCTCATGGATACTGCCCCAACTCATGGATTTGCCCCTGCTCATGGATATGCCCCAGCACATGGATACTGCCCCAGATCATGGCTTTGCCCCAGCTCATGGCTTTGCCCCAGCTCATGGATATGCCCCAGCACATGGATATGCCCCAGCTCATGGATACTGCCCCAGCTCGTGGATATGCCCCAGCTCGTGGATACTGCCCCAGCTCGTGGATACTGCCCCAGCTCGTGGATACTGCCCCAGCTTGTGGATATGCCCCAGCTTGTGGATTTGCCCCAGCTTGTGGATTTGCCCCAGCTCCTGGATATGCCCCAGCAGCTCATGGATATGCCCCAGCAGCTCATGGATACTGCCCCAGCTCATGGATAATGCCCCAGCAGCTCATCGATACTGCCCCAGCAGCTCATTGATATGCCCCAGCTCATGGATTTGCCCCAGCCCATGGATATGCCCCAGCTCATGGATTTGCCCCAGCTCATGGATTTGCCCAAGCAGCTAATGGATATGCCCCAGCAGCTAATGGATATGCCCCACCTCATGGATATGGCCCACCTCATGGATATGGCCCACCTCATGGATATGGCCCAGCTCATGGATATGCCCCAGCTCATGGATATGCCCCAGTAGCTCATGGATATGCCCCACCTCATGGATAATGGCCCAGCACATGGATATGCCCCAGCTCACCTCCTGGCCGCGTGTTCGCTCCCTCTGAGCCTCCGGCGGCGTGCAGCTTGGGCGCTCACCTGGGGGAGCCACGTGACTAGCCGCGATTGGCTGGTGACGTGTTTCCCCCAGGCGAGCGCCGAAGATGCATAGCTGCATAGCTTCAACGCTCGCAGGGAGCGAACACGCGGCGCAGGGTGAATCACCCACCCTTAGGGGTGCCACTGCATCACATTACACACAGGACGCTTGAGATCACTGCGTGCCGCCATCAGCTGCTCCGTCGCATGTACAGCAATAAAACGCAGCTTTAAATGACCCACATCAAGCACCGTGATCACTTAGACATGGAGAGTCTCTGTCTGCGTGTACACAATGCCCGGCCCCTCCCTGACAGAAATCACACAGATATAACCCGACCCCTCCCCGACACAGATATAACCCGACACCTCCCCGACACAAATCACAGATATAACCCGACCCCTCCCTGACACAAATCACAGATATAACCCGACCCCTCCCTGACACAAATCACACAGATATAACCTGACCCCTCCCTGACACAAATCACACAGATATAACCGACCCCTCCCTGACACAAATCACAGATATAACCCGACCCCTCCCTGACACAAATCACACAGATATAACCCGACCCCTCCCTGACACAAATCACACATATATAACCCGACCCCTCCCCGACACAAATCACACAGATATAACCCGACCCCTCCCTGACACAAATCACACAGATATAACCCGACCCCTCCCCTACACAAATCACACAGATATAACCCGACCCCTCCCTGACACAAATCACACAGATATAACCCGACCCCTCCCTACACAAATCACACAGATATACCCGACCCCTCCCCGACACAGATATAACCCGACACCTCCCCGACACAAATCACACAGATATAACCTGACCCCTCCCTGACAGAAATCACACAGATATAACCTGACCCCTCCCTGACACAAATCACACAGATATAACTCGACCCCTCCCCTACACAAATCACACAGATATAACCCGACCCCTCCCCGACACAATCACACAGATATAACCCGACCCCTCCCTGACACAAATCACACAGATATAACCTGACCCCTCCCTGACACAAATCACAGATATAACCCGACCCCTCCCTGACACAAATCACACAGATATAACCCGACCCCTCCCTGACACAAATCACACAGATATAACCCAACCCCTCCCCGACACAAATCACAGATATAACCCGACCCCTCCCTGACACAAATCATACAGATATAACCCGACCCCTCCCCGACACAAATCACACAGATATAACCCGACCCCTCCTTGACACAAATCACACAGATATAACCCGACCCCTCCCCGACACAAATCACACAGATATAACCCGACCCCTCCTGACACAAATCACACAGATATAACTCGACCCCTCCCCTACACAAATCACACAGATATAACCCGACCCCTCCCTGACACAAATCACACAGATATAACCCGACCCCTCCTACACAAATCACACAGATATAACCCGACCCCTCCCCGACACAAATCACAGATATAACCCGACCCCTCCCTGACACAAATCACAGATATAACCCGGCCCCTCCCTGACACAAATCACACAGATATAACCCGACCCCTCCCTGACACAAATCACACAGATATAACCCGACCCCTCCCCGACACAAATCACATAGATATAACCCGACCCCTCCCCGACACAAATCACACAGATATAACCCGACCCCTCCCCGACACAAATCACACAGATATAACCCGACCCCTCCCCGATACAAATCACACAGATATAACCCGACCCCTCCCTGACAGAAATCACACAGATATAACCCGACCCCTCCCTGACACAAATCACACAGATATAACCTGACCCCTCCCTGACACAAATCACACAGATATAGCCCGACCCCTCCCTGACACAAATCACACAGATATAACCCGACCCCTCCCCTACACAAATCACACAGATATAACCCGACCCCTCCCCGACACAAATCACACAGATATAACCCGACCCCTCCCTGACACAAAATCACAACAGATATAACCCGACCCCTCCCTGACACAAATCACACAGATATAACCCGACCCCTCCCTGACACAAATCACACAGATATAACCCGACCCCTCCCTGACAGAAATCACACAGATATAACCTGACCCCTCCCTGACACAAATCACACAGATATAACCCGACCCCTCCCTGACACAAATCACACAGATATAACCCGACCCCTCCCTGACACAAATCACACAGATATAACCCGACCCCTCCCTGACACAAATCACACAGATATAACCCGACCCCTCCCCGACGCAAATCACACAGATATAACCCGACCCCTCCCCTACACAAATCACACAGATATAACCCGGCCAGAGGTTTAGCTTTAGGGTGTTTTTTTGCTGCTTACTCGTGGCCTCCGCACTGATTTTCTCTATTATCAATCTTTGCTGCACCTCTCCATATTAGTAAGCTGTGTCCAAGAGTAAGCAGCAGAGAGGAGCGCGGCCCTTCCCCCGCTGAGCAATTTCACCCCTGTGTGCGGAGCTCATTGTGACCTTTTTGCACTCATCGTGCGCAGGATGAGCAAAAACGGTCAAAATGAGCTCAACGCACTTCTACTTTCCGAAGAGTGACGAACTTTCCCACTTTGCCCACGTCCTTGAGGGGTCAAACATGTTTTTAAGTCCTGTTTTATGACATGACCCAGTCATATATATTGTGGTAAGGCCACGCAGACAGATCCAGGAATTTGGAAGGTATATTGCTTTCATTGCAATCAGAAAAAAAACCTAACCATAGGATAGACTGTTCCTTTTAAGAAAAGCAGCAAAAGAAAACAAACAGGCCTCCTGTTAGGAGGCTAAGTCTGGCCCCCAGTAGAAACAACAAAAGTGTGTGTGTGTGTCCCTGCTCTCAGAGCTACTATAAAGGATCGTGGACAATTAATGAGCTGCAGGTGTACCTGCTGTCACGGTAGAGGCTTAGGCCCCTTACCAACCTGGGCATATTGCCTAAGGCTGCGGTCAGACGAGCGTTTTTAAGAGTGCAACAGCGTGTGGCCAGCCCTATCGCAGCGTCACAACGCTGCGTCGGACACCGGGAGGCGCGTCAGTACAGGCGCACATGGTGCACTTGTCTGACACCAGCCTCCTGCTGATATATCTAGAGTCCCATACACTGTCAAAATATCCATTTTATTAGCAGCTTCAAAAACGATCATTTCTATTTGTATACGTCACGTCAGAATAATATATTAAAAATGTAAAAAAATTAAATAGATTTCCATTCACATTTCAATCATTTACAGCAGGTAAAATTATTTTTTTCACACTTTAATGTAAAATAGTTTTTATTAAGTGAATCAAGTACATACAATGCATAATATACATAAGGCATGTCAAATGGTAGTAGGGAAGAGTTACCATGAAAATAAAAGCTAAGTATCAATAAAATGGGAGGAGGCAACAGAGCCTGCCCAGTTCGGGGTCCGGTGCTGGCCTCAGCATAAACGTGTCAGAAAGGAAGGCCTATGCAGAGAGCGTTCCTAATGTAGTGACTGTCATGGATATACGCTTATAAGGCCAAAGCAGGTTAGTTGATTACACAAATATAGCAAAACATAAATCAAAATGAAAAAAAAATACAACACAATCATATAACAGTAAAGAATAAAACAAGGTGTGAAAATCATATTAAAATAATAATAAATTATAATAGGGAGAAAAGCACCTTATACCACCTACAGATCGTATCCACATACATCGAAGCTCTACCTCGGGTCTAGGGACGTAATATAGAAGCCTGCACAGCGTCAGATGGGATGACGGACAACACCTCATGACCAGCCCGTTTATGTTTAGATACAAAATCTGTCCACCAATACCATGTTTGAAAATATTTATCGTACTCTTGTTCAAGAGAGTAGTGTAATTCCTCAAGTTCTCTAATATATTCAACTCTGGAAATCCACTCAAACACACTCGGCGGGGTCGATTGTTTCCAATCCTTTGGTATCATTGACCTGGCAGCATTAAGGAGGTGGACCGCCAAGGACCTAGTGTAACTAGAGGCCAAAAGCGGAACCACATGTAGGAGGGCAACCTGAGGGGTGAAAGGAAGTTCCAGAGAGGTAATATCTTTAATGTAGGACCAAACTACTTCCCAATAGGACGTAAGGACCGGACAACTCCACCATATGTGCAAGTAAGTCCCCCTGGCCTTACGGCATCTCCAGCACTCGGGGGAGGCGTCTGGGTAGATAGCGTGTAGTCGACATGGGGTCAGATACCATCTCAATACCAGTTTATAGTTAGTCTCCTGGACTGCCAAGGCCCTGGAGGAATGAAAAGTAATCTGGAACACCGACGACCATTCCTTGTCAGTTAGTGGAGTTGGGAGTTCCGCTGACCATTTTAATGTAAAAGTCGGTAGATTGGGCTGCTAGAAGCGTCTTGTATATGGTCGAACGTAGGTGAGGGGGTGGGGGGTCAGTGGTGCAGAGTTTCTCAAAAGGTGTCAAAGAGGAGGGCATAGGGGAAGGCGTCTTGAGTATGGTGTGGGAAACAAAATGTTGCATTTGCAGATAATTAAGCGTAGCCATAGTGGTAGTGGTAGTGAGGCAGTCGGGCCATAGGGATTCAAGGGAGCGCAATCCGTCGGGGCATACTATCAGTTGGAGTGGGACGTAGGGGCCGTCTACTGTCAGCCCAAAAACGATGGTGTCTGTCGAGGGGGAAATTCAGGGTTCCCTGTAATGGGGGTCAGTAAAGAGGGCAAAGGAGATAGGTCCAGGCAGGTCCGGTACCTGCGCCAGAGGCGTAGAGTCGGGTAAATCAGAGGGTGACGATGAGAGCACAGGGATTCAAACGAGGTGGTTTGCCACGGCAACAAGACTATGGGGAATCGGACAAACAGTTGCTCTAGATGAACCCACAGTTTGTGAGGAGGGGACATAGACCAATCGCTCAGGCGCGTGAACACTGCGGCTACATAATACAGTTCTAGGTGTGGGAGACCCATCCCACCACTAGATTTGGCCCACGTAAGAGTTGAGTACGCCAATCGGGACTTGCCCCCTGCCCACACAAATTTCAGGAATACGTGTTTAAGGGAACTAAAGAGGGAAGGAGGGACGGCGATTGGTAGTGTCTGAAATAGGTACAGGAATTTCGGGAGGATAGACATTTTTAAAATGTTAACACGGCCAAACCAGGAAAAGTGAGGCTTATCCCAGTCTCTCAGGTCGCGAGACACCCGCGCCAGGAGAGGGGCGTAGTTCAGGTCATACAGAGATGTCAGGTCCGAGGGAAGCTGAACCCCCAGGTATTGTATAGCGGATCCAGGCCAGGAAAAGGGGGCAAGCCTCTGCAAAGCCTCCTTAATAGAGGGCTCAATACCGATTCCTAACATTTCACACTTATCGACATTAATTTTAAAATTTGAGACCGCTGCGTATTCCTCCACCTCCTCCAAAAAAGCTGAGGTTGAGCTGATGGGGTCTAGGAGGGTGAGGAGCACGTCATCGGCAAATGCCGAGATTTTATAATGATGAAATGGCAGTTGGAGGCCCTTAATATTGTCGTTGTCCCTGATACGTTGTAAAAACGGCTCAAGAGTCAGTATAAAAAGGAGAGGGGACATCCCTGACGAGTACCATTCCTTATAAACACCGGACTGGAAAACACTCCATTAACTCGTAGGACCGCTGTAGGTTCAGTATACATCGCAGAGATCCAAAGCAGCCAACGAGGGCCGAAGCCAAATTTTTTCAAAACTGTCAGTAAAAAAGACCAATCCACTCTGTCGAACGCCTTTTCGGCATCGACAGAGAGAAGGACCATTGGTGTATCAGTAGTCTGTGCTCTGTAGATCATGCTAGTGGCCCTAAGGGTGTTATCGCGGGCACTACGGCGCGGGACAAATCCCACCTGATCGGGGTGTACTAAAGCTGGAAGTAAGGGGTTGAGGCGCAGCGCCATCATTTTCGCCATAAGTTTAATGTCTGTGTTTATCAGAGATATCGGGCGGTAGTTTTTGCAGTGCAGTGGGTCTTTCCCGGGCTTTGGAATAAGGGCAATCGTCGCACGTAGAGCCGAGCCTGGGAATTGCACGTGCTCGTCCAGGGCGTTGAGGGAGGCGAGAAGATGGGGGTCTAGAGATGGCATAAATGCTTTATAGTATGCTACCGAAAAGCCATCCGGGCCGGGGCTTTTGCCCGATGGAGTGGCCTTGAGGGCTAACGCTAGCTCCCCTAGAGTGAAAGGGACATCTAATGCTTCTGCAGCAGCCGGGGATATCGACGCCTGGAGTGAGTTTTCCAGGTAGTCAAACAGCGCCCGACGGGAGGGGGGGGTCGTTCTGAGGGAGTATAATGATTGGTAATAGGAGGTGAATTGAGCAATGATATCGGAGTTTAACCACTTCAATGCTAAGGACGCGCTCAGCGCGTCCTCAGCATTGCCGCTGGTATGCGGAGGACGCGCTGAGCGCGTCCTCGCATTGGGGTCAGCGTTCGGCCGGGTTCCGGCCGATCGCTGGCCCCTCCGGTGCGGGCTGACATCCTGGATGTCAGCCCGGCATCCGGAGCAGTGGCCGCCATTATTATGTGTCATCGCGCCCCCGCGATGACACATAATTCAGGCGCCCCCCCCGCATGTGCGGAGGAGGCGCCTGAAAGGGAGGGGGGGAGGTCCTTCGGACCTCTCTCCCTCCCGATCGGCGGCTCACAGGGGCTTAACCCAGGCATCATTTGGAAGGGCACAGCCTGCCCTTCCAAATGATGCCTGGCATTAACCCCTGGGGAGCTGGATCGCAAATCGGCGCTGAAAAGCGCCGATTTGCGATCCTTCCGGGAGCTGGCCGACATCTTGGATGTCGGCCAAGCTTCCGGGAACTCCCCCAGAGGACTGGCGTCATCGTGCGTAGCACGATGACGCCAGTCCTAGCATTAACCCTAACTGCCACGAACTGTGGAGATAGGGAGTTCCAATGAACTCCCTATCTCCCGATCCGTGGCAGTTAGGGGTTAAATTTTGATATCGTTGGATCGGCCAGAGCATGGCCGTTCCAACGATACCAAACATGAAAGTAAAAAAAATTGTAAAAAAAAAAAAAATTAAAAAAAAAAATAAAAAAAAAAAAAAATAAACACTTTTTTTTTTTTTTTTTTGTTTTGTTAATGCAGCAATATTGTTCCCATTTCAATTATAATGTGAACAATGATGCTGCATTAACGATTTTTGTATGCGGTGCGTTTGTTAAAAATGGTGTCATTTTCCCCAAAAAAAAATGTAACGAGACCCCATCTCTAATTTTTTTAACAAGCGCACCCCATACAAAATATAACCGCAATTGCTCGCATGTTAAAATGTGGAAAAAAACACTTTACACGCTGTAAATTATTGAAAATACATATTTTATTGCATTTTTTGTTATAATATACAAACATGACATAACGTATACATATAATAATGACATATTATGAATCTACCGAGTCTGACGGAAAGAACGATATATAATATGTCGATGTCATATACTAAAATAAGCCTTCAAAACACGTTTAAACATGATGCGCAAAACAGGTAAAAAATGACCTCAGCACAGGGGCGGGAAAAGCCTCAGCAGCGAAAGGGTTAAGGACAGTATGTGTCCGGAGGGGGACTTTATCTTGGGGATGTATGTAACCTGGTATTTATGTTTCAGTGCTCTGGCCAGCAATTTACCACATTTGTTGCCTTGCGTGTAGAAAGAATGTTTCGTTAGCATAAGTGAGCGACGTGCCTGCTGGTGCAGGAGCTGTCGTAAGTCAGCTCGTAGCGCCGTTAAGGCCGTATAGTGTTCTATCGATGCAGTGGTTTTATGTAACGTCTTGAATGCCTGGATCTCTGCGAGCAGGGACTGAATCTTGGAAGCCTTGGCGCGTTTTCGTCTCGCCCCTATTTTATTATTATTATTATTATTATTCTTTATACTGTACAATAAGCACAGTATAGACAGGGTTACAATACATTGAACAACATTTGACAAACAGTACAGGAGGAGATGAGGGCCCTTTTCCCATAGGAACTCACAATCTGGGAGGGTTGGGGTTGGAAACAGGAGGAGAGGACTGTAAGGTGAGAGTGATTGATGGTTGCGTCAGTGAGTTGGGTGGTAGGCTTCCCTAAATAGGAATGTTTTAAGGGAGCGTTTGAAGGAAGAGCAGTTAGGGGAAAGTCTGACAGTACGAGGGAGAGCGTTCCAGAGAGTGGGGGCTGCGCGTGAGAAATCCTGCAGTCTATCATGGGAAGAGGTGATGCAGGGAGAAGCTAGGCGCAGGTCACTGTTTGACCTTAGGGAGCGGGCCGGGGTGTATTTGGTGATTAGTGAGGACAGGTAGTGGGGCGCTGAGTTAGTGAGGGTTTTGTAGGTAAGGATAGGATTTTGAACTTAATTCTGCAGTGGATGGGGAGCCAGTGAAGGGACTCGCAGAGGGGAGCGGCAGAGACAGAGCGGCGGGTGAGGTGAATTAGCCTGGCGGAGGCGTTCAGGATGGATTGTAGGGGGGAGAGGCTAGACAGAGGGAGGCCAGATAAGAGATTATTGCAATAGTCGAGTCGGGAGATTACCAGGGCGTGTATGAGTTGTTTTGTGGTGACAGCGGTAAGAAATGGCCGAATTTGTATGAAAGTTCCTCGCACGACACACTTATGTGCCTCCCAGAGTAAAGGAGCTGTCACATCATCTGTGTCATTTTCCTCAAAATATTGAGTTATAACCTTAACGATACATTCACGTTCCACGCCGTCTTGCAAAACCGAGTCGTTCATGCGCCATTGATACGATCTGCGGGGCAGATCTGGGAAAGAGAGGGATAAAAATACCGGGGCATGGTCAGACCAAGTGCTGTTTCCAATGCAGGAAGAATGGATGAGGTGCAGGTCATGGTGATTCATCAAAAAAAGATCCAGTCGGGAGTAAACCTTGGCCACAGCCGAATAAAAGGTGTAATCTCGACCTATAGGGTGCATAGCTCGCCAGCAGTCGACAAGACGGTTATCATGCAGAAGCTGGAGAAACCGGCGGCGCTTAGAGACCGGTTGTGGAGCTGTCACAGGGGAAGCCTCACGTGGCGAGTCGGGGGAGACATTAAAGTCACCACCGCAGAGCAAAGTCCCCTCCGCGAATCTCTCCAGCCTCGCCAGGATCCTAGTCAGTTGAGTGCATTGTTTAGTATTGGGGAGGTAGAAGTTAGCGAGAGTTACGGGTGTTGACCCAAGGAGACCTTTGAGAAACAAATAGCGACCATTCAGGTCAGAACATTGGGCGTGAAGTGTGAACGGGACATGAGATGCAAATAAGATAGCCACTCCTCTAGATTTGGATTTTGGAAAGGTACTCTGGTAACACTGAGTATAAAAGCGTAATTGTAAACGGGGAACCATTCCAGAACGGAAATGCGTTTCCTGGAGAAACACAATCTCTCCCCCCATGTGCCGCAGATCATGAAGTGCCATGCATCTTTTAGCCGGGTGATTTAAGCCTCTCACATTGAGAGTTAGTAGTTGCAGGCTAGTCATGGCTCACACCACAGGGAGATCGAGATTTGAGCAGGGCTGGAGCAGAGCACGCATCATACAGCCAGGAGAGGGAGTCCCGCCCGAGGGAGCGCGGAAAATCAAAGACTAATGGCGTGGAGATCCTGGTGGTATAAAAACAAACAAAAAAGGGGGAGAGAAAAGGAAAAAAAAAAAAAGGATATTATTATTTCAAAAACAGAAAAATCGCATTGGTGCGTTGGCCCAGATAGGACCAAGACCCAGGCGGGGTCAAAACAAGTTGAAGAAACGGACGGACAAACCATCCAGTCGAAGTAACGTAGAAAGTGCACCGCGAAAAGGGGTGGCGGATGCCCTAGGTCAGGGCCAGCGATAGCATACAATGAAAAACAAGACTTTAAATTGGTAATAAAAACAATAACAATGGTCTCCAATTCAGACCAAGATCGCACATAGCGGGTCACCCGGGCAGGGCCAATTAGTGTTACGTAAATTAGCAGAAAGCAAACAAGCAAAAAGCATACCTGCCGACACGCGGCAAACGGTAAGGTGCCAGGCCTACATAAATCGATGCAAACGAGTGTCCCGGCATTCTCCCTCTTCGTGCAAGGCAGGGAGAAGGCAGCCCGTGAGAAAAATCAAAGGTAAAAGTGAAGGACTTGCTTCGGAAGTCTAAACAAAAAAGGATAAAGTAACATATGACAGCAAGTAGCTGCAACAATTGGGCCGCTTCTCGCTTACGAGAGTCCAGTGGGAGAGCGGTAGGGGCACGTGCTCATGGCCAAATCCAGGACGCGGAGATAGCCGCATTCCACGGAAGAAAGTGGAGAGTGAATGGCAGGACAAAAGAGTAAGCCCCAAGATACATTACTGTCATGGAGGGTCACCGCGATCCCGGGTATCCTCCTGCGAGCGCACTCGGGTGCGATAGCGTCCACGCCGTGCCGTCTGCCAGGGTTGGCGTTGAGGCAGCGAGAAGGAGGGCCTAGTTGTTTCGCCACCCAGCCATCCCTTAACCGTGACTGGAGGCAGGCCCAAGGCTTGCATAAAATCAGGAACATCTTCAGGTACCGTAATGCTCAGTAGACGGCTATCATGGCGGACATGAAGGGCGAACGGGTAGTTCCAACGATACCTTATGGAGTGTGCTCGAAGTTGGTCCGTCACAGGTTTCCGCTCTCTCCGTGCCATGAGAGTAGCACGGGAGACGTCCTGATATATCTCCAGATTATGGTCGTTAAAAATGACCTCTGAACTGTTTCTCGCCACCTTCATAACTTCTTCTTTCAGAGAAAAAAGGTGTACTCTGCAAATGACATCTCGCGGGGACGCAGTGGGCGCTCCTCGACCCCGAAGGGCTCTGTGTGCCCGGTCCAGCTGTATCGGGGTGTCAGGGGGCCTCTGGAGTAACTCGTTGAATAAAGTTTGTAAGATAAGATCAAAATTTTCAGTGCCCTCAGATTCAGGTAGGCCGCGGATCCTTATATTGTTGCGTCGGCCTCTGTTGTCTAGGTCGTCCACCCATCTGTAGAGGAATGCCATCTGGGAGGCCTGGGTTTCCAGGAGGGCAGAGGTGTGTTGGTGCTGCAAAGCGGCGGTTTCTCTCTCATCTTCCAGGCCCTGTTCTCTGTGTCCCAGCTGCCTGACATCTGCACCCAGCTCAGCAAACTTGGCATCAAATTTTGTTTCCAGCCTGCAGAACAGTTGTTCCAGGTCATACCTTGTGGGTAAGAGCTTCAGGGTCTCCTTCAGCTCCAGGTCCACCCCGCCGCCGCGTGCTGGTGATGGGCTGTCATGGCCGCTCACGTCCTCCGTCGCCGCCATCTTGGATTCGGGGCCTACACGAGGCGGAGCCGCCACTCCGCTCATGTACAGCCGCATCGGGGACACGGAGGTCGGTGCCGGAGTGCTCAGTCCGCTCACCAAGGGTCTATCTCCCCATGTAACTGGCGATCGCCTGCTAAGTAGCGCTTTTAGTGTGCCCGGGTGAAGAGCGCAGCAATCAGGCGGCCATCATGGATTGCGTCGAAGCCACGCCCCCTTTTTCACACTTTATCATCCAAACCTCCTGTGGTTATATATTCGCTGGGGAAATCCTGTTAAAGAACAAATTGAAATGGGAACCTGTTCCTGCATTATACTGAGAAAATATTAGGGTTGCACTGATACCTATACTAGTATCGATATCGGTGCCGATACCGGGTACTGCAGGAGTACTCCGTACTCGTGCAGTGCCCCTGATATTTCCCCCGATACCGGAAGCCGGCATTGAGCCGGGTTGCCGGCATCCAAGGGGCTGGAGCGGCTGTTCGAATGCTTTAACGGCATTCGGACAGCCGCCCCTGGAGCTGCTCTCCGCTCATACTTACCTTCCTGAGCGACGCCGGTAAAGTTTCTGCGCTTCCGCACGTTGAAGGATCCCAGCCGTGATCGCGTCTGGGTCCTTCAAAGAGCGCACGCGTGAAGACTTTGTCGGTGTCGCTCGGGAAGGTAGGTATGCCGCGGAGAACTCCAGGGGTGGCTGTCCGAATGCCGATAGAGCATTCGAACAGCTGCCCCATGTCTGGTCTGGGGTCGGAGCTGGGGGCATATCCATGAGTTGGGGGGAAATATCCATGAGCTGGGGGCATATCCATGAGCTGGGGCATATTCATGAGCTGAGGGGCAAATATCCATGAGCTGGGGGCATATCCATGAGCTGGGGGCATATCCATGAGCTGGGGCAATATCCATGAGCTGGGGCAATATCCATGAGAGCTTGGGGCATATCCATGAGCTGGAGCAATATCCATGAGTTGGGGCATATCCATGAGCTGGGGAGGCAAATATCCATGAGCTGGGGGCATATCCATGAGCTGGGGGCATATCCATGAGCTGGGGGCATATCCATGAGCTGGGGCAATATCCATGAGCTGGGGCAGTATCCATGAGCTGGGGCAGTATCCATGAGCTGGGGCAATATCCATGAAAGCTTGGGGGCAATATCCATGAGCTGGGGCAATATCCATATGAGCTGGGGCAATATCCATGAGAGCTGGGGGCATTCTGTATATATATACAGTGGCAAGAAAAAGTATGTGAACCCTTTGGGATTACGTGGAGTTTTGCATGAATTGGTCATAAAATGTGCACTGATCTTCATCTAAGTCACAACAATATGAAAACACAGTCTGCTTAAAAAAATACAACACAAACATTATGTTTTCATGTGTTTATTGAACAGAACATGTAAACATTCACAGTGCAGGGTGGGAAAAAGTATGTGAACCCCTAGCCTAATGACTTCTCCAAGAGCTAATTGGAGCCAGGAGTGAGCCAACCTTGAGTCCAATCAGTGTGATATTATTGGATGTGTTGCTGAAAGCTGTCCTGCCCTTTTAAAACACACACCAGTTTTGGGTTTACTGGTTTCAAGAAGCACTGCCTGATGTGAACCATGCCTCGCAGAAAAGAGCTCTCAGAAGACCTACGATCAAGAATTGTTGACTTGCATGAAGCTGGAAAGGGTTACAAAAGTATCTCCAAAAGCCTTGACGTTCATGTGTCCACGGTAAGACAGACTGTCTACAAATGGAGAAAGTTCAGCACTGTTGCTACTCTCCCTAGACATGGTCATCCTGTAAAGATGACTGCAAGAGCACAGCGCAGAATGCTTAATGAGGTAAAGAAGAATCCTAGGGTGTCAGCTAAAGACTTACAGAAATCTCTGGCACATGCTAACATTTTTGTTGACACATCTACAATAAGGAAAACATTAAACAAGAATGGAGTACATGGGAGGACACCACGGAGGAAGCCATTGCTGTCCAAAAAGAATATTGCAGCACGTTTGAAGTTTGCAAAAGAGCACCTGGATGTTCCACAGCACTACTGGCAAAATATTCTGTGGACAGATGAAACCAAAATTGAGTTGTTTGGAAAAAAAACACAACACTATGTGTGGAGAAAAAAAGGCACAGCACACCAACATCAAAACCTCATCCCCACTGTAAAACATGGTGGAGGGAGCATCATGGTTTGGGGCTGCTTTGCTGCCTCAGGGCCTAGACGGATTGTTGTCATTGATGGAAAAATGAATTCCAGAGTTTATCAAGACATTTTGCAGGAAAAATGTAAGACCGGCAACTGAAGCTCCGCAGAGGATCGGTGATGCAACAGGACAATGACTCAAAGCATACAAGTAATTCAACAAAAGAATGGCTTCAACAAAACAAAATATGCCTTCTGGAGTAGCCCAGTCAGAGTCCTGACCTCAACCCGATTGAAATGCTGTGGCATGACCTTAAGAGAGCGATTCCCACCAGACATCCCAAGAATATTGCTACACTGAAACAGTTTTGTGAAGAGGAGTGGTCCAAAATTTCTCCAGATCGTTGTGCAGGTCTGATCTGCAACTACAGGAAACGTGTGGTTGAGGTTATTGCTGCCAAAGGAGGGTCAACCAGTTATTAAGTCCAAAGGTTCACATACTTTTTCCACCCTGCACTATGTATGTTTACATGTTCTGTTCAATAAAAATATGAAAACATATAATGTTTGTGTTGTATTATTTTAAGCAGACTGTGTTTTTCAAATTGTTGTGACTTCGATAAAGATCAGAGCACATTTTATGACCAATTCATGCAAAACTCCACTTAATCCCAAAGGGTTCACATACTTTTTCTTGCCACTGTATATCTCAGGGGGGGGCTATATAAATGTGAGCTGGGGGCATTTTTATATGAGGTCTGTTCTTATTGGAAAGTGGTCACATGACATAAAATAAAAGTTTCGGTACTTATTTCCCACACTGTGAGCAAATTTGAAAGTGATGGCATAATGCGTTACTATGCATTATTTCATGAAAAACCTGGGGGGAGCGCTAGGGGAGGACTCGCCCTGGGGTGCCTCATGACCTTGCTATGTCTCTGCACCCCACCCAACATCACCGGGGCCGGGATTTTGAATTTCCTGGCTGCCGGTCACTAGCGATAGTGTCAGGGTCACCACGCTCTGGCCCGTCACCCACGTTAACCCTGCACTATGAACAATATAAGTTCCTGGACTTTCTGCATGTATCTGACGTTCTAGCCCTGGAGCCCCACCTGAGCTCACCTTGCCCTAATTGTCCCTGCATATCAGGAAGCTACGCCCTCCAGAAACCACTTCCACCTGTTTGCCAAAGCTCCCTGAACGTCTTGAGAACCACTTGATTCCTCTGCCAAAGACTTTCCTAAGGACCCTCTGCTATATCTGGACAGTTCATCATTCTACCGGTACCCCCTCCTTCCATCCCCATCTAGGATCCCTGTGTACCAGACCCATTGCTGAACTCTGACCATTCTATTGCCTGCCACTGCCTGAGACCCTGACCATTCTATTGCCTGCCCCTGCCTGAGACCCTGACCATTCTATTGCCTGCCCCTGCCTGAGACCCTGACCATTCTATTGCCTGCCCCTGCCTGAGACCCTGACCATTCTATTGCCTGCCCCTGCCTGAGACCCTGACCATTCTATTGCCTGCCCCCTGCCTGAGACCCTGACCATTCTATTGCCTGCCCCTGCCTGAGACCCTGACCATTCTATTGCCTGCCCTTGCCTGAGACCCTGACCATATCTATTGCCTGCCCCCTGCCTGAGACCCTGACCATTCTATTGCTTGCCCCCTGCCTGAGACCCTGACCATTCTATTGCCTGCCCCCTGCCTGAGACCCTGACCATTATATTGCTTGCCCCCTGCCTGAGACCCTGACCATTCTATTGCCTGCCCCTGCCTGAGACCCTGACCATTCTATTGCTTGCCCCCTGCAGACCCTGACCATTCTATTGCCTGCCCCCTGCCTGAGACCCTGACCATTCTATTGCTTGCCCCCTACCTGAGAGCCTGACCATTCTATTGCTTGCCCCCTGCCTGAGAGCCTGACCATTCTATTGCTTGCCCCCTGCCTGAGACCCTGACCATTCTATTGCCTGCCCCTGCCTGAGAGCCTGACCATTCTATTGCCTGCCCCTGCCTGAGACCCTGACCATTCTATTGCCTGCCCCTGCCTGAGACCCTGACCATTCTATTGCCTGCCCCTGCCTGAGACCCTGACCATTCTATTGCCTGCCCCTGCCTGAGACCGTGACTTCCATGTTTATATCTGTATTATTGTTTATTCATTGCTTGCCCTGTGTTGTTAAGTTCCCTTTGTGTCCATTTTCACTCTCTAGTCCCTTCTTCTCCTCTTGCTATCCCTTATTTCTTCTGTTCCTAACCGCTCCCATATTCAGTTCTCCTTAACCTCCCTTCCCACAACTCCCAGCCATCCCTCTATTGCTTCTACCTCCTTTTCTTGCATTTTATTATTATTATTCTTTATTTATAAAGCGCCAGCATATTCCGCAGCGCTGTACAATAAGCACAGTATAGACAGGGTTACAATACATTGAACAACATTTGACAAACAGTACAGGAGGAGATGAGGCCCTATTCCCGTAGGAACTCACAATCTGGGAGGGTTGGGGTTGGAAACAGGAGGAGAGGACTGTAAGGTGAGAGTGATTGATGGTTGTGTCAGTGAGTTGGGTGGTAGGCTTCCCTAAATAGGAATGTTTTAAGGGAGCGTTTAAAGGAAGAGAAGTTAGGGGAAAGTCTGACAGTACGAGGGAGAGCGTTCCAGAGAGTGGGGGCTGCTCGTGAGAAATCCTGCATTCTATCATGGGAAGAGGTGATGCGGGGAGAAGCTAGGCGCAGGTCACTGTTTGACCTTAGGGAGCCGGCTGGGGTGTATTTGGTGATTAGTGAGGACAGGTAGTGGGGAGCTGAGTTAGTGAGGGTTTTGTAGGTAAGGATAAAGATTTTGAACTTAATTCTGCAGTGGATGGGGAGCCAGTGAAGGGACTCGCAGAGGGGAGCGGCAGAGACAGAGCAGCGGGTGAGGTGAATTAGCCTGGCGGAGGCGTTCAGGATGGATTGTAGTGGGGAGAGGCGGGACAGAGGGAGGCCAGATAAGAGATTATTGCAATAGTCGAGTCGGGAGATTACCAGGGCGTGTATGAGTTGTTTTGTGGTGACAGCGGTAAGAAATGGCCGAATTTGTATGAAAGTTCCTCGCACGACACACTTATGTGCCTCCCAGAGTAAAGGAGCTGTCACATCATCTGTGTCATTTTCCTCAAAATATTGAGTTATAACCTTAACGATACATTCACGTTCCACGCCGTCTTGCAAAACCGAGTCGTTCATGCGCCATTGATACGATCTGCGGGGCAGATCTGGGAAAGAGAGGGATAAAAATACCGGGGCATGGTCAGACCGTGAGGTGAATTAGCCTGGCGGAGGCGTTCAGGATGGATTGTAGGGGGGAGAGGCGGGACAGAGGGAGGCCAGATAAGAGATTATTGCAATAGTCGAGTTGTGAGATTACCAGAGCGTGTATGAGTTGTTTTGTGGTGACAGAGGTAAGAAATGGCCGAATTCTGGAAATATTACACAGTTGGTAGCGGCAGGAGGAGGAAAGAGACTTGATGTGGGGGATGAAAGAAAGAGCAGAGTCCAGTGTAACTCCAAGACAGCGAACTTGGTTTGATGGGGAGATGGTGATACCGTCCACCGTGATAGAGAAGTCTGGAGGCGGGGAGGCATTGGAGGGAGGAATAAGTAGGAGCTCAGTCTTTGACATGTTGATCTTTAGGTGGTGGGAGGCCATCCAGGAGGAGATGCCAGATAAACAGTCACTGCCTTTTGAAAGGACAGGGGGAGAGAGATCAGGGGTAGAGAGGTAGATCTGAGTGTCATCAGCATAGAGGTGGTAATTAAAGCCAAAGCTGTTGATGATTTTGCCCAGGGAGGAGGTGTAGATGGAAAAGAGCAGAGGACTAAGGACAGAGCCTTGTGGTACACCAACATATAGAGGCAATGAAGAGGAGGAGTTACCAGCAAAGGACACACAGAAGGACCTGTTGGATAAATAGGAGTCAACCCAAGCAAGTGCAGTGTCACCGAGACCCACAGAGTTGAGGGTCTGTAGAAGGAGGGGGTGGTCAACAGTGTCAAAAGCAGCCGAGAGGTCAAGCAGGATGAGAATAGAATAGTGGCCGTGTTTTTTAGCAGTTAGGAGGTCGTTGGTGACTTTGGTGAGGGCAGTTTCCGTTGAGTGTAGGGGACGGAAGCCAGATTGCAGGGGGTCAAGTAGGGAATTGGAGGACAGGGAGAGGCGGTTGAAGACTAGTTTTTCTAAGAGCTTAGAGGTAAAGGGAAGCAGGGATACAGGGCTGTAGTTGGATGGAGAGTTGGGATCGAGGGATGGTTTCTTTAGTAAAGGGGTAACTAGCGCGTGTTTGAAGGTGGATGGAAAGGAGCCAGTGGAGAGAGATAGGTTGAAGATGTGTGTGAGAGCAGGGGTGAGGGAGGAGGAGAGGGGAGGAATTAGACGTGAGGGAATGGGGTCGAGCGGGCACGTGGTGAGATGTGAGGAGGACAATAAGGAATTGACTCCTGTTGGGATGTTGCTTCTGATAGTTAGAGTTTTACTGAGGAAGTAGTCTGCCAGGTCTTGAGCGCTGAAGGCAGCTGAGGGGGGAGGTGCAGGGGGGTAGAGGAGGGTGTTAAAGGTGGACCAGAGCCGTTTAGGGTTGGAGGACAGTGTAGATATAAGAGATGAGAAGGATTGTTTGGCCAAGTGGAGGGCAGAGGTGTATGACCGGAGAATAAACTTGAAGTGAACAAAATCAGCTTCAGAGCGAGATTTCCTCCAGGCACGCTCTGCAGTGCGGGAGCATCTTTGCAGGTAGCGAGTTTGGAGGGTGTGCCAGGGCTGAAGCTGGCGGCGTGGGGCCTTACAGAGTCGAAGAGAAGCAAGAGTGTCTAGAGCAGAGATAAGAGTAGTGTTGTAGTGATTAGTGGCAGCATCAGGGCAGGTGCAGGATGAGGTGTGAGGGAGGTGGTGAAGTAGATTGGAGAATTGATGGGGATCCACAGCATGTAGATTTCTGCGAGTGTGAGTGCGGGGTGGGGGAGCAGGGTGTGCGGGTGGGGGAGCAGGGTGTGAGGGGTGGGGGAGCAGGGTGTTTAGGAAGTCCAGATAGGTTGAAAGAGAGAAGGTGGTGGTCAGAGATGGGGAAAGGGCGAAAGTTGAACTCAGAAATGGAGCAGAGGTTGGAAAAGACATGGTCAATAGCTTGACCATTGCGGTGGGTAGGGAGGAGGGAGGATTGTGTGAGTCCAAGGGAGGACGTGAGTGAAAGAAGTTTGGAGGCAGCAGGGGCGGAAGGATCATCAATGGGAATGTTGAAGTCCCCGAGAATTAGGCATGGAAGATTAGAAGACAGGAATTGAGAAAGCCAGGTAGCAAAGTGGTCAAAGAACTGGGAGGTTGGTCCCAGTGGGCAGTAGATGACTGTCACCCTGAGGGCCAGAGGAGAGAACAGGCGGATGCAGTGTGTCTCGAAGGAGGAGAAGGAGAGGGATGGGGGTGGAGGGAGATGCTGGTAGGTGCAGGTGGGAGAGAGCAGGATTCCGACCCCGCCACCATCTCTCTCACCCGGTCTGGGGGTATGGCTCAAGTGTAGACCGCCATGTGAGAGAGCAGCAACAGAGGCCGTGTCAGAGGGAGTTAGCCAGGTTTCAGTTAAAGCTAGGAGGTTGAATGAGTTTGAAAGGAAGAGGTCATGGATTGCTGTGAGTTTGTTGCACACAGAGCGAGCGTTCCAGAGGGCGCAGGAGAAAGAGGACAGGCGCTGAGGGTTTATGGGAATGAGGTTGCTGGGCTTGCAGGGAGGTGATTTATGTGCGATGGAGATAGGATGAGAGGGAAGTATTGGATGTGTTGTGGGGCCAGGGTTAGGGGATATGTCACCTGAATAGAGTAACAGCAGGAGGGTGAGAAAGAGAAGGTGGGAATGGGAGTGAGAGTGGGAGTGGGAGTGATTGGCAGCACGAGAGTTAGAGGGAGACCATGTTCTGAGGAAACAAAGGAGCTCATGTGAGGCCATCATGTGGGACGAGAGGAGGGAGGGAGAGATGCAGATAGTGTAGGGGTCGGTGGTAGAGGGGCAGGAGTTCCATTTAAGGAGAAAGGTAGAAGTAAAGAGTAGAAGCGTGAGAGAAAGCATGATATAGACGTGTGTTTACCCAGAGTAAAAAGTGGGCCTTGCAGTTCCTTCCTCCAGTCCCGCAACTCCAGGAAATCAACTCTAAACTTCCACTTAAGAATGCCACTTAACTCCAGGAAATCAACTCTAAACTTCCACTTAAGAATGGCACTTAACTCTAGGAAATCAACTCTAAACTTCCACTTAAGAATGCCACTTGGGGATGTCACAAGAGCCAAGGCTCAAATGGAGCCAGTCTTAGCTGTTTGTTATATAGGGCAGACTGATTGCATTCACCTGATGCCGGATGGGCTGTGGCAATAGGGCAGGAGATTTACATGCTAATTAGCAAAGCAAATGGTGGAGAAAAGAGACAAAAATAAATTTAAAAAAAGAGACCAAGGTAACGTTACAATGTGGGTGCCTGCAAATACTGGGTGATGGGGGTCCTACCAGCAAAAGTATGCAGGGGATCAGTTGAGATGTGGGTGTCTGTGGATACTGGGTGATAGAGTCTTACCTATGAGAGAGGAGACACAGGAATTAGGGATCATGATGGTGGATGGCATAGGGCATCATGGATAAAACTCCAGGAAATCAACTCTAAACGTCCACTTAGGATGCCACTTGGGGATGCCACTTGCATCTCCTCCTTCTCTTCTCTAAGCTATTCCCAGTTGTGCCCAGTCTCCTCCAGTGTCTAGTTCTGATCTGCCCGTTTAGTTCTTGTGTTTTATTATTAAATAAACCCTTTTACTTTGCAAAACCTGCCTCTTTCACTGCATCCTGGGCTGACAACCCACCTGCTATACCAATCCCAGTCTACACGTGAGCGTTCTCAGAGAGACAGCCAATGGATCTGTAATGCGCATGCACACAGCTCTTATCCATCGCACTGCACAGGTGCTACTGAACTTGTGTGCGTAAAGTGCGCAAGTCCCGTGTGATGCACAATTTGCAGTTCCTATGCTACACACTTTGCATAGCCACACAAATTGCATAGTAAAGCAGCAGGAATTTCTGGGGTCTGGCATCCCTGAGCAGAAGAGGAGGAGCATTGCGCGGCCAGGGAGAAAAGGGGAGTAAAATCACCAGAAATAATTTTTAAAAAATATAAAATAATTGGGCGGAGTCTGTCAGCAGGATCTGCAGCCTAGTTATTTAAGGGCAACACATGAGAAGGATAAGGGGCTGTACGAGGCCGTAGCGGAGTCTTTGGGAAAGGACAAAGAGAAAATGTGTCAAAAGCTGAAAGAAGAGGTGATCAAGGAGGTAAGAGCTTTGTAATCCTGGCAGAGGCGGCTGTGACATTTCAACATCGACCCCCCCCCCCACCTTTAAATTATATCCACTGCACATAATAAGTGATTTACCTCCATTTATTTATAGATTATTTTTGTGGGTAGATGTTGGCTTATAATAAGAAATAGTACCCAGGCTCCTTATAATGTGGCATTTATTAAATTTTGGGGGGTGGCTTTGCGGGGCAAAGAAGTGGCGAGATGCCCTGACTGGCCTCATGGACCCACTGGTTTCTGGCATGTTGTGTTGTGTTCATCAAAAAGCAGCAAACAGTGTAACAATGTGATGATGTCACTGGAGCAGTTACACACGCTGATATCCTTGAAGTGAAAGCTTAAGAAGGTATGGGGTCATTTTCATATCTAAAATAAATATATAAAGCTTGTTTTCTTCTTCACACAAATAGCAACCTCCTAATGAGGAGTTTTAACCCCTTCGCTACCAAGTGATTTTCCAAAAATCTACTGCCAGAAACCAGTGGATTTTTTGGGAAAATATTTTTCAATTCTACAATAAGAGATATTTTAGGAATATTCCCAGTGTATTCCCTGCTGTAATGACCGATTTGACAGGGAGATGTCACCATCTGGTGGCCAAACGGAGTTACTGCAGGTAGAAATGCAGCTCGTGGCTCTGTATTGGCTGGGAAAGCCCAATATGACTGGACATTCCTCTGCCGATTGTTATTTTTTTTTTAAACAGTTTTAGCACCTTGGACATTATGCTCACAGGGCTAAAGGTTTGAAGGCACTTTATGGAACCTTAAAGCAAACAAAATTTGTTTTGGAACAAACAATTATTTGAAATCAAACCGCACAGCCTCAGATTTTGTTTACAGGGTCTCGAGCTGCTGTGTCTGCTACTTCTGATCATGGATACACACTTACCGTAGTGAATGGGTTAAAAGAAGCACCAGGAACGTGAGTATTAATGAAACCTAGAAGGCTGCGAATATTCTGTTTTTTTGGAGTCTGCCGGATTAGGGGTGCCCAAGCATTATATCAATAAATGACAAAGCCATATCATCACAATATACTGCACCCCCAAAGCTGACTCAACACCCCCTAGTCCGAACATCAGTCACAAGCCAGGCCTCTAATGAATCCCCATCTTCTCTCACACCGCCACTTTTACGGAGCTCTTTCATTGGTGAGATTCTGATAATGGATCAAACTGGCCAATAAGAGGTGCGTCACATGATTATGTGGTTGGCTGGCATAGTCCAGCCCACATCTCAAACACCGGCCAATGAGAGCAAGCTGTGTTATTTGACACATTTTGAAATCATAGCTGGATGGATTTGGACACTGGCGGTTAAAGCACCAACAGGGGTTCTGTGTGTTTATCCTCTAATAATTCATGTGGTTTTGTATATCTTTTTTGGATTAGACCCTACCAGCTCTAGGCCTCCACCCCCAGACACACAAGGTGGGTGTTACAATTAAATAAATCCATCAAACGAATTAATAGTAACTGCCTGCGGGCCTGGAAACCCTGAGGAAGCAGCTGAATGCAGCAGCTAATGGCATGGAGACCTTGCCCTAAAAAAAGCCATAGACTGTGCAAGACCAGCAAACTTTAAAAACTGACCATCATGGGGTCGTGGCCGACCATGAGGCAGTACAGACGTGTTTTGGCAGAGCTCCGCTCTGTGTCCCTGATACCGGGACAACTTGGGCAGTTTTTGAGACTATTTTTATCTCTGGAGGTCCCTCTGTGTCTGGCCATCGGGTTAGTGTGTTCCGGAGCCCGTGGAGTCCCCCCTCCGGACCTGAGAGCCTTTGGTTGGCGGGGTTGTTACTCAGCCTATGCAGCTGGCGGCCATTTTTGAAGCCTACCCTTAGAGTCTGATGGCTCCTCAGATTCCTGCCCTCTTGGGCCCATTCCCGGTGGGGTGTTCAGTGCGGCATGTGGAGGCGGTGGGCTCTCGGCTGTTCGGGATGCTCGCCGGTTGGAGGCGGCGGGAGGCCATGGTGATGAGCAGTGGGGCGACCCCCCCCTCCTCCCACCGGGTAAGGGGCCTTCCTGTCGGGCCTGGATGCGTGCCTGGCTATCCTCTCCAAGGACTATGACAGACTGCTACTGATGGAAGACTGGCGGCACATGCTGGACGTGCTGAGGGCCTGTTGTGGCGCAGCAGCTCCCAGGCCTGAAGGATCTACTGACACCTTACCTCTCGAAGTTTGATGGCCGGCAAGTCGTCGATGAGGTGGAGGGAGGCTTTGCTGTGGAGCTGGTCCGGGATCTGTCCGTGGGAGTGCCCCCTGCTCCGTTGGATGGAGTCGCGCTGGTTGGCGGTGAGGTCAGGGATGACTCAGAGATCATTGCGGTGGCAGCAGTGGCTTCCCTCAAGTCAGCCATGGTGGTGGCGCGAGCTGAGTCTCGTGGTCAGGCTGCCGGTTAGTGGCTACGTTCTCCCGGGTCCTGCAGAGCCCTGGGGGAGTTGCGGTGGCTTCCTGGCTGTGTAGTGCTTTCTGTACCCCAAGCGAAGAAAGATGCTTTGAGGATTTACACTGCCTCCCTCATGTCCTGCTAGGCACCATGGTACCCCCCCCCAGTTTCGAGACACGGGCTGAGACGACTTTGCCACCCTGGTTACAGTGTCCCTTTTGGGCTGACCTTTATTTTTGTTCAAACTTTTTCTATTCTTCCTTTATGAGACTTTGCTTGCCCTTTTATGATGCTTTTTGAGGACTCTGATTTTTGACATGACAGCCAGGGGCGGATCCAGGGGGGGGAGCAATGGGGCAATTCCCCCCCCCCCGAGCAGTGCAGATGCCAGGCTGACCTCCAGAACTCAAATCGCGATGTGTGCAGTGAATGCAGACATGGCGCTTTGCAGAGGCACACACTGCGCAGAAGCACTGTGGATTGCCCCTCCCAGTCATGTGTCAGGGGCATGTCACGTGGTGATCCTTTTCCCGGTGACCATGTGGCTGAGCCTGTCTCCTTCCATGCCCGCCTGACAGTCACAGGAAAGGGCTGGATCTGAGGCTGCACTGAGCAACAGGATCAGAGGAGAGAGGGGCTGGAGACTCCATGCAGGGACACCAGGGAGGTAAGTAATGGGTCCCTGAGAGTTTGATCCTTCCTCCAGGGTGTATAACAAAGCTAGAGCTGCACAGTAATAAACCTCTCAGATAGGAGTCTGTAACTGCTCCTCCTAGATTGTAAACTCCTGGCTGCCCTCTGCTCCTCCTAGATTGTAAACTCCTGGGTGCCCTCTGCTCCTCCTAGATTGTAAGCTCCTGGCTGCCCTCTGCTCTTCCTAGATTGTAAGCTCCTGGGTGCCCTCTACTCCTCTAGATTGTAAGCTCCTGTGAGCCGGGCCCTCTGCTCCTCTAGATTGTAAGCTCCTGTGAGCCGGGCACTCTGCTCCCCTAGATTGTAAGCTCCTGGGTGCCCTCTGCTCCTCTAGATTGTAAACTCCTGTGAGCTGGGCCCTCTGTAAATTCTCGTGAGTCGGGCTCTCTGCTAAAACACCTTATTTTCTGTCAGTGCCCCTCCCGAGACTAGTCTCTGGATCCGCCCCTGGTGACAGCCCCCCCCCTAGTTTTTGTGCTTTTTGATGCCTCTTTGAGACCTCCCTGCCCCCCTTCTATAAGTGTTCTTTATTATTTTATTTTTTTTCTCTCCCCCTTACCCCCTGACTTTTATTTTTGCTGCCTCTTTATGACCCCCTTCACTTATAAGATATGTTTCGTATGTGACTATGTTATCTGGCTCCGCGAGGCCAAGCCCGCTGGTTGATATGTGACCTTGTTTTCTTGTGAAATAAACATCTTAAATACAAAAAAAAAACTGACCATCATGAGATCACTGTGTAATCTGATTGGTCACCTTTACATAATCTGACGTTAATGAATTGGGGCTGTGAGTCTGCATTAGACATGCGCAAAGACAAGATCTTTGGTTCGGAATATTTCTGGATTCCAAATTTTCGGATTCAGAAATCAACAGATTCAGCCGGAATTTGGAAATTTCCAATTTTTCTTTTTTGGACCAATTTGGAAACATCTGACATAATCGGCCGATTCCAGTGTTTGGAAACGCAATGTAGTAAAATATAACAAACCATACAATGCAGGAAATAATAAAAATAAAACCACACCCTGTGCATGACATAACATGTAACGTGCAGGGGCAGCACTTTTCCTGTCATGCCCACTTTCACAAAGAGGAAAACATACAAAAAATTGATTTGGGTTACCAGTGTTAGGTTTAGAGATACTGTTTCATACAATTACTTTTATAATTCCAAATTAATCCGAATGGATCTCATAAGGGATTATTCACAGAGATCCGAAGTTGCCCCCGAAAATGTACCGAACAGTGAATTTTCCCATACAGTGCATTTTCGTGGCCATTCGGCTATTTAAAAAAGAAAATTTGGGATTTTTTCTTTTAAAAGAAACAAAAACATTTTTGGTGTTTTTTTTCTGTAACAGACAATGTTATTATCATGCATATAATCTTATATGTCAATTCCAGACATTTTCATCCAGTAGTTTTTTTGCAAGCAGCGTTTCAAATTCGGGACCTTTAAATAGTTTTTTTTTGTTTTGTTTTTTACACATCCAGCGTTGTCGGCCTTTTTCTTTCCACTGGTCGGCGATGTGCTCAGCGCATCCATTATGTTATATTTTCCTTTGTGACACTGGGCGCATCCATTGTGTGATATATATATATTTTTTTGAGAAAGTATTTTTCCAGGAAGGATATATTGAGATTTCTCTCGTTTTCAAGTATGTCATCCTCTATGTGTCACTGGGAGCATCCATTGTGTGATATTTTATGTTGTATCTTTGCATCACTTGCTCCTCACTGTGTGGCTTTGTCCATAGAATGGGTCAGAAGTCCAGAAAACCGACCTATTGACTTGCAATGTGTAACATTTATGTAAATGTCATAACCAGGAGGTTATAATGTATTGATAGCCCACCGTCATGTCTTTTTCAGCTGCCATCTCTTATCTCAGGTACCCTAGACAACACAGTAGATCCCCCTGCAGCCTTATCTAAACATTTCCTCCTCCACCCCATTGCTTCTTCACTACTGCATTATCCTTTATCACACCTGTAAAGTGAGACTTGCCATATGATTTTGGTAAATGTTGCATCATGGGAAAAATCCACAAAATGGAAACAGGAGATGAAGAAACCTAACTTTAATTTCCTTTAGCATGTGTTTCATAATGTGTTTGTAATGTACAAGTAATATAGTTACAGCTTATGTCAGTGTTAGTGTCCCTTTAACACTGTTACTTGTGTTCTTCTTGTTGTAGTTGAGAGTGTGTGTTGTGTCTCTCTCCTGAATAGTTACCAGGAAAGGCTTAATGATCTTAACATGTACAGCTTGGAAAAAAGACGAGACAGAGGAGATATGATAGAAACATTTAAATACGTAAAGGGAATCCACAAGGTAGAGGAAGGGAGTATATTTAAAAGGAAACAAAGTAGCAAAACAAGAGGACATAGTCTTAGATTAGAGGGGCAAAGGTTTAAAAGTAACATCAGGAAGCATTATTTTACTGAGAGGGTGGTGGATACATGGAACAGTCTTCCAGTAGAAGTGGTAGAGGCCAAAACAGTAATTGAATTTAAGCAGGCATGGGATAGGCATAAGGCTATCCTAAACAAAAGATAAATCCAGGTAAAGTATCCATGTAATTGGGCGACTAGATGGGCCGAAAGGTTCTTATCTGCCGACATTTTTCTATGTTTCTATGTTTTACATTGTGCGCCTGTGATCATTACAGAAAAATAAATGATTAGTGTCAAAATCAACTTTTCCATAAAATTAACCTTTTCCCTGCCTTGTAATCACTGCTCGCTTTACAGTTGTTTACTGTGTTCATTTTATTTTTGCTATTTTTTCCCATTAGGGGTTAAATTGATTGAGATGTATTTGGGGATTTAGTTAGTTGGGGGGGTCGGTAGAAAAATCTATACTATAAAAGGATAAGCTAAAAACTGTCCGTCGCCAAACCCTACTGCGCATGCGCGACGGACATTTGAAAGCGGCCGTTAGAACACACAGGTAGCTGCGCGTGCCGGCCGCGTGAAAAAAAAAAAAAAAAAACGGCACGAGCCGCGCGCAGCTACCCGTGTGTTTACACGGCCAGATGCCCCGATCCTCCAGCGGTGACCGTCCTCCGGCTGCCGCTGGCTGCTCGGCGGGCCTCCAGGCTCAGGCGAGCCCCCGGCTCGGTTTGGGCCTACAGGCCCAGCCGAGCCGGGGACTCGCCTAAGCCTAGAGGTCTGCCGAGCAGGCCGCCGGCAGCCGGTCACCGCTGGAGGATCGGGGCCGAAGTTCCCAAAACACACATAACCCCATAAGTCGGCCCTGAGCTCCAGCGGACACCTCCTCCGGCTGCCGCTGGGTGCTCGGCGGGCCTCTAGGCTTAGGCGAGCCCCCGGCTCGGTTTGGGCCTACAGGCCCAGCCGAGCCGGGGACTCGCCTAAGCCTAGAGGCCCGCTGAGCAGCCAGCGGCAGCCGGAGAAGGTCACCGCTGGAGGATCGGGGCCGAAGTTCCCAAAAAAATACATCCCAAAATCGGCCCTGAGCTCCAGCGGAGACCTCCTCCGGCTGCCGCTGGCTGCTCGGCGGGCCTCTAGGCTTAGGCGAGTCCCCGGCTCGGTGTGGGCCTACAGGCCCAGCCGAGCCGGGGACTCGCCTAAGCCTAGAGGCCCGCCGAGCAGCCAGCGACAGCCGGAGGACGGTCACGCTGGAGGATCGGGGCCAAAGTTCCCAAAACATTGTCCCCTAAATCGGCCCTGAGCTCCAGCGGAGACCTCCTCCGGCTGCCGCTGGCTGCTCGGCGGGCCTCTAGGCTTAGGCGAGTCCCCGGCTCGGTGTGGGCCTACAGGCCCAGCCGAGCCGGGGACTCGCCTAAGCCTAGAGGCCCGCCGAGCAGCCAGCGACAGCCGGAGGACGGTCACCGCTGGAGGATCGGGGCCAAAGTTCCAAAACATTGTCCCCTAAATCGGCCCTGAGCTCCAGCGGTGACCTCCTCCGGCCGAGCAGGCTGCTAGGCGGGCCTCCAGGCTCAGGCGAGCCCCCGGCTTGGTTTGGGCCTACAGGCCAGCCGAGCCGGGGACTCGCCTAAGCCTAGAGGCACGCCGAGCAGCCAGCGACAGCCGGAGGAGGTCACTGCTGGAGCTCAGGGCCTAAATTCCCAAAACATACTCCACCAATCGGCCCTGAGCTCCAGCGGTGACCTCCTCCGGCCGAGCGGGCTGCTAGGCGGGCCTCCAGGCTCAGGCGAGCCCCCGGCTTGGTTTGGGCCTACAGGCCAGCCGAGCCGGGGACTCGCCTAAGCCTAGAGGCCGGCCGAGCAGCCAGCGACAGCCGGAGGAGGTCACCGCGGGAGCTCAGGGCCTAAATTCCCAAAACATACTCCACCAAATCGGCCCTGAGCTCCAGCGGTGACCTCCTCCGGCCGAGCAGGCTGCTAGGCGGGCCTCCAGGTTCAGGCGAGCCCCCGGCTTGGCTTGGGCCTACAGGCCCAGCCGAGCCGGGGACTCGCCTAAGCGTAGAGGCCGGC
Source organism: Leptobrachium leishanense (assembly GCA_009667805.1). Lineage (NCBI taxonomy): Eukaryota > Metazoa > Chordata > Amphibia > Anura > Megophryidae > Leptobrachium > Leptobrachium leishanense. The sequence continues at coordinate 29,739,046 of CM019063.1, read as the reverse complement.
CGAGCAGCCTGCTCGGCCGGAGGAGGTCACCGCTGGAGCTCAGGGCCGATGTTGCCTAACACATACTCACCGACATCGGCCCTTAGCTCCTCCAGCGATGGCGGTCCCGCTTGCAGCATCCTCTCTCTCTCCGTTGTTCGCCGGAATGACGTCACGAAAGCCTTTGACCCCGGGGTCAAAGGCTTTCGTGACGTCATCCTGGCGAGCAACGGAGAGAGAGAGGACGCTGGAAGCGGGACCGCCATCGCTGGAGGAGCTAAGGGCCGATGTAGGTGAGTATGTGTGGAACCGGTGGAGGACTCGAGGCTGATGTAGGTGAGTATGTGCTCTACACACACACACCCTGCTTGCTCGGCCGGTATCCAAGCTTAGGCGAGCCCCCGGCTTGGCTTGGGCCTAGAGGCCCTGCCGAGCCGGGGACTCGCCTGAGCATGGAGGCCGGTCGAGTTGCATGCTCGGGCGTCCTCCAGGCTCAGGCGAGTCCCCGGCTCGGCTGGGCCTCTAGGCCCACTCCAAGCCGGGGGCTCGCCTAAGCTTGGATACCGGCCGAGTAAGCAGGGTGGGTGTGGAGAGCACATACTCACCTACATTAGCCCTGAGCTCCAGCGGTGACTGTCCTCCGGCTGTCGCAGGCTGCTCGGCCGGCCTCCAGGCTCAGGCGAGCCCCCGGCTTGGCTTGGGCCTACAGGCCCAGCCGAGCCAGGGGCTCGCCTAAGCCTGGAGGCCGGCCGAGCAGCCTGCGACAGCCACCGCTGAGGCTCCGGGCCAATGTAGGGGGATGTTGCCTACACATACTCACCTACATCGGCCCTTAGCTCCTCCAGCGATGGCGGTCCCGCTTGCAGCATCCTCTCTCTCTCCGTTGTTCGCCGGAATGACGTCACGAAAGCCTTTGACCCCGGGGTCAAAGGCTTTCGTGACGTCATCCCGGCGACCAACGGAGAGAGAGAGAGAGAACGCTGGAAGCGGGACCGCCATCGCTGGAGGGCCGATGTAGGTGAGTATATCCACGAGCTGGGGGGCCAATATCCACGAGCGGGGGGGCCAATATCCACGTGCTGGGGCAGTATCCATCCACGTGCTGGGGCAGTATCCATCCACGTGCTGGGGCAGTATCCACGTGCTGGGGCAATATCCACGTGCTGGGGCAATATCCACGTGCTGGGGCAGTATCCACGTGCTGGGGCAATATCCACAAGCTGGGGCAGTATCCACGAGCTGGGGCAATATCCACGTGCTGGGGCAGTATCCACGTGCTGGGGCAATATCCACGTGCTGGGGCAATATCCACGTGCTGGGGCAGTATCCACGTGCTGGGGCAGTATCCATCCACGTGCTGGGGCAGTATCCATCCACGTGCTGGGGCAGTATCCACGTGCTGGGGCAATATCCACGTGCTGGGGCAATATCCACGTGCTGGGGCAGTATCCACGTGCTGGGGCAATATCCACGAGCTGGGGCAGTATCCACGAGCTGGGGCAATATCCACGTGCTGGGGCAGTATCCACGTGCTGGGGCAATATCCACAAGCTGGGGCAGTATCCACGTGCTGGGGCAATATCCACGTGCTGGGGCAATATCCACGTGCTGGGGCAGTATCCACGTGCTGGGGCAGTATCCACGTGCTGGGGCAGTATCCATCCACATGCTGGGGCAGTATCCACGTGCTGTGGCAATATCCACGAGCTGCGGCAGTATCCACGTGCTGGGGCAGTATCCACGAGCTGGGGCAATATCCACGTGCTGGGGCAATATCCACGAGCTGGGGCAATATCCACGTGCTGGGGCAGTATCCATCCACGTGCTGGGGCAGTATCCACGTGCTGGGGCAATATCCACGTGCTGGGGCAGTATCCACGTGCTGGGGCAGTATCCACGTGCTGGGGCAATATCCACAAGCTGGGGCAGTATCCACGTGCTGGGGCAATATCCACATGCTGGGGCAGTATCCACGAGCTGGGGCAATATCCACGTGCTGGGGCAGTATCCACGTGCTGGGGCAATATCCACAAGCTGGGGCAGTATCCACGTGCTGGGGCAGTATCCACGTGCTGGGGCAATATCCACATGCTGGGGCAGTATCCACGTGCTGGGGCAGTATCCACGTGCTGGGGCAGTATCCATCCACGTGCTGGGGCAGTATCCACGAGCTGGGGCAATATCCACGTGCTGGGGCAATATCCACGAGCTGGGGCAATATCCACGTGCTGGGGCAGTATCACGTGCTGGGGCAGTATCCACGTGCTGGGGCAATATCCACAAGCTGGGGCAGTATCCACGTGCTGGGGCAATATCCACATGCTGGGGCAGTATCCACGAGCTGGGGCAATATCCACGTGCTGGGGCAGTATCCACGTGCTGGGGCAGTATCCACGTGCTGGGGCAATATCCACGTGCTGGGGCAGTATCCACGAGCTGGGGCAATATCCACGTGCTGGGGCAGTATCCACGAGCTGGGGCAGTATCCACGTGCTGGGGCAATATCCACAAGCTGGGGCAGTATCCACGTGCTGGGGCAGTATCCACGTGCTGGGGCAATATCCACATGCTGGGGCAGTATCCACGAGCTGGGGCAGTATCCACGTGCTGGGGCAGTATCCACGTGCTGGGGCAGTATCCACGTGCTGGGGCAGTATCCATCCACGTGCTGGGGCAAATCCACGTGCTGGGGCAGTATCCACGTGCTGTGGCAATATCCACGAGCTGCGGCAGTATCCACGTGCTGGGGCAGTATCCACGAGCTGGGGCAATATCCACGTGCTGGGGCAATATCCACGAGCTGGGGCAATATCCACGTGCTGGGGCAGTATCCACGTGCTGGGGCAGTATCCACGTGCTGGGGCAATATCCACGTGCTGGGGCAATATCCACGAGCTGGGGCAATATCCACGTGCTGGGGCAGTATCCACGTGCTGGGGCAGTATCCACGTGCTGGGGCAGTATCCATCCACGTGCTGGGGCAATATCCACGAGCTGGGGCAGTATCCACGTGCTGGGGCAGTATCCACGAGCTGGGGCAGTATCCACGTGCTGGGGCAGTATCCACGTGCTGGGGCAGTATCCACGAGCTGGGGCAGTATCCACGTGTTGGGGCATATATCCATGAGCAGGGGCAGTATAAACGCAAAACAGAATAAACGCCACAGAGCCGAGCACAATAAAAACGCCACAGAGCCGAGCACAATAAAAACGCCACAGAGCCGAGCACAATAAAAACGCCACAGAGCCGAGCACAGTACCATAGACGGCACAGAGCCGAGCACAGTACCATAGACGGCACAGAGCCGAGCACAACAGAATAAGCGGCACAGAGCACAGAACCAAGCACAATGCACCACACTTATCAATAGACTGCCCTCTGGGCAGGCTTTACACCTAGTTAAATATAATATAATTACCCTTTAACGACCCAAACTACTTATCCCCTTCACTTTGGTAGACGTGTGGGGAACGTCATGGGAGTTTCCCGTTAAATGCGGAGGACATTCCCCTCTAAGCGGGCTGTCCCTTCTGACCCCTCTCCTTCCCGATCGGCTGTGATTATTTTCAAAAAAGTCAAGCACCACTGGAAAGCGCACAGTCTGCCCTTTTCAGCGTTGCCTGTCTTTAACCCCTTAGGTGCCGGATCGTGATTAGGTGAGGGTGAATAGGGTAAGTGAAGTGGCAGGTTGAGTGAGGGCTGAATTGGGAAGAGGAGCAAGAAATGACAGTGGGGGATCATGGAGTGAGCTGATGGGATTCTCTAAAGTAATGTGTTTTCTTGAAGGACTCGAGAGACTGGGAGAGTCTGTTGTGGGGGGAGGGAGTTCCATAGAAAGGGGGCAGGGACTAACAACATTTTGGGCACTCCAGTGGTAAAGCGCTGTACACACTGTTGGTTTATCTAAATAAAAAGGCTTTTTGCTGCAAATAAAAAGAATAAACGGTTGACTAAAAAAATTAAAATATTAATTTTACACTGAAACGTATGGGATTCGCCTGCCGAACTGAATCACTAAATCTATGCTGAGGTGCAGTTGGGTGGTGTTCGTTGATTTGTCCCATAAAGGAATCATTCATGGTTTTCTATGGGACAATTTCACTGCCGCCGGGGACCACCAAATGGCACCGTATGTCCATGTTCATGGCCTGTAGTGCTGAATTAAACAGATTCAGCACCACGGTCAATGCACAGGGACGAGGTGCTGAGTCTGAGTGAAACCGTATAATGAATTGATTCGTATAAACAAAATAAATTTGTTTTATACCATTTCGTTTACGTTCCGGACTAAATTGATATGTTTCTCCCTGCTGTCTGGGAGTTCTTTAAGAAATGTGCAGCAGAGCGCACCGTTGCTATTTGTAATCTATATCAGATGAGAAGAGAAGATTGGAAGACCTCAGCGTCTGAAATGGATCCCCGTTGGTCTATTAAACAGACCACGGGTACTGGAATCGCCAAAATTGACAAGAAGATGGGTATAAGATAAAAAACTTTTATTCCAAATAAACAAAATATAAATAAATCACCCTATCACCAATTGCTCGTTGTTATATCAGATGAGGCTGAAGCGTGGGAAAGACACCGGACACTTGGGTACCACGTGCTTGAGGCGACATATGAATACCTGCCACACATCCCATTGGCGCAAAACTTTGCGTAGATCCTCCTCCTCATCATCTGTCTCTACCCCCACTGTATGTCCTGCCATGTCATTGCCTACAACCTCCACTGACAGGGATGATGCTACAGTAATGGATGTACCAGGTCCTTCCTCACAATGTGACATCATCCCATCAGCTTTAGATTTACGCAGTCAGATTACGTTGCCACAGCTGCTGCAGCGTAAGAAAAAATATAGTCCCAACCATCCCCAAGCACAGCGTCTAAATGCCAGCTTAGCAAAATTACTCGCATTGCAGCTGCTGCCTTTCCAGCTGGTGGACTCTGCTCCCTTCCGTGAATTCGCTGAATGTGCTGTACCACAGTGGCAGGTTCCAAAACGCCATTACTTTTCACGCAAGGCCATTCCAGCACGTGGAAGACAATGTTATCGAGTCATTGGGAAAGGCAGTCAGCAGCAAGGTGCATGTGACTTTAGACACGTGGTCCAGCAAGCATGGACAGAGTCGTTACATTTCCTTCACGGCACACTGGGTAACTCTGATTGCAGCTGGGAGGGATCCAAGATGGGGCTCTGTGCTGGAGCTTGTTCATCCACCACGCCTCCAGAAAGCTGCTTATATGAGGTCTGTCTGCTCCACCACCACCTCTCTCTCCTTCTCCAGCGAAGTGGCAGTTAAACCGACGCGTGGCAGGGGCTACGCATTGGCTCAAGCAAAAAGATGCCATACTGTGCTTGAGCTGGTTTGTTTAGGGGACAGGAGCCACACTGGGCCAGAAATTTTGTCAGCTCTGCAGGGCCAGGTGCAGAGATGGTCAACACCACGCCAGCTTCAGCTGGGAATGATCGTCTGTGATAATGGCAGCAACCTTCTCTCCGCCCAATGTAAGGGTAAATTGACGCATGTACCATGCCTAGCACACGTCCTAAATCTAGTGGTACAGCGTTTCCTAACCAAGTACCCAGGGCTGGCAGAGCTTCTCAGCCAGGCCAGAAAAGTCTGCAGCCTTTTCAGACTGTCATTCTCAGCAAGCATTCGCCTGGCAGAAATTCATAGAGAATTCCACCTTCTCACAAACTGTCTGATCTGTGACATGCCCACCAGGTGGAACTCGACATTAGCAATGCTGCAGCGTCTGCACAAGCAGCAGAGGGCCATCAACGAGTACCTGTGTGAGTATGGCACAAGGACAGGTTCAGGTCAACTTGTTTTTTTCCCCCGCAGTGGCTGATGATCAAGGATGCATGAACTGTACTGTCACCATTTGAGGAGGCAACGAGGATGGTGAGCAGGGACAGTGCATGCATCAGTGACACAATTCCTTTAGTGTTCCTGCTGGAGCACACTCTGCTGGGAATTATAGATGTGGCTCTAGAGGCAGAGCAGCGGGAGGAAGAGGATGCCTTCCCTTGCTCTGAAGGCCCCAGTCTTTCTGCAGACAGCATTCCAGCGGGTCCTACTCAGATCAGACAGGAGGAGGACGAATATTTAAGTACTGGGGCATTGAAGTTGGGGATTCCTTACGGGAGGGTTTCTTGTGCCCAGAAACACAAGGGCTAGTGCGTGGCTGGGAGGAGGAAGTGCACGATACGGTCATCCTCATTGACCAGGAAGACACGGAAGCTAATGCCACCTCCAACCTACGCTGCATGGGCGCCCTTATAATGCAAAGCCTGCTAAAGGACCCCAGGATTCGTGCTATCAAGGAGAGGGATCATTACTGGTTGGCAACCCTTCTTGATCCACGATACAAGGGTAAAGTTGCAGAGCTCATCCTGCCCGCACAGAGGGAGCACAGGATGAAAAAACTTGGACGCTCTAAAGCGACACTTGTGTAACACTTTTCCAGGCACTGGTAGGTTACCAAGTGATGACACAGGTGCTTCTGAGGCTGCGGATGATCAGAGGAATATTGGTGAAGGCCAGGGCCGCTTGACTGATGCATTTTTTAATTTTTTTAGTCCACGACGCTCAGGGACGTCAATGTAGGCAACCATTGCCAGCGTCTTCACCATATGGTGCAAGACTTCCTAGGGGCAAGGGCAGACCTGGATACCTTTCCAGCAGATGATCCACTGGCTTACTGGGTGTTGAGATTGGATCACTGGACAGAATTTAGCCAATATGCTATGCAGCTACTAGGTTGCCTTTCATCTAGTGTGCTTTCTGAAAGGACGTTCAGTGCCGCTGGAGGTTTTGTCACAGACAAAAGAGTGCATCTGTCCACCGACTCTGTAGACCGGCTGACATTTAGAAAAATGAATCAGTCCTGGATCAGCAGTTATCATTCCCCTGATGCTGACGTAACGGAATAGATCGGGGATGTCTTCTGCATTCACAAAACCTCCAGCACTGAACTCTTCCACAATACCACAAAAGGGTTACGGTGTGAAGGCACATGCTGCCATGAAATGCGCAATATTTGGCTGCACTGACGCCTGTGCCAGATTTATATCATTTAAATTTTTTGAACCGCAGGGTCCAACCCTGCACTCTTCCACAATACCACAAAAGGGTTACGGTGTGAAGGCACTTGCTGCCATGAAAGGCGCAATATTTGGCTGCACTGACACCTGTGCCAGATTTATATCATTTAAATTTTTTGAACCGCAGGGTCCAACCCTGCACTCTTCCACAATACTACAGAGGGGTTACTGTATTATAGTACATGCTGGCCTGGCAGTCTGGCACCAAAAGCACAATATCTGGGTGCACTGACGCCCATTACCAGATGCATATCTTTTTAATATAGGACCACATGGTCCACCCCTGCATTCTTCCACAATACCACAGAGGGGATACTGTATGAATGCACTTGCAGGCCTGGCACCAAAAGCACAATATTTGGGTGCACTGCCACTGACGCCTGTATCAGATTCATATCCTCAGAGGGGTAACAGTGTGACGGCACTGTTGCCGATGCTAAAGGCCCAATTTTAAAGCACCTATTGTTACTTTCATCCAAAGTCTGCATAAGTTTCACAATAATTTAGCCAAAAAATCACTAAACTTTTTCATACAGACTGCCGCCCCAAGCAGTTGTTTATGGATAGATTAAAGGAAAAGCATTTACCGTCTTTTGAAACGTAATTTTTTTTGTTTTTAAGTGTTTCTATACATCCTAGAAATCCGCCACTTCATGGGCAGGTTATGGGGACCTCCTAGGCACGATATTTGAAGGAATTTCTCGTTTTTATTTTTAACCCTTATTTCATGGAAAATCTTTTTTTAAAACTTTTTGTCCTTGTTTCCTGTCCCCCAGGGCACTACCCGGACCCCCATACACCTTTTATGGCAAATATCTAGCATATATGCCCTCTTGGAGGGCACTCTAAAAACCGAATTTTCAGCTCCATTGACTTGTATTGAGTTCGAGTTCGGGTTCGGATTTGAACATTTGAAAAGATCGGGTTCGAATACGAACCGAACTCGGGCGTGTTCAGCTCATCCCTACCGCTGATCACAGCGCAGAGCAGCCACCGGAAAAACACGACACCGCAGACGAATGGAGTGAAAAAAAAACCAGTACGCTTGAATGTTTGAAAAGTGAAAAGCTGTTTGCAAAGAAACTACAGAACGAAAATGGCTGAAATTTACATATAAAATCCAATGGATGATAATAAAAAGGTCTGTTACAGAATAAAGAAAAAAATGATTTTAAAAAACCCTGAAAAAAAGTTTGCAAAAAATCCCCAAAATTGCCTAAAAGATCCTAAAAAATCTAAAAATAAAGAGACTTTTTACTGCAGAATATTATAATCAACATTTTTTTAGATATTGAATTAAAACAGGAATATTTTTAACATTGAAGCCTATGGGATTCGTCTGAATAAACCTGTCGAATGAAACCACTGAACTGCAGGGCAATTCGGCAACTTTTCATTGCTGGTTTTTGTTCTCTAAATAGACGAAGCATTGCTTCTCTATGGGGATTTCACTGCCCTCGAACAGGCACCGAACAGGCACCGTATGTGCAGGCAATTCGCCAGGATTTGGCAAACTGCCTGCTCTCTGCATAGCCGAATGGCCAAGAAAGGTAACCGTAAGCTGAATTTCAGCGTTCGGTTAGCTTTCGCCAGCAATTGGAGCTCTTTGAATAACCCTGCTAGTCATTTTGGTATCATTGGAAAGGCCATAATTAGGCTGTTTCAATGATATCAAGCATGACCCTCTAGCTGCCACGGATCGGGTGAGACGGGGATCCAAAGGAGCCCTCCCTTCCTGATCTTCACTGCATGCGCCGGTGGACGTCATCACGCACCATGATGACGTCATCTCGCCTGCCGGGCCCCCTAAAAAGAAAGGGCAGGCTTCCAGCCTGCCAGACCACTGCCGGAGCCTAGCGTGGGAGTTAAGTATTTGGCAGGAGGGAGGTTAGGAGACCCTGACATACTATGTACGTCCATGGGTCTAAGGGAGACTTCCCGATCGGACGTACATAGTTCGTCAGCGGTCGGGAAGGGGTTAAAGCAATGAGCTTTTTTTTCCCTTAGGTTTCAATGTAAAAACTGAGTGAAAAAACTCATAGAAACAAAACGAACTAACCCGGAAAACGAAATAACTCCTAAAAACAAAAAACAAAGTGATCGAAAAACGAAATACCAGAGGTTCGAAAATAAGAATCGCCTGAAAATATGAAAAACTAATAAAAATGCAATACGTATCAACCCGAAAAATGAAATAACTCTGAAAAAATTCAAAATGCAGTGAACCGAAAAGCGGAAACCGGCATTCCAAAAATGTGGTCGGCCTGAAAATACAAAAAAAAAAAAATCCGAAACGATAAAAAAAAAAATGGAATGAAATGATCCGAAAAGATCCAAAACGAAAAATAAAATGAAACGAAACTAAACTAAAAAAATGGCTGTGCGTAGGCTTAGCGAGTTCTCACATCTCCATGGGTGGGAATGTTAGTGACATTGCAAGATGGTTCAAAACATGAGTCCCTCTAGTTCTCAAAAGTCTGCACTTTACGAGGGCCCACGGGTTAGTACATCCCACCCATAGATACACAGGCATATGCCACGGGTTTCTGTTGCGCTTCCCTCGGCCTCAGTTTAACCCTTACGCTGCTGAGGCTTTTCCCGCCCCTGTGCTGAGGTCATTTTTACCGGTTTTGCTCATCATGTTTAAACGTGTTTTGAAGGCTTATTTTAGTATATGACCCAGACATATTATATATCGTTCTTTCCGTTAGACTCGGCAGATTCATAATATGTCATTATTATATGTATACGTTATGTCATGTCTGTATATTATAACAAAAAATGCAATAAAATATGAATTTTCAATAATTTACAACGTGTAAAGTGTTTTTTTTTTCACATTTTAACATGCGAGCAATTGCGGTTATATTTTGTATGGGGTGCGCTTGTTAAAAAAATTAGAGATGGGGTCTCGTTGCATTTTTTTTTGGGGAAAATTACACTATTTTTAACAAACGCACCGCATACAAAAATCGTTAGTGCAGCATCATTGTTCACATTATAATTGAAATGGGAACAATATTGCTGCATTAACAAACCAAAAAAAAAAAAAAAACTTGTTTATTTTTTTTTTATAATTTGTTTTTTAAATATTTTTTTATTTTTCATTTTTATTTTTTTTACAAACTTTTTTTATACTCATGTTTGGTATCGTTGGAACGGCCATGCTCTGGCCAATCCAACAATACCAAACATTAACCCCTAACTGCCACGAATCGGGAGATAGGGGGTTCCAATGAACCCTCTATCTCCACCATTGGTGGCAGTTAGGGGTTAACTCCAGGACTGGCGTCATCATGCTATGCACGATGACGCCAGTCCTCAGGGGACATTCCCGGAAGCTTGGCCAACATCCAAGATGTCGGCCAGCTCCAGGAGAGGATCACGATCTGGCGCTTTTCAGCGCCGATTCGTGATCCGGCCCCCATGGGGTTAATGCCAGGTACCATTTGGAAGGGCAGGCTGTGCCCTTCCAAACGGTGCCTGGGTTAACCCCCGCAACGCCACCGATCGGGAGGGAGAGAGGTCTGAAAGACCTCCCCCCTTCCCTTTCAGGCGCCTCATCCCCAATCGAGGATGTCAGCCCGCACCAGGGGGGCCAGCGATCGGCCGGAACCCGGCCGAACGCTGACCCCAAAGAGGACGCACTCAGCGCGTCCACCGCATGGAACGTGACATGCGGTTGGACGCCCTGAGCGCGTCCTTAGCAGCGAAGGGGTTAAGAAACACATTCCTTTCACTTTTTCTTTTTGTTTTATCACTTCCAGTTAAGAATTTTCCTGGTAATAATGTATCATACTGATAACACAGGGTGAAAGTCCACTGTATCCTGAAGAGTACACCAGAAACTTGGAGAAAGCTGGTGATTTAGAAGAAATGGTGTCGGACAGGGGAGGAGGGGCTGTTATGCTCCAGTGAGTGAGATAAAAGGTGTCTGTTTCAGGTGTCCTCATGAAGAGGGAGAACATTCACAATCTTATGACAAACATGCCAGCATTTCCACTCCCTGAGTGCTATTTTACAGATCATAACCTGTAGATCATTATCTGCAATGACCAACAAAAATCGCAATATCTTCTTAACCCCTTAGTGACTGGGCGGTTTTACACAAATCTGTCCTTTAGTGCATGCTGCTGTTTTTACGTTTCTGCGCTGTTAGTGCTTAGATCAAATTTTCCTCCTACTCGTTTATGCAACCCACACATATTATGCACCATTTTTTCCCGCCATTAAAAGGACTTTCTAAAAATACCATTATTTCCATCATATCCTATAATTTACTATAAAAAAATATGAAATATGATGAAAAAATGGTAAAAACACACTTTTTCGTAATTTTATCCCCAAAATCTACAACCACCAAAAAAGACCCCGGCTAAATAGTTTCAAAAGTTTGTCCCGAGACTAGAAATACCCAATTTTTACATGTTTATGCTTTGATACCCTTCACTGGTGAGCCATTTCACCTATGTGCGCTGAGCTCATTATGACCGTTTTATGCTCATAATTTTTACAAATTAAACCCCCCCAGACAATTTTTTTTAAAAAAAAAAAAACCATTTTTTTTTATTTTTATTATTATTTTAGTTATTTATTTTATTTTTATTCTGTCTTTACACCAAACCTGGTCATGTTTGGTATCATTGGAAAGGCCATGATCAGGCTCTAGCTGTTGATCTGGAGATAGAGGGGATCATTTGGATCCCCTTATCACCACTTGGCAGCTAGGGGTTAACTGGCCCATTGACATCCTCACACATATGGTGAGGATGTCAGTGGGTGGGGCTGACCCGGAGACATCTTGGATGTCAGCCACCTCCGGGTTTGAATCACGATCCAGCAGTGAAACCGTTAATTCTGTACACCACTGAAAAGGGGAGACTCTCCCCTTTCCAGTGGTGTAATTTGTTTGTTTCCAACGTACACAGTTGTCGAGATAGAGGGCTCCAAGGGAGCCACCCCTTCCTAAATTTTACTGCAGGCGCCGGTGGGTGCCTGCCGATGACGTCATCATGCAACATGATGACATCATCCAGCCTTCCGGCCCCCGGAAACGGCAGGGCAGGCTTCCAGCCTGTTAAACACGCCACGGGAGCCGGAGAGGGAGGTAAGTATCGACGTGAGGGAGGTTAGGAGACCGCTGACGTACCATGTATGTCCATGGGTCTAAGGGAGACCCGTGGGCGTGATGTACATGGTACGTCCGTGGTCGGGAAGGGGCTAATGAGGGCATAACATGAAAAAACAAATTCCCTGCTACACTTTTATTACTGTCAGGATCCCTGGCTGTAGCCATTCTGGAACCCCCCCTGGTGGTACACTTCCATGTACTGTTCCTGCCCTGTAACCAGCATTCACTATCAGCATCCAGCAATGCAACAGTTAACTCACAAACAACACACGTGACTCACAAAATAAAGGGCTCTGCCCCCCAATTAACATTGCTGGTTGATTACAGCTCTTGTGCTGAGAGAGTGAGGTGCTGCTAACTCGCTGCTCTGCTATACTCATCTGTTCCTGTTTATTATTTATGTTTCCTGCAACTCCACCATCATCCTTCTGAGAATCATCCGGTCAGTTTATTTCCACATCATCATCCCTACCCCTTCCCGCCTGCTTATCAGTGCAGGACACTGCATCCTGGGCTCATACCCCTGCCATCCAGGTGCCACCCAGGTACCATCCCCACGTTCCTGACAATTACAATTAGTGATGGGCCGAACACCCCCGTGTTTGGTTCGCATTCGAACACGAACATTTGAAAAAGTTTGAATTCGAACGCAAACACGATTCGAACTCAATGCAAGTCAATGGGACTCGATCATTCGAATTTTAGAGTGCCCTCCAAGAGGGCATATATGCAAGATACTTGCCATAAAAGATGTATGGGGGTCCGGAAACAAGGGAAAAAAGTAAAAAAAAAAACGTTTTTAACTCCTTAAGGACCGCGGACGTACCATGTACGTCACGGCCGCGGGTCTCTTTTAGACCCGCTGATGTACATGGTACGTCCTGCGGTCTTTTGAGCGCTGGAAGTGATCGGATCGCTTCCAGCAGCTCAAACGCCATTGCAGGCTGCCTGGGAGTCCAGGCATCTGTGCAATGGCGGACATTAGTGCCGGGGCCCCTTGTGATCGCTCCCCGGGAGCGATCAACATCCGGTTTCACCGGAGAGGTGCCCCGCACTTCTAGAGAGCGCTGGAAGCGATCGGATCGTTTCCAGCAGCTCCAGGGCCATTGCACACTGCCTGGGAGTCCAGGCATCCGTGCAATGGTGGTTAGAAGTGCCGGGGCCCCTTGTGATCGCTCCTCGGGAGCGATCAACATCCCGTTTCACCGGAAAGGTGCCCCACACTTCTATAGAGCTCTGGAAGCGATCGGTATCGCTTCCAGCTGCTCTGAGTATATTGCAGGGATGCCTCGACAAGGATGTTGCAGGGATGCCTCGAGGGATGCCTCGAGGCATCCTTGCAATATGTTTACCTGCCGCCGGTCCGCTCAGTGATCGCTCCCCCCGAGCGATCACTTCCGGTAGCGGCAGGAAGTACTGAGTGCCACGAGGTATCGTGGCACTCAGTACAAAAACTGTACTGATCAGGTACTGTGATCAGGTGCTCTGCTGGGTGCCTCGAGGGATCAAGGCACCACCCAGCACACTAAAAAAAACGTAAAATAAATAAATAAAAATGAATAAAATAAAAGTGACAGACAAGATGGCGCTGCCCTTCAAAGGGCAGGGTTATCTTGGGGCTGTGTGGGATGTTCCTAGCCTGCCTCATCAGAGAGGCAGGCTAGCAACATCCAATCAGAAGTTAGAAAAAATCTAAATACAATTTCTAATTTGTCAGGTCAGGTCAATATTTTGTAAATATTGGCTCTGACCTCTGTGATTCTCCCTCCCTCTCCTCACTTGTGTTTTGGTGAGCGAGAGAGAGAGATCAGATTTGACAGGTTAGAGATTTTAGGTAGATTTAGTGAGATTAGAAAAATTGAGGCAGATTTAGGGAGATTTAGAACAATTGAGGCAGGTTTAGAGGGATTTAGAGAGATTTAGGTGTTTATTTGTATTTTCTTGTGAAACCAACGGTTCTTCTAAGAACCCACAATCCGCTTATATATATATATAATAATTCTAAAATTTTATAATCTATTATATATAATGTCTGAGAGGGTGTACAGCGCCGAGGTGGCATATGCCATCCTGGCGTCAGAATCTGAGGCATCTGCGTCGGACTCCAACTCAGATTTTGACCCCGCTAGGTGCTCATATATATCAATAGATACATCATCTACGCTGGCTGATGTATCTCCTAGTGATGTTTCTGATGCAGATCCTGGGCCACCACCTGCCAGCAGGAGACGCACAGCTCCAGCTGAGGAGTGGGTAGTGCCTGATCGCCAGAGGCCAGATATCCCTCCTTTCACGGCAAATCCTGGCATCAATATTGATGTTGCAGGATTTACCGCCACACAGTTTTTGCAGGTGTTTCTGGGGGATGATTTGTTGGGCCACATTGTTGCCCAATCAAATCTGTATGCCCATCAGCATTGTGCTGCGAAGCCAGACTCCTACTTGGCAAGGCAGCAATGGACCCCGCTAGATGTGTCAGAATTTCTGAAATTCTGGGCACTTACTATGCTGATGGGAATCATGAAGAAGCCCTCAATTCGCTCCTACTGGAGCAGTAGCCCCATCTGCTCTACCTCCATTTACCCCCAATCAAGGTAGAAGGTATGAAAACAATTTGCGTTTCATGCACTTCAGTGACAACCGCCTGTGCCCTCCTAGAGAGCATCCCCAGTTTGACAGGCTGTATAAAATCCGCCCCCTGATTACCCACTTCGCCACCAGGTTTGCAGAGGCTTATACACCTGGAAGGAATATCTGCGTGGATGAATCCCTAATGAAATACAAGGGAAGGCTGGGATTCAAGCAGGATATTCCTTCCAAACACTCCAGGTATGGAGTGAAGGAGTATAAACTCTGTGACAGAGAGAGTGGGTATACTCAGGCCTTCCGGGTGTATGAGGGAAAGGATAGTAGCCTTGACCCTCCAGGTTGCCCAGAACACATGGGAACCAGTGGCAAGATTGTGTGGGACCTACTTTTTCCCCTGATGAACAAAGGGTACCACTTGTATGTTGATAATTTTTATACGAGTGTCCCTTTGTTCAAGCTGCTGTATTGTTTTGATACAGCAGCATGCGGTACTGTTCGCAAGAACCGCATAGGTTTCCCAGCACAGCTTGCCCGCACCCGGTTAAAAAGGGGGGAGGCCTCAGCTCTGCGCCAAGAGGAGCTGTTGGCGGTCAAGTACAGAGACAAGAAGGGTGTATACCTTCTATCCACCATCCACTCTGAGAGGTCTGTGGAGGTCTCGGTACGTGGCAGAGCTGAGCGCATCAGGAAGCCAGTGTGCATCAAAGTCTATAACCGGCATATGGGTGGGGTTGATCTGGCAGATCAGCTGCTCCAGCTCTACCAGATTATGCGGAAGTCAAGGGCCTGGAACAAAAAGGTTGCAATTTACCTGATGCAAATTGCAACCCACAATGCCTTTTTGCTCAGCAAAAAGGCAAACCCCGGAGTGACGCTGTCCTTTTTACAGTTTCAGCTCCTGGTCATTTCGGGGTTTTTGTACCAGGATGCCCTGCTCCCCGGGCGGTGATGGGGGACAGAGTTGGGGCTACACATTTTATTTTTAAAATCCCCCCTACTGGGGGCAAACAGAAACCCCAAAAAAGATGCAGGGTGTGTTTCAAGATGGGGCAGAGGAGAGACACAATCTTTTACTGCCCAGAATGCCCTGGACAACCCGGTCTGTGTCAAGGTATATCACACTGTGCGTGATCTGTGATTTTTTTTTCCTTTCTATTTTTTCATACAGTCTAGTTAGTTGGTTCAGTTTAGTTTTTCTTTTACTGCACCAGACTTTTACATTTTATTCCTACATTTTTATGTTCTACAATTGGTGCTGTATTTTGCCAAAATCTTGGCACACCTATGCATGGGGGGCATGGGTGTACTCAGGAGACCTTGCAGAAAACAACATGCAGAGTTTTCATGCAGTAACCGACAACAGTGTCTCCTAAATCACAGTCCAAAACTGATGTGGGTGTGAAAATGAAAAATGACCACCAAACAGTATCCAATTTGTTTGGAGCATTGTGTGCCCTGCTCGCCGCCATTTTCCCAGCGCCTCGTGGATCCGGTCGAATCGATCGGATCGTAAAATGGCCGATTCGGACCATCCGGTTGCGAATCGGCAACACCCCGATTCGTAACCGCCAATACGAATCGGGACCCGGGTGCCTCCTTCCAGCGAGGGCCAATGAGGCTTGTGGGGGCGGGCAGGGATTCCCATTGTTTTCTGGCTGTCCAAATGTTTATAAATATATGTGTTGTGTAAAAAATAAACAGATTATCCAGTGCATACAGCTCCGCCTGGTGTGCTTTATTTTCGGCCGTATTTCTGAGATCCCGCACGGTCTTCAGAGTGCGGCATATCGAGATACGAACCGATCACCCTGTGTCTGCATCCCGGATCAGAACAGGGGTGAATCGAAAGGGGCTGCAAACCGAACCGAACGATCGATCCAGCTGAGGTGCTGTCTTTCCGAATCGAAGCCGCGGCGCGTCTGCCGCGCATCGATAGACCGAAGCGCTGCATAACCGAGGGAAATCCGAAACGTTTCCCATCCGAACGGTTCCGGACGAAACGTTTCCCTCCCGAACGGCCGCTCCACATCAGTTCCGAATCGCACCAAGATCAGTAGATCAGCCGCTCGAGACGCTGAGTGCTGTGCCACTCAGTGGTCGGGCTGATCTCGCCCCGGGGTCCCCTCCACAGCCCACCAACCCTCCCCAGGGTCATCCCAGGCCGCTCGAGACGCCGAGTGCCGTGACACTCGGTAGTCGGGTCGGCGGTAAGCGCAGTGGGAGGAAGCAGATAGGAGCACACCCGCAGGTGGACAACACCTCATTCCGCCACAGGCCCCTAAAAAGATCAGCAAAGAAGATACTGTATGTCAAATTAGAAAAATGACAAGCACATGTCAGAAGATTGGCGTAGCACCCCAAAAACAACAGAACAAATCTATATATGGGTGGTATCACTTTACTCAGAAGATGTTGCTGAACATATTTAGGGGTGTTTTTTGGCAGTAACTCATAACTGGATTTGACAATTCATGCCTAAAGTACAATGTGTGTGAAAAAATAACACAAAAAGTGACTACCTGAAAGTTTGACAAAGAGCTAGTGCATGGAAAGTGTTAAAATACAACTCTTTGAAGTACCCTAGGGTGTGCCCTTTCTAAAAATATATGGTTTGATGGGGGTAAATTACTTTGGCCGGCTTCAAAAATGTCCCAAATAGGACATGGATGCATGATGACGAAATGTGAAAATTCCAAGTTGGAAAACTGAAATGCGCACCCCCAAATAAGGCCTATTAGCCCCCAAATGACCCGACATACCTATACATGGGTGGTATCACTTTACTCAGAAGATGTTGCTGAACATATTTTGGGGTGTTTTTTGGCAGTAACCCATAACTGGATTTGACAATTCATGCCTAAAGTACAATGTGTGTGAAAAAATAACACAAAAAGTGACTACCTGAAAGTTTGACAAAGAGCTAGTGCATGGAAAGTGTTAAAATACAACTCTTTGAAGTACCCTAGGGTGTGCCCTTTCTAAAAATATATCATTTGATAGGGGTAAATTTCTTTGGCCGGCTTCAAAAATGTCCCAAATAGGACATGGGTGCATGATGACGAAATGTGAAAATTCCAAGTTGGAAAACTGAAATGTGCACCCCCCAAATAAGGCCTATTAGCCCCCAAATGACCCGACGTACCTATACATGGGTGGTATCAATTTACTCAGAAGACGTTGCTGAACATATTTTAGGGTGCTTTTTGGCAGTAAACCTTAAAGTTTACAGTACATGTATTCTTAAATTGCATTCAAAAAAACAAAATCACCCAAAACATTTTTTTATCAAACTTTGGCATAGATTTGTGGTAAAATGGTTTGCATAGAAAGAGTCAAAATATCCCAAGTTTAATACCTTGATTTGTGTACTTTAAAAAAATATGTATATGTGGAGGGTTATTCAGGAATTAGTGACAGATATCAGTGTTACAATGTCACTATCACTACTTTTAAAAATAAACCCTTTGGAAATGGCTAAGTGTTACTTTCACTCATTGTTGCATAAAATAAGGAGAAAAGCGAGGAATATGTAAACATTGGGTATTGCTAAACTCAGGACTAAATTTAGAAACTACTAAGGAATTAAAAAATTTTGACGGTTGTTGATACATAAGAAATTTTGGGGGTCAAAGTTCGAAAAAGTGGTGTTTTTTTCAATTTTTTTGTCATATTTCACAATGTTTTTTATAGTAAATTATATGAAATGATGAAAAAATGGTATCTTTATAAAGTCCATTTAATGACGAGAAAAACAGTGTAAAATATGTGTGGGTTGCATAAACGAGTAAGAGGAAAATTTGATTCTTAGGCACTAGTACTGCGCTACTGTATATGGTGAGAATTGGCGCACACCAGTAGCAACAGGAGGCAAAACGAACGGGCAGGGAGTACACAGAGAGAATAGTCAAATGGCAGGCAAAGCCAGCAACAGATCGGGTCCTCAGAACAAGCAGGGTCAGTAACAAGTATACAAACTGATTCGGTAAGCTAGCGATGCGGGAATGAAACTCCACGGCAAGGCAAGGTGTACAGTGCGCGCTCCTGATTTAAAGGTTCCGGGGGCTCTGCGTCATCACGCCGCACCCTGCCCCCTGATCACTCACAGCTGCGCCAAGTGCCACCGGAGCTCCTGGCATTCGGCCAGCTGGCGGCACCATGCATCCGGGGCCCTGGATGTCACAATATTACAATCCAAACGCAAACAGGTTAAGTAACCAAATTTGTAAGAAGAATAATTAATGCAGCATATGGTTCTGCACACTGCCGGGCAGCACCTCTACAGTATAATAATGCAGCATATGAATCCTCACACTGCCGGGCAGCACCTTTGCAGCATATGAATCCTCACACTGCCGGGCAGCACCTTTACAGTATACTAATGCAGCATATGAATCCTCACACTGCTGGGCAGCACTTTTACAGTATAATAATGCAGCATATGAATCCTCACACTGCTGGGCAGCACCTTTACAGTATAATAATGCAGCATATGAATCCTCACACTGCCGGGCAGCACATTTACAGTATAATAATGCAGCATATGAATCCTCACACTGCTGGGCAGCACCTTTACAGTATAATAATGCAGCATATGAATCCTCACACTGCTGGGCAGCACCTTTACAGTATAATAATGCAGCATATGAATCCTCACACTGCCGGCAGCACATTTACAGTATAATAATGCAGCATATGAATCCTCACACTGCCAGGCAGCACCTTTACAGTATAATAATGCAGCATATGAATCCTCACACTGCCGGGCAGCACCTTTGCAGCATATGAATCCTCACACTGCCGGGCAGCACCTTTACAGTATACTAATGCAGCATATGAATCCTCACACTGCTGGGCAGCACCTTTACAGTATAATAATGCAGCATATGAATCCTCACACTGCCGGGCAGCACCTTTACAGTATAATAATGCAGCATATGAATCCTCACACTGCTGGGCAGCACCTTTACAGTATAATAATGCAGCATATGAATCCGCAGACTGCCGGGCAGCACCTCTATAGTCTGATGCTAGCTTTTACAAGAAGATATGCTATTAGTGTAGCGGGGAAGCCGGCTGCGCATTTTGCATCGCTAACTAAAGAGACTGGAGTATTGCTTGTTGTGTTAAGCTCGAGTAGCTACGAAATTGTGAGTTGCGGTCGCTGGGGACGGTTGGGTAAGCGAGTGGCGATTGTTGTCCGCGTAGTCATTATCTGGGTCTAGGATAGACGGATAGTGGGTTGCTTAGCCCTGTGTCTTTCGCAGCGACGCGCGTAGTTTTCAGAGGAACTAGTGGCAGCGTAACTAATAGAATAAGAAAGTGGGCACAGGGATTGTGGGAAACGTAGTCACTACCCATTTCAAGAGAAGATTTGTACTACGTTGCAATCCTGGGACCACTTTATTGCGCTCTACGTGCCTGTTGCGAGAGAAAGTGTGCGGGGACTGATAGGTAAGCGAGCGCGGAGAGATTGTTGTCCACGCAGTCATTATCTCGGTCTAAGATAGACAGATAGTGAGCGGCTTAACCCGGTGTCTTTTGCAGCAGCGCGCGTAGTTGCCTTGATAGGAGGCTGCGCTTGTTTGTGGATCCAGGAATCAGGTGAGTATTAGAAAGAAAAAAAAGGTTTTATTTTATGTTCCAGGGGACATTTAAAGATGTCCTCGGATTTAATTTTTTTTAAAAATGTGTTGCCTTACCTTAGCCTGGTGGTCATGGGGGGCTCCCTGGATCCTGATTGTGGGGGGGGGGGTCTGCCGTGGCTCCCTTCCTGTGCCACCTTTCTGCCACATGCACCCGGCCGGCCAAATCAATTTTTTTTTCTCGAACTTTTGTCGAACGTCCTAAAAAGTTTGAAGTTCGTGAACTTTCGAACGGTCAATGTTCGATGCGAACTCACTTTCGCATCGAACCGTCAGCCCATCCCTAATTACGATGTATTCAAATAAAGCACAAACTCAAAAATACTTGGGATTATTACAAGGGAACCTACAGGTTTCTGAGTTCACCATAGAGTTCAAAACTATAACATCAGATTTACAGTGGACTAACGACGGAGCATTAACTTTGGCTTTTACTTAGGGTTTGTGTGACAACTTCATGTTTGAGATTGCTGCTATGTCTCTGCCAGAAAGGTTGGATGATCTCATTGAATATTGTATTGCATTAGATGATCACATTCGTGAGAGAAGGCCTCTCAGAGAGAAGCCTTGTAGAGTACTGCCTGCTGTACCATCTAGGGATCCTGTATTAGCATCCTCTGTTACTATACTGACCAAGGTGAAACATCCAGTCCCAGAGCCAATGCTGCTAGGTAGAACTGGTATATATAGATAGTAGAAACAATACAGGCTACAAGAAGGGTTGTGCTTATATTGTGCCGGTAGAGGGCATTTTTGGTTACAATGTCCCAAGGAATTCTATGGTATCGGAAAACTACCGTGTCTAGGATCTCATGAGAGACAGATCCTAGGCTTGACTTCTATGTCTCTTATATCTAAGAAAAAACAACCAGGGTTGAGGTACCAGTGTCTCTGGATTGGGAAACCACCAACCTTCATACCGAGGCCTTTATAGACTCAGGTGCTGCAGGTAATTTTCTTGATTCAGGGTTTGCAGCAACACATCTGGGACCATTGGTGGAAAGGGAGTCTCCATTGATTGTAGAGTCTATAGAGGGTAGAAGCTTGACTCGTCCTCATGTTACCCAGGAGACCATACCGTTGTCCATGTATACTGGAATCTTACACAGTAAGATTATCCAGTTCCAGATTATAGAGTCCCCATCATGCCCCATAGTCCTTTATTTTCCTTTGCTGGTTCAACATAATCCTGTCCTAGATTGGGTACAAGGAGACATATACTCTTGGAGTCCTCAGTGTTGGTCAAAGTGTCTGGGAATGAGTAGTATTATTAGTAGCCTGAACGTAGCTACTGCTCCTCCTCTCTCCACTGAGGTACCTGAATGGTACAAAAATCTCAAGGAGGTATTTGATAGGAAAAAAATCTGAAATCTTGTCACCTCATTGTCCCTACGATTGTGCCATTGAGCTCTGTCCTGGTACCATGAATCTCAAGGGTCATGTATACCCTATTTCTCAGAAAGAAAATGATATTATGGAGGAGCATATATGCGAGAATCTGGCTTGTGGGTTTATCCGACGCTCCTCATTCTGTGCTGGGGCAGGGTTCTTTTTTGTGTCAAAGAAAGAAAGGGATTTGTGCTCCATGTATTGATGATAGGGGGTTCAATAGAATAACTATAAGAAATGCTTATCCTATCCCCCTGATTTCTGAGCTCTTTGATCGATTAAAGGGCGCCTACTATTCCTGAGAACCCTCCTTTATGTACTGACCTGGCTATTCCCGATAAACCTGGTTTGTGTTTGACCATCGCTATTCCTGACAGCCCCGCTCTGAATGTAAACCTTGGTATAGGGCTGACTCTCTCTCCTGGCAGTAAGACCAATGCAATCAGGGCCTACTGGGTTTTCCTACTCTGGGGCCTGTTAAACCTTGCTGGGTGTTAGAAGAGCGATTCCCGGAAGGTAGTCAGCTGTACCGACCATTCAAGGATCAGAGAGGAAAATAGGGTACTGTGTACAGGGACCAGCATCGTAGACCCAAGAGGGATCCGTGACAATAAAATTCTGCAGCGCCCACTCCCAGACTTCCAGAGAATGGGGTTACGAAATACTACTTAGGATTCTACTAGGGTCCCGACTCATTTCAGCACTGCCTCCATCTGTAGCCCTTTTTGTCCTCTGCTCCGCCATCAGGTTGGCATGGGCGCTGATTACACCTTCCAGTGATGCTGGTGACAAGAAACCTGAGCCTCTGTGGTTGCTGGGAGATCGGGACATCTTTCTCATTTACAGTGCCGCCACTCAGTGATTTATTCTAGTTGAACAGGGGAACCCACCCATTGAGAGATGGCCGCTTCCACACAAGGAATGATACACAGACACACACAAAGGATATACTTAACACTGTATATGGAATAACAGTTATAGTAAGGTAAGAACCCAGCTGCTGTACCTATTGTGATGTAGTGCATGGATTTCACTGTGTATTCCCCTGTATTTTGTTTTTAGGTTTAGGCATTAACCCCCAGGAGGGAATGTGTTTTTGATTTGCTGCAGGTGTCCCTGCAATTAAGGGGTTAAATAGCTCCTGCTTGAGGGAGGGGTAGATGAGACTGTGCAAGAGATGAGAAAGATTCCCACACAGGGGAAAGATTAGAATGGGCACCGGATGAGAAGGATTCCCACACAGGGGAAAGATTAGAATGGGCACCGGATGAGAGTGCGCACACACACAGAGACTGATAAGCGCAGGGTGCTGCTTCTCCTGTGATGGGAGAGGAATTTTGAACCAAAGGTTGGTCTGAATGTTCTGTTGTATTTGATTTATTTGACGCCGCAATAAAAGCATGGAATATTTCACCGATTGAAGGACTTTGTGTGCCATAATTTGCCCTAGAGGACCGCGCTATAGCGCCCCGTGTGACACTATGCAGTTCAATTCTAGCAGCGGGTGCACAGTCCTAAGAATTTGCAAACACAGAAACCAATTAACACGTAACACCAACTCCCAAAGTGGGTGCTCTTCCCACCTAGGTGTCCCTCTGTTGGGGTCTTTGATGCAGGTAGCGCTACCTGGGGGAACAAAGGTGTGGATGTTAGTGTTTGTGTGTGTGTGTGTAATATATATATATATATATATATATATATATATATATATATATATTCGAAAGGTACCTATCCATTGTGTCTTCAGACCGCTCAGGAGAGCTACCCATTAAATCTGCTGGAATCTTCAGCGCCATGCTGGACTCTCTGTGTCGATCTGTAGCTCTGCTCTGGCAAGACCAGCTTTCTCCCTGGTCTGGGCACAGGGAGACGATCCCAACTCCCTCTCCTTCCTGTTACAGATGCTTCTCTAACATCCTCACTTCTCATTGGTTGACAAGCTCCACAGTTCTGGAAACTGACATATGTTCAAAAGAGAGCCTGATTGGCTCACAGGAGACAAGTGACTGGTGCTGGGGGGGAAAGGTCAGTATCCATGACAAACCAGCTGCAGTGGTTTCAGGCAGAATGACTGCATTGGGTTACACAAGCTAGAGGCCTGTGTGAACTCGAGACATGTGGGGGGTCAAACATGGACAGCAGACATAACACAGGGGAACTATTTGCCTTCCGATGCATTTCTTCAAGAACAGACGTACTCAGGGTTGAAGCGCACTAATAAAAAACAATGAATAAAATAAATGTATGACATTTACAAACCCAAAACCAATGCCCCTCATTACATCTCCCCAAATTCCTTGATGGTCTTCCGCTGTTTCATCTGGCTCCTCCACTGTAATCTGTGCATGTCCATCTGGCCTGTCGGCTGTATGTGATGATGTACTTCTGCTCCGTGTGCTTTGATGGTTTCTCAGTTGCATTAGATGTTTACATGCATATTCCAAGCGGCCGCCTTCCAAATCAGTTCATCCCACAACTAATGTGACCAATAAATGTTCCTCATTCCTCACCGTTAATATGCCGCCCCTTTAAACCAGCAGCATTCCAGTATGCGCTCCACCTACACCGCCCCTTTAACCAGCGGCATTCCAGTATGCGCTCCACCTACACCGCCCCTTTAACCAGCAGCATTCCAGTATGCGCTCCACCTACACCGCCCCTTTAACCAGCGGCATTCCAGTATGCGCTTCACCTACACCGCCCCTTTAACCAGCAGCATTCCAGTATGCGCTCCACCTACACCGCCCCTTTAACCAGCGGCATTCCAGTATGCGCTTCACCTACACGCCCCTTTAACCAGCAGCATTCCAGTATGCGCTCCACCTACACCGCCCCTTTAACCAGCAGCATTCCAGTATGCGCTCCACCTACACCGCCCTTTAACCAGCGGCATTCCAGTATGCGCTTCACCTACACGCCCCTTTAACCAGCAGCATTCCAGTATGCGCTCCACCTACACCGCCCTTTAACCAGCAGCATTCCAGTATGCGCTCCACCTACACCGCCCCTTAACCAGCGGCATTCCAGTATGCGCTCCACCTACACCGCCCCTTTAACCAGCAGCATTCCAGTATGCGCTCCACCTACACCGCCCCTTTAACCAGCGGCATTCCAGTATGCGCTCCACCTACACCGCCCCTTTAACCAGCAGCATTCCAGTATGCGCTCCACCTACACCGCCCCTTTAACCAGCGGCATTCCAGTATGCGCTCCACCTACACCGCCCCTTTAACCAGCAGCATTCCAGTATGCGCTCCACCCAGGGCCATAGGAAGGGCGAGGCAAGTGAGGCACGTGCCTCGGGTAGACTTGTGCACCGATTTTTTTTTTTCGGTTCGGTTCGGTCCGTTCGTATTTTGTAAATTTTCATTGCGGCCGATTTCCGTTTCGTTTCGTTTCGTTTTCGTTTCGTTTTTCGTATCGACTTTTTCGTAATTTCAGAAATTTTCGTGTTTTTCGGAACGTCTGTTCTCCTCGTTTCAAAGTGTCTATTCGTTTTGACGTAAACGAATGGTTTTTCGGATCCGATATTTCTGTCGATACGATAATTCTGCCATTGAGATTTCTCATGTTTTACAAGAAGGATACATTGAGATGGGAATGATACAAAATTACAGAATCAGCGATATAACCAAAAAATATGTTGTCCGAAATTACTGAAATGGAACCGAAATCAGGAATGGAGCCGAAATTACGAATGGAACGAAAATGATTTTCGATTTTACACATTTCTAGTCCATTCGAAAATTCCGAACAAATTTTCGTTTCGTAAATTTTTTGTTTTCGGCAAATTCGGATCTGAAAATTTTCGTAAAATCGGCTGAATCCGAATGCACGAATCGGGAAATTTCGTGAAAATTCCGAAATTCCGTAACCCGAAACGCACATCCCTAGCCTCGGGCACAGCTGTGAAGGGGTGCAGCATATCCATGAGACCTGGGGGCATATCCATGATGAGACCTGGGGGTATATCCATGAGACCTGGGGCCATATCCATGAGACCTGGGGCATTATCCATGAGAGCTGGGGCATTACCCATGAGAGCTGGGGCAATATCCATGAGACCGGGGGGGCATTATCCATGAGACCTGGGGGGGCATTATCCATGAGACCTGGGGGGGCATTATCCATGAGACCTGGGGGCATATCCATGAGAGCTGGGGCATTATCCATGAGACCTGGGGCAATATCCATGAGAGCTGGGGGGCATATCCATCGCGGCAGGCTTTCATTAATCCCAGGTGAGCAGCTGCACTTCCTGTCAGCGGCCTTTCTAGCAGGAAGCACAAGGCCGCCGGCAATCGTTCCCGCAGGACTCGGCTGCGCCCCTTCACAGCTGTGCATGCGGCAATGAGAAGTGAGCTGGTGGCACTATCCATGAGACCTGGGGCCATATCCATGAGACCTGGGGCATTATCCATGAGAGCTGGGGCATTACCCATGAGAGCTGGGGCAATATCCATGAGACCGGGGGGGCATTATCCATGAGACCTGGGGGGGCATTATCCATGAGACCTGGGGGGGCATTATCCATGAGACCTGGGGGCATTATCCATGAGAGCTGGGGCATATCCATGAGACCTGGGGGCAATATCCATGAGACCTGGGTGGCATTATCCATGAGAGCTGGGGCATATCCATGAGACCTGGGGGCAATATCCATGAGACCTGGGGGCATATCCATGAGACCTGGGGGCATATCATTATGAGACCTGGGGGTATATCCATGTGAACTGGGGCAATATATACCCATATGAGCTGGTGTCAATAATATCCATGTGAACTGGGGGCAATTATATGTATGTGAACTGGAGAAAACAGTCTGGGGGCTCAGTGCTGTGTATATTATTCTGGGGGTGTATATTATGCTAAATATTCTTTTGCTATATGTGCATGTTTTCTGTGTGTACTGTATTTGTACATGTACTGTGTGTGCACTATATATGTAGGGCCCCATCACCTCCTTACCGCTAGCACTCACACATGTGAGCGTTGGTGCGAGGTTAAATGAGGTTACTGCATGCTGCCCATATCACATCCTAGCACAGGACCCTCATATTACAATCCCAACGGTAACAGGTTAATAAATCCAGGAGATTGTGCTTTTCAGCGTGAGGTTACTGTACTTTGCATATACTTAACATGGGGAGTGCAAAGAGTAAATAGCGTTAGGATTACAAAGTCTTAACGCTAATTACCATCCCGCCATAGCTACAAAAGTTACCCACCGCTAGAGGCTGGCGCTAAGTGATGCCAGTTCTGCAGAATCAGTCAGCACCAGCTGGAACCCCCAAAAATCACATACTTGCCTCTCATCCCACAGCGCAAAGGGTGGTCCGATCCATTGCTTCTGGTCGCGGGGAGCATCCAGGAGCTTAGCACTGCGCCACTGGTCGGGGACTCTGATTTTTAAAATTATGTGGGGGGGGCACAATTTTCTGTTTTTGCCTCGGGTGCAAAAGGAGCTCGCTACGGCTCTGGCTCCACCTACACCGCCCCTTGAACCAGCGGCATTCCAGTATGCGCTCCACCTACACCACCCCTTTAACCAGCAGCATTCCAGTATGCGCTCCACCTGTCCTACTATACCACTTTATTTTCAGAAGAAAAACAATGTTTTTAAGCATAAGAATAGGGAGACACCATGCAAAAATATCTATTTCACACATATATTTATACATTCTCACTGTCCAATGAACCAGCACTATCAAATTTTATTTTTTGGAATTTAGCTAGGAAAAAAATGTATCGAGTCCCCATTTCTAATTTTTTTTTTTTAACAAGCGCACCCCATAGAATATATAACTGCAAAGGCTCGGATCATAAAATGTAAAAAAAAAAAATCACTTTACACGCTGTAGATGATTGAAAATTCTAATTTTATTCCGGCAGCAATTTTATTCAGGCAGCAGATGACGTATACATATACTAATGATATATTATGAATCTGCCGAGTCTTCCGACAAAAAAGATATATAATTTGCCTGGGTCGTATAATAAAACGTGGCTTCAAATCGCGTTTAAACATAATGAGCAAAAGCGGTAAAAATTTGCTCGGCACACAGGCGTGAAATGGCTCAGCAGTGATGGAGTTAAATTCCGGGTTGCCTCCGTTGTTAGTTTGTTACTATAGGACATTTAATTTCCACGTTCATAGACTATTATGTTTTTGTGTCCATTAAAGTAAATCAAAACCTCTGTTTTGTTTTGCATGGAGCCACAGGGGTGAGCACAAATGACAACCTTTTTTCTTGTTATGTTTTATACATGGAGCAGGCTGGATACTTCCGGTCTGTGCAGCCGCCCTGGTACAGATTAGGAACGAAACCATTTTTCTGCTTATATGTATATTTTGTTGTATCCCCAGCCAGGTCATTTTTGCTGCTGCCCCTTTCCGTGTTTTGTTTTTTAATCCCGAAGTGGAAATGTTCCTGGTGAGGGTATAAACTCACCATTTTTTCTCTTCACTGAGAAGCAGCATGTTGACTTGTAGTTGCTTAGAAAGCAGCTCTTGGTTTCATTAGGTTAGGACTAGGGATGCACCGATACCACTTTTTTAAGACCGAGTACGAGTACCGATACTTTTGTTCAAGTACTCACCGATACCGAGTACCGATACTTTTATCTTATGTCATGTGACCGCTTTCCAATAAGAACAGACCTCATATAAAGCCCACAGGTCTCATGGATTTGCCCCCCAGCTCATGGATAATGCCCCCAGCTCATGGATATGCCCCAGCTCATGGAAATGCCCCAGCACATGGAAATGCCCCAGCTCATTGAAATGCCCCAGCTCATGGATATGCCCCAGCACATGGAAATGCCCCAGCTCATGGAAATGCCCCAGCACATGGATATGCCCCAGCTCATTGAAATGCCCCAGCTCATGGAAATGCCCCAGCACATAAATATTGCCTCCAGCTCATGGATATTGCCTCCAGCTCATGGATATTGCCTCCAGCTCATGGATATGCCCCAGCTTATGGATTTGCCCCCAGCTCATGGATAATGCCTCCCCCAGCTCACCTGGAGCTCTCCACTCATACTTACCTTCCTTTAGCGATGCCGGGAAAGTCTTCGCGCGCGCGCGCGCGCGCGCTCCTTGGAAGGTCCCAGCCGCGACCACGTGGGACCATGCGATCGCGGCTGGGGTCCTTCCAACGAGCGCACGCACGGAAGCTTTCCCGGCGTCGCTAAAGGAAGGTAAGTATGAGTGGAGAGCAGCTGCATGGCCTGTCCGAATGCTCTATCGGCATTCGGACAGGCCCTGCAGCTCCTCACTTTGTTTATACTTACCTTCCTTTAGCAACGCCGGGAAAGTTTCCGCGCGTGCGCTCGTTGGAAGGACCCCAGCCGTGATCACATGGTCCCACGTGGTCGCGGCTGGGGACCTTCCAAGGAGCACGCACGCGCGCGCGAATACTTTCCCGGCGTCGCTAAAGGAAGGTAAGTATAAACAAAGTGGGGTGAGCAGCTGCAGGGCCTGTCCGAATGCCGATAGAGCATTCGGACAGCCACCCCAGCCCCTCTGATGCCGGCAAGCTGGCTCAATGCCGGCTTCCGGTATCGGAAAAAAATATCGGGGGTACTGCATGAGTACCAAGTACTCCTGCAGTACCCGGTATCGGCACCGATATCGATACTAGTATCGGTATCGGTGCAACCCTAGTTAGGACCCACCTAACCAGAGGTTTGCCAGGACGTGGCAGGTGGAATTAAAGCTTTATTGGCCATTCAAGTAAACCAATACCTCTGATGTGTTTTGTTTCGCATGGAGCCACAGGGGTGAGCGCAAATGACAACCAGAGGTTTGCAGGCTGCTTGTTGGGTTCCTGGGAGGCTGACACAGATAGTGGTGAGTGATCTTTAATACAGTGCCAAGTCAGGTCGCCTTGCTTTTGCTTGTCATGTTTGTGGGTCCCAACCCGTACTGACAAATCACAATTCATCCACACTTTACATTTGTGCAGTAAATAGGAAGTGATACCCTATCACATGAGCACAGTGTGTGTTGGCAGGAAAGGTTCACTTTAATCCTTTATCAGGATATGAGTCACTTTCACTTTCACCTTCAATTGCAGGAGTTTGAGCAGCCCGTATATATTTATTTCTAGCATTTGACCCAAAGCAAGAGCTGTCAAAGGTTCAGCAGAGCGAGCAGGTCTCATCGTCCTGAAAGGTTAGTGATTTCATTTTATATCAGCAGATGGATTTATAGAGAATAATATTTACATGTACAATGCAGTCAGACAGAGCTTATTATTTACAGGATATATGTCACCCCCCCCCCCCGTATGCAACTGATAAGATAAAGTGCTATGTTATAAAAGTGCCTTTTGAAAATGCTAAAACTTCAAAATATAACAAGCTGTAGCGGTGCTCTATACAGTAAAACAATACAATAAAGTGTTCTCATGCGGTAATGTAATCAATAAATAAAGTGATTTACAAAGCGGTATCATAAAGTGACAAAGTGCTCCGTGCTGTGCAAAAAAATTTTGAGTCTTGTATTCACAAATCAGTGCTGGAAGTGTTGAAAGGTAAAATATAAAAAAATTATATTCATTTAATGATAGTCTGGGATACTCTTAAACAAAAATAAAAATAAAATCTGCTTTTTATCTTTTTATGGTGCAGTATGGTCTGTAGTTATAAGGTGCTTCTGTGGATAAGGTGTATAAAGTGCCAACTCACATTTTACAGAGCCTACAATTCCTGCTCTGATTATGACTCCTTGTGCCAACTCTGGGGCGGCACCGGCCAATTCTGTGGTTTCGTCTTTTGAGTCCTTGGAACAAATGCAAAGAGAATCTCATGGAGTAGCATATCTCTTGTTCATAGGGAATATTGTATGAAAAGAAGGGATTTAAAACACTCTCCGCCTTTTTTTTTTTTTTTAAAGGATTTTACCAGGAAAGATACATTGAGATTTCTCTGGTTTTCCTGGGTGGCGAGTATGTACCGTTAGGGGTTGTCCAAGGACACTTACTGGAGAGGTTGCTCGCTGGGATCGAACCCATTTCTCCACAGGCTCTCTCCATGCAGAGCAGTGATGTTACCTCTACTCAACCCAGCCGATGTTGGAGCCTATATATTTAGTGTTTAGGCTCTGGATGTTTATTAACCCTGTAAGGACCACTGATGTACAGAGTATGTCCGGGGGAAAATTCCCCTTAAGGACCATAGACGTACGATGTACGTCATACGACATGGTCCCTTAACTCCCCTCCCTCCCTTTACTCAACTCTCTGACTGGGGTCCCACTTTGTTCTGGCTTCCCAGAGGGGTGTGCCATGGGTTTTAATCAAGGCAATCTTGATATCAATAGTTAGAAGTGAGATACAACCCTTATCAGCAATACATACTACGTAGCAGATGTGATTGGAATTAACGCAGGACCACATTAATCTCTCATTCTTTTATAACGTCAATTGATCAATCAATGAAGTCACGCCTTAACCAATTATTCCAGAAGATCCAGAATGGACATATTTTAATTCCGTTTGATATCTAACAATTTATACATATGGGTTATGTATTTCATCAATTGAATAATATCAAACACAAATCATTTCCAGCCAGTAATGCAGCAAAGGTATTGTCATGGAGCTGATGTAACACTCCATGCTTCAAACCCCAAGAGACTTTATGTTCATTTATATCGTGTGTTTTTAAATATATTTTACATCGTTTGGTTTTAGTTTAATTTAGTTTAGTGTACAATGGCATAGCTTTGGTTTTAAAAATACTTATATTCCTGTAGGTAAATGTGTTTTTGTGTATACAAGCTTTACTGCTGTGTAATTTATGCACCAGGGTTTTTCCCATTATCTAGCTGCATGTTTAATTCAAGGGATCTCTGATAGTGTGTGTTTAATCTGATGTGTTAGAACAATGGATATACAAATGTTGTGTGAGCTGAAAGGCTAGAGAAAGTAAAGAATGTTTATCAATACTATAATAGAATAAGCCTAAAAACGTCCGTCGCCAAAACCCTACTGCGCATGCGCGACGGACATTTGAAAGCGGCCGTTAGAACACACAGGTAGCTGCGCGTGCCGGCCGCGTGAAAAAAAAAAACAAAAAACGGCACGAGCCGCGCGCAGCTACCCGTGTGTTTACACGGCCAGATGCCCCGATCCTCCAGCGGTGACCGTCCTCCGGCTGCCGGCGGGCCTCCAGGCTCAGGCGAGCCCCCGGCTCGGTTGGGCCTACAGGCCCAAGCCGAGCCGGGGACTCGCCTAAGCCTAGAGGCCCGCCGAGCACCCAGCGGCAGCCGGAGGTGGTCACCGCTGGAGGATCGGGGCCGAAGTTCCCAAACAAACACCCCAAAATCGGCCCTGAGCTCCAGCGGAGACCTCCTCCGGCTGCCGCTGGCTGCTCGGCGGCCCTCTAGGCTTAGGCGAGCCCCCGCTCGGTTTGGGCCTACAGGCCCAGCCGAGCCGGGGACTCGCCTAAGCCTAGAGGCCCGCCGAGCACCCAGCGGCAGCCGGAGAAGGTCACCGCTGGAGATCGGGGCCGAAGTTCCCAAACAAACACCCCAAAATCGGCCCTGAGCTCCAGCGGAGACCTCCTCCGGCTGCCGCTGGCTGCTCGGCGGCCCTCTAGGCTTAGGCGAGCCCCCGGCTCGGTTTGGGCCTACAGGCCCAGCCGAGCCGGGGAC
Organism: Leptobrachium leishanense; assembly: GCA_009667805.1. Classification (NCBI taxonomy): domain Eukaryota; kingdom Metazoa; phylum Chordata; class Amphibia; order Anura; family Megophryidae; genus Leptobrachium; species Leptobrachium leishanense. The sequence continues at coordinate 29,706,541 of CM019063.1, read as the reverse complement.
TCGCCTAAGCCTAGAGGCCCGCCGAGCAGCCAGAGAAGGTCACCGCTGGAGGATCGGGGCCGAAGTTCCCAAACAAAACCCCAAAATCGGCCCTGAGCTCCAGCGGAGACCTCCTCCGGCTGCCGCTGGCTGCTCGGCGGCCCTCTAGGCTTAGGCGAGCCCCCGGCTCGGTTTGGGCCTACAGGCCCAGCCGAGCCGGGGACTCGCCTAAGCCTAGAGGCCCGCCGAGCACCCAGCGGCAGCCGGAGAAGGTCACCGCTGGAGGATCGGGGCCGAAGTTCCCAAACAAACACCCCAAAATCGGCCCTGAGCTCCAGCGGAGACCTCCTCCGGCTGCCGCTGGCTGCTCGGCGGCCCTCTAGGCTTAGGCGAGCCCCCGGCTCGGTTTGGGCCTACAGGCCCAGCCGAGCCGGGGACTCGCCTAAGCCTAGAGGCCCGCCGAGCAGCCAGCGGCAGCCGGAGAAGGTCACCGCTGGAGGATCGGGGCCGAAGTTCCCAAACAAAACCCCAAAATCGGCCCTGAGCTCCAGCGGAGACCTCCTCCGGCTGCCGCTGGCTGCTCGGCGGCCTCTAGGCTTAGGCGAGCCCCCGGCTCGGTTTGGGCCTACAGGCCCAGCCGAGCCGGGGACTCGCCTAAGCCTAGAGGCCCGCCGAGCACCAGCGGCAGCCGGAGAAGGTCACCGCTGGAGGATCGGGGCCGAAGTTCCCAAACAAACACCCCAAAATCGGCCCTGAGCTCCAGCGGAGACCTCCTCCGGCTGCCGCTGGCTGCTCGGCGGCCCTCTAGGCTTAGGCGAGCCCCCGGCTCGGTTTGGGCCTACAGGCCCAGCCGAGCCGGGGACTTGCCTAAGCCTAGAGGCCCGCCGAGCAGCCAGCGGCAGCCGGAGAAGGTCACCGCTGGAGGATCGGGGCCGAAGTTCCCAAACAAAACCCCAAAATCGGCCCTGAGCTCCAGCGGAGACCTCCTCCGGCTGCCGCTGGCTGCTCGGCGGCCCTCTAGGCTTAGGCGAGCCCCCGGCTCGGTTTGGGCCTACAGGCCCAGCCGAGCCGGGGACTCGCCTAAGCGTAGAGGCCGGCGAGCAGCCTGCTCGGCCGGAGGAGGTCACCGCTGGAGCTCAGGGCCGATGTTGCCTAACACATACTCACCGACATCGGCCCTTGGCTCCTCCAGCGATGGCGGTCCCGCTTGCAGCATCCTCTCTCCGTTGCTCGCCGGAATGACGTCACGAAAGCCTTTGACCCCGGGGGTCAAAGGCTTTCGTGACGTCATCCTGGCGAGCAACGGAGGGAGAGAGGACGCTGGAAGCGGGACCGCCATCGCTGGAGGAGCCAAGGCCGATGTCGGTGAGTATGTGTGGAACCGGTGGAGGACTCGAGGCCGATGTAGGTGAGTATGTGCTCTACACACACACACACCCTGCTTGCTCGGCCGGTATCCAAGCTTAGGCGAGCCCCCGGCTTGGCTTGGGCCTAGAGGCCCTGCCGAGCCGGGGACTCGCCTGAGCATGGAGGCCGGTCGAGTTGCATGCTCGGGCGTCCTCCAGGCTCAGGCGAGTCCCCGGCTCGGCTGGGCCTCTAGGCCCACGCCAAGCCGGGGGCTCGCCTAAGCTTGGTCGGCATCCAGGCTCAGGCGAGCCCCCGGCTTGGCTTGGGCCTAGAGGCCCAGCCGAGCCAGGGACTCACCTGAGCCTGGAGGACGGCCGAGCATGCAACTCGACCGGCCTCCATGCTCAGGCGAGTCCCCGGCTCTGCTGGGCCTCTAGGCCCAAGCCGGGGGCTCGCCTAAGCTTGGATACCGGCCGAGTAAGCAGGGTGGGTGTGGAGAGCACATACTCACCTACATTAGCCCTGAGCTCCAGCGGTGACTGTCCTCCGGCTGTCGCAGGCTGCTCGGCCGGCCTCCAGGCTCAGGCGAGCCCCCGGCTTGGCTTGGGCCTACAGGCCCAGCCGAGCCGGGGGCTCGCCTAAGCCTGAAGGCCGGCCGAGCAGCCTACGACAGCCACCGCTGAGGCTCCGGGCCAATGTAGGGGGACACATACTCACCTACATCGGCCCTTAGCTCCTCCAGCGATGGCGGTCCCGCTTCCAGCGTCCTCTCTCGCTCCGTTGTTCGCCGGAATGACGTCACGAAAGCCTTTGACCCCGGGGGTCAAAGGCTTTCGTGACGTCATCCCGGCGACCAACGGAGCGAGAGAGGACGCTGGAAGCGGGACGCGGGACCGCCATCGCTGGAGGGCCGATGTAGGTGAGTATATCCACGAGCGGGGGGCCATATCCACGAGCGGGGGGCCATATCCACGAGCGGGGGGGCGATATCCACGAGCGGGGGGGGGCGATATCCACGAGCGGGGGGGGGCGATATCCACGAGCGGGGGGGCGATATCCACGAGCGGGGGGGGGCGATATCCACGAGCGGGGGGGGGCGATATCCACGAGCGGGGGGGGCGATATCCACGAGCGGGGGGGGCGATATCCACGAGCTGGGCCAATATCCACGTGCTGGGGCAGTATCAATCCACGTGCTGGGGCAGTATCCACGTGCTGGGCCAATATCCACGTGCTGGGGCAGTATCAATCCACGTGCTGGGGCAGTATCCACGTGCTGGGGCAGTATCCACGAGCTGCCCAATATCCACGAGCTGGGGCAGTATCCACGTGCTGGGGGCAGTATCCACGTGCTGGGGCAGTATCCACGTGCTGGGGCAATATCCACGTGCTGGGGCAGTATCAATCCACGTGCTGGGGCAGTATCCACGTGCTGGGGCAGTATCCACGAGCTGGCCCAATATCCACGAGCTGGCCCAATATCCACGTGCTGGGGGCAGTATCCACGTGCTGGGGCAGTATCCACGTGCTGGGGCAATATCCACGTGCTGGGGCAGTATCAATCCACGTGCTGGGGCAGTATCCACGAGCTGGGGCAGTATCCACGTGCTGGGGCAGTATCCACGTGCTGGGGCAATATCCACGTGCTGGGGCAGTATCCACGAGCTGGGCCAATATCCACGAGCTGGGCCAATATCCACGTGCTGGGGGCAGTATCCACGTGCTGGGCCAATATCCACGTGCTGGGGGCAGTATCCACGTGCTGGGGCAGTATCCACGTGCTGGGGCAGTATCCACGTGCTGGGTCAATATCCACGTGCTGGGGCAGTATCCACGTGCTGGGTCAATATCCACGTGCTGGGGCAGTATCAATCCACGTGCTGGGGCAGTATCCACGTGCTGGGCCAATATCCACGTGCTGGGGCAGTATCAATCCACGTGCTGGGGCAGTATCCACGTGCTGGGGCAGTATCCACGAGCTGGGCCAATATCCACGAGCTGGGGCAGTATCCACGTGCTGGGGCAGTATCCACGTGCTGGGGCAGTATCCACGAGCTGGGCCAATATCCACGAGCTGGGGGCAGTATCCACGTGCTGGGGGCAGTATCCACGTGCTGGGGCAGTATCCACGTGCTGGGGCAGTATCCACGTGCTGGGGCAATATCCACGTGCTGGGGCAGTATCAATCCACGTGCTGGGGCAGTATCCACGAGCTGGGGCAGTATCCACGTGCTGGGGCAGTATCCACGTGCTGGGGCAATATCCACGTGCTGGGGCAGTATCCACGTGCTGGGGCAATATCCACGTGCTGGGCAGTATCCACGTGCTGGGGCAGTATCCACGTGCTGGGTCAATATCCACGTGCTGGGGCAGTATCAATCCACGTGCTGGGGCAGTATCCACGAGCTGGGGCAGTATCCACGAGCTGGGGCAGTATCCACGTGCTGCGGCAATATCCACGTGCTGGGGCAATATCCACGTGCTGGGGCAGTATCCACGTGCTGGGGCAGTATCCACGTGCTGGGGCAATATCCACGTGCTGGGGCAGTATCCACGTGCTGGGGCAGTATCCACGTGCTGGGGCAATATCCACGTGCTGGGGCAGTATCCACGAGCTGGGCCAATATCCACGAGCTGGGGGCAGTATCCACGTGCTGGGGGCAGTATCCACGTGCTGGGGCAGTATCCACGAGCTGGGCCAATATCCACGAGCTGGGGGCAGTATCCACGTGCTGGGGGCAGTATCCACGTGCTGGGGCAGTATCCACGTGCTGGGGCAGTATCCACGTGCTGGGGCAATATCCACGTGCTGGGGCAGTATCAATCCACGTGCTGGGGCAGTATCCACGAGCTGGGGCAGTATCCACGTGCTGGGGCAGTATCCACGTGCTGGGGCAATATCCACGTGCTGGGGCAGTATCCACGTGCTGGGGCAATATCCACGTGCTGGGGCAGTATCCACGTGCTGGGGCAGTATCCACGTGCTGGGTCAATATCCACGTGCTGGGGCAGTATCAATCCACGTGCTGGGGCAGTATCCACGAGCTGGGGCAGTATCCACGAGCTGGGGCAGTATCCACGTGCTGCGGCAATATCCACGTGCTGGGGCAATATCCACGTGCTGGGCAGTATCCACGTGCTGGGGCAGTATCCACGTGCTGGGGCAATATCCACGTGCTGGGGCAGTATCCACGTGCTGGGCAGTATCCACGTGCTGGGGCAGTATCCACGTTCTGGGGCAGTATCCACGTTCTGGGGCAGTATCCACGTGCTGGGGCAATATCCACGTGCTGGGGCAGTATCCACGTGCTGGGCAATATCCACGAGCTGGGGCAATATCCACAAGCTGGGGCAGTATACATGAGCAGGGGCAGTATATCCACAATAGACTGCCCTCTGGGCAGGCTTTACAACTAGTTGTAAATAAATGACCTAATGTAATTAGTATGGGTATGCAAATTATGACTAGTAATTAGTATGGGTATGCAAATTATGACTGTTGGACTTCAGCATAAATGGTGGTTGTTCATTAAAAAGTCAGAAAAACTCTCAGAGCTCAGAGAGAGAGGATCCTGTTTTAAAGCATACAGCCGCGCCTGGTGCCTTTATTACAAACTACGCTACACTCCACACTCACCCTCAGAAGGCAGAGAGCGGCCTTCTGGAGATTCCTAACGGCTCCAGGGCAGAGGAACAGAATCAGGCAGGTCAAGCTGCTCGAGGCGCTGAGGACAGCGCTCCCAGTACCCGGGCTGACCGCAACGAAGGGGTGTCTGGAGAGCCAGGACAGACAGAAGGGAACGGTTCCTTCACAGGTATTTTTATTAAAGAAACTATATATTTCACAATTCCTCAGGGTTATGCGCAATAGCTCAGATCCTCAACAAAGATCTATTCAGATTGACAAAACGTTTCAAAGGTTCTTAAGTAGAGGTTATAGTCTAACTGTCCTCAATACAGCGTACTCAAAAGCAGTGGCTAGATTTGACAACTGTGTAACCAAGAAATCTACCACTGAATCGCGTATATTTTAATCTCAGACCATTCGCAAAAATTGGCAACTTTTTCAGGGTGACAAATCTTTACCTAAAAAATTTCATCAACCTCCCTGTCATTACCTACAAGAGATCCCGCAATTTACGGGATCTACTTGTTCAGACCGACCCCATTCAGTCTTATACAAAGTCGATCATTCCTCTGAAACCCAGTTTATTTATTTATTTATTTATAAAGGATTTTACCAGGAAGGATACATTGAGATTTCTCTCGTTTTCAAGTATGTCCTGGGTTCAAGAACCTGGTTACAGAAATACAAAGTAGTAAAATGCAAGAAATTAACACAAAACAAATACAGATTAACAGAAAATAAATATGTAGGAAATATAGTCACTATGTTACATGTTTACAGGTGCATTCTGTATATAGTCACTGTGTTACATGTTTACAGGGGCATTCTGTATATAGTCACTATGTTACATGTTTACAGATGCATTCTGTATATAGTCACTGTGTTACATGTTTACAGGTGCATTCTGTATATAGTCACTATGTTACATGTTTACAGGTGCATTCTGTATATAGTCACTGTGTTACATGTTTACAGGGGCATTCTGTATATAGTCACTGTGTTACATGTTTACAGGGGCATTCTGTATATAGTCACTGTGTTACATATTTACAGGCACATTCTGTATATAGTCACTGTGTTACATGTTTACAGGGGCATTCTGTATATAGTCACTGTGTTACATGTTTACAGGCGCATTCTGTATATAGTCACTGTGTTACATGTTTACAGGTGCATTCTGTATATAGGCACTGTGTTACATGTTTACAGGTGCATTCTGTATATAGTCACTGTGTACATGTTTACAGGTGCATTCTGTATATAGTCACTGTGTTACATGTTTACAGGTGCATTCTGTATATAGTCACTGTGTTACATGTTTACAGGTGCATTCTGTATATAGTCACTGTGTTACATGTTTACAGGTGCATTCTGTATATAGTCACTGTGTTACATGTTTACAGGTGCATTCCGTATTGAGGTATGTTAATAGAGAACTCTTAAGGGACTTTAGACTGGGGGAAGATTTGATGGCGTCTGGGAGGTTATTCCATAATTGTGGTGCTCTGTAGGAAAATGAGGATCGAGCCACTGTCTTTTTGTATTGTGGTATTGCAAGTAAGGTGCTGGTCCTGGATCGGAGGTTATAGGATGAGGGAACTGCTGGGGGGAAGCAGTCTATTCAGGTAGGGTGGTAGCTTCCCAGAAAAGCTCTTAAACACCAGGTTGGAAAGGTGAAGGGTGCGTTAAACACCAGGTTGGAAAGGTGAAGGGTGCGTTAAACACCAGGTTGGAAAGGTGAAGGTGAAACCTTGTTTTATCACTTTTTTCACTTTTTCCATTCATTGTTCAGGCATAGTTAAGTGATTCGTTCCCCTCCCAGATTTTTTTCACAATAAGTTATAGCACATATTTTTTCTTCTTTTTTTTCTTCTTTTTTTTTCATAGTTATTGCCCAACTTACTTATATATTTTTTTCCTCATTCACGATCATTCATGGACACACGCAATATGTCCTTAGACATCAGCGATATTGATCACATTCACCACTCTGTCTTTGTTATATTGTTCACTTTCACATATACATATAGTATGTTTCACGGTCATAATGCTCATTTTCATATTTAAATATTTTCATTGACACACATCACACTTCGAAACGTAAACAATCCGTATTGATCCGCATTTTATTTTCATATATGTTTATTTTGACACATTGACAAGATATGTTTGAATTATTATATTTTTTTGACAGGGTAATTTATGAGCGCCAAGTGTTTTCTTTTCTTTTGGTCATGATGTTATGTTAGTGCCAGTCTTAACTTTGAGTAACGCAACTTCTCACCTGGTTCCTTCCTTCTTTTTTTTTTTCCAATTTAAAGTTTATTCAGTATTTTCCAAAAACAAAAAGGGATACAGAAAGAAGAAAAAAGTAGGGAGGGGGAACAATTGCACATCACAAAATATGAAAACATATCATAGAGAGTGTACATTTTCGCACAGCATCAATCTTCCAATTATATCCCTATACATCAAGCCATTGTTTAGAAGCATTTTAAGAGAAACTCAGGAGGGTATCGTAGCCACTGCTACCTCCCACCGGTACCATGGATCTCTTTCAGTGCTCACTCGACCCTCCACTGAATAAGCAATGCCATCTAGCCCTCTTAGATCATTAAGGCGGTCAGTGATTTCCTTAATCCCCGGTACCTCCGAGGATCTCCACCGGGATGCCAGGCGAGTGGTCGCCACCGTCAATATGTGGGCCAGCAATTTCCGAAGAGGGATTGAGAGATCGGAGGGAAACAGCTGTAATAAACACAATTCAGGTGTAATTTCCAACATCCTGGGTGCTACCCTGTACATAATGCTGCTCACATCTCTCCAGAATGGCTGGAGAAGTGGACAGGTCCACCATATGTGATAGAAGGTGCCTCTCTGTAATTCGCAATGCCAACACACATCTGAGGAGCCCGGAGTCACATGCCTTCCTCTGTCTGGGGTAATGTACCAGCGATAGAGCGATTTTTTTTCTAGCTTCCATAAGGGAGGCACATCTAAATTTGCCTTTATCAAATCTGAGACATCTCGCCCACTCTTCGGGGGACAGTTCCCGTCCGATGTCTCTCTCCCACATTCTCTGGAACCTCTCCCTGTGATGTAGAGTGGGAATGAGTAGTAATTGGTAACAAGATGCCAATACATGGGAGTTGGTGGTATGATCCACGCAATAAAGATCAAACGTGGACATAGGCGGACTGGGATGAGATAATACTCCTATAGCTCCAGAGGCAGAGAGGTAAGAGTGCAGTTGTCTATATGGGAACCAAAAATCTCTCTGCGCCGAAAATTTAGCTTGAATTTGCTCATAAGACAAGATTTCTGTTGGGAGAAAAAAGTTGAAAAAGTCGAGAGACTGAAAAAGACCTCCAAATTTGGGGATTAAATATGGGTATTAACTCTTTAAAGACCCGGAGTGGTGTGGCCATGGAAATAGGGTGGGTGGTCCTCAGACGGTGGCGCAACTTGTCCCATGTCTGAATTAGTAGAGTAGCACTTTGCAATAATTGAGGTTTATGGAGGCGGCGTGGTCTTTCAAGCCAGAAGAAGGTATCAGGGGAATATGGAAGGAATTGCGGTCCCAGGATGCCCACCCATCCCGGCATCACCGCATTCGACAGCAGTCTACCCACAAGCGACAAAATCGCAGCTGTATCATACAATTGAAGATGCGGGAGACCCACGCCCCCTAAATCTTGTGGTAGCTGCAGCGTTGATATCTTTACTCTGGGTCTCTTGTTCCGCCACACAAATTTTGATAAAAGTGACTGGAGACTCGGAGAGTATTAAAGAAGGACGGTGGTACCGCTATTGTGAGTGCTCGAAATATATACAACAATTTAGGGAGTATCATCATCTTGACGGTGACCATTCTACCCCACCAGGACACCTCAAACTTCGACCATTGCGAAAACAGAGCATTAGAGTGGGCAATAAGTGGCTGATAATTAAGGAGGATCAGGTCCTGTTTATTAAAGGCAATCTTTTTCCCCAAATAGGTCAGATATTGAGTTCGCCACTCATAGTCCTTTCGCCTGCAGTGTAGTGAGTTCGGACTGCGGTATAAGAAAGAGCTTGTGTTTTCCCCAGGTTTATTTTGTGATAGGACACTTTAGCATAGTCGGTCAGAATCCGGTGTAGGCGTGGGAGGGAGTCAGTCGGTTTAGTTAGCGTTAGTAAGATATCATCCGCAAACAAGCTAATAGTGCAGGACGAGGGGCCAACAGGAACTCCAGCAATATTAGAGTCCTGTCGTATCGCCTGAGCCAATGGATCCAGCGCCAGAGCGTAAAGGAGCGGTGACAGGGGGCAGCCCTGAATCGTCCCAATCGAAATCAAAATGGGCCGAGACAGGAATCCAGCAGTCAGCACCCTCACCATAGGATCAGAGTAAAGGGCCAATATAGCCGTTATAAACTCAGGAGGGAAATTAAATCTTTGAACATTTTTTTGAACGACGCGGCACCCAACATGTGGTAAAGCGAATACCTCTAGAAGGCCCCACAGATCAGATCAGAGTTGTAAGTACTCAGAAGTAGTTATTAAGGGAAGGCAAAAAAAAGAAAAGCACAGCCCATTGGACCTGCTGTCATTGTTCCACCTCCATTTTCACTTTCCACACATGTTGTTGGGCTGGATGCATTTGGTGGTTGCAGCTGCCCCATCGGGGAATAGGCGCGACCCCAACCCTCCTGTACTATATGTTTCAATGTACTTCCAACCAGGTCATCCCTGCAGCAAGACTCCGCTCCGTGTCTTTGTTTTGATCCCAAAGTGGATTTTGTTTCTGGGAGAGCATAAATAAAGGCCCACCAGTCTACCTCATGTCTGACAATCAGCGTGAGCAGGTATGGTTTGCTATACAGCAGCCTGTGGTTTCATTTTTGGATAGGACTCGCCCTCATTAGAGGTGCCTTGACGCTGGCGGGCGAGCTTAGTCTTAGAATGGCCATTAATAAGAAACCAAACCTCTAATTGTGTTTAGTTTCACACAGTATAATGGGAATAAGCGCAAATGACATTTTTCTTTGTTTCACACATGTTGTTGGGCTGGATGCATTTGGTGGTTGCAGCCGCCCCATCGGGGAATAGGCGTGACCCCACCCCTCCTGTACTATGTCCATTTTCACTTAACCCGGTGCCACTCTGGGGAGACTTTAGATGGAGAAGAAGTCTCCTTCCTCGGCGGGGTGTATTCGTCCAATAGGTTCCACTCCACCAGCAGTTTCATCCCCTTCGAAACCAAGGACATGACGTGGAGCACCCCTGGCGCCAGACAAGAAGCTTCACCGGGAATCCCCATCTATATTGGATCTGGTGATTTCTCAGGATCTTTGTTACTGGTAAAAATTCCTTGCGTTGGGCTATGGTAGAAGCTGAGAGATCCATAAAAAATAACAACTCAGTGTATGGTGTCGGTAACGGCGACATTTTGCAACGCGTCTTTTATGTGATAACAGTGAATCCTTAGGATAGTATCTCTGGGTGCTGTGGGCGTCAGCGATTTCGGTTTTGGAAGGCAGTGTGCTCTGTCTAGTTGGAGTTGCTCACGGGACACGTCAGGCAGAAGCACCTGGAATAGCTTATACTGTATAAATAATCCATTAGGGTTTCTTGCCTCACTGTTTCGGGTATGCCCCGTATGCGAATATTATTACGCCTAGATCTGTCCTCCATATTAGCCACCTTCACAAGAAACAAGAAGTTGTTCATGGGACTGTTTCAGGGACGTGTGCGTCTAGCAGCTCATTATGAGCTAGGCATAGCTCATCCGTTTTGGCCTATACCTGTTCAGTGTGCTCCCCCAGTTCTCTTATGTCTCTGTGGATGTCAGCAGCGATGGCACGGAGGTCTCCCTGGATGGTTGTCCTGAGGTCCTGCAAAAGCACCTGGATCTGTTTCTCCGTGGCTGGGGTAGAGTGAGAGCTATCCCGCAGGCCCACCTCCTCCGCATCTCCCATGCCTTCCGAGGAGGATCCCGGGGAGCCGCCATCTTGAATCTCGTGGCGTTTCAATTTTTGGACCGTTTTGGCCTGATCCGGGATCTTTGGAGTCTTGGGAGGTGGCATTTTGCTCCCCACTGTTTCCCCAATGTTACACTGGTCACCGGTTCCTTCAACGAGCGAGGTATAGCCGCTGGATTGTAATTTAAAGTCAGGCACCGCTGCAGAGCTCAGCTCACATGCTTCCGCTCATAATGGCTGCTGGTCACGCCCCCCCTGGTTCCTTCCTTTTTGTTTTCAACTGTGGCGTTTCCATAGCAACAGACGCTTTGGTACGCACATGGCTCATACCTATGAGGTCACTAAATGATACGCCTACCGGAACTGCACTCCCACTCCACGTGGATCGGCGGTTCCCGGGACAGCACCTTACAGTTGGGTGAATCTTTTACTTCACTTTGTATAAATATGACATGTTTATGCTGACTCTGTAACCTTGATAAAGACTTTGAAAGGGCCGAAGCGTCAGGCTTGTGTACAGGAACATTTTTATGGATACCCATTAAAATTTTTGATTTTAGTTCTGGAAGTCCTGAAGTGCATCCCTCTCTTCGTTTTTTGATTATATATATATATTTATGTTATATATATAATCAGTATATATATTATACCGTATATATAAGAAAAACAGATGAGGAGAGCAATCAGTCCGTAAAATTGAAGAAAATTGTTTAGTAGCCCAGGTGCAATCCAAAGAAATGCATGTAAAAATGTTTACAAAACCCAGAGTGCTCCTATTTTTGTACATATATATATACACTATATTGCCAAAAGTATTCGCTCACCTGCCTTGACTCTATATGAATTTAAGTGACATCCCATTCCTAATCCATAGGGTTCAATATGACGCCGGTCCACCCTTTGCAGCTAGAACAGCTTCAACTCTTCTGGGAAGGCTGTCCACAAGGTTTAGGAGTGTGATTATGTGAATTTTTGACCATTCTGGCAGAAGCGCATTTGTGAGGTCACACACTGATGTTGGACGAGAAGGCCTGACTCACAGTCTCTGCTCTAATTCATTCCAAAGGTGTTCTATTGGGTTGAGGTCAGGACTCTGTGCAGGTCAGTCAAGTTCATCCACACCAGACTCTGTCATCCATGTCTTTATGGACCTTGCTTTGTGCACTGGTGCACAGTCATGTTGGAAGAGGAAGGGGCCAGCCTCCAAACTGTTCCACAAAGTTGGGAGCATGGAATTGTCCAAAATGTCTTGGTATGCTGAAGCATTCAGAGTTCCTTTCACTGGAACTAAGGGGCCAAGCCCAGCTCCTGAAAAACAACCCCACACCATAATCCCCCCTCCGCCAAACTTTACACTTGGCACAATGCAGTCAGACAAGTATCGTTCTCCTGGCAACCGCCAAACCCAGACTCGTCCATCAGATTGCCAGATTGAGAAGCACAATTCGTCACTCCAGAGAATGCGGCTCCACTGCTCTAGAGTCCAGTGGCAGCGTGCTTTACACCACTGCATCCGACACTTTGCATTGCACTTGGTGATGTATGGCTTGGATGCAGCTGCTCGGCCATGGAAACCCATTCCATGAAGCTCTCTGCGCACTGTTCTTGAGCTAATCTGAAGGCCACATGAAGTTTGGAGGTCTGTAGCGATTGACTCTGCAGAAAGTTGGTGACCTCTTCGCACTATGCACCTCAGCATCCGCTGACCCCGCTCCGTCAGTTTATGTGGCCTTCCACTTTGTGGCTGAGTTGCTGTCGTTCCCAAACACTTCCACGTTCTTATAATACAGCTGACAGTTGACTGTGGAGGAAATTTCACGACTGGATTTGTTGCACATGTGGCATCCTATCACAGTTCCACGCTGGAATCCATTGAGCTCCTGAGAGCGACCCATTCTTTCACAGATGTTTGTAACAAAAGTCTGCATGCCTAGGTGCTTGATTTTATACACCTGTGGCCATGGAAGTGATTGGAACACCTGATTCTGATTATTTGGATGGGTGAGCGAATACTTTTGGCAATATAGTGTATATATATAGCACTTTGGGTATACGCTGGTGCAAATATAAATGAGTAAATACTGTAAATATTTTGGTGATTGTATCTATCTGTTGTGGAAACGAAATGGATGCCAGCACCATTTTGTCTCTGTAGATTAGCCCTTTTACCCCGACAGGTGACATGTGCCATTTTGACATTGAGTTTTTTGGACAGGCATATGAGCATCCATACAGAGTAAATATGAGCCCTTTAGTGACCGGTTGGTTTTACGAAAATCCGTCCTTTAGTGCCCACTGCTGTTTTTACTTTTCTACGCTGTTTGGGCCCTATTACACTCTTAACGCTAACGGCAGCGCTTACCTGCGTGAGCATTAACGTTTGCTGCGGTATTTACCGCATATTACAATCCAAACGCAAACGGGTTAAAAAAACAGTTTGCGTTTGGTACCTTGCGTTGCGCTGCGTGAGGTTACTGTACTTTGCGCTCCCCATGTTAAGTATAGGGAGCGCAAAGTCCCAGCGCTGATTAACACCTGACTCTGGTCAGTGAAAAGTTAACCAGTGCCAGAACCTGGTGTTAACGGATTCCGCTGGTGCAGAATCCGTTAACACCAGGCTAAAAAATAAAATCAGATACTCACCTCCTGTCCCGCTGCGAGGACAGCGGTTCTGTCTGCCTCCTCTGTCCGGCGGGAGCAGGGAAAGACTGGGGGAAAAAGTCCCCCCAGTCTCTCCCTGCGTATCCCTACGCCGACCGGCCGGATCTCGCAAGGCGAGACCTATTATACACCGTTTTTCCCACTATTAAATGGACTTTCTAAAAATACCATTATTTCCATCATATCTTATAATTTACTACATAAAAAAAATTCGAAAAAATTGAAAAAACACACTTTTTCAAAATTTAATCCCCAAAATCTACAACCGCCAAAAAAGACCCCGGCTAAACAGTTTGAAATTTTGTCCTGAGATTAGAGATACCAAATTTTTACATGTTTTTGCTTTTCAACCTCTTCACCGCTGAGCCATTTCACCTCTGTGCGCTGAGCTCATTCTGACCGTTTTATGCTCATCATTTTTAGATGCCAGCTTAAGTCTTATTTAACTAAACCACCCCAGACAAAAATTATTTTTGTTAAAGAACCCAAATTTTTTTGTTATATTTTTTTTTTACAAAACACCCGGTCATGTTTGGTATCATTGGAAAGGCCATGATCAGGAGATAAGGGGATCCAAAGGATCCTCCTATCTCCACTTGGCAGCTAGGGGGTTAACTGGCCCACTGACGTTCTCTCACATATGGTTAGGATGTCAGTGTGTGGGGCAGGGGTCAAGTCCTGGGAAAAAAAGTGAGGGAACTCACCCAAGAATTTCACTACCGGGGAAAAAAAATATATATATATATATATACACTATATTGCCAAAAGTATTCGCTCACCTGCCTTGACTCGCATATGTATGGGTGAGCGAATACTTTTGGCAATATAGTACACACACACACACAAAAAAGACAATGTGCATATGCGCCACATCAACACTGGCATTTACTTCTGACATGTCAGTGTCACATTGCTTGTGCATTTTTGTGAAAGAGTAAAGCATTTCTAGTTTTGCCATACGTCAGGAGTGAGATTTGGGTTGCCAGGACAAGTTTTCTTGGGAGCCATAATTTATGGATGGGCAGTGCATGAAAAGTGCAACCCTGCAGTCTGTGGAATTAATATGCTGCAGGTAAGAAATCTGCAGTATCCCAGGTGACCTGCCTTAATTAGGTAACTGATTTCCTTAGCCATGTTGCAAATAAATTATACATGTTGCAGGGCAGCACCTTCCCCGCTTATGAAATAGTAGTATGTGCCCAAGAAAACATGGCCAACCTGGTAACCCTAGGTGAGATATGAATACAGAGGGTTAAATAAGGTGGGGATTTCTACCCCAAGTTTAGGATGCGAGAAGAATTTTATTGTTACATAGTTACATAGTTATATAGGCTGAAAAAAGACATGCGTCCATCGGGTTCAACCTCTCCCACATAACCTACTGCTATTGATCCAAAAGAAAGCAAAAAACCCAGTCTGAAATGCTTGCCAATATGCAACATACTGGGAAAAAAATCCTTCTTGACCCCAGAATGGCAGTCAGATTTCTCCTTGGATCAAGAAGCTTTTACCCACATATTAAATATTATAACCCTTAATATTCTGTGTCTGCAGGAAGTCATCCAGTCGTTTTTTAAAAGTCTGTACAGACTCTGACCCAACCACCTCAACAGGCAGAGAATTCCACAGCTTTATTGTTCTCACCGTAAAATAACCCTTCCTATGCTTTAAGCTAAATTTTCTTTTCTTCCAGTCTAAATGGATGACCCCTTGTCCTATGTATAGACCTGTTAATGAATAGGTTATCAGACAATGGTTGATAATGGCCCCGTATATATTTATATAAGGTTATCAGATCCCCTCTAAGGCGCCGTTTCTCTAAACTAAACAGGTTTAAGCTTGTTAGTCTTTCCTCATAACTTAACCCTTCCATCCCCCTTATTAATTTAGTTGCCCGTCTCTGCACTTTTTCTAGCGATATAATATCTTTTTTTAAGACAGGTGCCCAAAATTGCACGGCATATTCAAGGTGCGGCCTGACCATTGATTTATACAGAGGCAAAATTATGTTTTCATCCCGTGAGTGAACTCCCCTTTTAATGCATGCCAGTACTTTGCTGGCCTTGGCGGCTGCTGTTTGACATTGCACATGTTACTTAGTTTGAAGTCTATGATTATTCCAAATCCGTCTCCTGCTTGGATTTCCCTAACTCCGTACCATTTAGGGTATAAATTGCTTGTGTGTTCTTCACTCCAAAGTGCATAACTTTGCATTTATCTAGATTAAATTTCATCTGCCATTTAAGTGCCCAGTCCCCCAATCTATCTAAATCCCTCTGCAGCGAAGTAACATCCTGCTCACATTGTATTACTTTTCCTAGTTTTGTGTCATCTGCAAACACTGATACATGACTTTCAATGCCTATCTCAAGGTCATTTATAAATAAATTGAATAGTATTGGTCCTATAACAGACCCCTGAGGGCACCACTTACCACTGGTGTCCATCTTGAAAATGTACCATTTATGACCACTCTCTGTACCCTATCTTTTAGCCAGTTTTTCTATCCAAGAACAAGTATTTTCATCTAGACCATTTTTTTCTTAATTTAAATAGTAACCTTTTGTGTGGAACTGTGTCGTAAGCTTTGGCAAAATCTAAGTAAATCACATCCACTGCGACCCCCTGATCTATACTTCTACTTACTTCCTCATAGAACGTAATTAGGTTAGTCTGACATGATCTGTGTTTCATGAAACCATGCTGATTTTTGCCAATTACATTATACCTCCCAATAAATTCCTGAATATTATTCCTTAGTAACCCCTCAAATACTTTCCCAGCCACAGATGTTAAGCTCACAGGTCTATAATTCCCAGGCACAAATTTTAAACCTTTCTTAAATATAGGGACCACGTCAGCTTTTCTCCAATCCTCTGGTACTATTCCTGAAAGAAAAGAATCTTGAAAGATTAAGAACAGAGGTTTACATATTTCAACACATAGCTCTCTTAGTACTCGCGGGTGAATTCCATCTGGCCCTGGGGCTTTATTAACATTCACATTGTTTAATTTGTGTGAAACCTTGTCCTGAGTCAACCAGTCACTTTGTATTAGTAAGTTTTTATTAATGAATTTCATGTCTCCTGTTATAGGATTCTCTTTGATAAATACTGAAGAAAAATAATCATTTAAAATTTCTGCCTTATCCTGATCTTCAGTTAACAATAGCCCTGACTCAGATTTTAGTGAACCTACATTTTCACTCTTGTTTTTTTTAGAATTTATGTACCTAAAGAATCTTTTAGGGTTGGTCTTGCTCTCTTTGGCTATTTCTTTTTCATTTTCTAATTTAGCCCATCTAATCGCATTTTTACATGCTTTATTGGCTGCCCTATATGATTTATAGGATGCCTCAGATTTATCAGATTTAAAAGCTTAAATGCCTTCTTTTTGTTTTTCATTTCCTTAGTTACCTTCCTACTAAGCCACATTGGTTTCAGTCTGTTTCTTTTATATTTATTAACCAGTGGAATAATTGTGACGTGTACTTTTCTAGTGTTAGTTTAAAGATATTCCACTTATCCTCAGTGTTTTTCCCGTGAAAGAGTTTCTGCCAGTCAATGACATTGAGAGCTTCCTTTATTTTAATAAAGTTGGCCTTTTTAAAATTATATATTTTAGCATGCCCCTTATGAATGTGTTTTTTTGAGTTTATTTCAAAAGTCACCATGTTATGGTCGCTGTTTCCCAACTGTTCCTTTACATTAATATTTGAGAAAAGATCCACATTATTTGTTATAACCAGGTCCAGACAGTTATCCTCTCTAGTTGGTGTTTCTACCAGTTGTGACATGAAGGTATCATTTAAAATGTTCAGGAACCGGATTCCCTTTGCTGAATTACTAGTCCCACTATCCCAATTAATGTCCGGGTAATTTAAATCTCCAATAATTAAAGTGCTACCATGATGTGCAGCCTTCCTAATTTGCTCTAACAGTTGTTCTTCCTCATCATTATCTATATTAGGTGGTTTATAGCATATGCCAACCAATAATTGACTTCCCTGTTTATTCCCCAACGAAATATTTACCCATAAGGATTCCACATTTCCCTCATCGCTTTCCAGTTGTGTAATATTAGGCTTTAAATCCTGATTTACATATAAAACACTCCACCCCTTTCTTATGTTTCCTATCCTTTCTAAACAATGTATAACCGTTTAAGTTTACAGCCCAGTCATGAGTTTCGTCCCACCACGTTTCTGTTATTCCTATAATGTCGTATTGCTTAGTGTTTGCTATTACCTCTAGTTCCCCCATCTTGTTATTGAGGCTCCTTGCATTAGCGAGCATACATTTAATGTTGTCTCTACCCACACATGCTGAATGCGACTTTACATTACATGTCTCCACTGTTCTTACATTACCCATCCCCCCGACTCCACCCCCCTTAGTCTGAACTGAAACCCTTCCGCTATCTGCTCTGTCTCCATTTTGTAAGATACTGTATCCCTCCCCCCCTTCCACTAGTTTAAAGTCTCCTCCAACCTTTTAACCATCCTCTCCCCTAGCACAGCAGACCCTCTTCCATTCAGGTGCAATCTATCAAGACTATACAGACTGTACCCCAGTGCAAAATGAGCCCAGTGCTCTAAAAACCCAAAGCCCTCCTTCCTGCACCAAGCTTTAAGCCACGCATTGACCTCCCTAATCTCCCGCTGCCTTTCCACTGTAGCACGTGGCACAGGTAGAATTGTGTGATTTGTTATTCACTAAAAGAAAGAAAATGCAATAAAAAAAATCAATCCATTGATTAAAAGTAAAGGGTGTGCACCCCCCCCCCATTGCTCCTGGTATTTTCTGGCTGGAGTTTGGTTGCACAATACATGTTTGGAGATCCAGATAGGAGATACACCTGCATATATACATGTAATTTTGGCCATTACTCTCCTGATTACAGTGGGACAGTTTAGTGGATAACAACCACCACCCGTGTGTAGTGGCCTATTTTGCCCAGAGTCAAGGGGTTATTCCTCTGAGAAAAAAGCAACAACATAAACCATGTGAGAGCTTTGGACTTGCTGCTGTTGGCGCCTGCTGCTGAGCAGCCCGCTCAGTCATAGGTTTGGGAGGTACAATGAAAGACCAAGAAAGTGTGTATATATATTTCAGTGAGAGCCCCCAATGGCTGCCTCTATCTGCGGGCTTCTGAATTAGTGTTTTTTACTGCTGTTAAGAGCTAACTATACCGGTTCCTTGCATTGGGTCCCATATAAAGGAGACCTATGGGGAACTTGCTGTCTTAAAATCCTCTCGGTGGTTTTGAAAGGTTGTGTACTTTTTTGCAATAAGGATGACCTATTGTTCCTGATAAGGATGCTCTGCTGTTTACCGTTTTAGCTGCTTATAAACTACCTGGCATGTGATCTAAGGCTCCTCATGTAGGAAATTAACGGCATAAATTACTAGAAATAGCGGACTAAGAGGTTCACAGCACTATTTGTTTGCAAAACTATTTAAATCCTCTCGGTGGCTTTGAGAGGTAATGAACTCTTCCTAATAAAGATAATGTATGGCCCCCGAGAAGGACGTCTTGATGCTTATGTTTTAGCTGCTTTACAAACTATCTGGTATGTGATCTAAGGTCCCTAGTGTAGGAGACCAACAGATAAAAGCACAAAGATAGAAGACCAACTTGAGGTCAGAACAGTAATTGTTTGCAAAATCGCAGTGTAACTGTGACAATATTTTCATCGCAATGATCGGCTGATACAATTGTTGCAGTCATTCAAATTGAGTTTATTGTGAACTTATGGGGCACGTACAAAGCATTACCGGGGAGGGCTTTCTGTTTAAAACGTCTTAGTAAAAAATAATTTGTTTAGTGCATATGCACGTGGCTGTACCCCCGTTTGGAAAATAATACATATGGGGAGTTAATAAACAGCTTCCAAAAAAAATTGGCACGAATCTTTAATATTTGTTAATTATTTTTTTTTTTAATGCAGTTCTAATAAAGATTTTAAATTTAAAAACTTTTTTCTTGATCAACCTCTTTCAGTGGGGGCTCTCACTGAAATATACACACTCTTTCTTGGTCTTTCAATATATGAATATTTGGGTTTAATCCCTATCTGTGTGGTTGATTTCTCCCTCAATTGAGAAAGCCTTGTTGATGCTTTTTTGTTTCTTTATTTTGGGAGGTACAATGTCAGCAGGGTAGAGGAGGTTCTGCATGACGATATGGCATGATGGGGAGCTGGTACTCACCGATGATCCAGTTCAGAAGGGGCAGGAGCTCCTGACCTGCAGTGAATTGTTGAGACAGCATCCCGAAGCTGCAGGCCACCGTACAACAAGCCCATTAGCCCAGGGAAAGCAACGGTCTGCCTGGCATTACTATCAACATCATACCAGAACCAGCGCGCTGCCTGGAGGGTGGGGGAGGGGGCACAGTCCCAGGGAGGCTGCACAGTGTTGCACAACACTGCCGGGACTGGGATGTATCTCCGGGGGATGATGAGCCCGACGTTGCGCTGGCCACGGCCACCATGGAGGATAAGCCCACCATGGGGCAGCAGAAGCCTGGCAGCAGCACGGGCAGAGATAGTACCTCTCCAGCTGTCATTTTCTCACTCGGGATCCTCCTGGCTCAGGTCGCGCTCTGCGTGCATGTGCCTGCAGCCGACAGCTTGGCACGTGACCAACACCGGCCAATCACATGCAGAGGCGTAGAAGCGTGTGTATTGGCCAGGAGCAGTCGCGATCACATGGCACCGCCAAACAACGGACGCGATAACACTCCTCCAGCAGAATTGCCCCGCAATGACAAGGTACGTTCCTGCAGCGTTCCCGCTGTGGGAAAAGTGCGGGAACGCCGTTCCTCCGCGTTCCCGCAGGACTCGAGCCCTGGTGTGGGGGGTGACTTGGAGGCTTGGCTGACATCCAAGATGTCAGCCACCTCCGGGTTTGAATTGCGATCCGGCAAAGCAGGGTTAAAGCTATGCACCGCTGAAAAGACTGGAGACTCTCCCCTTTCCAGCAGTGTAATTTGTTTCCTCCTATCTTTAGGCTAAGGTCAGACGAAATCAGTTTTAACGTGCGTTTAACCGCACTAAATCACGGCCGTGCTAGCAGCAAATGACGTCCAATGCCGGGCAGCATATGAAGAACGGCCGCACAAAAGTGCGACCGCGCAACGCAAGTGGCAAACGAACGCATTTTTTCGAGAACGTCAAACCGCTAGTACGGACGTACAGAGTGCACTGCGTCCGCATAGCGGCGTGTTTGCGTGATTGGGAGACGTCAGACGCTGCACACGTCCGGCCAACATAACGTCCAGACGCAAAAAGGGTCTTATTGATGATCCGTCCAAAATCACGGACGAAAATGCACATCGTATGACCGCTATCGCGTATTCCGTGAAAAAATACGTCCATTCGTTCGAACGCACTTTTTCACGGACAACGCGAAAAATGCGTTAGTCTGACCCTAGCCTTAATGGTTGGGCAGATAGAGGGCTCCAAATGAGCCCCCCTCCCCTTCCTGCTTTTTACAGCAGGTGCCGGGACTTAAATTGGCCATTTAACCCCCTAGCTGCCAAGTGGAGCTGACTAGGTTTGGTGTAATAAAAAAAAAATTATAAAAAAAAGTGGCATTTTTTTTAAACATACATTTAATCTGGGGGTATAATAAAATAGGACTTCAAATCACATTTAAACATGAGCATAAAACAGTCAAAATGAGCTCAGCACACAGAGGTGAAACGGCTCAGCAGAGAAGGGTTAAAAAGCAAAATCATGTAAAAAAAATCGTGAATTTCAAATTTCAGGACAAATTTTCGAAACTATTCAGCAGGGGTCTTTTTTAGCGGTTGCAGATTTTGAGGATTAAAGCTTAAAGTGTTTTTCCATCATATTTTTTTTAATAGTAAATTATACGATATGATGAAAATAAACGAGTTAAAGGAAAATTAGACCTAAACACAAACAGCACAGAAATGTAAAAACAGCAATCGGTGCTTTCGGACAGACAATGGTATAAATCCACTTGGTCATGATGGGGTTAACAAGAATTAAAAAAAAAAAATATACAAATTTTTCACCACCTGTCGCAATGGGATACATCCATGCTGTGAAAGTCTTAACCCCTTCATTGCTGAACCAGTTCACCCCTGTGTGCTGAGCTCATTTTTACTGTTTGTGTTTATCATGTTTAAATGGATTTGAAGTCTTGTTTCATTGTAGGACCCAGACTCTGGAGATTCATAATATATCATTATTATATGTATACGACTACGTCATGTCCTTTCAGAATGCTAAAACAAACTATTTATTTATATTCCCAGAAAGGATACATTGAGATTTCTCTCATTTTCAAGTATGTCCTGGGTTTAAGAACATTGGAATTTTACAGTCGTTACAATTTAGTCGTTACAATTTTACAGTCGTTACAATTTAAAAAAAATTGAATTTCCATGAAAATTTCAATCATTTACAATGTGTAAAGTTATTTTTTTCACATTTTATTATCCAAGCCTTTTCGGTTATAGATTGTACAGTATATGCATTGAAAAGCACTCATTTGCATATCAAAAGACAATTTTAACACCTTTTTTAAAAACACAAAAACAAAAGTTTTAGACTTTAAAAAAACAGATTTTTCTAAAATGAGACTTTGTGTGAAGGAGTCATTATCAGACTGGAGGAGTTTAAAGGGAGTCCAGGAGAAATGGGATTATTTAAAGGAAGCATTATTGAAGGCCACAGGCAATTGCATTCGACTTGTTAGCAAAAACAAAATAGGGCAGAAACCACTGTGGTACTCTGCAGAAGTGGCCAAAATAGTGAAGAACAAAAAGACAGCATTCAATAATTATAAAACAACTCAGAGTGAAGAAGATAGGCAAACCTATAAGATTAGGCAGAAAGAGGCAAAGCAATTTATAAGAGCTTCCAAAGCACACGCAGAAGAGAAAATAGCTCAGTCAGTAAAAAAGGGGACAAAACATTTTTTAGATACATAAACGAGAAAAGAAAAGTAAAACAAGGATTAGTTAGACTAAAAACAAAGGAAGGAAGGTATGTAGAAGAGGATAAAAGTCTCGCTGACTGCCTCAATGAATATTTTTGTTCAGTCTTTGCAGAAGAAAAGGAAGGAAAGGGACCTCAGTTAGGAGGAAACACTAACGAGACATTTACATATCAGTTTACAGAGGAGGAGGTTTTACAGCAGCTGTCTAAAGTAAAGACAGTCAATTGGGACTGATGGGATCCACCTTAAATTATTAAAAGAGCTGAGTGATGTAATAGCAAAACCGTTAACAGATTTATTTAACCAAACCTTGCTAACGGGAGTCGTGCCAGAAGACTGGAAATTAGCAAATGTTGTGCCCATTTACAAGAAGGGTAGTAGGGAGGAATCGGGGAACTGGGGAAAGAGGCCATATTGGATTTAATACTCACAAATGGAGGTTTGGTATCGGACGTTGTTGTAGGTGAAAATTTGGGATCTAGTGATCGCCAGTCAGTATGGTTTAATATAAGAACAGGGATGGAGCCGCACCACACAAAAACAAAAGTTTTAGACTTTAAAAAAACAGATTTTTCAAAAATGAGATTTTGTGTGAAGGAGTCATTATCAGACTGGAGGAGTTTAAAGGGGTCCAGGAGAAATGGGATTATTTAAAGGAAGCATTATTGAAGGCCACAGGCAATTGCATTCGGCTTGTTAGCAAAAACAAAAAAGGGAAGAAACCACTGTGGTACTCTGCAGAAGTGGACAAAATAGTGAAGAACAAAAAGACAGCATTCAATAATTATAAAACAACTCAGAGTGAAGAAGATAGGCAAACCTATAAGATTAGGCAGAAAGAGGCAAAGCAATTTATAAGAGCTTCCAAAGTACACGCAGAAGAGAAAATAGCTCAGTCAGTAAAAAAGGGGGACAAAACATTTTTTAGATACATAAACGAGAAAAGAAAAGTAAAACAAGGATTAGTTAGATTAAAAACAAAGGAAGGAAGGTATGTAGAAGAGGATAAAAGTCTCGCTGACTGCATCAATGAATATTTTTGTTCAGTCTTTGCAGAAGAAAAGGAAGGAAAGGGACCTCAGTTAGGAGGAAACACTAACGAGACATTTACATATCAGTTTACAGAGGAGGAGGTTCTACAGCAGCTGTATAAAGTAAAGACAAATAAGTCAATGGGGCCTGATGGGATCCACCCTAAATTATTAAAAGAGCTCAGTGATGTAATAGCAAAACCGTTAACAGATTTATTTAACCAATCCTTGCTAACGGGAGTCGTCCCAGAAGACTGGAAATTAGCAAATGTTGTGCCCATTCACAAGAAGGGTAGTAGGGGAGGAATCTGGGAACTATAGGCCAGTTAGTCTTACGTCAGTAGTGGGGAAATTAATGGAAACCATGTTAAAGGAAAGGATTGTTGACCATCTAAAAACACATAGATTACAGGATCAGAAACAACATGGGTTTACCTCAGGGAGATCATGCCAAACTAATCTTATTGATTTTTTTGATTGGGTAACAAAAATAATAGACACAGGTGGTGCAGTAGACATTGCTTATTTAGATTTCAGTAAGGCTTTTGATACTGTTCCGCATAGAAGGCTTATCAATAAATTGCAATCTTTGATCTTGGAATCCAATATTGTTGAATGGATTAGGCAGTGGCTGAGTGACAGGCAACAGAGGGTTGTGGTAAATGGAGTTTATTCGGCGCAAGGTCTTGTTACCAGTGGGGTACCTCAGGGGTCAGTACTTGGACCCATTCTATTTAATATTTTTATTAGTGATATTGCAGAAGGTATTAATGGAAAAGTATGTCTTTTTGCTGATGACACAAAGATTTGCAACAGGCTTGACGTTCCTGGAGGGATCAGCCAAATGACAAATGATTTAGGTAAACTAAAAAAATGGTCGGAACTGTGGCAATTGAGTTTTAACGTGGATAAGTGCAAGATAATGCACCTGGGACGTAAAAACCCAAGGGCTGAATATAGAATATTTGATACAGTCCTAACCTCAACATCTGAGGGTTGGGATTTAGGGGTTATTATTGCAGAGGATCTAAAGGTAAGTAGTCAATGTAATAGAGCAGCAGGAAATGCTAGCAGAATGCTTGGTTGTGTAGGGAGAGGTATTAGCAGTAGGAAAAGGGAAGTGCTCATGCCACTGTACAAAGCACTGGTGAGACCTCACTTGGAGTACTGTGTGCAGTACTGGAGACCGTATCTCCAGAAGGATATAGACATCTTAGAGAGAGTTCAGAGAAGGGCTACTAAAATGGTGTACGGCTTGAAGGAGAAAAGTTACTAGGAAAGGCTTAATGATCTTAACATGTACAGCTTGGAAAAAAGACGAGACAGAGGAGATATGATAGAAACATTTAAATACGTAAAGGGAATCCACAAGGTAGAGGAAGGGAGTATATTTAAAAGGAAACAAAGTAGCAAAACAAGAGGACATAGTCTTAGATTAGAGGGCCAAAGGTTTAAAAGTAACATCAGAAAGCATTATTTTACTGAGAGGGTGGTGGATACATGGAACAGTCTTCCAGTTGAAGTGGTAGAGGCCAAAACAGTGATTGCATTTAAGCAGGCATGGGATAGGCATACGGCTATCCTAAACAAAAGATAAATCCAGGTAAAGTATCCATGTAATTGGGCAGACTAGATGGGCCGAAAGGTTCTTATCTGCCGACATTTTTCTATGTTTCTATGTTTAAAGCAGGATTAGAGTGTCCCATGTGGAGAAATGAAGTTATTTGTTTTATGGCTCTCCAAGCAAAATGGAGAGATACAAAACCATCTGCGAATAGAAGCCCCGGCACTCACTGTAACAAAAATTTCAAATACATTACTGCTGCATTCCAGCAGCCAGGGATTTGTCAGAATACAGGGAGAGCTGCGGGGTCACTCGCTGCTGTACATGGATAAGTTTCAGGGGGTTATGAGTAGGGATGAGCTGCTCAGTTCGATGAGTTTGATTCTAACATCGCCAGTTCGTATGTTTGCGAACTACGAACATTTCCGCATGTTCGCCCACAATGCACCACAATGGACCAAAATGCACTTTTCCACTGGCCTGAAGCTTGTAATTGGCTACAGCCTTGCACCTGACCACAGGTCAGGTGCAAGACAGGTGCAAGACTATGCCAATCATGGCTCAGAGTCTTGATTGGGCAAATTTTGCCCAATCATAGGCTCATGGAGCTAAATCCCTCAGCACACTATATAAGGCTTCACACAGCCTTCAGCACATGTTTTTTGAGAGGAAATTGTTGTGTTAGTGTGTGTTTTCACTGCCAGCCTGCCAGCAGCTATTGGGGGGGGGGGGTCTCATTTCTACAAAATATCTGGGAATTGTTCTAATCTTTGTGTTATTATTATTATTATTCTTTATTTATAAAGCGCCAGCTTTTCTCACTGCCACCAGGAATTGTGGGGGTCCCATTTCTACAAAATATCTGGGAATTGTTCTAATCTTTGTGTTCTCACTGCCACCAGCAATTGTGGGGGTCTCATTTCTACAAAATATCTGGGAATTGTTGTAATCTGTGTGTTCTCACAACCACCCATCAGGGGGTCTCACTGATTTATAGGAGGTTCCTGGGAATTGTAATCTGTGTCTTGTCACTGCCACCCATCAGGGGGTCTCACTGATTTATAGGAGGTTCCTGGGAATTGTAATCTGTGTCTTGTCACTGCCACCCATCAGGGGGTCTCACTGATTTATAGGAGGTTCCTGGGAATTGTAATCTGTGTCTTGTCACTGCCACCCATCAGGGGGTCTCACTGATTTATAGGAGGTTCCTGGGAATTGTAATCTGTGTCTTGTCACTGCCACCCATCAGGGGGTCTCACTGATTTATAGGAGGTTCCTGGGAATTGTAATTTGTGTCTTGTCACTGCCACCCATCAGGGGGTCTCACTGATTTATAGGAGGTTCTTGGGAATTGTAATCTGTGTCTTGTCACTGTTGCCAGCTATCAGGGAGTCCTATCAGGGGGTCTCACTGATTTATAGGTGGTTTCTGTGAATTGTAATTTGTGTCTTGTCACTGCCACCCATCAGGGGGTCTCACTGATTTATAGGAGGTTCTTGGGAATTGTAATCTGTGTCTTGTCACTGTTGCCAGCTATCAGGGAGTCCTATCAGGGGGTCTCACTGACTTATAGGAGGTTTCTGGGAATTGTAATCTATGTCTTGTTACTGGCTGCCAGCTATCGGGGTGTCTCACTGAGTTATACCAGAGTTCTGGAAATAGTGCTACAGTTAGTCATAGAGGATGTTGTGCCTCGTGTTTGCTGTGCCTCCTCCTCCTCCCCTCCTCCTCACTTGATTCCTCTGTTCGATCTGGCACCCAGGTGGAGTCAGTGACATCATCATCAATGTCATCTTCACCCCCTATCTCAGGGTTCTGCAACCTTGGCTCCCTGATGTTTTGGGAACTACATTTCCCATGTACCTCAGGCAGGCTAATGGGTGACTGAGCATCTTGGGAGATGTAGTTCCCAAAACATCAGGGAGCCAAGGTTGCTGACACCTGCCCTATCTCCTCGTCACTGGAGCCTACTTAGCAGTATGCTGTAGCTGCTGGGGCAACATGACTGCCAGTTATTTGTGTCATCACTGGCACCCCCTTCCTCTAGGTTGATTATACTCCCTTCCTCAACCTCAGAGATTGAATCAGAGCACTGTACTTGCTGCGCATCCTCAAGCAGCATGTCACGGTCATTGTAGTCAAACAATTCAGCTGACTCCTCCGTGTGTGATAGCGAGGCTACGGCAGGAGTAGCTGTGGACATGGACGCTGCATTAGATGTTTTGGCAGCTGAGGTGGACTGTAAAGTACTACAAGCCTGGCTGATTTATAGGAGGTTTCTGAGACTTGTATTCTGTGGCTTCTCACTGCCACCCATCAGGGGGTCACACTGATTTATAGGAGGGAATTGTAATCTGTGTCTTGCCACTGGCTGCCAGCTATCAGGGTGTCTCACTGAGTTATACCAGAGTTCTGTAAATCTTTAATCTTTATACCAGAGTTGAATCAGAGTTCTGTATATCTTTAATCTACATATCACTCACCATGTCAGACCAAAAAGGACAGGCAGACGCTCCCAGACACCGATAAGAGAGCAAGCAGCCTCTGTGTCGGGAGGCTGTGCCTCTGGTCGTCGTGGACGTGGTGCATCATCTGCAGGGGCACGCTTGTCCTTTCTAACTGGTGCTGGCCGTCTTAAGCAGCAGCAACATACAGAGGATTTGGTGGATTGGCTAACCAGGCCATCCTCATCCTCCTCATCCTCTGCCAGCCAGGCTTGTAGTGCTTTACAGTCCACCGCAGCTGCCAAAGCATCTAATGCAGCCTCCATGTCCACAGCTACTCGTGCCGTAGCCTCACTATCACACACGGAGGAGTCAGCTTAATTGTTTGACTACAATGACAGTGACCTGCTGCTTGAGGATGCGCAGCAACTACAGTGCTCTGATTAAATCTCTGCGGTTGAGGGAGGAAATATAATCAACCTAGAGGAAGGGGGTGCCAGTGATGACACACAAATAACTGGCACTCATGTTGCCCCAGCAGCTGCAGCATACTGCCAAGTTGGCTCCAGTGATGAGGAGATAGGGGGTGGTGACAATGATGATGAGGTTACTGACTCCACCTGGGTGCCTGATCAAACAGAGGAGTCAAGTGAGGAGTAGGGATGAGCTGTTCGGGTTTGGACGGTTCGGAGTTCGACCCAAACTTTGGCAGTTCGAAAGTTCACGAATTTCGAACTTTTTGGGCGTGTTCGGTTCGGGTTCGGAAAAAAAAAGAAATTTTGAAAAAAGTATAGAAAATGCTTAAAAAAATACTAAAAAATCTAGAAATAAAGAGACTCTTTACTGCAGAATATTATAAGCAACGGTTTATTAGATATTGAATTAAAAACTAATGTGTACGTGGAAAGATTATCAACTCTAAATGACCTCTGTTCACAAACGGGCATAACACCAGGTGTTTTTAGTCTGGTAATCAATTTGATACATTGTACAATATACTGCGGGTGGGGTGGTGTCTGCTTCTGATTGAGATTTGAGAATTAATTTCCCTAAAACATCCTAATATGCTGCATTTAACTGGTGTTTGAAAAAAATCTAAAGCAATGTTATTTTTTACCTCGGGATTAAACATTCACGGGGTTATTCAGAGAACGGTGAAAAGCAGGAGAATAACTGGAGAAGTAAAAATTCTAGGTCAAAATAGCCAAACCAGAAAAAGTCTCCCATTTATCTCACTTTCCAAATCTGCTATTTTGTCTAGATCAGTGGTCAGCAACCCGCGGCTCCAGAGCCGCGTGCGGCTCTTTCATTGCCATGCTTCGGCTCCCGGGATGGTGCTCATGCTAGGGCGCAGACAACCCCGACCTGGAGCTTCCCCACACTCCGCCGGCCACTGTCACTGGGATCTATCACCATCACCACGCTGTGCACTTGCTCTTGGCACAGCGTAATGGAAGATGTTGGCTCGTGGTGGTTGTCCAATAGTATGCTAATACTAATAATACATGGGGGGCTGAGGGTTATAAATTTATACATGGGGGCCTGGGGGTTATTAATTTATACATAGGGAGACACTTGAGGAGTATTATACATGGTGGGGCTGGGGGTTATTCATTTATACATGGGTACTGGGGGTTATTATATATGGGGAACCTGGGTGAGTATTATATATTATATATATGTGGGAACCTGGGGATTATTATATATGTGGGGCCTGGTGGGGTTAATATTTATGGGGAGAAGAAATTTAATAATTATAAATAAATGGCATCATTCATGGCATGGCTGCATTAAGCTCTCGAGCAGAGTCCCCTCCTACTGTTCTGTGTGTTTTGTGTATGGATATACAGGTGCATCTCAATAAATTAGAACGTCATGGAAAAGTTAATTTATTTCATTAATTCAACTCAAATTGTGAAGTTTGTGTATTATGTAAATTCAATGCACACATACTGAAGTAGTTTAAAGTCTTTGGTTCTTTTAGTTGTGATGATTTGGCTCATATTTAACAAAAACCCACCTCAAAAAATTAGAATACTTCATAAGACCAATAAAAAAAGCATTTTTAGTGAATTGTTGGCCTTCTGGAAAGTGTGTTAATTTACTGTAAATGTACTCAATACTTGGTAGGGGCTCCTTTTGCTTTAATTACTGCCTCAATTTGGCGTGGCATGGAGGTGATCAGTCTGTGGCACTGCTGAGGTGCTATGGAAGCCCAACTTTCTTTGACAGTGGCCTTCAGCTAATCTGCGTTTTTTTGGTCTCTTGTTTCTCATTTCCCCCTTGACAATATCCCATAGATTCTCTATGGGGTGGGGTTCAGGTCCGGTGAGTTTGCTGGCCAGTCAAGCAAACCAACACCATGGTCATTTAACCAACTTTTGGGGCTTTTGGCAGTGTGGGCAGGTGCCAAATCCTGTTGGAAAATGAAATCTTCATCTTTAAAAAGCAGGTCAGCAGAAGAAAGCATGAAGTGCTCTAAAATCTCTCGTTAAATAGGTGAAGTGACTTTGGTTTTCAAAAAAAACACAGTGGACAAATACCAGCAGATGACATTGCACCCCAAATCATCACAGACTGTGGAAACTTAACACTGGACATCAAGCAACTTGGGCTATGAGCTTCTCCATCCTTTCTCCAGACTCTAGGACCTTGGTTTCCAAATGAAATACAAAACTTGCTCTCATCTGAAAAGAGGACTTTGGACCACTGAGCAACAGTCCAGTTCTTCTTCTCCTTAGCCCAGGTAAGACGGCTCCAATGTTGTCTGTGGTTCAGGAGTGGCATAACAAGAGGAATATGACAATTGTAGCCAAATTCTTTGACAAGTCTGTGTGTGGTGGCTCATAATGCCTTTACCCCAGCCCCTGTCCATTCCTTGAGAAGTTCACCCAAATTCATGAATTGATTTTGCTTGGCAAGTCTTTGGAGGCTGCGGTTCTCTCGGTTGGTTGTGCATCTTTTTCTTCCACTCAACTTTCTGTTAACATGCTTGGATACAGCACTCTGAACAGCCAGCTTCTTTGGCAATGAATGTTTGTGGCTTACCCTCCTTGTGAAGGGTGTCAATGATTGTCTTCTGGACAACTGTCAGATCAGCAGTCTTCCCCACGATTGTGTAGCCCAGTGAACCAAACTGAGAGACCATTAAGAAAGGCTCAGGAAACCTTTGCAGGTGTTTTGAGTTGATTAGCTGATTGACATGTCAACATATTCTAATTTGTTGAGATAGTGAATAGGTGGGTTTTTGTTAAATGTGAGCAAAATCATCACAATTAAAAAGACCCAAAGACTTAAACTACTTCAGTCTGTGTGCATTGAATTTATTTAATACACACGTTTCACAATTTGAGTTGGATTAATAAAATAAATGAACTTTTCCGCGACATTCAAATTTATTGAGATGCACCTGTATGTTTGGTCTCTCCCATTGTACAGCGCTACATAATTTGTTGGCGCTTTATAAATACTTGTAACTGTAATTAATTGAAATACATATTTTTTTATACTAATGACATGGAGATTGATTTTTTAAAAAAAAATATTATTAAAAGTTTTAGTTTAGAGTACCCCTCCCCACCCATAGCATAAAGGTAAAAAACGATATATGCAGTGTTATCTTCATTTTAGATGTCAAAAGGGGTTTGCGGATCCCAGTGTTTTCTTTTTTGCGGGAAATGGGTCCAAATGGCTCTTTGAGTGTTTAAGGTTGCAGACCCCTGGTCTAGATTGTTCTCTTCTCTTGCCAGTTCTCCTGACTTTCACCTCTCTCTCAGGGTTGTTCAGAGAAAGGTGAAAACCAGGAGAATGGCAGGAAAAGAGAACAATATGGATCAAATAGCCGATTAGGAAACTGAGATAAGGCTAGGGTTAGACTAACGCATTTTTCGCAGCGACCGTCAAAAAATGCGTCCGAACGCATTGCCGTATTTTTTCACGGATTGCGCGAAAACGGTCATACGATGCGCATTTTTGTGCGTGATTTTTTACGGATCCAAACCAGGAAACTTTGGGTGTCTGGACGTTATGTTGGCCGGACATGAGCAGGGTCTGACGTCTCCAAATCACGCACACACGCCGCTAGTGGACGCAGCACACTCTGTGCGTCCGTACTAGCGGTTCTGCGTTCTCGAAAAAATGCGTTCATTTTCCACTTGCGTTGCGCAGCCGGACTTTCGTGCGACCGTACTTCGTATATTGGCCGTCATTGCCCGTCATTTGCTGCTAGTGCGGCCGTGATTAAGTGCGCCTAAACGCACGTGAAAAATTCGCTAGTCTGACCCTAGCCTAAATGGGAGAATTTTTCTGGTTTGGCTATTTTGACCTAGAATTTTCCATTCTCCAGTCATTCTCCTGCTCTTCACCGCTCTCTGAATAACCCTGACAGGGTTATTCAGAGAAAGGTGAAACTCAGGAGAATGACTGGAGAATGGAAAATTCTAGGTCAAAATAGCCGAACCAGAAAAATTCTCCCATTTATCTCACTTTCCAAATCGGCTTTTTGATCTAGAAGTTTCCATTCTCCTGCTTTTCACCGCCAAAAAATCAGTAAACTTTTTCTGCGTGTCCGAAAATGTCTCCTCTTTTCATACAGACTGCCGCCCCAAGCAGTTGTTTATGGATAGATTAAAGGAAAAGCATTTACAGTAATTTGAAATGTCATTTTTTGTTTTTTACATATTTCTATACATCCTAGAAATCTGCCACTTCACGGGCAGGTTATGGGGACCTCCTAGGCACGATATTTGAAGGAATTTTTCATTTTTATTTTTAACCCTTATTTCATGGAAAACTTTAAGAAATGTGCAGCAGATCGCACCGTTGCTATTTGTAATCTATGTCTGATGAGGCTCAAGCGTGGGAAAGACACCGGGCGCTTGGATACCACGTGCTTCAGGCGACATATGACCACCTGCCACGCATCCCGTTGCCGCAAAACTTTGCGTAGGTCCTCCTTACCTGTCTCTACCGCCACTATATGTCCTGCCATGTCATTGACTCCAACCTCCACTGACAGGGATGATGCTACAGTAATGGATGTACAAGGTCCTTCCTCACAATGTGACAGCATCCCATAAACTTTAGATTTATGCAGTCAGATTACGTTGCCCCAGCTGCTGCAACGTAAGAAAAAATATAGTCCCAACCATCCCCAAGAACAGCGTCTAAATGCCAGCTTAGCAAAATTACTTGCATTGAAGCTGCTGCCTTTCCAGCTGGTGGAATCTGCTTCCTTCCGTGAATTTGCTGAATGTGCTGTACCACAGTGGCAGGTTCCAAAACGCTATTTCTTTTCATGGAAGGCCATTCCAGCACTATACCAGCACGTGGAATGTTATGGAGTGATTGGGAAAAGCAGTCAGCAGCAAGGTGCATGTGACTTTAGACACGTGGTCCAGCAAGCATGGACAGGGCCGTTACATTTCCTTCACGGCACATTCGGTAACTCTGATTGCAGCTTGGAAGGATCCATTGACGGGGCTCTGTGCTGGAGCTTGTTCATCCACCACTCCTCCAGAAAGCTGCTTGTATGAGGTCTGTCTGCTCCACCACCTCTTCCTCCTCCTCCTTCTCTCTCTGACGAAGTGGCAGTTAAACAGACGCGTGGCAGGTGCTACGCAATGACTCAAGCAAAAAGATGCCATACTGTGCTTGAGCTGGTTTGTTTAGGGGACAGGAGCCACACCGGGCCAGAAATTCTGTCAGCTCTGCAGGGGCAGGTGCAGAGATGGTTAACACCACGCCAGCTTCAGCTGGGAATGGTCATCTGTGATAATGGCAGCAACCTTCTCTCTGCCCTTTGCAAGGGTAAATTGATGCATGTATCATGCCTAGTACACGTCCTAAATCTAGTGGTACAGTGTTTCCTAACAAAGTACCCAGGGCTGGCAGAGCTTCTCAGCCAGGCCAGAAAAGTCTGCAGCCACTTCAGACGGTCATTCCCAGCAAGTGTTCGCCTGGCAGAAATTCAAAGAGAATTCCACCTTCCCACAAACCGTCTGATCTGTGACATGCCCACCAGGTGGAACTCAACATTAACAATGCTGCAGCGTCTGCACAAGCAGCAGAGAGCCATCAACGAGTACCTTTGTGAGTATGGCACAAGGACAGGTTCAGGTCAACTTGTTTCCCCCCCCCGCAGTGGCTGATGATCAAGGATGCATGCACTGTACTGTCACCATTTGAGGAGGCAACGAGAATGGTGAGCAGGGACAGTGCATGCATCGGTGCCACAATTCCTTTAGTGTTCCTGCTGGAGCACACTCTGCAGGGAATTATAGATGTGGCTCTAGAGGCAGAGCAGCGGGAGGAAGAGGAGGCCTTCCCTAGCTCTGAATGCCCCAGTCTTTCCGCAGACAGTATTCCAGCGGGTCCTCCTCAGATCAGACAGGAGGAGGATGATGATGATGATGAGGAGGAATATTTAAGTAGTGGGGGCATTGAAGGTGGTGATTCCTCAAGGGAGGGTTTTGTGTGCCCAGAAACACAAGGACTAGTATGTGGCTGGGAGGAGGAAGTGCACGATACGGTCATCCTCATTGACCAGGAAGACTCGGAAGCTAATGACACCTCCAACCTACGCTGCATGGGCTCCCTTATTATGCAAAGCCTGGTAAAGGACCCCAGGATTCGTGCTATCAAGGAGAGGGATCATTACTGGTTGGCAAGCCTTCTTGATTAGGGATGAGCTGAACACCCCCGAATTTGAACTCAAACTTTTCAAAAGTTCAAACTCGAACTCAATGCAAGTCAATGGGACTCAAAATTCGATTTTTAGAGTGCCCTCCAAGAAGGCATATGTGCTAGATATTTGCCATAAAAGGTGTATGGGGGTCCAGGTAGTGCCCTGGGGGACAGGAAACCAGGACAAAAAGTTTAAAAAAAAGACATTTTTTACCCCTTCACTGCTGACGACGTCATCAGCTTTGTGGGACCCCCGGCGGAGATACTCCCCTCTCTGTCGTGTATAGAGATGCTGATGGGGTTGTGTATAGAGATGCTGTGTGGCTGTGTATAGAGATGCTGTGTGGCTGTGTATAGAGATGCTGTGTGGCTGTGTATAGAGATGCTGTGTGGCTGTGTTCAGAGATGCTGTGTGGCTGTGTATAGAGATGCTGATGGGGTTGTTTATAGAGATAATGATGGGGTTGTGTATAGAGATGCTGATGGGGTTGTATATAGAGATGCTGATGGGGCTGTGTATAGAGATGCCTTGCAGCGCCAAAGTGCGGCCTAGCTCCGGTGGGGCCACCATCTTGGATGGTGGCTCCACCCCGGGTCCTCCCTCACTGCCTGACGTCCTCACGCATAGCGTGAGGACGTCAGATAGCCGGGGAACCCCTAGCTGCCCGGAATCCCCTGGTGGAGATAGGGGGTTCATATTAGACGTGCATTCATTTTAGTACTAAAACGATTTAGTCCGAATTTTGGGATAATTTAGTTTTCGTGTGACTCAAAAGATACAAAACTGCTCAGTACAAAAAATGAAAGAAACTAAAATAAAATGCACTACATTTTAGTTTCAGTCCTTTTTGTGATATTACATTGATTGAAGGAGACCAGCAATGATGAGCGCAACATCGCAAAGCTACAGAAAAGGTTTTTATGCGTAATCTTTCCCGACCCCTACCCGAAAATTTGACAGTGATAGAGCTCCAGAATACTCACTTGCAGCACAGACAACCAGCACAGGAGAGGAAACCTTTACTTAACCCTTGCATGTCTAGGAGGCAGGCAAGATGATAAAAGCAGCTGGAGAAGGAAAATATTCAAATAAATCACACTGAAAGCTAATGACAGAGGAGGGCTGGATAGTAAAAACCCCTTTATAACAAGCAGCACTGGGAGAAGAGTGGGATTTTATAAAACGTGTGTTATCTCGCCTCTCACTCTGCATAATAGGGGCTTAGGTCTGATACATTTTATATTATCCAGGAGCACTATCCCCCTTTCCTCATCTATAATACACGTTTTATATAAAGTCCCTCTCCTCTCCCAGTGCTGCTTGTTATAAAGGGGTTTTTACTATCCAGCCCTCCTCTGTCATTAGCTTTCAGTGTGATTTATTTGAATGTTTCCTTCTCCAGCTGCTCCTTTAGAATCCAGCTCTCACAGTTACTCTGTCATTATGAGTCTTCAGTGTGATTTATTTGAATGTTTTCCCTGGATTTAAAGTGCTTTATTTTATAACAAAAATTAATTTGCACCAGTCACCTCTTCTCTGAGCTTTCAGACCGATTTACGTTAATATTTTCCCTCTCCCCTGCTTTTATATTCCTGTGTTTCCCTCACAGAGATACAAAGTTTAAGTAAAAGTTCCCTCTCCTGTGCTGGATAAGCATTTCATTCTGAAGTTCTGCACACTCCACATGCCAATGCAGTAGGATGTTTTATACAGAGAGGGGCATTAATTAATGCAGGAGGATGTTCTATACATTATACAGAGAGGGGTATTAATGCAGGAGGATGTTATATACATTATACAGAGAAAGGTATAAATTGAGGAGCATGTTCTATACAGAGAGGGACCTTAATTCAGGAGGATGTTCTATACATTATACAGAGAGGGGTATTTATTAATGCAGGTGGATATTGTATACATTATACAGAAAGGGGTATTAATTAATGCAGGAGGATGTTATCTACATTATACAGAGAGGGGTGTTAATTAATGCAGGAGACTGTTCTATACATTATACAGAGAGGAGCCTTTTTTTAGCCCTTTAAATCCAGTGGTTGTGAGTAAGGATGAGCGGTTCGGGTTCGGACAGTTCGGCCCAAACTTAGCCTGTTCGGGTAGATCGCGAACTCCGAACATTTCCGGGTGTTCGGCACATGTTCGAGTCCACAATGCATCGCAATGGCCCACAATGCATTTTCCCACTGGCCTGAAGCTCGTAATTGGCTACAGCCTTGCACCTGACCACAGGTCTGGTGCAAGACAGGTTCAACAGTATGCCAATCACCGCTCAGAGTCCTGATTGGGCAAATTTTGCCCAATCATGGGCTCACAGAGCTAAGTCCCGCAGCATACTATATAACGTTTCCACGTGCCGATTCTGCACGCATTTCAGAGGAAATTTCAGAGGAGATTGTTGTGTGTTGTTACTGCCGGTCTGCCACGCTACTGGGGGGGGTTTCATTTCTACAAAATATCAGGGAATTGATATGTGTGTCTTGTCACTGTGCCAGCAAGCTTTTTTGGGGTCACTAATTTCTTTAAAACATTTGTGAATTGAGGTGATCTGTGTCTTGTCACACAGCCAGTACTACACAGTATTTTGGGGCTCACTAATTTCTTTAAAACATTTGTGAATTGAGGTGATCTGTGTCTTGTCACACAGCCAGTACCACGCAGTATTTTTGGGGTCACTAATTTCTACAAAATATTTGGGAATTGTTATAATCCGTGTGTTCTCACTGGCTGCCACCCATCAAGGGGTCTCACTGATTTATAGGAGGTTTCACTGCCACCCATCAAAGGGTCTCACTGATTTAGAGGAGGTTTCACTGCCACCCATCAAAGGGTCTCACTGATTTATAGGAGGTTTCACTGCCACCCATCAAATGGTCTCACTGATTTATAAGAGGTTTCACTGCCACCCATCAAAGGGTCTCACTGATTTATAGGAGGTTTCACTGCCACCCATCAAAGGGTCTCACTGATTTATAAGAGGTTTCACTGCCACCCATCAAAGGGTCTCACTGATTTATAAGAGGTTTCACTGCCACCCATCAAAGGGTCTCACTGATTTATAAGAGGTTTCACTGCCACCCATCAAAGGGTCTGACTGATTTATACCAGAGTTCTGTAAATCTTTAATCTTTATACCAGAGTTGAATCAGAGTTCTGTATATATTTAATCTATACATCACTCACCATGTCTGAAAGAACAAAAAGGAGAGGCAGACGCTCCCAGACACAGATAAGAGGGCAAGCAGCCCCTGTGTCGGGAGGCTGTGCCTCTGGTCGTGGTGGACTTGGTGCATCCTCTGCAGGGGCACGCTTGTCCTTTATAACTGGTGCTGGCTGTCTTCTTAACCTGCAGCAACATACAGAGGATTTGATGGATTGGCTAGCCAGGCCATCCTCATCCTCCGAGTCCTCTGCCAGCCAGGCTTCTAGTGCTTTACAGTCCACCTCAGCTGCCAAAGCATCTATTGCAGCCTCCATGTCCACAGCTACTCCTGCCGTAGCCTCACTATCACACACGGAGGAGTCAGCTGAATTGTTTGACTACAATGACAGTGACATGCTGCTTGAGGATGCGCAGCAAGTACAGTGCTCTGATTTTGCCAAGGCCTTTGACACGGTAAGACCATGGCATCTTGTTAGAAAAACTTAAAAACTCCGGCATTGGTGATCGCACACTAACCTGGTTCAATCATATGTATCCGACCGATCACAATATGTGTCAATTTCTGGCAGCTCCTCCCTCCCGCTCCCAGTCACTTGCGGTGTACCCCAAGGCTCAATACTAGGCCCCCTGCTATTCACAATATTCATAAATGATCTGCCCAATGTCTGCAAAGCCTCAACTGTACATATGTACGCAGACGACACTGTGATCTATACCAGCAAACCAAATCTCCCGCATCTGGAGGCCATGCTGCAAGAACAATTCACAGAGGTAGAAAAGTGGATCAAAAACAACAAACTTTTTTTAAATACTGACAAAACTGTAACGATGCTCTTTGGAACAGCACCTAAACTACAAAAATTGCAAAATCCCCATCTATGTGTTGGGACAAAATCAAATGGCATGCTGACCACAGTCACTTCTCTCAAATATCTAGCTATGTGGTTGGACCCTAATCTATCCTTTGGCCCCCACATCGAAAACTCTCATCTAAACTTTACCCCAAACTAGGTGCCCTGTACAGAAACAAATCCTGCCTAGTCCCGCGGTAAGAAAGCAGATTGTACAGCAAATGCTTATGCCGGCTATTGATTACGGAGTTGTAGTGTATGCAGCCGCCCCGCAAACACACCTTCATAAACTTACTACATTGTATAACTCATTCTGCCGCTTTGCGCTACAATGTAACTACATGACCCACCATTGTGACATGTTAAAAAGAGCTAAACTGGCATCGCTGGAATCCAGACGCACCCTTCACCTTTCCAGCCTGGTGTTTAAGAGCATCTCTGGAAGTTGCCACCCTACCTGAATAGACTGCTTCCCCAGCAGCTACCTCATCCTATAACCTCCGATCCAGGACCAGCACCTTACTTGCAATACCACAATACAAAAAGACAGTGGCTCGGTCCTCATTTTCCTACAGAGCACCACAATTATGGAAAAACCTCCCAGACACCATCAAATCTTCCCCCAGTCTTAAGTCACTCAAAAGCTCCTTACTAACATACCTCAATACAGAATG
The DNA here is from genome assembly GCA_009667805.1 of Leptobrachium leishanense. NCBI lineage: Eukaryota > Metazoa > Chordata > Amphibia > Anura > Megophryidae > Leptobrachium > Leptobrachium leishanense. The sequence continues at coordinate 29,667,564 of CM019063.1, read as the reverse complement.
CACCTGTAAACATGTAACCTAGTGACTATATTTCCTACATATTTATTTTCTGTTAATCTGTATATTTGTGTTGTTTTTTTTTAATATCTTGCTTTGTATTACTTTGTATTTCTGTAACTGTAACAATTCAATGTTCTTGAACCCAGGACATACTTGAAAACGAGAGAAATCTCAATGTATCCTTCCTGGTAAAATCCTTTATAAATAAATAAAATTTATAAATAAATAAATCTCTGAGGTTGAGCAAGGGAGTATAATCAACCTAGAGGAAGGGGGTGCCAGTGATGACACACAAATAACTGGCACTCATGTTGCCCCAGCAGCTGCAGCATACTGCCAAGTTGGCTCCAGTGACGAGGCGATAGGGGGTGAAGATGACATTGATGATGAGGTCACTGACTCCACCTGGGTGCCAGATCGAACTGAGGAATCAAGTGAGGAGGAGGGGGAGGAGGAGGAGGAGGCACAGCAAACACGAGGCACAATATCCTCTGTGACCAACCGTAGCACTAGCCAGTCCAAGGCATCAGATGTCAGAGCTGCTCCGGTGCAGAGCGCTGTTGTCTCAAAGAACACATGCAGGAACTCTGCTGTCTGGGAGTTCTTTAAGAAATGTGCAGCAGACCCCACTGTTGCTATTTGTAATCTATGTCAGAGGAGGCTGAAGCGTGGGATAAACATCGGACACTTGGGTACCACGTGCTTGAGGCGACATATGACCACCCGCCACGCATCCCTTTGGAGCAAAACTTTGCGTAGGTCCTCCTCCTCCTCATCTGTCTCTACCCCCACTGTATGTCCTGCCATGTCATTGCCTACAACCTCCACTGACAGGGATGATGCTACAGTAATGGATGTACCAGGTCGTTCCTCTCAATGTGACATCCTCCCAGCAGCTGAAGATTTACGCAGGCAGATTACGTTGCCGCAGCTGCTGCAGCATAAGAAAAAATATAGTCCCAACATCCCCAAGCACAGCGTCTAAATGCCAGCTTAGCAAAATTACTCGCATTGCAGCTGCTGCCTTCCAGCTTGGTGGACTCTGCTCCCTTCCGTGAATTTTCTGAATGTGCTGTACCACAGTGGCAGGTTCCAAAACGCCATTACTTTTCACGCAAGGCCATTCCAGCACTATACCAGCACGTGGAAGACAATGTTATCCAGTCATTGGGAAAGGCAGTCAGCACAAGGTGCATGTGACTTTAGACACGTGGTCCAAGCAAGCATGGACAGGGTCGTTACATTTCCTTCATGGCCATACTGGGTAACTCTGATTGCAGCTGGGAGGGATCCAAGACAGGGCTCTGTGCTGGAGCTTGTTCATCCACCACGCCTCCAGAAAGCTGCTTGTATGAGGTCTGTCTGCTCCACCACCACCACCTCTCCCTCTTCCCTCTCCTCCTCCTTCTCTGTCTCTGGCGAAGTGGCAGTTAAACCGACGCCTGACAGGGTCTACGCAATGACTCAAGCAAAAAGAAGCCATACTGTGCTTGAGCTGGTTTGTTTCGGGGACAGGAGCCACACGGGGCCAGAAATTCTGTCAGCTCTGCATGATAATGGCAGCAACCTTCTCTCCGCACTACGCAAGGGTAAATTGATGCATGTACCATGCCTAGCACACGTCCTAAATCTTGTGGTACAGCGTTTCCTAACCAAGTACCCAGGGCTGGCAGAGCTTCTCAGCCAGGCCAGAAAAGTCTGCAGCCACTTCAGACGGTCATTCCCAGCAAGTGTTCGCCTGGCAGAAATTCAAAGAGAATTCCACCTTCCCACAAACCGTCTGATCTGTGACATGCCCACCAGGTGGAACTAGACATTAGCAATGCTGCAGTGTCTGCACAAGCAGCAGAGGGCCATCAACGAGTACCTGTGTGAGTATGGCACAAGGACAGGTTCAGGTCAACTTGTTTCCCCCCCCCGCAGTGGCTGAGATCAAGGATGCATGCACTGTACTGTCACCATTTGAGGAGGCAATGAGGATGGTGAGCAGGGACAGTGCATGCATCAGTGACACAATTCCTTTAGTGTTCCTGCTGGAGCACACTCTGCAGGGAATTATAGATGTGGCTCTAGAGGCAGAGCAGCGGGAGGAAGAGGAGGCCTTCCCTAGCTCTCAAGGCCCCAGTCTTTCCGCAGACAGCATTCCAGCGGGGAGGAGGAGGAGGAGGAATATTTAAGTAGTGGGGGCATTGAAGGTGGGGATTCCTCAAGAGAGGGTTTCGTGTGCCCAGAAACAGAAGGGCTAGTGTGTGGCTGGGAGGAGAAAGTGCACAATACGGTCATCCTCATTGACCAGGAAGACTCGGAAGCTAATGCCACCTCCAACCTACGCTGCATGGGCTCCCTAATAATGCAAAGCCTGCTAAAGGACCCCAGGATTCGTGCTATCAAGTAGAGGTATCATTACTGGTTGGCAACCCTTCTTTATCCACTATACAAGGGTAAAGTTGCAGAGCTCATCCTGCCCACACAGAGGGAGCACAGGATGAAAAAACTTGAGGACGCTCTAAAGCGACACTTGTGTAACACCTTTCCAGGCACTGGTAGATTACCAAGTGCTGACACAAGTGCCTCTGAGGCTGCAGATGATCGGAGGAATAGTGGTGAAGGCCAGGGCTGCTTGACTGATGCATTTTTTAATTTTTTTAGTCCACGACGCCCAGGGATGTCAAATGTAGGCGCCCTTTGCCAGCGTCTTCACCAAATGGTGCAGGACTACCTAGGGGCAAGGGCAGACCTGGATACCTTTCCAGCAGATGATCCACTGGTTTACTGGGTGTTGAGACTGGATCACTGGCCAGAATTTAGCCAATATGCTGTGCAGCTACTAGGTTGCCCTTCATCCAGCGTGCTTTCTGAAAGGACGTTCAGTGCCGCTGGAGGTTTTGTCGCAGACAAAAGAGTGCGTCTGTCCACCGACTCTGTAAACTGGCTGACATTTATAAAAATGAATCGGTCCTGGATCAGCAGCTATCAACCCCCTGATGCTGACGTAACGGAATAGATCGGGGATGTCTTCTGCATTCACAAAACCTCCACCACTGAACTTTTCCACAATACCACAAAGGGGTTACGGTGTGAAGGCACTTGCTGCCATGAAAGGCACAATATTTGGGTGCAATGATACCTGTTTCAGATTCAGATCATTTTAATATTGGACCGCAGGGTCCAACCCTGCACTCTTCAACAATACCATAGAGGGGTTACGGTGTGAACGCACTTGCTGCCATGAAAGGCACAATATTTGGCTGCACTGACGCCTTTACCAGATTCATATCATTTTAATACAGGACCGCATGGTCCACCACTGCACTCTTCCACAATACCACAAGGGGTTAGTGTATGATGGCACTTGCTGGCCTGCCACCAAAAGCACAATGTCTGGGTGCACTGACGTCTTTACCAGATTCATATCTTTTTAATATAGGACGGCATGCTCCACCCCTGCACTCTTCCACAATACCACAGAGGGGTTATGGTGTGACGGTTGCCGACGCTAAAGGCCCAATTTTAAAGTACCTTTTGTTACTTTCATCCAAAGCCTGCATAAGTTTCATCATAATTTAGCCAAAAAATCACTAAACTTTTTCTGCGCATCCCTAAAATCGTCTTTCATAGGCTGGCCACCCCAAGCAGTTGTTTATGAATAGATTCTAGGAAAACATAGAGACATAGAAAAATGTCGGCAGATAAGAACCTTTCGGCCCATCTAGTCTGCCCAATTACATGGATACTTAACCTGGATTTATCTTTTGTTTAGGATAGCGTTATGCCTATCCCATGCTTGCTTAAATTCAATTACTGTTTTGGCCTCAACCACTTCAACTGGAAGGCTGTTCCATGTATCCACCACCCTCTCAGTAAAATAATGCTTCCTGATGTTACTTTTAAACCTTTGCCCCTCTAATCTAAGACTATGTCCTCTTGTTTTGCTATTTTGTTTCCTTTTAAATATACTCCCTTCCTCTACCTTGTGGATTCCCTTTACGTATTTAAATGTTTCTATCATATCTCCTCTGTCTCGTCTTTTTTCCAAGCTGTACATGTTAAGATCATTAAGCCTTTCCTGGTAACTTTTCTCCTTCAAGCCGTACACCATTTTAGTAGCCCTTCTCTGAACTCTCTCTAAGATGTCTATATCCTTCTGGAGATACGGTCTCCAGTACTGCACACAGTACTCCAAGTGAGGTCTCACCAGTGCTCTGTACAGTGGCATGAGCACTTCCCTTTTCCTACTGCTAATACCTCTCCCTACACAACCAAGCATTCTGCTAGCATTTCCTGCTGCTCTATTACATTGACTACTTACCCTTAGATCCTCTGAAATAATAACCCCTAAATCCCTTTCCTCAGATGTTGAGGTTAGGACTGTATCAAATATTCTATATTCAGCCCTTGGGTTTTTACGTCCCAGGTGCATTATCTTGCACTTATCCACATTAAAACTCAATTGCCACAGCTCCGACCATTTTTTTAGTTTACCTAAATCATTTGTCATTTGGCTGATCCCTCCAGGAACGTCAACCCTGTTGCAAATCTTTGTGTCATCAGCAAAAAGACATACTTTTCCATTAATACCTTCTGCAATATCACTAATAAAAATATTAAAGAGAATGGGTCCAAGTACTGACCCCTGAGGTACCCCACTGGTAACAAGACCTTGCGCCGAATAAACTCCATTTACCACAACCTCTGTTGCCTGTCACTCAGCCACTGCCTAATCCATTCAACAATATTGGAATCCAAGCTCAAAGATTGCAATTTATTGATAAGCCTTCTATGCGGAACAGTATCAAAAGCCTTACTGAAATCTAAATAAGCAATGTCTACTGCACCACCTGTGTCTATTATTTTTGTTACCCAATCAAAAAAATCAATAAGATTAGTTTGGCATGATCTCCCTGAGGTAAACCCATGTTGTTTCTGATCCTGTAATCTATGTGTTTTTAGATGTTCAACAATCCTTTCCTTTAACATGGTTTCCATTAATTTCCCTCTACTGACGTAAGACTAACTGGCCTATAGTTCCCGATTCCTCCCTACTACCCTTCTTGTAAATGGGCACAACATTTGCTAATTTCCAGTCTTCTGGGACGACTCCCGTTAGCAAGGATTGGTTAAATAAATCTGTTAACGGTTTTGCTATTACATCACTGAGCTCTTTTAATAATTTAAGGTGGATCCCATCAGGCCCCATTGACTGTCTTTACTTTAGACAGCTGCTGTAAAACCTCCTCCTCTGTAAACTTATATGTAAATGTCTCGTTAGTGTTCCTCCTAACTGAGGTCCTTTCCTTCCTTTTCTTCTGCAAAGACTGAACAAAAATATTCATTGAGGCAGTCAGCGAGACTTTTATCCTCTTCTACATACCTTCCTTCCTTTGTTTTTAATCTAACTAATCCTTGTTTTACTTTTCTTTTCTCGTTTATGTATCTAAAAAATGTTTTGTCCCCTTTTTACTGACTGAGCTATTTTCTCTTCTGCGTGTGCTTTGGAAGCTCTTATAAATTGCTTTGCCTCTTTCTGCCTAATCTTATAGGTTTGCCTATCTTCTTCACTCTGAGTTGTTTTATAATTATTGAATGCTGTCTTTTTGTTCTTCACTATTTTGGCCACTTCTGCAGAGTACCACAGTGGTTTCTTCCCTTTTGTTTTTGCTAACAAGCCGAATGCAATTGCCTGTGGCCTTCAATAATGCTTCCTTTAAATAATCCATTTCTCCTGGACCCCTTTAAACTCCTCCAGTCTGATAATGACTCCTTCACACAAAATCTCATTTTTGAAAAAATCTGTTTTTTTAAAGTCTAAAACTTTTGTTTTTGTGTGGTGCGGCTCCATCCCTGTTCTTATATTACCATACTGACTGGTGATCACTAGATCCCAATTTTCACCTACAACAACGTCCGATACCAAACCTCCATTTGTGAGTATTAAATCCAATATGGCCTCTTTACGGGTCGGCTCCTCAACTACTTGTGTTAGAGATAATGCCAGTAGGGAGTTTAGAAAATTTGTACTCCTGGTGCACCCAGCTGTTTTGGTTTTCTAGTTCACATCAGGAAGATTAAAGTCCCCCATGATAATAACTTCCACCTTCATTGCCATTTTGGCTATTTCCTCAAACAGCAGATTATCTAGCTCTTCTACTTGTCCAGGGGGTCTATAGATCACACCTACAAGAGCTACTGTATGATTGCCAAATGTTAGCGTAACCCAAACTGACTCTATGTTCACCTCGCTCACTTTTATTTGGTTTGTTTTTATGTTGTTTTTCACATACAGGGCCACTCCTCCTCCTTTCCTACTTTCTCTGTCTTTTCTATATAAAGAGTAAAATAATGGGTAGAGTCCTCGCGCTTACGCCAAGTGTCCAGTGAGTAATACTTCAAGAAAATCTAGAAAACATAATAGGAGACATACATTGCGCAGTACATCCTTATGACACCTGGTTTCCAGAGAGAAAGTATTCAACTCACTTTTTTCTGAGCCCCATAAAGTCGGCTCTGGACTATGTAGGCATATATCTGTGGATATGATCTCACAGACCGTCCTACCAGCAACCATCCGTGGTGATAACCTGGTCCATAGATGAAATATTGGATCCCCGGGATATGTCACAGACGAAAAAGTCGGCAGGATAAAATAAGTAAAATTTATTGCAGCAATAAATTTTACTTTATTTTATCCTGCCGACTTTTCGTCTGTGACATATCCCGGGGATCCAATATTTCATCTATGGACCAGGTTATCACCACAGATGGTTGCTGGTAGGACGGGCTGGTGAGATCATATCCACAGATATATGCCTATATAGTCCAGAGCCGACTTTATGGGGCTCAGAAAAAAGTGAGTTGAATACTTTCTCTCTGGAAACCAGGTGTCATAAGGATGTACTGCGCAATGTATGTCTCCTATTATGTTTTCTAGATTTTCTTGAAGTATTACACTGGACACTTGGCGTAAGCGCGAGGACTCTACCCATTATTTTATCCATTGACTATTCGCACTTGGGAGTGTGCGTTTGTGCCCTTGCTGCTACCCAAGACCGACCATCTACACATATCTGCGCCATTTTTTCCACCTTATTGTTTTTTCACTATATAAAGAGTACCCCGGTATTGTTATGTCCCAGTTATTTTTCTCACTGAACCATGTCTCAGTAACCACCACTAAATCTACTTTTTCAGCTGCCATCATTGCCTCCAGTTCATTGATTTTGACTTTGTAACAGTCATAGCCATAACCTGAGTTTGTCTAACAGATAATTTACAAATCTCAGACTTCAAACAGGCAATTTCCTACTGCAATAAAGAGAGCTGCCTACATATCAGGCACACTCCAAACCTCCAAAAATTGGATCTTAAAACAAATGCATGACAGCTCTTACACTGGACCAAGCCTGCCATTATAAAAAGAATGAATTTAAACCAACAAATCTTACCTTTTTGTAGGTTTTCTACCTCCTGTCTAACCTCAGACTACTCCAGAGTATCACCAGAAGATCTCTAAGTGCTCACTTTGAAGGCTTCACTTAGAAGGCTTCACACAAGCTCTTATTAGACAAGCTAATATTCCCCAGGCTTTATATAGTCACCTAAGAACACCTCCCCCAGCAAGGCGTGGACAAGTTTAACCACCTTAGCAATTAGCACCCAATTGATTCCAATTCTATGCTAATCACTAAGAGGAATGAGTCACCAGCCTAACCTAATTTACACACCAGACCTAACTTCTTGTTAAAAAAAATCACTAAACTTTTTCTGCGTGTCCTAAAATGTCTCCTCTTTTCATACATGCTGACACCCCAAGCAGTTGTTTATGGATAGATTAAAGGAAAAGCATTTACCGTCATTTGAAACGTCATGTGTTTGTTTTTAAATGTTTCTATACATCCTAGAAATCCGCCACTTCACGGGCAGGTTATAGGGACCTCCTAGGCACGATATTTGAAGGAATTTTTGGTTTTTATTTTTAACCCTTTTTTCATGGAAAACTCCCTGTTCCTTTAAAAACGTTTTTTTTAAAACTTTTTGTCCTTGTTTCCTGTCCCACAGGGCACTACCCGGACCCCCATACACCTTTTATGGCAAATATCTAGCATATATGCCCTTTTGGAGGGCACTCTAAAAATTGAACTTTGAGTCCCATTGACTTGTTTTGAGTTCGAGTTCGAATTCGAACTTTTGAAAAGTTCGAATGCGAACCGAACTCGGGGTGTTATACTTATACGGGGTTTTATACTTTTCCTATTAAATTAACAGTAATTTTTTATGTATTTTATTCAGTAGAAACTTTTGCCTATATAACATGTGCTTTGTGAAAATAAAACGGTTTTGTGTATACATTTTAATTTAGTTAGTGGATTTCTGCCCAGTGCGGTGAGAAGCAAACTTAATGCAGTGTAGACACGATGCGAGGCGGAACGGAGTGAAGTCAAGCCTGCAAAATGTTTGCTTCTATTCGCTTCGCTACGCTGTGCATCGCTACACGCTCAGTGTGTCTCAGCGTTTATTCCCGCATCGCTAGCTTACCGAATCAGTTTGTATACTTGTTACTGACCCTGCTTGTTCTGAGGACCCGATCTGTTGCCGACTTAGCCTGCCATTTGACTATTCTCTCTGTGTATTCCCTGCCTGTTCTGTTTACTTCCTGTGTCTACTGGTGAGCGCCGATTCTCAACATATACAGTAGCGCAGTACAAGTGCCTAAACATTGCTGACTCGGTTTTGTTATAGCTGCTGATGTAACTGAATAGATCAGAATCTATTCTGCATTACCTAAACCTCCACCACTGCACTCTTCCACAATACCTCAGAGGGGTTACGGTGTAAAGGCACTTGCTGCCACCAAAGGCACAATATTTGGGTGCACTGCCACTGACGCCTATACCAAATTCATATCATTTTAATATTGGACCGCAGGGTCCAACCCTGCACTCTTCCACAATACCACAGAGGGGTTACGGTGTGACAGCCCTGTTGCCGACACTAAAGGTCCAATTTTAAAGCACCTATTGTTACTTTCAGCCAAAGCCTGCATAAGATTCACCATAATTTAGCCAAAAAATCACAAAGCATGTTCTTCGTGTCCTAAAACGTCTCTTTTCATACTGGCTGTAGCCCCAAGCAGTTGTTTATGAATAGATTAAAGGAAAACCATTTACCATCATTTGAAACGTCATTCTTTTGTTTTTAAATGCTTCTATACATCCTACAAATCCGCCACTTCACGGTCAGGTTATGGGGACCTCCTAGGCACGATATATGAAGGAATTTTTCGTTTTTATTCTTAACCTTTATTTCATGGAAAACTCACTGTTCCTTAAAAACTTCTTTTTTTAAAACTTTTTGTCCTTGTTTCCTGTCCCCCAGGGCACTACCCAGACCCCCATACACCTTTTATGGCAAATATCTTGCATATATGCCCTCTTGGAGGGCACTCTAAAAATCGAACTTTCGAGTCCCATTGACTTGCATTGAGTTTGGTTCGAGTTCGAACTCGAACTTTTGAAATTGTTCGAATGCGATCCGAACACGGGGGTGTTCGGCTCATCACTAGTTAGGAGTGTAAATCCCTATATAGTACAGATACAAGGTGTTGCTCTAATTGCCATACACAGACATTATGCAGCACATACAGATACAAGGTGTTGCTGTAATTGCCATACACAGGCATTATGCAGCACATACAGATACAAGGTGTTGCTGTAATTGCCATACACAAGCATTATGCAGCACATACAGATACAAGGTGTTGCTGTAATTGCCATACACAGGCATTATGCGGCACATACAGATACAAGGTGTTGCTCTAATTGCCATACACAGGCATTATGCAGCACATACAGATACAAGGTGTTGCTGTAATTGCCATACACAGGCATTATGCAGCACATACAGATACAAGGTGTTACTGTAATTGTCATACACAGGCAGGGCTGGACTGGGACAAAAAAGTGGACCTGGACTTCAACCAGCAGACTGGCCCACTTTAATTACGTAAACACGGAACAAAAATGGATATAGTGGATTGCCCAGTTCATAGCCCTCATATCAGGTATATATATAGGATTGCCCAGTTTATAGCCCCATAGCATGTGTATATATAAAGGATTGACCAGTTTATAATAGCCCCCATATCATGTATATATATAGTAGAATAGAAAAGAAAATATGGCTGAGTCAGCGCTTCTTCCAACGATGATAGTGCTCTCTCGGTCTTTTTTCCTTCTTAGTGTCTTAAAATGTAGATATACTCCTTAAATAAAACAAAAATAAATCATAGTGCAGCAATGCGGTTTGCACTTATTGGTAAAAAAACACCTACACCTACTGAGGAAGCGATTGTAATCGCGAAACGCGTTTAGGTGTGTACTACATATTTGTTTTAATAAATTTATTTGCAAAACTTGCAAAAAAATCTCAGTTTATTTGCCTTGTGAAGGATCCTGCTTGGAGATTAGGAGATCTGGTGCTCCTTTTGAAAGTCACCGGCTGTTGATTACATCAAGTGTCTGATTTAGACACCCAAAAATGTGAGTTTACTCCCTCTAATTTTTTTTTTTTACTAATCAGTGTTACTAATCATATTTTCTTTTCTATTCTACTATATCGATGGTTTTGGATATACCATCAAATGGCGAGAGACCGCGGCTGATCCACCCTTTAAACTCTCCCTAAGATCATTTGAAATTGACATATCATTGACATTTTATTGACTTTATTTGTTTGAATTTATGTTTTTTCCTTCTAAACTTTGAATCTATATACCAAGGTTTTTTTTTAATTTTTTGTATGTTGTAAAACTGGTTTACGTTCCATCGCTAGGTGGCGCCATACGATTCAGTATTTTCTTTCGAGTATGTATATATATATATATATTTATATATATGATTGCCCAGTTTATAGCCCCATACCATGTATAGATATATAGGATTGCCCAGTTTATAGCCCCCATGTCATGTGTATATATATATATATATATATATATATATATATATATACATATATATATGGGACCGCCCAGTTTATAATAGCCCCCATATCATGTGTATATATATATATATAGGACTGCCCAGTTTATAGCCCCATATCATGTGTATATGTATATATAGGATTGCCCAGTTTATAATAGCCCCCATATCATGTGTATATATATATATATATGGGACCGCCCAGTTTATAATAGCCCCCATATCATGTATTATATATAGGACCGTCCAGTTTATAGCATATATATATATTATATATATATAATATATATATATATATATACAGGACCGCCCAGTTTATGGCCCCATATCATGTATTATATACAGTCAGGTCCAGAAATATTGGGACATGGACACAATTCTAACATCTTTGGCTCTATACACCACCACAATGGAGTTGGAATGAAACAAACACAATGTGCTTTAACTGCAGACTGTCAGCTTTAATTTGAGGGTATGTACATCCAACTCAGGTGAACGGTGTAGGACTTACAGCAGTTTGCAGATGTGCCCCCACTTGTTAAGGGACCAAAAGTAATGGGACAGAATAATAATCATAAATCAAACTTTCCCTTCTTAATACTTGGTTGCAAATCCTTTGCAGTCAATCACAGCCTGAAGTCTGGAACGCATAGACATCACCAGACGCTGGGTTTCATCCCTGGTGATGCTCTGCCAGGCCTCTACTGCAACTGTCTTCAGTTCCTGCTTGTTCTTGGGGCATTTTCCCTTCAGTTTTGTCTTCAGCAAGTGAAATGCATGCTCAATGGGATTCAGGTCAGGTGATTGACTTGGCCATTGCATAACATTCCACTTCTGTCACTTCAAAAACTCTTTGCTTGCTTTTGCAGTATGCTTGGGTCATTGTCCATCTGCACTGTGAAGCGCCGTCCAATGAGTTCTGCAGCATTTGGCTGAATGTGAGCAGATAATATTGCCCGAAACACTTCAGAATTCATCCTGCTGCTTTTGTCAGCAGTCACATCATCAATAAATACAAGAGAACCAGTTCCATTGGCAGCCATACATGCCCACGCCATGACACTACCACCACCATGCTTCACTGATGAGGTGGTATGCTTAGGATCATGAGCAGTTCCTTTCCTTCTCCATACTCTTCTCTTCCCATCACTCTGGTACAAGTTGATCGTGGTCTCATCTGTCCATAGGATCTTGTTCCAGAACTGTGAAGGCTTTGTTAGGTGTTGTTTGGCAAACTCTAATCTGGCCTTCCTGTTTTTGAGGCTCACCAATGGTTTACATCTTGTTGTGAACCCTCTGTATTCACTCTGGTGAAGTCTTCTCTTGATTGTTGACTTTGACACACATACACCTACCTCCTGGAGAGTGTTCTTGATCTGGCCAACTGTTGTGAAGGGTGTTTTCTTCACCAGGGAAAGAATTCTTCATTCATCCACCACAGTTGTTTTCAGTGGTCTCCCGGGTCTTTTGGTGTTGCTGAGCTCACCGGTGCGTTCCTTCTTTTTGAGAATGTTCCAAGCAGTTGTTTTGGCCACGCCTAATGTTCTTGCTATCTCTTTGACGGGTTTGTTTTGTTTCTTCAGCCTAATGATGGCTTGCTTCACTGATAGTGACAGCTCTTTGGATCTCATCTTGAGAATTGACAGCAACAGATTCCAAATGCAAATAGCACACTTGAAATGAACTCTGGGCCTTTTATCTGCACATTGTAATTGGGGTAATGAGGGAATATCACACACCTGGCCATGGTACAGCTGAGAAGCCAATTGTCCCATTACTTTTGGTCCCTTAACAAGTGGGAGGCACATCTGCAAACTGCTGTAAGTCCTACACGTTCACCTGAGTTGGATGTACATACCCTCAAATTAAAGCTGACAGTCTGCAGTTAAAGCACATTGTGTTTGTTTCATTCCAACTCCATTGTGGTGGTGTATAGAGCCAAAGATGTTACAATTGTGTCCATGTCCCAATATTTCTGGACCTGACTGTATAAGATTGCCCAGTTTATAGCCCCCATATCATGTATATTTATATATATATAGGATTGCCCAGTGTATAATAGCCTTTATCATGTGTATATATATAGGATTGCTCAGTTTATAGCCCCATATCATGTGTATATATATAGGATTGCTCAGTTTATAGCCCCATATCATGTGTATATATATAGGATTGCCCAGTTTATAGCCCCATATCATGTGTGTGTGTATATATATATATATATAGGATTGCCCAATATATAATAACCCCCATATCATGTATTATATAGGATTGCCCAGTTTATAGCCCCCATATCATGTGTGTATATATATATATAGGACTGCCCAATATATAATAACCCCCATATCATGTATTATATAGGATTGCCCAGTTTATAGCCCCCATATCATGTGTGTATATATATATATAGGACTGCCCAATATATAATAGCCCCCATATCATGTATATATATATATATATGATAGCCCAGTTTATACTAGCCCCCATCCCATATCATGTATGTATTATATATAGGATTGATTGCCCAGTTTACAACTGCCAGTCCCACCCTTCCATCACTCAGTCTCATCCCTCGGCCACCTCATTTTCTCTTCTGTGATGACATGCATCCCATTCCCAACCTGCAAAAGATGCAATAAAGGGGTCATGACACAGGGTAGTTTTACTCACCATCCAATTTGGCCTGCAGGCCTGCGTCTGTCCCGACTCCCGGTCAAACACTGCTCAGGCGCCACTGGTCCCCGTCTCTCTCTTCACTCCTTCTCGCTTGGCCTCCTCTACATAGCGTGGCATCATGTGAGAGACATCCACCACAGCTTCCTGGAGGGGGTGGTGCTTAGCAGCGTGCCTTTCCCTGCCGCATGGTATGTGTTGGGAGACACGCTGCAGCAGTGGGGCCGCGAATTGCTCCTGCGATTCCGGACCGGAGCTTCTGATCTGGAAAGAGCCAGTGGCCCACTGTGACTGAACCTTCTGCCCACCGGGATCCTCCCGGTGGTCCCGATGGCCAGTACATGCCTGTACACAGGCATTATGCAGCACATACAGATACAAGGTGTTGCTGTAATTGTCATACACAGGCATTATGCGGCACATACAGATACAAGGTGTTGCTGTAATTGTCATACACAGGCATTATGCGGCACATACAGATACAAGGTGTTGCTGTAATTTCCATACACAGGCATTATGCAGCACATACAGATACAAGGTGTTGCTGTAATTGTCATACACAGGCATTATGCGGCACATACAGATACATGGTGTTGCTGTAATTGCCATACACAGGCATTATGCAGCACATACAGATACAAGGTGTTGCTGTAATTGCCATACACAGGCATTATGCAGCACATACAGATACAAGGTGTTGCTGTAATTGCCATACACAGGCATTATGCAGCACATACAGATACAAGGTGTTGCTGTGATTGCCAAACACAGACATTATGCGGCACATACAGATACAAGGTGTTACTGTAATTGCCATACACAGGCATTATGCTGCACATACAGATACAAGGTGTTGCTGTAATTGCCATACACAGGCATTATGCAGCACATACAGATACAAGGTGTTGCTGTAATTGTCATACACAGGCATTATGCGGCACATACAGATACATGGTGTTGCTGTAATTGCCATACACAGGCATTATGCAGCACATACAGATACAAGGTGTTGCTGTAATTGCCATACACAGGCATTATGCAGCACATACAGATACAAGGTGTTGCTGTAATTGCCATACACAGGCATTATGCAGCACATACAGATGCAAGGTGTTGCTGTGATTGCCAAACACAGACATTATGCAGCACATACAGATACAAGGTGTTGCTGTAATTGTCATACACAGGCATTATGCGGCACATACAGATACAAGGTGTTGCTGTATTTCCCATGCACAGGCATTATGCAGCACATACAGATACAAGGTGTTGCTGTAATTGCCAAACACAGACATTATGCAGCACATACAGATACAAGGTGTTGCTGTAATTGCCATACACAGGCATTATGCAGCACATACAGATACAAGGTGTTGCTGTAATTGCCATACACAGGCATTATGCAGCACATACAGATATTGCATTGCTAATAATCTCATTCTGATCACTACAAATCCCCATAAGCAGGAGATGTCACCATTTTATTATCTGTCTGCAGCACATTTACTGCATCTGCCTGTATGCTGATAATGCAAACCCAGTGTAAGCAGGAGATCTCACCATTTTATTATCTGTCTGCAGCACATTTACTGCATCTGCCTGTATGCTGATAATGCAGACCCTGTATAAGCAGGAGATCTCACCATATTATTATCCATCTGCAGCACATTTCCTGCATCTGCCTGTATGCTGATAATGCAGACCCCGTGTAAGCAGATCTCACCATTTTATTGTTGATCTTTTCAGAGTTACTGTATCTAACACAAATGTTTTTTTCTGCCTGTATCATAATAATGTAGACCCAGTTTGCAATTGTGTAAGGTAAGGGACACCATCTAGAGCTTAGAATCTTATATTTCAACAATATTTCTGTAAAGGATAAACAAATACATGAAAAATTAAAAATGAGCAAATTAACATTATTTGTTATTTTAAGATGGTTAAAAATTTAATTTATTTGCAAATGTCTATTTCACCCTATATTTAATCATTAACTTCACATCCCATGTCTCAAAAGTTACGATAACATTTTTTTCAACAAAAATCGCTTGGTAGTGAAGTGGCTAAAAATAGAAAATATTCCTGACCGTTGAGATTGCAATAACGTAACGGTTTCCTACTTCTTATTTTCAGTCTGAGAAACAGAATTTAAAGATTCCTTTGAAAAATTAACTTCATCTCCAAAAGGAATAAAAAGAAAAAATATTCTAGAAAGTTGAGCTTAACGCTTTTCCCTGGTGACATCACATGGAAACACGTCTGAGGGAAGAAAGAAGAATCTGAAACAAAAATCACAGATTTCAACCTGCAAACACAAACAAAAGCAGCACAATGGGTTATGGAGTTCATATACAAAATGACACACCATATCCGATATCATATGTTTGCGCATTAAAAATATCCCCAAATACCCCAAAGGTACGTACATAAATATTTATCTCAGCTTTGTGAGACTTTGTAAATTAATTTCAATGTCTTTTGTAAAATGTCCCTCGAAGTTTTGGGGGTGAATGTACTTGTTGTGTACACAGAAAAATAGTAAAGTTTTCAGAATCAATTCAAAAATTAAATCTCAAAACCAAGAAATGCACTGATCAGCAACAACATTAAACCCCCTGCCTAATAGTGCAAGTCCCCCTCTTGCTGACATGTGGAGGTATGGACTCCCCCAGACCTCTGAACTAGGCTTGTGCACCGATTTTTTTTTCGGTTCGATTCGGTTCGATTTTTCGGATTTTTAAACTTTTCGATTCGGCTCGTTTCGACCGATTTCGGTTTCGATTCGATTCAGTTCGGCACGTTTTTCGGGTACATTTTTTTTTCGGAATTTCGACCATTTTTCGTATTTTCGTGTCACTGTGCTCGGTTTTTGTATCAACTTTTCGTAATTTCGGAAATTTTCGTTTTTCGGAATTGCACATTTTTCGGAATATCGACCATTTTTCGTATTTTTCGTGTCATTTTGCCCGTTTTTTGTATCGACTTTTCGTTTTTTCGAAAATTTTTCGTTTTTCAGAAATTTTCGTTTTTACAAAATTTTCGTTTTTCATAAATTTTCGTTTTTACAAAATTTTCGTTTTTCAGAAAATTTTCGTTTTTCGGAAAATTTTCGTTTTTCGGAAAATCTGTTCTCCTCGTTTGACACATTTCAAGTCCATTCGAAAAATCCGAAAATTTTCGTTTCGGCTCGGAAAACATTTCGGATCTGAAATTTTCGGATCTAAAATTTTTCGGAAATTCGGCCGCATCCGAAAACACGAATCGGGAAATTTCGTGAAAATTCCGAAATTCCGAAACCCGAAACGCACATCCCTACTCTGAACGTGTCTTCTGGGATCTGGCACCAAGACATTGGCAACAGATTCTTTAAGTCCTGCACGTTGCCAGGTGAGGCCTCCATGGATGGGATTTGTTGTTCCAGCACATCCCTCAGATGTTCGATTGGATTGAGATCTGGGGAATTTGGAGGCTGAGGTGACACCTTGAAATCTGTGTCATGTTCCTCAAACCATTCCTGAGCCGAGTTTGTCGTGTGGACGGGGCATTATGCTGCTGAAAGAGGCCACTGCCATCATGGAACACCACGGCAATGAATGGGTGTATGTGGTTGCAGCAATCTCTAGGTAGGCGGTGCTTGTCACGTGTGTGACACCTTTCTATCATGACCATGAAGGGGTGTAGGTGGTCGGCAGCAATCTCTAGGTAGGCGGTGCTTGTCACATGTGTGTTGACACCTTTCTATCATGGGCAGCACTAGGTTTTCCAACAGGGACGTGCAGTCAGGGGAGGCAGGTGAGGCAGAGTCTCACCTGCCATTAAGTAAAAAAATGAAGTCATTAACTCACCTGCTCTTCGCTCCTCCTCCGTCAGCTTCGTACTCTGCCTCTGCAGGCATTAGTTTTCACAGCAGCCTATGCAATTTGCGCAGCGGGATGCTTCCCCGCTGCGCTAATCCCGTAAACTGCTCCAGAAGTGTGCAGCGCGCGTCATAGAGACAAGCGCTGCCTACATCCTGATCACTTCCTGATCACTGCTCATTAGTGCCGCAGAGAGGCACTGATAGAGCATTTGAAAAACTTGAACCAATGGGAAAGCACCATTGGTTGAAGCTATTCCAAAAAATGCCTGCATTGGAGGACTGCCTCTGATTGACAGGAAGGGGCACATTTAGCAGCTAGACATGCCCCTTCCTGTCAATGATAGGCCAGGCAGCCTCCCATACAGGCTAGAGTGCAGGGGGAGGGGGTCCGTGAGCAGCTTCTGGGTGGCCTGATCGTGGATGAGAAGAGCCCGAGGAGGAAGGATAGCACTGTTCAGATCACCCTCAACACCCTGGGAGGGCTCCCTGGGGGGCCCTACATCTTCTTCCTGAAGGGTGAGTCCTCACCCGTGTAGCAGTGGCTGGGGGGAATTTAAAGCCCCCTCTCCTTAAATTGTTTTTTATCCTGCCTGGGATCCACTCTGTGTAGGAAGCAGTCTATCCAGCAGCTCTCTGTATAACACACTGTGTATGAAGCATTATATCCAGCAGCTCTCTGTATAACACGCACTATGTAGGAAGCAGTCTGCTTCATATAGAGGTGCACATGTCCTTTACATGCCAGTGCCTCACCAGCCACTGACCTCACTGCTTTCCAACAATTTGAGCTCCAGTAGCTCCTCTGTGTGATGGGCTTAACCTTCACTCCATACATGCATCAGTGACAGTGAGCCTTGGGCATCTGTGACCTTTGTGCCGGTTACCGGTTGACCTTCCTTGCACCACTTTTGGCAGGTACTAACCATTGCACAGCAGGAACACCCCACAAAATTTTCCGTTTTGGAGATTATTTTATCCAGTCACCTCGCCATCACTCTTTGGCCCTTGTTACAGTCAGATATTTTCGCACATTATTCCTGCCTTACTGAAACATGGATCTAACTGTGTTCTGCCTGCAGCTACACCAATAAATATTTATATATTTATCCTCATCATCATTGCCCTGAATTTAACTCCACAGATCTAGGGTTTATTTACAGTAACTCACAGGAGTACACCCCTCACATTTTTGTAAATAACACTGAAGAAATGACACTTTGTTCCAATGTAAAGTAGTGAGTGCACAGCTTGTGTAACAGTGTAAATTTACTGTCCCTCACAATAACTCAACACACACAGCCACTAATGTCTAAACCGCTGCCAACAAAAGGGACTGCACCCCTAAGAGAAAATCTCCAAATTGGGCCCAATTAGTCACCCCCCGTGTCATGTGACTAGTTAGTGTTGCAAGGTCTCAGGTGTGAATGGGGAGCAGGTTTGTTAAATTTGGTGTTATCGCTCTCACACTCTCATACTCGTCACTGGAAGTCATTGACGTGTGGTGAGGTCAGTGGTTGATGAGGCACTGGCTAGTATCAGAGCCAGATATACACAGGTTACGTATGTTCATGTTAAGGGCTCCCCAGGATCTGGCTGCTGTCAGTGCTCCCCAGGAACTGGCTGCTGTCAGTGCTCCCCAGGATCTGGCTGTTCAGTGCTCTGCAGAAAATGGCTGCTCTCAGTGCTCCCCAGGATGTGGCTGTTTCTTTCCTCCCCAGGATCTGGCTTCTCTAAGTGCTCCCCAGGAACTGGATACTTTCAGGGCTTCCCAGGAGCTGGCTTCTCTCAGGGCTGCCCAGGAACTGGCTGCTCTCAGTGCTTACCAGTATCTGGCTATGCTGAGGGCTCCCCGGGATCTGGCTGTTCTCATGGTTCCCCAGGATCTTGCTGCTCTCAGGGCTGCTCTCAGTCCTTTCAAAAGTCAGTGACTGTTTATCTGGCATCTCCTCCTGGATGGCCTCCCACCACCTAAAGATCAACATGTCAAAGGACTGAACTCCTACTTACTCCTCCCTCCAATGCCTCCCCACCTCCTGACTTCTCTATCACGGTGGAGGGTATCACCATCTCCCCATCAAACCAAGTTCGCTGTCTTGGAGTTACACTTGACTCTGCTCTTTCCTTCATCCCCCACATCACAACTCATACACGCCCTTGTAATCTCCGACTCGACTATTGCAATAATCTCTCATCTGGCCTCCCTCTGTCCCACCTCTCCCCCTACAATCCATCCTGAACGCCTCCGCCAGGCTAATTCACCTCACCCGCCGCTCTGTCGCTGCCGCTCCCCTCTGCGAGTCCCTTCACTGGCTCCCCATCCACTGCAGAATTAAGTTCAAAATCCTTATCCTTACCTACAAAACCCGCACTAACTCAGCTCCCCACTACCTGTCCTCACTAATCACCAAATACACCCCAGCCCGCTCCCTAAGGTCAAACAGTGACCTGCGCCTAGCTTCTCCCCGCATCACCTCTTCCCATGATAGACTGCAGGATTTCTCACGCGCAGCCCCCACTCTCTGGAACAATCTCCCTTGTACTGTCAGACTTTCCCCTAACTTCTCTTCCTTCAAACGCTCCCTTAAAACATTCCTATTTAGGGAAGCCTACCACCCAACTCATTGACACAACCATCAATCACTCTCACCTTACAGTCCTCTCCTCCTGTTTCCAACCCCAACCCTCCCAGATTGTGAGTTCCTACGGGAATAGGGCCCTCATCTCCTCCTGTACTGTTTGTCAAATGTTGTTCAATGTATTGTAACCCTGTCTATACTGTGCCTATTGTACAGCGCTGCAGAATATGATGGCGCTTTATAAATAAAGAATAATAATAATAATAATAATAGGGCTTCCCAGGATCTTGCTACTCTCAGGGCTCCCCAGGGTCTGGCTGCTGTAAGGGCTCTCCAGGAACCTGCTGCTCTTAGGGCTCCCCAGGAACTCTTGCTGATCTCAGGGCACCCCAGGGTCTCTTGCTGCTCTCAGGGCACCCCAGGATGTGCCTCCAGGCACACGGCCCCATGGCATGCCCCCATGACTGATGAGGACAGTCACATAAATATCCTGTCTCAAGGAAAGCATGGGAGGCCTGCCTCCCATGAAGGCATTTTTTGAATAGCTTGAGACCAATGGTGCTTTCCCATTGGTCCAAGCAATTCCATTGCTCTCAGTACCTCTTTGAGGCAATGAAGAGCATAGAATCAGGAAGTAGGCAGCGCCAGACACGTGCTGCAGACTTCTGAATCTCTCTTGGCCAGCTTGAGTTTACATGATTAGCGTAGCGTTCAGCTACGCAAATTGCATAGACTCAGAGCAGGCTGCTCCTGCTGTGTGATGAGTCACACACAGCCGGTGAACTCAGAAGAAAAAAACCGGAGCAGAGACGGACGACAGGGGAGTGCAGAGCAGGTGAGTATGTGAACTTTTGTATTTATCAGCAGATTTTAACCCCATAGTGCCCGGGCGGTTTTACGCAAATCTGTCCTTTAGTACCCTCTGCTGTTTTTACGTTTCTGCGCTGCTTGTGTTTAGGTCAAATTTTCCTCTTACTTGTTTATGCAACCCCCACATAATATACAGTTTTCCCCACCATTAAATGGACTTTCTAAATATACCATTATTTCCATCATATCCAGTAATCTATACTATAATAGAATAAGCCTAAAAACGTCCGTCGCCAAAAGCCGTCTGCGCATGCGCGACGGACTTTTGAAAGCGGCCGTTAAAACACACAGGTAGCTGCGCGTGCCGGCCGCGTGAAAAAAAAAAAAACGGCACGAGCCGCGCGCAGCTACCCGTGTTTACACGGCCGCCAGATGCCCCGATCCTCCAGCGCTGACCGTCCTCCGGCTGCCGGCGGGCCTCCAGGCTCAAGGGAGCCCCCGGCTCGGTTTGGGCCTACAGGCCCAGCCGAGCCGGGGACTCGCCTGAGCCTAGAGGTCCGCCGAATAGGCCGCCGGCAGTCGGTCAGCGCTGGAGGTTCGGGGCTGAAGTTCACAAAACATACTCACCTAAATCGGCCCCGATCCTCCAGCGGTGACCGGCTGCCGAGCGGGCTGCTCAGCCGGCCTCTAGGCTCAGGCGAGTCCCCGGCTCGGCTTGGGCCTACAGGCCCAGCCGAGCCGGGGACTCGCCTGAGCCTAGAGGCCGGCTGAGCAGCCCGCTCGCAAAACATACTCACCTAAATCCGCCCCGATCCTCCAGCGGTGACCGGCTGCCGAGCGGGCTGCTCAGCCGGCCTCTAGGCTCAGGCGAGTCCCCGGCTCGGCTTGGGCCTACAGGCCCAGCCGAGCCGGGGACTCGCCTGAGCCTAGAGGCCGGCTGAGCAGCCCGCTCGCAAAACATACTCACCTAAATCCGCCCCGATCCTCCAGCGCTGAGCGGCTGCCGAGCGGGCTGCTCAGCCGGCCTCTAGGCTCAGGCGAGTCCCCGGCTCGGCTGGGCCTGTAGGCCCAAGCCGAGCCGGGGACTCGCCTGAGCCTAGAAGCCGGCTGAGCAGCCCGCTCGGCATCCGCTCAGCGCTGGAGGATCGGGGCCGAAGTTCAAAAAAAAACATACTAACTCCATACGTCGTCCTGAGCTCCAACGGGGACCGGCGGCCTGCTCGGCGGGCCTCCAGGCTCGGGCGAGCCCCCAGCTCGGTTTGGGCCTACAGGCCCAGCCGAGCCGGGGACTCGCCTAAGCCTGGAGGTCCGCCGAGCAGGCCGCCGGTCCCCGCTGGAGCTCAGGGACGAAATACCCATAACACAATCGAAAAATTCGGCCCAGAACTCCAGCGGTGACCTCCTCCGGTCGAGCGGGCTGCTCGACCGGCCTCCAGGCTCAGGCGAGCCCCCGGCTCGGCATGGGCCTACAGGCCCAGACCGAGCCGGGGACTCGCCTGAGTCTAGAGGCCGGCCGAGCAGCCCGCTCGGCCGGAAGAGGTCACCGCGGTACACAAAACATACATAACCCCCTACTGCGTCCCTGAGCTCCAGCGGTGACCGGCTGCCGACCGGCCTCCATGCTCAGGCGAGTAGCCAGCAGTTTGGCCGACTGTTGCAGGCTGCTCGGCCGGCCTCCTAGCATAGGCGAGCCCCCGGCTCAGCTGGGCCCGTAGGCCCAAGGCAAGCCGGGGGCTCGCTTAAGCTAGGAGGCCGGCCGAGCAGCCTGCTACAGCCCCAGCTGGAGTTCCGGGCCTATGTAGGGTGTAAGTTGCCAAAACATACTCACCCACATCGGCCCTTACATCCTCCAGCGATGGCGGTCTCAGCTCACAGCGCCCTCTATCTCTTTCTCAGTTGGTCGCCGGCATGATGTCACGAAAGCCTTTGACCCGGGGTCAAAGGCTTTCGTGACATCATGCCGGCGACCAACTGAGAAAGAGAGAGAGGGCGCTGTGAGCTGAGACCGCCATCGCTGGAGATGTAAGGGCCGATGTGGGTGAGTATGTTTTCAACTGGCGCAGGACTCGAGGCCGATGTAGGTGAGTATATGCTCTCAAAACCCACCCTTTATAGCTCGGCCGGTATCCAGGATTAAGGCAAGCCCCCGGTTCGGCTTGGGCCTAGAGGCCCAGTCGAGCCGGGGACTCGCCTGAGCCTCCCGGCCCAGGCGAGTCCCCGGCTCGGCTGGACCTCTAGGCCCACGCCAAGCCGGGGGCTTTCCTTAAGCTTGGATACCGGCCGACTTAGAAAGGGTGGGTGTTGAGAGCATATACTCACCTACATTAGCCCGGAGCTCCAGCGGTGGTTGTCACAGGCTGCTCGGGCGGCCTCCAAGCTCAGGCGAGCTCCCGGCTTGCCTTTGGCCTACAGGCCCAGGTGAGCCGGGGGCTCGCCTGAGCTAGGAGGCCGGCCGAGCAGCCTGTGACAGCCACCGCTGGAGCCCCGAGTCAATGTAGGGGGATTGTAGGCTAAACATACTCACCCACATGGGCCCTTAGCTTCTCCGGCGATGGCGGTCCCGTTTGCAGCGTCCTCTCTTTCCGCTGGTCGCCGGCATGATGTCACGAGCCCTTTGACCCTGGCATGTTGACCCGGGGTCAAAGGCTTTCGCGACGTCATTTCCGGCGTCCAATGGAGATTGAAGATGCTGGAAGCGGGCTGACCATCGCTGGAGGAGCTAAGGGCCCATGTGGGTGAGTATGTGTACATCGGCCCGTAGCTCAACCGGTGGCAGTCATTCGACTGTTGCAGGCTGGTCGGCCGGCGTCCAGACTCAGGACAGTCCCCGGCTCGGCTGGGCCTGTAGGCCCAAGCCGAGCCGGGGGCTGTCCTGAGTCTGGAGGCCGGCCGACCAGCCCGCTCAGCTGGAGGAGGTCACCGGTCGAGCTCTGGGCTGATTTATGGGCGTAAGTTTTGGGTATTTAGTCCCCGATTCTCCAGCGGTGACCGGCTGCCGAGCGGCCTGCTCGGCCAGGCTCAGGCGAGTCCCCGGCTCGGCTGGGCCTGTAGGCCCAGGCCAAGCCGGGGCCTCGCCTGAGCGTGAAAGCCGGCCGAGCAGGCCGCTCGGCAGCCGGTCACCGCTGGAGCACAGGGACGCATTAGGGGGATATGTATGTTTAGTGTACCACGGCCTCTGATTCCCCAGCGGTGACCTCCTCCGGCCGAGCGGGCTGCTCGGCCGGCCTCTAGACTCAGGCGAGTCCCGGCTCGGCCTGTAGGCCCAAGCCGAGCCGGGGGCTCGCCTGAGCCTGGAGGCCGGCCGAGCAGCCCGACCGGAGGAGGTCCCCGCTGGAGTTCAGGGCCCATGTATGTTATGGGTATTTCGTCCCTGAGCTCCAGCGGGGACCGGCGGCCTGCTCGGCGGACCTCCAGGCTCAGGCGAGTCCCCGGCTCGGCTGGGCCTGTAGGCCCAAACCGAGCCGGGGGCTCGCCTGAGCCTGGAGGCCCGTCGAGCAGGCCGCCGGGCCCCGCTGGAGCTCAGGGACGACCTATGGGGCTATGTATGTTTTTTTAAAACTTCGGCCCCGATCCTCCAGCGCTGAGCGGCTGCCGAGCGGGCTGCTCAGCCGGCCTCTAGGCTCAGGCGATTTCCCGGCTCGGCTGGGCCTGTAGGCCAAGCCGAGCCGGGGGCCCGCCTGAGGCTGGAGGCCGGCTGAGCAGCCCGCTCGGCAGCCGGTCACCGCTGGAGGATCGGGGCCGATTCAGGGAAGTATTTTTTTTAACTTTCACCCAGCCAGGTGCGCGCGCATCCCACCGCCGCAAGAACACCAAAAGCGTCTTGCGAGGTAGGATGCGCACGCAGCTGGCTCAACGCGCGCCTCCCGCCAAAACAGTTTGTGGAGTTTGCGCGCGCCTCCCGCCGCTGATCCACCAATGAAAGCGCGCGAAATCACCACAAGAAATCTGAGCCACGGCACGAAGCACAGCACCGAGCGCAGAGCCCAGCCAGGAGCACAGAGCCCAGCACAGCAGAAAATTAAAGAACAAAGCAAAAGAAAATACAGGAGTGTATAAAAAGAGGCACAAATCACTATATACGCCAGTAAACCCAGCACATAGCCAAGCACATAGCCGAGCACAACTGACTAAACGCCACAGAGCCAAGCACATAGCCGAGCACAACTGAATAAACGCCGCAGAGCCAAGCACATAGCCAAGCACACTGAATAAACGCCGCAGAGCCAAGCACATAGCCGAGCACAACTGAATAAACGCCGCAGAGCCAAGCACATAGCCGAGCACAACTGAATAAACGCCGCAGAGCCAAGCACATAGCCGAGCACAACTGAATAAACGCCGCAGAGCCAAGCACATAGCCAAGCACAACTGAATAAACGCCGCAGAGCCAAGCACATAGCCGAGCACAACTGAATAAACGCCGCAGAGCCAAGCACATAGCCGAGCACAACTGAATAAACGCCGCAGAGCCAGCACATAGCCAAGCACAACTTAATAAACGCCGCAGAGCCAAGCACATAGCCAAGCACAACTGAATAAACGCCGCAGAGCCAAGCACATAGCAAGCACAACTGAATAACGCCACAGAGGCCAAGCACATAGCCGAGCACAACTGAATAAACGCCACCATAGCCAAGCACAACTGAATAAACGCCGCAGAGCCAAGCACATAGCCGAGCACAACTTAATAAACGCCGCAGAGCCAAGCACATAGCCAAGCACAACTGAATAACGCCGCAGAGCCAAGCCATAGCCGAGCACAACTGAATAAACGCCGCAGAGCCAAGCACATAGCCGAGCACAACTGAATAAACGCCGCATAGCCAAGCACATAGCCAGCACAACTGAATAAACGCCACAGAGCCGAGCACAACCTGAATAAACGCCACAGAGCCAAGCACATAGCCGAGCACAACTTAATAAACGCCGCAGAGCCAAGCACATAGCCAGCACAACTTAATAACGCCGCAGAGCCAAGCACATAGCCGAGCACAACTGAATAAACGCCGCAGAGCCAGCACATAGCCGAGCACAACTTAATAAACGCCGCAGAGCCAAGCACATAGCCGAGCACAACTTAATAAACGCCCAGAGGCCAAGCACATAGCCGAGCACAACTGAATAAACGCGCAGAGCCAAGCACATAGCCGAGCACAACTTAATAAACGCCGGCAGAGCCAAGCACAACTGAATAAACGCCACAGAGCCAAGCACAACTGACTAAACGCCACAGAGCCAAGCACATAGCCGAGCACAACTGAATAAACGCCGCAGAGCCAAGCACAACTGAATAAACGCCACAGAGCCAAGCACATAGCCGAGCACAACTGAATAAACGCCACAGAGCCAAGCACATAGCCGAGCACAACTGAATAAACGCCGCAGAGCCAAGCACATAGCCGAGCACAACTTAATAAACGCCGCAGAGCCAAGCACATAGCCGAGCACAACTGAATAAACGCCGCAGAGCCAAGCACAACTGAATACGCCACAGAGCCAAGCACATAGCCGAGCACAACTGAATAAACGCCGCAGAGCCAAGCACATAGCCGAGCACAACTGAATAAACGCCGCAGAGCCAAGCACATAGCCGAGCACAACTGAATAAACGCCACAGAGCCGAGCACAACTGAATAAACGCCGCAGAGCCAAGCACATAGCCGAGCACAACTTAATAAACGCCGCAGAGCCAGCACATAGCCGAGCACAACTGAATAAACGCCGCAGAGCCAAGCACATAGCCGAGCACAACTGAATAAACGCCACAGAGCCGAGCACAACTGAATAAACGCCGCAGAGCCAAGCACATAGCCGAGCACAACTGAATAAACGCCGCAGAGCCAAGCACATAGCCGAGCACAACTGAATAAACGCCACAGAGCCGAGCACAACTGAATAAACGCCACAGAGCCAAGCACATAGCCGAGCACAACTGAATAAACGCCACAGAGCCGAGCACAACTGAATAAACGCCACAGAGCCAAGCACATAGCCGAGCACAACTGAATAAACGCCACAGAGCCGAGCACAACTGAATAAACGCCACAGAGCCAAGCACATAGCCAAGCACAACTGAATAAACGCCGCAGAGCCAAGCACATAGCCGAGCACAACTGAATAAACGCCGCAGAGCCAAGCACATAGCCGAGCACAACTGAATAAACGCCACAGAGCCAACCACAATAAACGCCACAGAGCTGAGCACAATAAACGCCACAGAGCTGAGCACAGCACAATAAACGCCACAGAGCTGAGCACAGCACAATAAACGCCACAGAGCTGAGCACAATAAACGCCACAGAGCTGAGTACAGCACAATAAACGCCACAGAGCTGAGCACAGCACAATAGCCACCACAGAGCCGAGCACAATAAACGCCACAGAGTTGAGTACATCACAATAAACGCCACAGAGCCAAGCACAATAGCCGCCACAGAGCCAAGCACTATAAACGCCACAGAGCCAAGCACAATAAATGCCACCGAGCTGAGCACAGCACAATATCCCGTACAGAGCGCAGCACATTAAACGTCACTGATCCACGCACGGTGCCAAGCACACCGGAATAAACAACTGCAAAACCCATCAGAATAAACTCGGCAGAGCACAATAAAAAGGCACACAATAAAAAAAAAAATGCCACCCAAACGAAAAATGGATTTACAACTACAATCTGTTGCAAAAAGGAGAGTAAATCAAACAGACACTGATGACACGCCGAACGAGCAACTACAACATTTCAGAAATAAAAAAAAAAAAAAAAAAAAAAAGGAAAGAGCTAAAATGGATGAAAGTGCACGATGTCAAGAAAGAATAAAAAACAATTTGGCACACAAAGTACAACGTGCAGAAACAAAAAAAAAAAAAAAAAAACAAAAAACCAGGATGATTCAGTCCAGCAACATTATTGTGGCAAACTCGATGTTCTGTGCACCAAATGCAATGCACTTCATTTTGATACGAACCAGCCATCCGACGGACTATTCACTCAATGCTGCAACAAAGGAAAAGTATACATGGAGCCCATTAAAGTTGCACCTTTAATAGAAAGTCTAATGACAGGCGCTCATAAGCATTCAAAAATTTCAAACAAAATATTCGATCTATCAACAGTTCCTTAGCGTTTGCTTCCATGGGGGCAAACATTACTCCTCCTCCTGGTTATGGACCATACTGCTTTAGAATTAATGGCCAGATTTACCACCGAACTGCATCTCTTCATCCACACAATGAGGATAACCGAAAGTTTGCACAACTATATATCCTTGATCCAGATGAGGCTGCTAAACAACGCCTCATGATTAATGAAAATTCAAAATGCAACCCTGAGCTCATGATAGAGTTAAGCTCTTTTATGGATACAAACAATCCATTTGCTGAGGCCTGTAAGATGTTATATGAGGTTGAACAAGAATCCTTACAGGAGGCTATACAAAATGGCACTATAACACCAACTGTCACCATGGCGATAGTACAAGATCGCACGGACGATCAACGCAGATACAATGCACCTCGCAGTAATGAGGTTGCAATTATTTTCCAAAATGAAGATGGAGAACCTCCTCTCGAACGAGATCTTATCATTCATTGCCGAACACAAAACCCAGAAAGAAAAACAGAAAGAATAAGCATTTTAGATCCAAACCTAGAGCCGATGCTATATCCACTTTTATTTCCTTTCGGGGACCAAAGCTGGTCACCACGCATTAAACTTAACTACACCCCTACTACTGTGAAAAACATACGCAGTCATTCGTCTGTGAAGCCAAGAGAAAGAGTCACTCAAATGCAATTTTACAGCTACATGCTTTCGATCCGAAAGGCTTTCAACCCATTTTTAAATGCAGGCAAATTAACTCAACAGTATTTTGTAGACGCATATGTTAAGACCGAAGGTAACCGTCTCAATTATGTACGACAAAATCAGTCCAAACTACGAGTTGAAAAATACACAGGTCTCATGGACCATCTACAAAACGCTGCCAAAGAACAGGGCTTGATACCAGGAAAAGCCATAATACTTCCTTCAACATTCCAGGGTAGTCCCAGAAACATGCTGCAAAACTACCAAGACGCCATGGCTATAGTACGAAAATATGGTAAGCCAGACTTTTTCATAACAATGACATGCAACCCAAAATGGCCAGAAATTATAGAAAATATTACAGAAGGTCAAGCAGTGGAATACCGTCCTGATTTGGTTGCCAAGGTTTTCAACTTAAAGCTAAAAGAACTACTACATGACATCACAAACAAACATGTGTTAGGTAAACCAGTTGCCAAGATCCATGTAATAGAGTTTCAAAAACGTGGATTACCTCATGCCCATATTTTACTAATATTATCACCACAAGATAAGCTTAAGGATGCCGATGATATTGATAGGTTCATTTCAGCAGAAATCCCCGACATTCACGCACAACCCCGATTACATGCAATAGTCGTCAAACACATGATACATGGACCATGTGGCCCTCAGAATATTAATTCACCCTGCATGACTGATGGTGTTTGCTCAAAAAATTATCCAAAACCATACCAAGAAGAAACTTTGTCAAACATGGACGGCTATCCACTGTACCGGAGAACACAAACAGCTGCTTCTATTGAGGTAAATGGAAAAAGAATCAATAACTCTTGGGTTGTGCCGTACAACCCATTATTATCTTTAAAATACAACTGCCATATAAACGTTGAGAGCTGCGCTTCTATTAAAAGTGTAAAGTATTTATTCAAATACATCTATAAAGGACATGACTGTGCAAATATTTCCATCAAGGAACATGCAACGCTCCATCATGATGAGATCACCTCCTTCATGGATTCTAGATATGTGACAGCTCCAGAAGCGGCATGGCGTCTTCTTGGTTTCAAAATGCACCATCAAACACATACCATCGTGCGTTTACAAATCCATCTTCCAGACGAACAGTCGGTATACTTTACTGAAGATAACATCAGGAACGCTATAGAAAGAACACAATCAAGAGACACAACATTGACAGCTTGGTTCACCTTAAACAGAGTAGATGTGGCTGCACGTGAATTCCTGTATACTGATATTCCACAACATTTTGTATTTCATCAGAAAAAAACAACATGGGAAAGGAGATTGAGACATCGAGAGAATAACACGATTGGGCGAATGTACTCTGTTAACATACATTCAGATGTTGAGAGATTTTGTTTAAGATTACTTTTACTCCATATTAAAGGAGCCACCTCATTTGAACAAATCCGAACAGTTGGTGGTGTGCTCCTTCCAACATTCAAAGAAGCCGCTCAAAGACTCGGACTGTTTCAGGATGATCAATTATGGGACTTGACTCTTCACGAAGCTTCAAGTGAGATGATGCCTCAACTGCTTCGAGAGCTTTTTGCCAACATTTGTGCCCTTGCATCTCCACCAAATGCTAAACAACTGTTTGACAAATATAAAGACCAACTCATTGAAGACTTCTCAAGACACCCTGGCCACACACCAGACTGCCATACATGTCTCAATAGTGCACTATTAGACATTCAAGACATTTTAATTGTTAACGGGAAAAAATGTCAGGATTTCGCTTTACCAACGCCTACCGACTACCCAACCGTCAAAACAACAGACATTTATGATGCAGTTCATCAACGTCACATCGGAGTACAAATGCAGGTGGCTTTAAACGATCTGCAAAGAGAAACGTTTGAAGACATTATTTCTGCCTCCCAAAATGATACCTTACCCCAAAGGTGCTACTTTATCGATGGTCCTGGAGGTAGTGGCAAAACATTTCTATACCAAACTTTATTACATTCATTTAGAGGAAACAATGAAATAGCAGTAGCTGTTGCTTCTACTGGAATTGCTGCTAATTTACTCGAGGGTGGACGCACATATCACTCGCAATTCAAACTGCCTGTTCCTTTGTTGGACACTTCTACATCATCAATGAGGCAAACATCCAATGATGCCACAATCCTTCGAAAAACAAAAATAATCATTTGGGATGAATCAACCATGGCTCCAAATAATGCTCTCAGATGCGTTGACAAACTCCTGCAAGAGCTCATGAAAAACAGCAAACCATTTGGCGGTAAAACAATTATCCTCGGAGGTGATTTCAGACAAACTCTTCCTGTTGTGGCACATGGCAGTCGATCAGCAATCGTTGAATCCAGCATTAAATTCAATACACTATGGGATAAATTCAAGAACATAAAGCTGCAAACAAATGTACGATCTGTGGATCCAGAGTTCAGCTCTTGGCTAATTAAACTTGGCGATGGAAAACTCACAAACGAACACGGCTTACATCACGATATATTTCAGATACCACCTACAATGATCTGCAACAACTCCATTGTCAAAGAAATTTATGGTGACCATTTACACCCTGATCACATTTCGCAGTTTGAAAAAACTGCAATTTTATGCCCCAAAAATTGTGATGTGGACAACATCAATGAAGAAGTGCTTAGTTTGTTAGAAGGTGAGAGCACAACATATTTAAGCACTGATTCTATTGATGATGAATCACAGGAAGACAAGGATAATTACCCCATTGAGTTTTTAAATGAATTGACTCCTTCAGGAATGCCAGTTCATAAACTGAAACTAAAAATTGGCAGTATTATTATGCTCCTGCGTAACCTGAATACAAAGAGAGGCCTGTGTAATGGAACAAGAATGATTGTGACAGCTATGCGACAAAATCTGCTCATTGCTAAAGTTTTGACACCTACCTCAGAACCAAAAAACATTTTCATTCCGAGAATTGATTTAGCACCAAGTAACACCGAACTGCCATTTGTTTTGCGACGGAGACAATTTCCTGTTAAACTGGCCTTTGCAATGACTATAAACAAATCTCAAGGACAAACCTTAGACAGAGTTGGCATATATCTACCAGAACCCGTCTTCAGCCATGGACAACTATATGTTGCATTCTCCCGAGTCAAGAGCTCTGCGCACGTTAAAATAAAAATCATCGATGGACGTGAACAAGGCTACCTAATACCAGGGACTGATGCATGTTTTACTAAAAATGTTGTGTTTAAAGAAATTTATTCGAAATAGTCACTAAAGATATTTAACGTTACTTGATGCTTCTGTGTTTTCCTTTCGACAAACATTCATACACACCACACTTTTCAATAGACTGCCCTCTGGGCAGGCTTTACATCTAGTTTACTATAAAAAAATATGAAATATGATGAAAAAAATGGTAAAAACACACTTTTTCGTAATTTTATCCCCAAAATCTACAACCACCAAAAAAGCCCCTGGCTAAATAGTTTCAAAAATTTGTCCTAAGAATAGAAATACCCAATTTTTACATTGCTGATCCAGTTCACCTATGTGCTCTGAGCTCATTATGACTGTTTTATGCTCAAATTTTTTAGATGCCAGCTTAAATCCTATTTCATTAAACCCCCAGACAAAACGTATTTTTTAAAAAACTATTTTTTTATTATTATTTTTAAAAATTTTCCACCTGGTCACACATATGGTGAGGATGTCAGTGGGAGGGGAGTGACCCGGAGACTTGGCTGACATCTGAGATGTCAGCCACCTCCAGGTTTGAATCGCGATTCGGCACCGTGATAACGTCATCGTGCCTGCCGGCCCCTGGAAACGGCGGCAGACATCCAGCCTGCCAGAGACGCCGCAAGAGCCAGCGAGGGAGGTACGGTAAGTATCGGCGGGAGGGAGGTGAGGCTCTGCCAATATGGGGGTGTGTTATGTACATTCTGTTTTTAGGTTTCTCATACACAGGGTTTGTCGCTCTATAAACACACCCACATATTGTATTGAACCTGGTCCCCACAATGCCAGAAAACCCCAACGGAAGTGACTCGTGTAAATGAAAGATAATGACCATTGCTTCTTAAAAAGTAAATAATACCATTACACGTGTGCTATAATGACTTGATACAGGAGCTAAAAAAACAACATAGAATGGTGCAGTATAGTATATTTTTACCCAGTGGGATCACCCCGATACAGTTAGGGTGGTCCCAATTCATTTCCTGATCCACTTCTGATCTAGAAAAAAATGGAAGTTTATATAGTGTAGTATATTGGTAATAAAAAATATTTAATAAAATTCCAAAATACAAACTCACAAATAAAATGCACATAACCAAATGTGCATATGTACATTGGCCGCAGTGACCCAAACCTTCCGATTAGTGTCCCATTAGGTCCATTAATGGTTTAATTTAGTTTGAGATCTGTGTGATTATAAAAAAGGAAGTGTTGGCATTTGAAAGCATTCTCCTGAGGAAGTGAGAGTGGGTCTCACGGAACGCGTTGAGCTGCTTTAAGAAGGACCGCAGACTTGGACCAAAGAACCACAATTGTGACCAATTGATGGACCTATATCTTTCGGAGGACAGATGATGGACCTAATGGGACACTAATCGGGAGGTTTGGGTCACTGCGGCCAATGTACATATGCACATTTGGTTATGTGCATTTTATTTGTGAGTTTGTTTTTTTTGGAATTTTATTAAATATTTTTTATTACCAATATACTGCACTATATATACTTTCCATTTTTTTCTAGATCAGAAGTGGATCAGAAAATGAATTGGGACCACCCTAAGGCCCCGTTCACACTGTGCGATTTGAAAATCGCGCGACTTTCCGCTTCGCGACATGGTGCGATAATGTCGCGCGACATCACTGTTTTGTGCGAGTTTTGCAAATCACCACCAATACAAATCGCAAAATCGCAGTTAGCAAATCGCAAAAAAAGGGTCATGTACCTGCGACATGCTTCTGCGACGCGCGACATGCGACGTTGCGCGGCAAGATGTGAACAGCTCCATTGAAATACATTGGAGAAGCTACACAGCGCGACGTCGCGTGGATTTTGCTGCAACGTTGCGGCAAAATCCGCGCAATAAATCGCACAGTGTGAACAGGGCTTAACTGTATCGGGGTGATACCACTGGGTAAAAAATACTATATTGCGCCATTCTATGTTGTTTTTTTGTATATGATTGAGGAAATTGGGTGCACCTCAGAATTGGCAGCAGAGGGCAAGGAACTATACCTACCATTGTTTTTATTGATACAGTAACTGTCTTGATATAAGGAGCAATTCATTATATTTGTGTTCTTTTATTGCAGCACTAGATGTAAAGCCTGCCCAGAGGGCAGTCTATTGAAAAGTGTGGTGTGTATGAATGTTTGTCGAAAGGAAAACACAGAAGCATCAAGTAACGTTAAATATCTTTAGTGACTATTTCGAATAAATTTCTTTAAACACAACATTTTTAGTAAAACATGCATCAGTCCCTGGTATTAGGTAGCCTTGTTCACGTCCATCGATGATTTTTATTTTAACGTGCGCAGAGCTCTTGACTCGGGAGAATGCAACATATAGTTGTCCATGGCTGAAGACGGGTTCTGGTAGATATATGCCAACTCTGTCTAAGGTTTGTCCTTGAGATTTGTTTATAGTCATTGCAAAGGCCAGTTTAACAGGAAATTGTCTCCGTCGCAAAACAAATGGCAGTTCGGTGTTACTTGGTGCTAAATCAATTCTCGGAATGAAAATGTTTTTTGGTTCTGAGGTAGGTGTCAAAACTTTAGCAATGAGCAGATTTTGTCGCATAGCTGTCACAATCATTCTTGTTCCATTACACAGGCCTCTCTTTGTATTCAGGTTACGCAGGAGCATAATAATACTGCCAATTTTTAGTTTCAGTTTATGAACTGGCATTCCTGAAGGAGTCAATTCATTTAAAAACTCAATGGGGTAATTATCCTTGTCTTCCTGTGATTCATCATCAATAGAATCAGTGCTTAAATATGTTGTGCTCTCACCTTCTAACAAACTAAGCACTTCTTCATTGATGTTGTCCACATCACAATTTTTGGGGCATAAAATTGCAGTTTTTTCAAACTGCGAAATGTGATCAGGGTGTAAATGGTCACCATAAATTTCTTTGACAATGGAGTTGTTGCAGATCATTGTAGGTGGTATCTGAAATATATCGTGATGTAAGCCGTGTTCGTTTGTGAGTTTTCCATCGCCAAGTTTAATTAGCCAAGAGCTGAACTCTGGATCCACAGATCGTACATTTGTTTGCAGCTTTATGTTCTTGAATTTATCCCATAGTGTATTGAATTTAATGCTGGATTCAACGATTGCTGATCGACTGCCATGTGCCACAACAGGAAGAGTTTGTCTGAAATCACCTCCGAGGATAATTGTTTTACCGCCAAATGGTTTGCTGTTTTTCATGAGCTCTTGCAGGAGTTTGTCAACGCATCTGAGAGCATTATTTGGAGCCATGGTTGATTCATCCCAAATGATTATTTTTGTTTTTCGAAGGATTGTGGCATCATTGGATGTTTGCCTCATTGATGATGTAGAAGTGTCCAACAAAGGAACAGGCAGTTTGAATTGCGAGTGATATGTGCGTCCACCCTCGAGTAAATTAGCAGCAATTCCAGTAGAAGCAACAGCTACTGCTATTTCATTGTTTCCTCTAAATGAATGTAATAAAGTTTGGTATAGAAATGTTTTGCCACTACCTCCAGGACCATCGATAAAGTAGCACCTTTGGGGTAAGGTATCATTTTGGGAGGCAGAAATAATGTCTTCAAACGTTTCTCTTTGCAGATCGTTTAAAGCCACCTGCATTTGTACTCCGATGTGACGTTGATGAACTGCATCATAAATGTCTGTTGTTTTGACGGTTGGGTAGTCGGTAGGCGTTGGTAAAGCGAAATCCTGACATTTTTTCCCGTTAACAATTAAAATGTCTTGAATGTCTAATAGTGCACTATTGAGACATGTATGGCAGTCTGGTGTGTGGCCAGGGTGTCTTGAGAAGTCTTCAATGAGTTGGTCTTTATATTTGTCAAACAGTTGTTTAGCATTTGGTGGAGATGCAAGGGCACAAATGTTGGCAAAAAGCTCTCGAAGCAGTTGAGGCATCATCTCACTTGAAGCTTCGTGAAGAGTCAAGTCCCATAATTGATCATCCTGAAACAGTCCGAGTCTTTGAGCGGCTTCTTTGAATGTTGGAAGGAGCACACCACCAACTGTTCGGATTTGTTCAAATGAGGTGGCTCCTTTAATATGGAGTAAAAGTAATCTTAAACAAAATCTCTCAACATCTGAATGTATGTTAACAGAGTACATTCGCCCAATCGTGTTATTCTCTCGATGTCTCAATCTCCTTTCCCATGTTGTTTTTTTCTGATGAAATACAAAATGTTGTGGAATATCAGTATACAGGAATTCACGTGCAGCCACATCTACTCTGTTTAAGGTGAACCAAGCTGTCAATGTTGTGTCTCTTGATTGTGTTCTTTCTATAGCGTTCCTGATGTTATCTTCAGTAAAGTATACCGACTGTTCGTCTGGAAGATGGATTTGTAAACGCACGATGGTATGTGTTTGATGGTGCATTTTGAAACCAAGAAGACGCCATGCCGCTTCTGGAGCTGTCACATATCTAGAATCCATGAAGGAGGTGATCTCATCATGATGGAGCGTTGCATGTTCCTTGATGGAAATATTTGCACAGTCATGTCCTTTATAGATGTATTTGAATAAATACTTTACACTTTTAATAGAAGCGCAGCTCTCAACGTTTATATGGCAGTTGTATTTTAAAGATAATAATGGGTTGTACGGCACAACCCAAGAGTTATTGATTCTTTTTCCATTTACCTCAATAGAAGCAGCTGTTTGTGTTCTCCGGTACAGTGGATAGCCGTCCATGTTTGACAAAGTTTCTTCTTGGTATGGTTTTGGATAATTTTTTGAGCAAACACCATCAGTCATGCAGGGTGAATTAATATTCTGAGGGCCACATGGTCCATGTATCATGTGTTTGACGACTATTGCATGTAATCGGGGTTGTGCGTGAATGTCGGGGATTTCTGCTGAAATGAACCTATCAATATCATCGGCATCCTTAAGCTTATCTTGTGGTGATAATATTAGTAAAATATGGGCATGAGGTAATCCACGTTTTTGAAACTCTATTACATGGATCTTGGCAACTGGTTTACCTAACACATGTTTGTTTGTGATGTCGTGTAGTAGTTCTTTTAGCTTTAAGTTGAAAACCTTGGCAACCAAATCAGGACGGTATTCCACTGCTTGACCTTCTGTAATATTTTCTATAATTTCTGGCCATTTTGGGTTGCATGTCATTGTTATGAAAAAGTCTGGCTTACCATATTTTCGTACTATAGCCATGGCGTCTTGGTAGTTTTGCAGCATGTTTCTGGGACTACCCTGGAATGTTGAAGGAAGTATTATGGCTTTTCCTGGTATCAAGCCCTGTTCTTTGGCAGCGTTTTGTAGATGGTCCATGAGACCTGTGTATTTTTCAACTCGTAGTTTGGACTGATTTTGTCGTACATAATTGAGACGGTTACCTTCGGTCTTAACATATGCGTCTACAAAATACTGTTGAGTTAATTTGCCTGCATTTAAAAATGGGTTGAAAGCCTTTCGGATCGAAAGCATGTAGCTGTAAAATTGCATTTGAGTGACTCTTTCTCTTGGCTTCACAGACGAATGGCTGCGTATGGTTTTCACAGTAGTAGGGGTGTAGTTAAGTTTAATGCGTGGTGACCAGCTTTGGTCCCCGAAAGGAAATAAAAGTGGATATAGCATCGGCTCTAGGTTTGGATCTAAAATGCTTATTCTTTCTGTTTTTCTTTCTGGGTTTTGTGTTCGGCAATGAATGATAAGATCTCGTTCGAGAGGAGGTTCTCCATCTTCATTTTGGAAAATAATTGCAACCTCATTACTGCGAGGTGCATTGTATCTGCGTTGATCGTCCGTGCGATCTTGTACTATCGCCATGGTGACAGTTGGTGTTATAGTGCCATTTTGTATAGCCTCCTGTAAGGATTCTTGTTCAACCTCATATAACATCTTACAGGCCTCAGCAAATGGATTGTTTGTATCCATAAAAGAGCTTAACTCTATCATGAGCTCAGGGTTGCATTTTGAATTTTCATTAATCATGAGGCGTTGTTTAGCAGCCTCATCTGGATCAAGGATATATAGTTGTGCAAACTTTCGGTTATCCTCATTGTGTGGATGAAGAGATGCAGTTCGGTGGTAAATCTGGCCATTAATTCTAAAGCAGTATGGTCCATAACCAGGAGGAGGAGTAATGTTTGCCCCCATGGAAGCAAACGCTAAGGAACTGTTGATAGATCGAATATTTTGTTTGAAATTTTTTGAATGCTTATGAGCGCCTGTCATTAGACTTTCTATTAAAGGTGCAACTTTAATGGGCTCCATGTATACTTTTCCTTTGTTGCAGCATTGAGTGAATAGTCTGTCGGATGGCTGGTTCGTATCAAAATGAAGTGCATTGCATTTGGTGCACAGAACATCGAGTTTGCCACAATAATGTTGCTGGACTGAATCATCCTGGTTTTGTTTGTTTTTTTTTTTTTTTTTGTTTCTGCACGTTGTACTTTGTGTGCCAAATTGTTTTTTATTCTTTCTTGACATCGTGCACTTTCATCCATTTTAGCTCTTTCCTTTTTTTTCTGTTTTTTTTTTTTTATTTCTGAAATGTTGTAGTTGCTCGTTCGGCGTGTCATCAGTGTCTGTTTGATTTACTCTCCTTTTTGCAACAGATTGTAGTTGTAAATCCATTTTTCGTTTGGGTGGCATTTTTTTTTTATTGTGTGCCTTTTTATTGTGCTCTGCCGAGTTTATTCTGATGGGTTTTGCAGTTGTTTATTCCGGTGTGCTTGGCACCGTGCGTGGATCAGTGACGTTTAATGTGCTGCGCTCTGTACGGGATATTGTGCTGTGCTCAGCTCGGTGGCATTTATTGTGCTTGGCTCTGTGGCGTTTATAGTGCTTGGCTCTGTGGCGGCTATTGTGCTTGGCTCTGTGGCGTTTGTGCTGTCTGCTTGTGCTGCTCTGTGGCGTTTATTGTGATGTACTCAACTCTGTGGTCTTGTGGCTGTTTTATTGTGCTCGGCTCTGTGGTGGCTATTGTGCTGTGCTCAGCTCTGTGGCGTTTATTGTGCTCAGCTCTGTGGCTATTGTGCTCTGTGGCGTTTATTGTGCTCAGCTCTGTGGCGTTTATTGTGCTGTCTCAGCTCTGTGGCGTTTATTGTGCTCAGCTCTGTGGCGTTTATTGTGGTTGGCTCTGTGGCGTTTATTGTGCTCAGCTCTGTGGCGTTTATTGTGCTGTACTGCTCTGTGCGTTTATTGTGCTCAGCTCTGTGCGTTTATGTGCTTGGCTCTGTGGCGTTTATTCAGTTGTGCTCGGCTATGTGCTTGGCTCTGCGGCGTTTATCAGTTGTGCTCGGCTATGTGCTTGGCTCTGCGGCGTTTATTCAGTTGTGCTCGGCTATGTGCTTGGCTCTGCGGCGTTTATTCAGTTGTGCTCGGCTATGTGCTTGGCTCTGCGGCGTTTATTCAGTTGTGCTCGGCTATGTGCTTGGCTCTGCGGCGTTTATTCAGTTGTGCTTGGCTATGTGCTTGGCTCTGCGGCGTTTATTCAGTTGTGCTCGGCTATGTGCTTGGCTCTGTGGCGTTTAGTCAGTTGTGCTCGGCTATGTGCTTGGCTATGTGCTGGGTTTACTGGCGTATATAGTGATTTGTGCCTCTTTTTATACACTCCTGTATTTTCTTTTGCTTTGTTCTTTAATTTTCTGCTGTGCTGGGCTCTGTGCTCCTGGCTGGGCTCTGCGCTCGGTGCTGTGCTTCGTGCCGTGGCTCAGATTTCTTGTGGTGATTTCGCGCGCTTTCATTGGTGGATCAGCGGCGGGAGGCGCGCGCAAACTCCACAAACTGTTTTGGCGGGAGGCGCGCGTTGAGCCAGCTGCGTGCGCATCCTACCTCGCAAGACGCTTTTGGTGTTCTTGCGGCGGTGGGATGCGCGCGCACCTGGCTGGGTGAAAGTTAAAAAAAATACTTCCCTGAATCGGCCCCGATCCTCCAGCGGTGACCGGCTGCCGAGCGGGCTGCTCAGCCGGCCTCCAGCCTCAGGCGGGCCCCCGGCTCGGCT
Organism: Leptobrachium leishanense; assembly: GCA_009667805.1. Classification (NCBI taxonomy): domain Eukaryota; kingdom Metazoa; phylum Chordata; class Amphibia; order Anura; family Megophryidae; genus Leptobrachium; species Leptobrachium leishanense. Next base: position 29,627,665 of record CM019063.1, on the reverse strand, counting down.
TGGGCCTACAGGCCCAGCCGAGCCGGGAAATCGCCTGAGCCTAGAGGCCGGCTGAGCAGCCCGCTCGGCAGCCGCTCAGCGCTGGAGGATCGGGGCCGAAGTTTAAAAAAACATACATAGCCCCATAGGTCGTCCCTGAGCTCCAGCGGGGCCCGGCGGCCTGCTCGACGGGCCTCCAGGCTCAGGCGAGCCCCCGGCTCGGTTTGGGCCTACAGGCCCAGCCGAGCCGGGGACTCGCCTGAGCCTGGAGGTCCGCCGAGCAGGCCGCCGGTCCCCGCTGGAGCTCAGGGACGAAATACCCATATAAGATACATGGGCCCTGAACTCCAGCGGGGACCTCCTCCGGTCGGGCTGCTCGGCCGGCCTCCAGGCTCAGGCGAGCCCCCGGCTCGGCTTGGGCCTACAGGCCGAGCCGGGACTCGCCTGAGTCTAGAGGCCGGCCGAGCAGCCCGCTCGGCCGGAGGAGGTCACCGCTGGGGAATCAGAGGCCGTGGTACACTAAACATACATATCCCCCTAATGCGTCCCTGTGCTCCAGCGGTGACCGGCTGCCGAGCGGCCTGCTCGGCCGGCTTTCACGCTCAGGCGAGGCCCCGGCTTGGCCTGGGCCTACAGGCCCAGCCGAGCCGGGGACTCGCCTGAGCCTGGCCGAGCAGGCCGCTCGGCAGCCGGTCACCGCTGGAGAATCGGGGACTAAATACCCAAAACTTACGCCCATAAATCAGCCCAGAGCTCGACCGGTGACCTCCTCCAGCTGAGCGGGCTGGTCGGCCGGCCTCCAGACTCAGGACAGCCCCCGGCTCGGCTTGGGCCTACAGGCCCAGCCGAGCCGGGGACTGTCCTGAGTCTGGACGCCGGCCGACCAGCCTGCAACAGTCGAATGACTGCCACCGGTTGAGCTACGGGCCGATGTACACATACTCACCCACATGGGCCCTTAGCTCCTCCAGCGATGGTCAGCCCGCTTCCAGCATCTTCAATCTCCATTGGACGCCGGAAATGACGTCGCGAAAGCCTTTGACCCCGGGTCAACATGCCAGGGTCAAAGGGCTCGTGACATCATGCCGGCGACCAGCGGAAAGAGAGGACGCTGCAAACGGGACCGCCATCGCCGGAGAAGCTAAGGGCCCATGTGGGTGAGTATGTTTAGCCTACAATCCCCCTACATTGACTCGGGGCTCCAGCGGTGGCTGTCACAGGCTGCTCGGCCGGCCTCCTAGCTCAGGCGAGCCCCCGGCTCACCTGGGCCTGTAGGCCAAAGGCAAGCCGGGAGCTCGCCTGAGCTTGGAGGCCGCCCGAGCAGCCTGTGACAACCACCGCTGGAGCTCCGGGCTAATGTAGGTGAGTATATGCTCTCAACACCCACCCTTTCTAAGTCGGCCGGTATCCAAGCTTAAGGAAAGCCCCCGGCTTGGCGTGGGCCTAGAGGTCCAGCCGAGCCGGGGACTCGCCTGGGCCGGGAGGCTCAGGCGAGTCCCCGGCTCGACTGGGCCTCTAGGCCCAAGCCGAACCGGGGGCTTGCCTTAATCCTGGATACCGGCCGAGCTATAAAGGGTGGGTTTTGAGAGCATATACTCACCTACATCGGCCTCGAGTCCTGCGCCAGTTGAAAACATACTCACCCACATCGGCCCTTACATCCTCCAGCGATGGCGGTCTCAGCTCACAGCGCCCTCTCTCTCTTTCTCAGTTGGTCGCCGGCATGATGTCACGAAAGCCTTTGACCCCGGGTCAAAGGCTTTCGTGACATCATGCCGGCGACCAACTGAGAAAGAGATAGAGGGCGCTGTGAGCTGAGACCGCCATCGCTGGAGGATGTAAGGGCCGATGTGGGTGAGTATGTTTTGGCAACTTACACCCTACATAGGCCCGGAACTCCAGCTGGGGCTGTAGCAGGCTGCTCGGCCGGCCTCCTAGCTTAAGCGAGCCCCCGGCTTGCCTTGGGCCTACGGGCCCAGCTGAGCCGGGGGCTCGCCTATGCTAGGAGGCCGGCCGAGCAGCCTGCAACAGTCGGCCAAACTGCTGGCTACTCGCCTGAGCATGGAGGCCGGTCGGCAGCCGGTCACCGCTGGAGCTCAGGGACGCAGTAGGGGGTTATGTATGTTTTGTGTACCGCGGTGACCTCTTCCGGCCGAGCGGGCTGCTCGGCCGGCCTCTAGACTCAGGCGAGTCCCCGGCTCGGTCTGGGCCTGTAGGCCCATGCCGAGCCGGGGGCTCGCCTGAGCCTGGAGGCCGGTCGAGCAGCCCGCTCGACCGGAGGAGGTCACCGCTGGAGTTCTGGGCCGAATTTTTCGATTGTGTTATGGGTATTTCGTCCCTGAGCTCCAGCGGGGACCGGCGGCCTGCTCGGCGGACCTCCAGGCTTAGGCGAGTCCCCGGCTCGGCTGGGCCTGTAGGCCCAAACCGAGCTGGGGGCTCGCCCGAGCCTGGAGGCCCGCCGAGCAGGCCGCCGGTCCCCGTTGGAGCTCAGGGACGACGTATGGAGTTATGTATGTTTTTTTTGAACTTCGGCCCCGATCCTCCAGCGCTGAGCGGATGCCGAGCGGGCTGCTCAGCCGGCTTCTAGGCTCAGGCGAGTCCCCGGCTCGGCTTGGGCCTACAGGCCCAGCCGAGCCGGGGACTCGCCTGAGCCTAGAGGCCGGCTGAGCAGCCCGCTCGGCAGCCGCTCAGCGCTGGAGGATCGGGGCGGATTTAGGTGAGTATGTTTTGCGAGCGGGCTGCTCAGCCGCCTCTAGGCTCAGGCGAGTCCCCGGCTCGGCTGGGCCTGTAGGCCCAAGCCGAGCCGGGGACTCGCCTGAGCCTAGAGGCCGGCTGAGCAGCCCGCTCGGCAGCCGGTCACCGCTGGAGGATCGGGGCGGATTTAGGTGAGTATGTTTTGCGAGCGGGCTGCTCAGCCGGCCTCTAGGCTCAGGCGAGTCCCCGGCTCGGCTGGGCCTGTAGGCCCAAGCCGAGCCGGGGACTCGCCTGAGCCTAGAGGCCGGCTGAGCAGCCCGCTCGGCAGCGGTCACGCTGGAGGATCGGGGCGGATTTAGGTGAGTATGTTTTGCGAGCGGGCTGCTCAGCGGCCTCTAGGCTCAGGCGAGTCCCCGGCTCGGCTGGGCCTGTAGGCCCAAGCCGAGCCGGGGGCTCCGCCTGAGCCTAGAGGCCCGAGCAGCGTGGCAGCCGTCACCGCTGGAGGATCGGGGCGATTTAGGTGAGTATGTTTTGTGAACTTCCCCCGAACCTCCAGCGCTGACCGACTGCCGGCGGCTATTCGGCGGACCTCTAGGCTCAGGCGAGTCCCCGGCTCGGCTGGCCTGTAGCCCAAACCGAGCCGGGGGCTCCCTTGAGCCTGGAGGCCGCGCCGGCAGCCGGAGGACGGTCAGCGCTGGAGGATCGGGGCATCTGGCGGCCGTGTAAACACGGGTAGCTGCGCGCGGCTCGTGCCGTTTTTTTTTTTTTTCACGCGGCCGGCACGCGCAGCTACCTGTGTGTTTTAACGGCCGCTTTCAAAAGTCCGTCGCGCATGCGCAGACGGCTTTTGGCGACGGACGTTTTTAGGCTTATTCTATTATAGTATAGATTAACACATATTCCCTTTATCTGTTTAAGGCACACGGGACAGTGGAGCCACACAGTAAGGTAACAGTCCATCATGCAGGATTCCCTAGTAACCTTTATCTGAAACATGGAAGAGGGCGGACAACATTCGAGTGTATTCGTCAACCTGACATGTCTTGGTGGTCCAATGGCTTAAAATTTCGAACCTTTACAATCAAAGAGAGAGGGAGCGACCGCTCACAGCTGGAACTGAGATGTAATAGTGGAAAAAAGCATTATAAAATTTTCCCTAATTATGGTAAGGATCATGTCAAGATCATAATGTTTACAACATAAGTCACTGTGCCATAAACACAGCCCAAAAAGAAAGAAACCACAAATTTATGCAGACATGTCTTGAAACCACCTCGTGAAAAATCACACAAAAAAATATAAATATACTTAGATTTGTGAACAATCTGCTTTCAGTGTCCTTTGTTGGTCTCAAACCATACATTGGATGAACAAAAACCAACAAAATATATAGTGCATTAGTGTCTATAGTTTCATCAATCCGGGGATATACTGGTCAAAAATTAAGCAACTCACTCTAGAGTCTGTAAGGACCGGCTCTGTCTGTAATGCCTTGTTCCGATTCTGGGGCGGTGCAGCCCTATTCTGTAATATTGTGTTTGTTATTCATCAAATATATGATACGTGCGTCATTTTGGACTTGGGGTACATGGGCCTAGAAATGTATTTAGGAGGGTGCAGAATGTTTGTGTAATCTGAGTTATGTATGAATGATGTTATTGTCTATTGTTATGGTCCATGTGTATCTGTTTATCTGCTGTATATTTGAGGAGTTGTTAATCTTTGTCAGGCACTCACTGCCCCTTTATCTGTTGTTTTATACTGTAATCTGTTTTTCAATCAGGATTGCCATTGTCCTGCCTCGTTTAGAAATGTTATGCAACGTGTAGTTCACTGTCTGTACCTAATCTAATTATGTTTCGCATTCCAGAAGCAGAAGCAACAGAAACATGAGAATCCCTCAAAACATTTCCCTCGGGAGGTTTTGTGTATGTAAACAGCCCATACAGTATATTTGTCACGGTGTGCGAGGGATGTCGAGCCCAATGTGTAGTGAACACAAAAAGAGGAAAGTCAGGTAAGGAAAATAATAAGGTTTATTTTAGAACAAAACAACAAGATAAAGAAAACCGGGTAATCTGAATATATATATAAAATAGGTCAGAGAAGGGCAAAAGAGGCTGGAGGCAGAGAAGGGTACAAGAGGCTGGAGGCAGAGAAGGGCACAAGATTGATAAACAATAATTAATATGATAGGAGTCTCTTGGCAGTAGGTGAATTCTTTGGGTGGAAGGGAAGTCCTTAGTAATAAGTATTACAGCAGAAGGAGTCCTTGGTTGAAGGGTAGACTTGGCATAAGGTGGATTCCTTAAGTTGAAGGGTAGACTTGGCATAAAGTGGATTCCTTAAGTTGAAGGGTAGACTTGGCATAAGGTGGATTCCTTAAGTTGAAGGGTAGACTTGGCATAAGGTGGATTCCTTATATTGAAAGGTAGACTTGGCATAAGGTGGATTCTTTAGAAGGGTAGACCTTGCAGAAGGTAGATTCTTTAGAAGGGTAGACTTGGTATATTGTACAGACCTGAATAAATAAGATGCTGGCCTAGCAGGACATGAAGCCTGGCAAAGGTGGAAGGTCTGATGTTCTGATTGTAGCCTTGAGATCTGGGAGAGCTTCTTGGTACACACCTTGGCTGAACAGTGGTCTTGCAATAATGAAGCAAGGATAGATGGGAGAATAATCCTTATAAAGGAATTCAGGCTTGCTTCATTACAGGTGTAGTAGAAGTTGATTGAAGATCCAAGAGCAGCAAGGGAAGGAGACTACCAGAGGCCAGAAGTGGAATTTGTATTAATATGTATTAATACATATGTTGGGGTTAATAGTTCAATTGTTCTTACCAGCTCGGGCACGGTGTCTATGGTGCCGTTTAGGAGGGCTACGGGTTGGCATATAACAATATTTGACCGTATAAATAAGTTTGCCTGTCCCCAATTAAAAGAGCTCCATTCTGATCCTGAAAACCTCCAGATATACAGCTTCATCTTATTTCTGGGGGATGCTAGCAGGCTCTCTACATGTCTCGGTCCTTAAGCTTCGTCTGAGGACTGGAGAAGGGCACAGAGTCTGGCTGTGGAGAACAGGGGGGTCCAGCAAGGAAGCGGCATTGGCAGTGGTGACCCTGTTGGGGTACAGAGATCTGTTACAAACACTTCATAGGGCAGTACATCCTCCTAGACAATATTGCACTATTGTTTGGTTTTTTGTTCCCCTATCTTTGGTTTGGGACCAACAAAGGACACTGAAATCAGATTAATCGCAAATATAAGTATCTTTATTTGGAGATCCTTGCTCGGGTCGTCTTGGTGCAACTTGGGGAGTGGGCAGAGGCCAGCGGCGCTCTGCCCTGTCGCCAGCGCTTCAGCTGGGGGGATAGACACTGACAAAGTGTCTTCTGGCAGGAGGATGGCATCCTCCATCTCCGGTGGGGTCATGGGCTGTGGAAAACCAGCCCGGGGGGATCCTCTCCTGTGTCCGATGTGACCATTATGAAAGGTGGGCAGAGGGCATTGGCGCTCTGCCCCATCGCCAGAACTTCAGCTGGGGGGATAGACACTGACACAGTGTCGTCTTGCGGGAGAATGGTGTCCTCCATCTCCGGGTCTGGGCAGAGGCCAGCAGCACTCCGCCCTGTTGCCAGCGCTTCCTCTTCTGCTGCGGTCATGAGGGGGAACCAAGGGAGCGCCTCGGGCTCCAATTCGTCTGTGTCACTTTGACTACCTGCTTCTTCCGCCAGATAGTCCCAGGTAATGGGGCTCAGGCCTAGCTGAGGAGCGTCGAACAGCCTTTTGTAGGCCTTTTCGAGCTCCCATTCCTGCTCAACCAGGAACTCCAGTTCCTCTGCATCACGGTCATCGTCAAGGTCTTCCAGTTCCTCATACCAGAGGTCCAGGAGTTGTTCCCGCCACCACTCTGTGTCGTCCCCAAAACCAGGGTCTTTGCCCATCCTTGTATACAGCAGCCCTGTGCCCCCATAGTCAAAGCCTTTTGTTGGGCCGCTGTCTGCTGTGCTGGGCATTAGTTGGGACGTAAACCACTGGAGGGCTCTGTAGCTGGTGTCCAGTATAATTTCGCTGTGGACCAGTTCGCCTAGCTCCGTCAGCCATTCCTCTTGGGGCTGTTCTCCCAAAAAGGGCACCCGTAAGTACCACTGGTGCTCGTACCTCTCCGAATAAGTGGGAAGGGCTTCTTCAAGGCAGTCCTCCTCCTGTTGGATGGCCTCGTTCCACATCTCCTGGCGGACAAAATCTTTCCACCAGTGCTCGTCCTGCCAGTTACCAGGTTCATCCGCCTGTTCTATTTTCCAAAATTCATTAGACACCTCACATGATAAGGCTAAGAATGGGCTTGGTTCCATTTCTAGAGAACGGTTCCCTCCAGAGTAGTCCTGTTGGATATCATTCTGTAGGACAAAATTCCTGGCTTTGCAGAAATATATAGCATGAACATCCGTTCGCATGTCTGGGATCATAATTTCATATTAAAGGATAGAACTCTGAGAACAATGAAGACCTTCTGACTCCAGCAGACCACGGAAGGTGTTATTTTTCTCCGCTTGTACCTGGCCAGATGCCACCAAGGTATGCACTGAGACACCCATCCCTATCATCCATCTCCTTGGCAGATCAAAGACCAACAGGGTTGTCATGGAGCTGATGTAACGCTCCATGCTTCAAACCCCAAGAGTCTTTATGTTCATTTATATTGTGTGTTTTTAAATATTTTACATCATTTGGTTTTAGTTTAATTTAGTTTAGTGTACAATGGCATAGCTTTGGTTTTAAAAATACTTATATTCCTGTAGGTAAATGTGTTTTTGTGTATACAGTAAACAAGCTTTACTGCTGTGTAATTTATGCACCAGGGCTTTTTCCATTATCTGGCTGCATGTTTAATTCAAGGGATCTCTGATAGTGTGTGTTTAATCTGATGTGTTAGAACAATGGATATACAAATGTTGTGTGAGCTGAAAGGCTAAGAGAATGTAAAGAATGTTTATTGTAAATAACTGATTTAATGTAATTAGTGTGGGTATGCAAATTATGACTAGTAATTAGTATGGGTATGCAAATTATGACTGTTGGACTTCAGCATAAATGGTGGCATTTGGTTCATTAAAAAGTCAGAGAACTCTCAGAGCTCAGAGAGAGAGGATCCTGTTTTAAAGCATACAGCCACGCCTGGTGTCTTTATTTCAGCGACGCTACACTATACACTATCACCCTCAGAAGGCAGAGAGCGGCCTTCTGGAGATTCCTAACGGCTCCAGGGCAGAGGAACAGAAGCAGGCAGGTCAAGCTGCTCGAGGCGCTAAGGACAGCGCTCCCAGTAGCCGGGCTGACCGTAACGAAGGGGTGTCTGGAGAGCCAGGACAGACGGAAGGGAATGGTTCCTTCACACTGGTGGCAGTGGTGAGATAAACTCTCCAACCCCAGAAGAAACGCAGAATGGCAGGGTACGCCAACTACAAAAAAGACACCCTGCGGGGCATCCTGGAGAGCTGAGGAGGCACCCCGGGCTCAAAGAACAAAAAGGCCTTGGTCAAAGAACTGCGAGAAACCAGCCTGCCCTTCCAAACGGTGCCTGGCATTAACCCCTTGGGGGCCAGATCAGGATTCAGCGCTGAAAAGCGCCGGATCGTGATCCTCTCCCGGAGCTGACCGACATCTTGCCAAAACTGAAATTCTCATCATTCCTCCCTCCAAGAAGAATCCAATACCACCTATCTCTATGAGTAAATGGAACACCCATTAGCCCGACGCCTCAAGCTCGCTGCGTTGGTGTCACTTTTGATTCCGACCTAACGTTCTCTACCCACATTCAGTCAGTGACCAAATCCTCTTACTTTCAACTCAAAAACATTGCCCGTGTCCACCCCTTTCTCACACAAGATGCTGCGAAGGTGCTGGTTCTTGCGCTTGTCATTTCACGACTCGACTACTGCAACTCGCTTCTTATTGGCCCCAACTCCCGTATTGCCCCTTTGCAATCTGTAATGAATGCAGGTGCCAGGGTTATTTTTCTCACCAGACGCACCTCGCGTACCTCCCCACTCTGCCAGTCCCTCCATTGGCTTCCTGTGCGTTCCAGGATACAGTTTAAAATACTGATGCTCACATTCAAATCGCTCAATAACTTAACTCCTCCGTACATTTTTTCGTTACTCCGCAAGCACGTATCATCCAGACAACTCCGGTCGCAGGCGATCTCCTCCTGTTATCTGTCTACACGCGCACGGCCAACTCTCGCCTCCAAGACCTTTCACGGGCAGCACCAGTCCTGTGGAATGACTTGCCTCGCACTATCAAACTCTCCCTTAATCTTCAGGCCTTCGAGAAATCCCTCAAAACCCATCTCTTCAGATTAACGTACCACATCACTGATGCAACTCATCCCCCTGCATAAGATCAACTCACACATGATTGTAGTTGCTTCTAAGACCCCACCAAACCCATACCACTGGAACTAATGATCCTGCTATCTTGTAAAATTCCTCTTGCCTTCCTCAACCCCAATCCCTCTAGATTGTAAACTCTACACCTGTTGTTTCCATCATATGTCCGCTTATCTCGTTCCCTTTGATTATTGTAAAGTGCTGCGGAAACTGTTGGCGCTATATAATTGATGACAATAATAATAAATACTAAATCTGTGAGACAGCTTAATATTTAACCCTAGCTTGTCTTTTAACAGCAAAATTTGATTAATTGGGGGTTTTATTCAGTGATCCGAAATTCAAATGGATACTGTATATCTATCAAATTGATCCTAACTTACTACATACAAGTAGTGTACTACAGCCAGCAAACAACTTTATGAAATTAATCAGAACTTTTTAGGCTTTTTTTCTGGATTTTTGGGGTGAAATGTTAGGATTCCTAATTTATTTAAAAGCAATAAGCCTTTCTTTCCCCATAGGTTTCAATGTAAAAAATATTCCCCTGTTTAATACATATTTATTAAATTGTTTTTTTTTCACTTACAGCAAGAAGTCTTTATTTATTTATTTTTTAGGATTATTTTGGCATTTTTTGGGTGAGATTTTATGTCATTGAAACGCCTGATTTTCAGTGCTTCAGTTCTCCATGGTGCCTTTCAGTGTATTTTGGCTGCAGTGAAATTCCCCATAGAGAAGTAATCAATGTATCCTTTCTGGTAAAATACTTTTATAAATAAATAAATATACCCCTTTTTATTAAGTATTTCTTAAACCGTTAATTTTTTTCACTTGCAACAAGAAGCCATTTTGTTTATTTGTTTCTTATGAATATTTTGGGATTTTTTGAGTGAAATTTTATGTCTGTGAAATGCCCTGATTTTCGGTGCTTCAGCTTGCCAGGTTTAATTTTAACAGGAAAATCCCATAGGTTTCAATGTTAAAAAAAATCCCTGTGTTTATTAAACATTTACTATTTTCACCTGTAGCAATAAGCCATTTTGGTAATGATTTTTAACGAGAGAAATATCAATGTATCCTTCCTGGTAAAATACTTTGCAAATAAATATGCTGTATTAATTATACTGCAGAGAGGCGCTTCCCAGCAGTGTGTGGATTCATATGCTGCATTAATTATACCGCAGAGAGGCGCTTCCCAGCAGTGTGTGGATTCATATGCTGCATTAATTATACCGCAGAGAGGCGCTTCCCAGCAGTGTGTGGATTCATATGCTGCATTAATTATACTGCAGAGAGACGCTTCCCAGCAGTGTGTGGATTCATATGCTGCATTAATTATACTGCAGAGAGGCGCTTCCCAGCAGTGTGTGAATTCATATGCGGCATTAATTATACTGCAGAGAGGCGCTTCCCAGCAGTGTGTGGATTCTAATGCTGCATTAATTATACTGCAGAGAGGCGCTTCCCAGCAGTGTGTGGATTCATATGCTGCATTAATTATACTACAGAGAGGTGCTTCCCAGCAGTGTGTGGATTCTAATGCTGCATTAATTATACTGCAGAGAGGCGCTTCCAGCAGTGTGTGGATTCATATGCTGCATTAATTATACTGCAGAGAGGCGCTTCCCAGCAGTGTGTGGATTCATATGCTGCATTAATTATACTACAGAGAGGTGCTTCCCAGCAGTGTGAGGATTCTAATGCTGCATTAATTATACTGCAGAGAGGCGCTTCCCAGCAGTGTGTGGATTCATATGCTGCATTAATTATACTGCAGAGAGGCGCTTCCCAGCAGTGTGTGGATTCATATGCTGCATTAATTATACCGCAGAGAGGTGCTTCCAGCAGTGTGTGGATTCATATGCTGCATTAATTATACTGCAGAGAGGCGCTTCCCAGCAGTGTGTGAATTCATATGCTGCATTAATTATACTGCAGAGAGGCGCTTCCCAGCAGTGTGTGGATTCATATGCTGCATTAATTATACCGCAGAGAGGCGCTTCCCAGCAGTGTGTGGATTCATATGCTGCATTAATTATACTGCAGAGAGGTGCTTCCCAGCAGTGTGTGGATTCATATGCTGCATTAATTATACTGCAGAGAGATGCTGCCCAGCAGTGTGTGGATTCATATGCTGCATTAATTATACCGCAGAGAGGTGCTTCCCAGCAGTGTGTGGATTCATATGCTGCATTAATTATACTGCATAGAGGAGCTTCCCAGCAGTGTGTGGATTCATATGCTGCATTAATTATACTGCAGAGAGGCGCTTCCCAGCAGTGTGTGGATTCATATGCTGCATTAATTATACTGCAGAGAGGCGCTTCCCAGCAGTGTGTGGATTCATATGCTGCATTATTATACTGCAGAGAGGTGCTTCCAGCAGTGTGTGGATTCATATGCTGCATTAATTATACTGCAGAGAGGCGCTTCCCAGCAGTGTGTGGATTCATATGCTGCATTATTATACTGCAGAGAGGTGCTTCCCAGCAGTGTGTGGATTCATATGCTGCATTAATTATACTGCAGAGAGGCGCTTCCCAGCAGTGTGTGGATTCATATGCTGCATTATTATACTGCAGAGAGGTGCTTCCCAGCAGTGTGTGGATTTATATGCTGCATTAATTATACTGCAGAGAGGCGCTTCCCAGCAGTGTGTGGATTCATATGCTGCATTAATTATACTGCAGAGAGGCGCTTCCCAGCAGTGTGTGAATTCATATGCTGCATTAATTATACTGCAGAGAGGCGCTTCCCAGCAGTGTGTGGATTCAAATGCTGCATTAATTATACCGCAGAGAGGCACTTCCCAGGTGTGTGGATTCATATGCTGCATTAATTATACTGCAGAGAGGTGCTTCCCAGCAGTGTGTGGATTCATATGCTGCATTAATTATACTGCAGAGAGGTGCTTCCCAGCAGTGTGTGGATTCATATGCTGCATTAATTATACCGCAGAGAGGTGCTTCCCAGCAGTGTGTGGATTAATATGCTGCATTAATTATACCGCAGAGAGGCGCTTCCCAGCAGTGTGTGGATTCATATGCTGCATTAATTATACTGCAGAGAGGTGCTTCCCAGCAGTGTGTGGATTCATATGCTGCATTAATTATACTGCAGAGAGGCGCTTCCCAGCAGTGTGTGGATTCATATGCTGCATTATTATACTGCAGAGAGGCGCTTCCCAGCAGTGTTTGGATTCATATGCTGCATTAATTATACCGCAGAGAGGCGCTTCCCAGCAGTGTGTGGATTCATATGCTGCATTAATTATACCGCAGAGAGGTGCTTCCCAGCAGTGTGTGGATTCATATGCTGCATTAATTATACCGCAGAGAGGTGCTTCCCAGCAGTGTGTGGATTCATATGCTGCATTAATTATACTGCAGAGAGGTGCTTCCCAGCAGTGTGTGGATTCATATGCTGTATTAATTATACCGCAGAGAGGCGCTTCCAGCAGTGTGTGGATTCATATGCTGCATTAATTATACCGCAGAGAGGTGCTTCCCAGCAGTGTGTGGATTCATGTGCTGCATTAATTATACCGCAGAGAGGCGCTTCCCAGCAGTGTGTGGATTTATATGATGCATTAATTATACTGCAGAGAGGCGCTTCCCAGCAGTGTGTGGATTCATATGCTGCATTAATTATACTGCAGAGAGGTGCTTCCCAGCAGTGTGTGGATTCATATGCTGCATTAATTATACTGCAGAGAGGCGCTTCCCAGCAGTGTGTGGATTCATATGCTGCATTAATTATACCGCAGAGAGGTGCTTCCCAGCATTGTGTGGATTTATATGATGCATTAAGTATACTGCAGAGAGACATTTAAACCTATCTTGCCTTTTATCAGCAAAATTTGATTAATAGGGGTTTTATTTAGTGATCCAGAATTCAAATTGATATCAACTTTCGAATTGATATATCAATTATCGAATCAATATCAAATTTCAAATTGATCCAAAACAAAATGAAACGAAATACAAAGCGAATTAACCCCTAAAATATGAAATTAAATTCCAAAAACAAAATTATTTTAAAACAAAACAAACTTTTCAGCCGTACACACCTCTAGTAACTAAGATGAAACTACTATAATGTCCTTCAGGACATCATTTAGCAGCTACTGTTACAATAGGTCCATTGAATGGGCTTAGAAACTCCCACTGGCGTAAATATATCACCGAGCCACTATATCGGGCCTGACTTCTGGGACCAATTAGATTAAAACATGCATTTATTTGTAATATATTAAAATTATGAGTGTCCCGTTAAACCACCAGGATGACTGTCCCTTTAAACCACTACTGACCAATGTGAGGCTTTGCTCCTGGTGTCCGTATGACCTATTGATAAATGAGAGAAATGCAATCTGTCCTGCAACAATTTTAATATGAAAAATTTAAATCATCAAAATTATGAAAAAAAATTAAAGATTTACCCTGCAGTAATTTTCGATCATCACTCATTGACTTTATTTGACACTAAAGGTAAAATCGAGGAGGAGAGGCTGGAAAAGCAACGAGAAGAAGAGCGAAGACGACAGCAACGAATTGAACGGGAGAAACAGATTCGAGAGGAGATTGAGAATGAAACAAAGGCATTGGAGGAACAAAATTCCCAAATATTGGAACAACTCCAAGAACGGAGAAAGCAATCACGAGAGATCCACACGGAGGTGTACTTACAGCGATTTGCTGGGAAATGTAACGGATCCCCCTTCCAGTACAATGAGGTAATTAGCAGACACATGATTCATGGGTTAATCAAAGGTCACTAAGCTGAAGAAATAGCCAAGTGCAGCTCAGCTTTGGAATGTGTGATAACGAATGATTGATCTCATAATCGATTAGTTGGCCGATTTATTTTTTCGATTCATCGGATAAAAAGAGTATAATTTGTTGTTTATTTAAAAGGAGCACTATGGGGGGGATATTCAGAGAACACTGAAATGTTACTGACATTTCGTATCTCTCCCGAGCCCTGCACTTTGGGGAATCAACGTTCCTCACCCTGCGGTGCATTCAGCATTCACTGCAGGGTCTCCGGAGTGCAGGGAAACCTGGCAAAAATCCACCGAAAACCCCCTCAAAATAACGCAGAAAGAACGCATCCGATATGATCTGAAGTATCGGATCACTCGAAACGCCGCAAAAAACACTCTGTACAGGTCTGGAAAGAGCAGACGAGTGTAAGAATTGTCCTGTGTCTCTTCCCAAAGGTATAGATGTTTACTTTTCAAAGCAGGATACAGAAGAAGAAAGACAACTTGCTTTTGTAGAAATGTATATTTAATTATATATAAGACACTTAGATTTTCGCAATCTTTGATGAATAGAAAGAAATTTGTAACAGGACCAATTCAGATTCGGCGTATCAATAATTGTGGCAAAAATCATTAGAAAGGGACGCACTCCAGGGCTTAGATTTCAAGATTAAAAATTATGCTTTATTATAATACCATTTAAAAGCGCCCAATAGCACTGACCGACCGATAGTTGTGGCAAGATATAAGTTCTTCTTTGAAAGATGTTACAACTACAGAGGTAATGCGTTGAAATGCATGATGTTATCAAATGCTAGTTTGTATTCTGAACATTTGGATCTTGCTAAATTGGTACCTTGGAACAGTTGCATTTTCCTTTTATATATGGTGCATGCCTTTTTCTCAATTCATCCTTCTTATTACCATACAGTTAAACTATTGTTTTAGGGACTACACGTGATATATATATAACTAGCTTTTGCCCGCGGCTTCACTCGCGTGGATTTTAAGATTTGTTAAAATTGTTTTTTAAAAGAAACTTGAGTTTTTTTTGGTAGAACCCCCCCTTTCCCCCCCCCACTTGGGATTTTTGGAAAATTGTAAAACACGTGTTTTTTTATTTTCAAAAGAATGTAATTACCAAACTTCACACCTGTAACATCTTGGTTCTTAAAATATAGATATACTGATAAAAGTATTCAGACCCCTTTCCCTCGACTCCCCCCTTATTTGGATTTGTGGAAAATGGCAAAACACGTTTGTTTTTTTTCATTAAGATTGTAAATACCAAATTTCACACCTGTAACATCTTTGGTTTGTGAAATATAGGTTTACTGATAAAAGTATTCAACCCCCCTTTTTGCCCCCTCCCACTGAATTTTTGGAAAATGGTAAAATAGGTGTTTTTTTGCTTCTCAAGACTAATCTAAATACCAATTTTCACGTATGTAACATCTTCTGTTTTTGAGATTTATGTATCCTGTTTAAAAGTTTTCAGCTCCCCCTTTTTTTTACCCCTCACTTGGGATTTTTGGAAAATGGTAAAACACCTCTTTTTATTTTTCAAGAAGATAGTAAATACCAAATTTCACGTCTGTAACATCATTGGTTTTTAAAATATAGGTATAGTGATAAAAATATTAAGACCCCTTTCCCCCGACCCCCCCCCATTGGATTTGTGGAAAATGGAAAAAAAACAGGTTTGTTTTTCTTCACGAAGATTGTAAAAACCAAATTTCACACCCGTAACATCTTCGGTTTTTGAAATATAGGTATAGTGATAAAAGTATTCAACCCCCCTTTTTGCCCCCCCCATGGAATTTTCAGAACATGGTAAAATACGAGTAGGCTTATTTTTCAAGACGAATCTAAATACCAATTTTCAGATCTGTAACATCTTCTGTTTTGGAGATACAGGTATCCTGTTTAAAATATTAAAAATATTCAACCCCCTTTTTTCGCCCCCACTTGAATTTTTGAAAAACGGTAAAATGCGTGTTTTTTTATTTTTCAAGACGAATCTAAATACCGATTTTCACATCTGTAGGATCTTCTGTTTTTGAGCTATAGGTATCCTGTTTAAAATATTCAACCCCCTTTTTCACCCCCTTATGGGTGGATTTTCCAAAAATCCTTCCTTACTGGGTGCCTACATCATAAAAACAGTGCACCTTCAAAATTTCACGTTCCTGTCAGGCACGCTCACGTACCTGAGGGTGGACGAACGGTTAGCCCTAAGTGAAAACAGGAGCCTCGAGTACATAGAAGAGAAACCAGTCCTTGTAGTGGCTGGGTTAACACAAATAATGAGGGCTGCCCTGTCTTCAGGCCAACACCAACCAAGGGTACGTAACGTCAGTGCCGGTAAAGCAAGATAGAGTCACAATGCGGTACCAGTCCTTAAAGTGGCTGGGTTTCGCACAAACAGGAGGTGAACCTATAAGGCAGGGACACAAGGAGGACAGGAACCAGTCCTTAGAGTGGCTGGTGTAAACGCTGGTAAGCCAGGAACGTATATCAGAAAGCAATAGGGTATAGGCGAAAACAGAGTCGAGTAACAAGCCGGGTCAAGGGGTATAGAGGTACACAAGTCGAGAGGGATAGCCAGGTCATACACAGTAAGTCAAATTGAGTGAAATAAACGAGCACTTAAGGGTCAGACAGGCAAAACCACGAAAGGGCACTGAGGAATGGGAAAAGCAAGTTTAAATCTGGTGCCTTGCCTGCTGATTGGTCCTTCGCGGTCACATGGAGATTGGTGACGTCGCGCCGCCGGGAGGGCTAAATCCGGAACTGCCGGCGGCACGTGCGCCTACTGCGCGCACACAGGTCCCGAAAAGGACGCCGACCCCGGAGCCGGGAAGGAGGACGCCGGGTCGGCGGCCCGGCGGGACGCCGGGTCGGCGGCGCCCGCTGAGCCCTGACAGCACCCCCGCCTCGAGGAACGCCCACCGGGCGGCTAGGAGCCGGGCGATCGGGAAAACGATGATGAAAGGCGGAGACCAATCGAGGAGCATGAACGTCACGTGACGAAACCCATGTGCGATCCGCGGGGCCATAGCCAGTCCAATGAACCAAATACTGCAACCGATTGCGGACATAACGGGAATCCAAAATGGACTCAATTTCATACTCGGGAGTCCCATCAACCACCACAGGGGGAGGAGGAGAGTCAGGGCGAGTAAAACGGTTGCAGGAGAGCGGCTTCAATAAAGAGACATGAAAGGAGTTCGGAATACGCAAAGAGACGGGCAATTGCAGTGCGTACACTACGGGATTGATACATCGGAGTATTCTATACGGACCGATAAAACGAGGCGCGAATTTCATAGACGGAACCTTCAGACGAATGTGGCGTGTGCTGAGCCAAACCCTGTCACCCACATGGTACACTGGTGGAGGTCTGCGCCTCCGATCAGCCGCCCGCTTCTGGCTCAATGAAGCGGATTCTAGATTCAACCTGGTCTTTTCCCAAATAACCCGGAGCTTATCTAGGTGTTCCTCCAGGGCAGGAATGTTCTGGGGGAGAACGAGGATGGAAAAATAGTGGGATGCATACCCGTGACTATTTCGAAAGGAGAAAATTTGGTCGACTGTGATGTGGCGTTGTTATACGCAAATTCTGCCCATGGTAACAGAGTAACCCAATCATCCTGTGCGTCAGAAATAAAACACCTTAAATAAGTTTCAAGCGTTTGGTTGGTTCTTTCGGCTAAACCGTTCGTTTGCGGGTGATACGCGGACGAAAAGGACAGTTTAACGCCCAACTGGTGACAGAAGCCTCTCCAGAACTTAGAGATAAACTGAGAACCCCGATCCGAGACGAGAACATTAGGAACACCATGTAGTCTGAATATTTCTTTGGTGAAAATCTGTACTAGCTCGCTGGAGGAGGGGAGCTTCTTTAACGGAATAAAATGTGCCATTTTAGAGAAGCGATCGACAGCCACAAAAATCACAGTATGACCAAGTGAAGGAGTTAGTTCCACTAGGAAGTCCATAGCTAAATGAGACCAAGGGCGCTCAGGGATCGGTAGGGGTTGGAGGAGGCCAGCAGGACAAAGGCGGGAGGATTTGGAACGGGTACAAACAAAACAGGTGGTTACGTAATCTTTTACATCCTTAGTAAGTGTCGGCCACCAAAGGTGTCGTTTAATCAAGTCAAGAGTTTTATTTACCCCAAAATGTCCAGCGAATTTGGATTCGTGAAAGAGCTGTAATGCAGTGGGTACCTCTACAGCAGGAACGAATAGCTTATTCTGTGGTTTAGACGGGGGAGCCAGAGCCTGTTTAGAGAGTAAGAGGTTCCAGAAAGGAGACTCGACTCGTGTACTCAGAGAGGCTAAAATTTTCCTTTCGGGAACTATGGACACAGGTACAGACACTGGAGTTGCTAGGGGTTCATATTGTCTGGAGAGTGCGTCGGCCTTAACATTTTTAGACCCGGGTCTGTACGTAATGAGGAAGTCAAATCTGGTGAGAAAAAGGGCCCATCGAGCTTGTCTAGGGTTCAACCTTTTAGCCTCGGACAGGTAAATCAAATTTTTGTGGTCAGTGAGAATGGAAAACGGACAGGTGGAGCCCTCCAAGAGATGGCGCCATTCTTTTAAGGCCAAAATAATGGCTAACAATTCCCTGTCCCCAATGTCATAACGGGCCTCGGTAGGGGACAATTTCCTAGAATAAAAACCACAGGGTTGCATGGGCTTGTCATCGGCTGGACGTTGTGACAAGACGGCTCCTACCCCGGTTTCTGATGCGTCAACCTCTAAAACGAAGGGTCTATTGGGATCAGGGTGGTGTAGAATGGGAGCAGTGGAAAAGGCCTCCTTTAACCGTTCGAAAGCCTCCAGGGCACTGGAGGACCAATTCTGAGTGTCACCTCCCTTTCTCGTCAATGCTGTAATGGGTGCAATAATGGACGAAAAGCCCTTGATAAACCGTCTATAGTAATTAGAGAAGCCAATAAACCTTTGAATGGCCTTGAGGCCCTTGGGAAGAGGCCAGTGACTGATGGCCTCCAGTTTTTTGGGATCCATCATGAAACCAGAGGAAGATATAACATAACCCAAAAACTGTACCTGTTGGACATCGAATAGGCATTTTTCTAGCTTACAGTAGAGGCCGTTGGCCAAGAGCTTAGATAAGACGAGTCGTACATGTATGTGGTGGGTGTTCAGATCAGGGGAATGTATTAACACATCATCAAGGTAAACCACGACAAAACAAGGGGTGTACTCTCGTAACACATCATTAATAAATGCCTGAAACACTGCTGGAGCGTTACATAAACCGAAGGGCATAACCAAGTACTCGTAATGCCCTAACCTGGTGTTAAACGCAGTCTTCCACTCATCCCCGTGTTTGATTCTTATTAAATTGTACGCTCCTCTGAGATCCAGTTTTGAAAAGATTTTGGAATGTTTCAGGCGGTCAAACAGCTCGGGGATGAGTGGAATGGGATAGGCATTTTTCACGGTGATCTTGTTCAACCCTCGAAAATCGATACAGGGTCTAAGATCACCCTCCTTTTTCTGTACAAAGAAAAACCCTGCCCCAGCGGGAGAGGAGGAAGGACGAATAAACCCTTTTTTAAGGGAATCTTTAATGTACTCCTCCAAAACCTTATGTTCTTTCACGGACAAAGGATAGACAGCCCCTTTGGGAGGCATGGTACCAGGAAGAAGGTCGATGGCACAATCGTAAGAACGATGGGGGGGTAATCTATCGGCCTCTCTTTTGTCAAACACAGGTGCCAAGTCCGAGTAGGGGACAGGAATGGAAGTCGTCAGAGGAGGGGCCGTAGGCAAATTCAAGACATTAATGGATAGTGGAATCTCAATACAAGAAGCCATACAATCATTATCCCACTTCGCGATCTGACGAGCTCGCCAGTCAATAACAGGGTTATGGCGGGTTAACCAGGGGTAACCCAGTACGATAGGATAGGAAGGGGACGAAATAGCATGGAAGAACATACTTTCTTTATGACACAGTCCTATCCCAACAGTAATATTGCGAGATTCAAACAAAACAAAAGGGGTTTCGAGAGGTCTGCCATCGATGGCCTGTACAAGTAATGGGGTTTCTTTTTCAACCAGGGGTATGGCATGTTTGCGAGCAAAATTTATGTCAATAAAGTTATCGGCAGCACCAGAGTCTACTAAGGCATAGAGTTGTACCGGGTTACGGGAACTCTCCCAGGATAGAGTAACCGGAACCCGGAGTCTATTTTCCAGTTTGGGGGACGAAGGAAAAGCGCCTAAGAGCTGTCCCCTAGAGGCACTTAGGCATGAGAGTTTCCCGATGGACCCTGGGGGCGTTTGGAACAGCCCTTAAGGAAATGACCCCCCAAACCACAGTACAGGCATAAACCCTCACGTCGTCTGCGTTGTTTTTCACTATCAGGGATCTTGGTGCTATCTAATTGCATGGGTTCGGGGGGAGAATGAGACTCGGGAAGCAACGGTACAGAAAACCGGGGAGGCTGCCTAACCGGTGGTCTTTTAGACCTCTCCTTAGTAAGTCGACGATGGCGAAGGCGTTCATCGATAAAGGACAGGTAAGTAATCAAGTCCTCCAGGTCCCCTGGGAGATCTCTGGCCGCTATCTCATCTTGCAACTCATCGTTCAGGCCCTCAGAAAACACGGCTATCAAAGCCTCATTGTTCCAGTTCAATTCAGAAGCCAATGATCTAAACTCCAGAGCATATTCACCCAGTGATTTCGCACCCTGGCGCAAGCGTAACAAGGATTTTGCGGCATTGGTTTTACGCCCGGGAGGGTCAAACACCCTACGAAAGGCCGACATAAAGTCACGATAATTATAGACAATCGGTTTATCGGTATCCCAAAGAGGGTTAGCCAATTCAACGCTTTGTCGGTAAGATGGTTGATGACAAAGGCGATTTTGGCACGATCAGTAGGGTAAGACCACGGGGTTAATTCGAAATGAATAGAAATCTGGTTCAGAAAACCTCGACAGGCGGTAGGATCGCCCCCATAACGTACTGGAGGAAGCAAGTTAGGGTACGAGGTGGGCACAGAGAACGGTTCGGAAGGGAGAGGATTCACGGGAGGGGAAACCTCTACCTGGGTAGGGGCGGTACGGGTGAGCAGCGTTTGGAGGGCCTGGGCGAACTGATCAAGACGGTGATCTTGCTCCTCCAAACGGCTTTCTAGACCAGAGAATTGCTGAGCGGTCCCTGCAAGGTCCATGGCCCTTTCGTGATGTCAGGCACGCTCACGTACCTGAGGGTGGACGAACGGTTAGCCCTAAGTGAAAACAGGAGCCTCGAGTACATAGAAGAGAAACCAGTCCTTGTAGTGGCTGGGTTAACACAAATAATGAGGGCTGCCCTGTCTTCAGGCCAACACCAACCAAGGGTACGTAACGTCAGTGCCGGTAAAGCAAGATAGAGTCACAATGCGGTACCAGTCCTTAAAGTGGCTGGGTTTCGCACAAACAGGAGGTGAACCTATAAGGCAGGGACACAAGGAGGACAGGAACCAGTCCTTAGAGTGGCTGGTGTAAACGCTGGTAAGCCAGGAACGTATATCAGAAAGCAATAGGGTATAGGCGAAAACAGAGTCGAGTAACAAGCCGGGTCAAGGGGTATAGAGGTACACAAGTCGAGAGGGATAGCCAGGTCATACACAGTAAGTCAAATTGAGTGAAATAAACGAGCACTTAAGGGTCAGACAGGCAAAACCACGAAAGGGCACTGAGGAATGGGAAAAGCAAGTTTAAATCTGGTGCCTTGCCTGCTGATTGGTCCTTCGCGGTCACATGGAGATTGGTGACGTCGCGCCGCCGGGAGGGCTAAATCCGGAACTGCCGGCGGCACGCGCGCCTACTGCGCGCACACAGGACCCGAAGAGGACGCCGACCCCGGAGCCGGGAAGGAGGACGCCGGTCCGGCGGCCCGGCGGGACGCCGGGTCGGCGGCGCCCGCTGAGCCCTGACAGTTCCTAGGTTAAACGGTTTCAGCTGGGCGTTGATGAGTCAGTCAGTCAGTCAGTCAGGACTTTCGCGTTTATATATAGATGTATTTAACCCCCCCATTTTGCCCCCCTAAGGAATTTTCAGAAAATGGTAAAATACGTGTTTTTTTTATTGTTAAGATGAATCTAAATACCGATTTTCACGTCTGTACCATCTTCTGTTTTTAAGATATAGGTATCCTGTTTAAAATATTCAACCCCCTCTTTCACCCCCTTATGGGCGGAGTTTCAAAAAATCCTTCCTTTAATGGGTGCCTACATCATAAGAACAGTGCACCTTCAAAATTTCACATTCCTAGGTTAAACGGTTTCAGCTGGGCGTTGATGAGTCAGTCAGGACTTTCGCATTTATATATATAGATATCCTATAGGAACGTTATTTTGTTTTAAATCTGGGGGTCGTCATCTTCTTGGTTTTCCATTGAAAGACTAATACATAAGTGTGGAAGTGTGGTACTATGGATTTTTGCTTCACCAGGTAGCCTAACTGTCACATCCTCGGCACTTGCAGGACCTCAGGGGGGTCTGTGCACCAGGCGGCATCGCTGGCTGGCTGGGTGCCAGGAGTTCTGGCCATTCCTGCACCTGGAGGGGCAGGGCACAGCACGATGACACGGAGCCGTCAGTCTTAAATGCAGGGCGTGCGAGTCGGCGCATTGCCTTGTTGTGGAGTTAGTTCCCGCATCGCTTGGTGTATTCGTGTTTCGATTTACCAACTCATTTGATTAATATCGCTCTGTTACTGACCCGGATTGTATGAGGACCCTGATTGTTGCTGACTCGGACTGCCTTCCTGACAATTCTCTTTCTAAGTCTGTAAGTATGTTATGCCCAGAGCAGACTCAGGGTGTATGCTGATCTTACCCCACGCTGACTCAGAGTGTATATCGACCCTGCATAACGCTGACTCAGATTATCTATTGATCTGTCCTGTTGCCAATTCGGAGTGTATGAGAACCCTGTTTGTTGCCAAATCAGCCTGTATGAGAATCCTCTCTGTTGTCAAATTGGAACGTTTATATGTCCACGCCTATGTCAACCCCTGGTGTATGAATATATTGCTAAAGCTTTTTTTAGGCTGTTTCCCACTTGTTGGTAAAGTTAACCCTTTGTGGCTCAGTAGACACTTGGTCTCGAAGCCTACTGTTACTGGGTTGTACTCATTGTTGCTGGTGTGTCTGTTCTCCCTAGCTGGGAGTGATAGGGTTAGTGGTCCCGACCATTCAAGGATCGGAGGGCTTAGAAGTCTGTGCAAAAGGATTCCCACCACAGTTGTATAGGGTGAGTGGGACAGCGAATGTGACATTACGACAAGGCCATACATGGATCCGACAGACTTGTCTGTGTTGATGTCTAAGCTGAGCGATATTATAACCAAAAGGAGGAGCAGAACCACCGCATGGACCAATTTGCTCTGGCTTTGGGTTTACTAATGAATCAGTCATGCAAAGCTTCTCCAGCGGTAAATGTTTCTTCCCCTCCTTCTACTACTGAAACACCTCATGTGAGTCTGAAGTCCCCCATAAGTTTTTATGGTACATCTGGGACTTGCAGGGGATTTATCATGCAAATAGCAATTATGTTTGAATTAAATCCTGGTATGTGTCCCACAGACAGAGCCAAGGTGGGGTACATAATCCATCACCTGACAGGAAAGGCTTTGCTTTGGACAACCCCTTTATGGGAACTAAGGAAACCTGTGATTTATAATTATGCTGAATTCATGAAAGATCTGAGATGTACTTTTGATCCTGCTAGGTGCGCTACTGGCGCAGCCAAGGTTCTATAGCACATTAAGCAGAGCAATCGTAGTGCAGCCGATTATGCTATCGAATTTAAAACTGTGGCAGCAGAATTGCAATGACCCAATGACACCTTTACCACAGCTTTTCCAGAAGGTGTCAATGATACTTTGATGTAGGAACTAGCTCCTATGTCATTCCCAGAGGGGCTAGATGACCTCATTGAATTCTGTACTGCACTCAATGACCAGATTTGAGAGAGGAGGTCTGGCCATGATACACCTTGCAAACCTCCTCAGGCAAACCCATCTACTGCTCGGATGGTTCATACTCCTTCACCTCCCAGGTTGGAACAAGCAGTTCCTGAACCCATGCAATTAGGTCATTCTAGTATCTCAGGTGAGGAGAGACAACACCGCCTCAGAGAGGGGTTATGTTTCTACTGTGCTGATAAAGGCCGTTTCCGATTACAGTGTCCCAAACAACCTAAGAGGTCTTCCTTGTCAGGAAACGATTGTGTCTAGAATCCCCGAGAGACAGGTTCTAGGCATGACTGCTGTGTCTCTTGTGTCAGAAAAGAAAAAGAGGTCTTGTGTTGTACTGCCAGTGTCTATTGCTTGGGAAAATATCACACTAGACACTGAAGCACTTACTGATTCTGGTTCAGCAGGGAATTTCCTTGACTCAGTTTTTGCTGCCATACACCAGGTGCCTTTAGAGAAGAGAGAGACTCCTTTCATCATTGAGTCTATTGATGGCAGACATTTGTTAAGACCCCATGTTACAAACGACACTATTCCTTTATCTTTTCACACAGGTATCCTACATGGGGAAATTATACAATTTCAAATAATTGATTCTCCTACGGCACCTGTTGTCCTGTGTTTTCCCTCCTTCTGAGAAAGAGGAGAGACCTGACCCCTCAGGGGCATGGTACCAGGCAACAGGTCTATTGCACAGTCATATGGGCGATGAGGGGGCAGAATCTCCGATTTTTTTTGTCAAAGACCTCTTTGAGGTTGCTTTACCACTCTGGTATTTCAGTAGACAAAGGAAGTGCAGTAGCCATGTTCAAGCTACCTACCATTTTACTTATACCCAGACATTTGGACCAGCATTGTGAGCTCCATGAGCCCAACTTGCCCTCTGTCCAATTCATGACAGGATTGAAAAATGTTGGCAGATAAGAACCTTTCGGCCCATCTAGTCTGCCCAATTGTTACATCCTCAGTCCCTGCTGTGCTTCCTGGGGGGTTTGGGCATGGTTCAGTGCCAAGGGCTGGTCTTTTGCCAGCATTAATGTAATGGCCGAGCAGCGTCCAAGGGGGCGGGGCCTGGCATGGTCACGAGGAGCCGCCAGGTTTAATGCAGGGTGCGAGGAGTTGCTTCGCCGCCCTGACGTGGAGTTCTGTTCTCGCATCGCTTCCTCTTGTATTCATAGCTATTCTGTTGCCAACCCATTTTCGTCTACGATTCCTGCTCCTGATTTTGACCCAGCTTGTCTCTGACCATTCTCATGTTACATGTTATAGCGGTGACTAGTGCTGTCAACCGTTGGTTTAACCCCATGAATGCTGCTTGGGGTTTTACTCGCTTCGTGGGGAGATTGCCATCTCACTCTGGTTTTCTTACTACAGCCTTATCAGGGTTTTGCTCCAGGTCTAAGGTTTATGAGATCCGATCTTAGACGCTTGTACAATCTGCAAATTCAAAATACCGTTGGTTTTCTGCCTATGTTCATCTTGCTCGATTTGCCAATGCTTGCACGATCCTTAAGCCTGTATGTGTGTCAATATACCTGGGTGATCACAAGTTACAACATAGCCGATCAAGGTGTTTTGAACACATTAAGTCTGTGAGTGTATTGACTGCCCTGCAGTCTGAACAATTCATTGCCTGTCATACTGAATACCTCACCTCTAACGCTCAAGTCTTGCAATCCACTGTATTGTTGTGTGCTCTAAGTTGTCTATTGGTCTCGAAACCTTTGGAACTTAGTAGCAGTTCGATTATCCTGTCATACTCCCTGGCTTTGGAGTATAAGTCTGAAAATACTGTTTATTTTGTTACCATCGAGCAGATAATTCTGTCCAAAAAGATCTCAACCTCGCTACTCCTGTGTGAGCGCCACTGCGCCCTTTACAGTTCAGCTAAAGTACGTCTTTAATAGTGCAAATGTACCTTTTGAGAAATGCAAAATGCTAATGCGATTACATGGATGTGCAGTGGTACAAAGTGCAAATGCAACAATAAAGTGCATGTTTTTATTTTTTTATATATTTATTTATAAAAGGATTTTACCAGGAAGGATACATTGAGATTTCTCTCGTTTTCAAGTATGTTCTAGGTTCAAGAACATTGAGTGAGTGGTTACGGAAATACAAAATAGTAAAATGCATGATATTAACACAAAAACAAATATACAGATTAACAGAAAAATAAATATGTAGGAAATAAAGTCCTTATGCTACATGTTTACAGGTGCATTCCATATTGAGGTATGTTAATAGGGAACTCTTAAGGGACTGGGGGAAGATTTGATGGCGTCTGGGAGGTTATTCCATATTTGCGGTGCTCTGTAGGAAAATGAGGATCGAGCCACTTTCTTTTTGTATTGCGATATTGCAAGTAAGGTGCTGGTCCTGGATCTGAGATTATTTAGGTAGGGTGGTAGCTTCCCAGAAAAGCTCTTAAACACCAGGTTGGAAAGGTGAAGGGTGCATCTAGATTCCAGTGATGGCCATTTTAGTTCTTTTAACATCACAATGGTGGGTCATGTAGTTACATTGTAGCACAAAGCGGCAGAATGAGTTATACAATGTAGCAAGTTTCTGGAGGTGTGTTTGAGGGGCAGCTGCATACACTACATCTCTGTATTCAATGGCTGGCATATGCATTTGTTGTACAATCTGCTTTCTTACCGCGGGGCTCAGGCAGGATTTGTTTCTGTACAGGGCACCTAGTTTGGGGTAACGTTTAGATGAGAATTTTCCGATGTGAGGGCCAAACGATAGATTAGGGTCTAACCACATACCTAGATATTTGAGAGAAGTGACTGTAGTCAGCGTGTCATTTGATCTTGTCCTGACACATAGATGGGGTGTTTGCAATTTGTGTAGTTTAGGTGCTGTTCCAAAGAGCATTGTAACAGTTTAGTCAGTATTTAGAAAAAGTTTGTTATCTGCGATCCACTTTTCTACCCCTGTGAATTGTTCTTGCGGCACTGCCTCCAGCTGTGGGAGATTTGGTTTGCTGGTATAGATTACAGTGTCCTCTGCGTACATGTGTACAGTTGAGGCTTTGCGGACATTGGGCAGATCATTTATGAATATCGTGAATAAAAGGGGGCTGAGTATTGAGCCTTGGGGTACACCGCATGTGACTGGGAGGGGGAGGGAGGAGCTGTCAGAAATGGACACATATTGCGACAGGTTTTGCAATTGCTGGCGCACTGATTTTCAGCAGCATTGCTGGGATTTGATCAGGTCCAGACTGGTATTTAATTTTTTGGTTACGGAGAAGTTTAGTGATGACACTGACAGGCACTGGTCTAAAACTGAATTTCTCTGTGTTACAGGGTCTTTGCACAGTTGGTGGGGCCTGACCGGTGTGTGGCCTTTCTGATTTCTTAGCTTAGCAATCAGGGTGGTGGCGCATCCAACAAAATAATTATTAAAAGCATTTGCTACATCTAGGATGTGTACAGTTTGGTGGTTTACTTTGACAGCAGCCGGTTAGTGACGGGGTGCTTGTATGGTACTTGATTTTCCAAAAATTTCTAGGGTTTGATATGTTATTGCTTAAATTTTTCATTGAAGTATTGGCTTTAGCCATTTTTGTTTGTTTTGTGCATGCATTCTGGGCCATTTTTCGGTATTCAGAGTGATCGTTCGTGGAACCAGTACTCTTGAAATTTGACCACAGAGTTCTAAACTGGTACTATTTGCGTGAAGGTCAGCTGTAACCCAGGGGAGGTGGGCCCCTTTTACTCGCACTTTATGCAGGCAGGGAGTC
>CM019063.1:29401888-29599969 GCA_009667805.1 Leptobrachium leishanense | reverse complement strand
TTTAAATAAGTGTGTTGAAGAGGGGAGGGAATTTCACTAAATGGGGTGATAGCACTTGCCTGTCCTTAAAAATGGGGTCAGATAAGGAGTGTGAACGTTATAATATTAAAAACTTGTTAAGAACATGGTGTTAATCAAGGATTCTTCCTATATACTTAATAAATAGGAGAGGGGGTTACCACAGTGGATAGAAAGGATATTAATTAAGAAAATGGCAGAGTTCGAAGTCGGCGTTAGGTGGCCACAGGTCAGGTGCAAGACTATGCCAATCAGGGCTCAGAGTCCTGATTGGGCAAATTTTGTCCAATCATGGGCTCACAGAGCTAAGTCCCGCAGCACACTATATAAGGCTTCCCCGCAGCCCCAGCGTGTGTTTGTTGCAGGAGTGAATCAGAGACGAGAGGAGATTGTTCTATCTGATTTCTGGAAATTGGAATCTGTGTACTGGCACTGCCAGCTATCAGGAACAGGGTGTATCACTGAGTTATAGCATAGTTCTGAATATCTTTAATCTAATAACACAGTTGAATCAGAGTTCTGCATTAGTGATGAGCCGAACACCCCCTTGTTCGGTTCGCATTCGAACTTGAACAATTTCAAACGTATGAGTTCGAACACGAACCGAACTCCATACAAGTCAATGGGACTCAAAAGTTTGATTTTTAGAGTGCTCTCCAAGAGGGCATATATGCAAGATGTTTGCCATAAAAATAAAAGGTGTATGGGGGTCCGGGTAGTGCCCTGGAGGACAGGAAACAAGAACAAAAAGTTTTAAAAAAACATTTTTAAAGGAACAGTGAGTTTTCCATGAAATAAGGGTTAAAAGTAAAAATGAAAAATTCCTTCAAATATCGTGCCTAGGAGGTCCCCATAACCTGCCCGTGAAGTGGCGGATTTGTAGGATGTATAGAAACATTTAAAAACAAAAAAATGACATTTCAAATGATGGTAAATGGCTTTCCTTTAACCTATTCATAAACAACTGCTTGGGGCGGCAGCCTGTATGAAAAGAGGAGACATTTTAGGACATGCAGAACAAGTTTAGTGATTTTTTTGGGCTAAATTATGGTGAAACATATGCAGGCTTTGGATGAAAGCAACAATAGGTGCTTTAAAATTGGGCCTTTACCCTAAATCAGCTACTGGTAGATGACGTGGGGCATTCCATGATTTGGACTAGACGCACATATTTTGAGCGAGGCAATAAAATGGACACCCCTTTGGCCCGCAACCACGACCCAGGCCTTACTCAGCCCCGATATGCAAGCTAAAGAATAGGGAGGGGGCAGTGATAACTTCCCCTCTGCCATAAATGACCTACTAACCTCCTTTTATACGGATCTATACAACCATTCCCCATCCCACAAGACGGACGATACGGTATTACAGCAGGGCATTAAAGACTTCTTGTCCTCTCTTGCGCTGCCCACGGTGGGAGAGGAGCAGGCAGAGCACCTGGTGATGCCCTTCACGTCTGAAAAACTGGCGTAGGTGATTAAAGGCGTGAAGCCGCATAAGGCCCCGGGGCCGGACGGCTTCACCATCGCATACTATAAATCTTTCTCAGCCATACTGGTGCCTCGCCTACTCCCTATTTTCAATGACCTGTTGAGGGGAGGAAGGTTCACGCCGGAATCGCTATCTGCCTCGATAGTGTTGATTCCCAAGCCTCATAGGTCTATAATTATCTGGCAATAGGTGGTCTCTATCTCCCTCCTCAATACGGACGTAAAGATTTTCGCAAAACTCCTCTCTAACCGACTAGAAACTTTATTGCCTCGCTTGGTCCACCCGGACCAAGTCGGCTTCATACCGGGCGTCAGTCCTTCAACAAGACCCGTAGGGCTGTAGACCTTTTGTGGCACGCGTCTTCTTCCCGCACGCCATCGCTTTTTCTGTCACTTGACGTGGAAAAGGCCTTCGACAGGGTTGAGTGGCCTTACCTATTCTCAGTCTTAGAACATTTCGGCTTCCCTCTGCAGTTTATTGCAGCAGTACGAGCCTTGTACACCTTGCCGACAGCCTCCATAGTATTACCTCACGCCCCCCCACCCCCTTCCAGATCTGTAATGGCACCGCCAGGGCTGCCCTCACTCTCCGTCGCTATATGCCCTCATCCTGGAACCCCTCTTACACGCTATTCGACACTCCGCGGGCATCTCGGGGATAGGGGTGGGGGATCACTCTTACACTGTCTCCACTTATGCAGATGATATTCTCCTCTCTCTCTCTGACCCTATCAGATCTCTGGTATCGATCTCTTCCCTGCTCACACGTTTTTCGCGTTTGTCTGGTTACAAGATAAACATGTCTAAATCCGAAGCGTTAACCCTACATATGTCCAAGGAGGTGAGCTCTCACCTCTCAGCAACTTATCAGTTTAGGCTCCAGCGTACACGTCTTAAATACCTAGGGATTTACCTGACTCACCGTACGGAGGACCTGTACAGTGCTAATTACACCCCCCTCTTGCGCGCGCTCAAGCAAGATCTCGCCCGATGGTCTAAACATACGATTTTGTGGCTAGGACTCATCTATTGTGTCAAAATGAATCTCTTGCCTAGAATGTTATATCTCTTCCAAACCCTGCCGATTCCCCTGGTGGGGGAGGATTTGCAACAACTGCAAAGACAGATTGATGATTTTGTTTGGGGCGGGGGCCGGAAATGAATTGGGCGGCAGACGCTTTATCGACCAAGGGATCGGGGTGGGCTGGGATTGCATTGCTTGTTCTCGTATTATTACGCCTCCCAGCTGGCACAAATCATGGCGTGGCACTGCCCACGGCACGAACATAGATGGGTTGAACTGGAACACTCGCTGACCCTACCATGTCGACTGGACTACTGGATATGGCTCCCTAAGCAACATAGGCCGTTACTACGTACCACCTGCCCGGCCATTACTAACTCTCTAACTATTTGGAACAAAATAGCCCTGAAATGCAAATGACTTGCTATCCCTCCCCCCTGACCCCGATCTGACACAACAGAGAATTCGCCCCAGGACTCCAAGCCGCACCTTTTTTGCCTCTCACAAATAAGGGTCTGACCCGGATCTGCCACTTGTTTCCTAAAGGCACTCTGCTCCGATTTTGTGACCTCAGGAGGGGACTCATCTGCCACCTACCGCCTTCTTCAGATACTTACAGCTGCGGGACTTTGCCCACGGCACACATTAAAAAAGCAGCGACTTCTAAACTCTCCTCCATCGAATCTTTATGCCTGCGAGAGCGATACAACAAAGGCCTGATTTTCTCCTTGTACCAACAGGTCACCTGCATACTGGACAGGTCGGAGCTCCCTTATATTCGAGCCTGGCACACGGATCTGCAAGAACAACTTGACGGCGACTCTTGGCTGGACATATGGGAAGCCTCCAGGAAGATATCTGTTTGTACGACTATTCAGGAACAGGCGACCAAGTTACTCATGCACTGGTATACCACGCCGGCCCAACTGCCCAAGATTAAAAAGACACCCACAGGCGACTACTGGTGACAATGTGGGGCTAAAGGATAGTACTATCATATGTGGTGGACCTGTCCTATCATTCATTCCTATTGGGTCCGCATTCAAGAGCTATTTGAGGAGGTTATGTCCTGTCAGATCCCCTTAACATCGGACCTTTTCTTACTGGCGAACCCTCTGGTGGACCTTACACACCGGGAACATAGGCTGCTCACTGTCAGCCCTCGGAGACTGGCGTGACTCCGGCGTCCCTCCCGGCTGTCTCGGGGTCTGCGTCCTCCCCGCAGCCCTTCCTCGTGTCCTGTGCGTGCGTCCCGCTGGCCCCAGCAGCTTTAGGAGAAGTCGGTGGCGCGCCGCGCGTGACGTCATCACGCCTCCAACGTGGGTTCCCCTACACCATGTGACCCTGGTAACCAATCAGACGGCAGGGCGCCTTATTTAAAAGTGCTTTTGCCTTTTTTCATTGCCCTTTCGTGGTTCTGCTTGTCTAAACTGTATACTTGCTTCTTTATACCTTTGATTGACTTTCTGTGTATGACCTGGCTTTTGGATTTCGACCTGTGTACCTCTCTACTCCTTTGACTCGGCTTTTGTATTTTTGACCTTGTATTCTGCGTATTCCTATGACCTAGGATTGTGTTTAACCCCTCTGGTACTCCGTACTTTCCTGTCTCCACACCAGCCACTCTAAGGACTGGTTTCTGTCCTCCTTGCCTACATCCCTGCCTTATAGGTTCACCTTTCGCTATTGCGTAACCCAGCCAACTCAAGGACTGATATCGCAATTCGTTTAGCGTCTCCTGTTAATTCATAGGGCTGACCGTAGCAACCCTCGGATACGTGTGTCTGCCTGACACTCACTAAGCTGCTGGGAGCAGCACGCAGGGCAGTTGCAGAAGGATATATAAAAATAGTCAGCGCCCAAATTTGTACCACCACCAGTACCCCAATGCCAAACCAGATCTATAGAGGTTTCCCCCAAACCAATGTGACGACAAGTATAGATATACGTATCTGGTGGCGCGATGACAATCACTTCTTGGTATTCAGGTGGTTCTCATGATATGTATCGTCCAAATGGATTATATAAAAAAGAAGCAAAGCACAAAATACATGTAATAGTGCAGGGTGTACAAATGGTGATGGAAAATAACACTGATAAACTGTTCCACTCACAAATAAATAGCTCTGTCACTGGCTCTGAGTGGTTAAGTAGATCTGGGTCCTTTTTCTTCTTATTATTTTGGAGGAGACCCACACCCTTCAAAATTGATGATTCATTTCATTCGTCGGATATAGAAGAAAACGTAGAAAATGGAAGAAAGACCTTCTTGTGCAGGTCCACCAAGGAGTATATAAATTAATTTAGATAGAGTGTCAACTCACATTCGATGGAGCTTATAGCCAAGCTCTAGGTGGTAGTGCCAGTGGATTTGTTTAGTGGGTCAAATCCACAAAAACCTCTAACGGATACCAGAACCAAAGGGACCAGGTTCCTTTTTTTTTTTTTTTAAAAGAAAAACCTTTAATTAAAACATAAAATAATATATTAAATAAAGCTCTGCCAAATCGCCAGAACGCGTTTCGCCGTGTGTTGCGGCTTCTTCAGCTGATTTACAGAGTACAGATTAATTATTACATATATATAGCCCCTAAATTAGGGTAAAAGGTCCCATGTGTTCGGAATCAAATGAGTCAATTGGCGTGCGTTCCACGCCTCTGCCGGCAAACTCCCGGTGTGCGCCGCCATCTTGCGCATTGGTATTGCGTGCGTTCTGTGCGTTCCGTGCTTTCCACTCTGCACTTCCGGTATTGCTCGTTCTTTTGGTGGACGCAATCAGCTCTCATATAGAAAATCCTATTACAACGTATATCCTCAACGCAGTCTCCTGCAAAATGCCACATATTAAAAAGGATATCGATGACCCTTTATCCACAGATACTATTGCATTGATAGTCGACAGACCTCCTTCTAATACGCTCCATTTAGGGATATACGGGGAATTATTAGATCAGGGTATAAACATTAAATTATCTGCAAAATAAATATGCAGTAATAGTATGATAGGGCAACCAAATAGCATATTGGCTAAGTTCTGCCCAGTGATCCAATCTCGACACCCAGTAAGGAAGTGGATCATCTGCTGGAAAGGTATCCAGGTCTGCTCTTGCCCCTAGATAGTCCTGCACCATACGGTGAATAGGGATGATCTGTTCAGTTCGATCGGTTCAGAGTTCGATTCGAACATCGCCTGTTTGCATGTTCGCGAACTACGAACATTTCCGCGTGTTCGCCGCATGTTCGCCCACAATGCACCACAATGCACTTTTCCACTGGCCTGAAGCTTGTAATTGGCTACAGCCTTGCACCTGACCACAGGTCAGGTGCAAGACAGGTTCAAGACTATGCCAATCATGGCTCTGAGTCCTGATTGGGCAAATTTTGCCCAATCATGGGCTCACAGACCTAAGTCCCGCAGCACACTATATAAGGCTTCACACAGCGCTTCAGCACGGAGAGGAGATTGTTGTTGTGTTAGTGTGTGTTCTCACTGCCAGTCTGCCACCAGCTACTGGGGGGGTCTCATTTCTACAAAATATCTGGGAATTGTTCTAATCTTTGTGTTCTCACTGCCACCAAGTATTTTGGTGGTCAGTAATTTCTACAAAATATCTGGGAATTGTGGTAATCTGTGTGTTCTCACTGCCAGCAACTATTTTGGGGGTCAGTAATTTCTACAAAATATCTGGGAATTGTGGTAATCTGTGTGTTCTCACTCCCAGCAACTATTTTAGGGGTCAGTCATTTCTACAAAATATCTGGAAATTGTTCTAATCTTTGTGTTCTCACTGTCACCAGCAGTTTTCGGGTCAGTCATTTATACAAAATATCTGGGAATTGTTCTAATCTTTGTGTTCTCACTGCCACCCATCAGGGGGTCTCACTGATTTATAGGAGGTTTCTGGGAATTGTAACCTGTGTCTTCTCACTGCCAGCTATCAGGAGGTCCCACATACTTCTAGCAGATTTCTGCGAATTGTAATCCGTGTCTTGTCACTGTTGCCAGCTATCAGGGGGTCCTATCAGGGGGTCTCACTGACTTGTAGGTGGTTTCTGGGAATTGTAATTTGTGTCTTGTCACTGCCACCCATCAGGGGGTCTCACTGATTTATAGGAGGTTTCTGGAAAATTGTAATATGTGTCTTGTCACTGGCTGCCAGCTATCAGGGTGTCTCACTGAGTTATACCAGAGTTCTGGAAATCTTTAATCTTTACACCAGAGTTGAATCAGAGTTCTGTATATATTTAATCTATATATCACTCACCATGTCAGAAAGAACAAAAAGGACAGGCAGACGCTCCCAGACACAGATAAGAGGGCAAGCAGCCTCTGTGTCGGGAGGCTGTGCCTCTGGTCGTGGTGGACGTGGTGCATCCTCGCAGGGGCACACTTGTCCTTTCTAACTGGTGCTGGCCGTCTTAAGCAACAGCAACATACAGAGGATTTGGTGGATTGGCTAACCAGGCCATCCTCATCCTCCGAGTCCTCTGCCAGCCAGGCTTGTAGTGGTTTACACTCCAACTCAGCTGCCAAAGCATCTAATGCAGCCTCCATGCCAACAGCTACTCCTGCCGTAGCCTCACTATCGCACACGGAGGAGTCAGCTGAATTGTTTGACTACAATGACAGAGACATGCTGCTTGAGGATCTGCAGCAAGTAGAGTGCTCTGATTCAATCTCTGAGGTTGAGCAAGGGAGTATAATCAACCTAGAGGAAGGGGGTGCCAGTGATGACACACAAATAACTGGCACTCATGTTGCCCCAGCAGCTGCAGCATACTGCCAAGTTGGCTCCAGTGACGAGAAGATAGGGGGTGATGATGACAATGATGATGAGGTCACTGACTCCACCTGGGTGCCTGATCGGACAGAGGAGTCAAGTGAGGAGGAGGCACAACAAACACGAGGCACAACATCCTCTATGACTAACCGTAGCACTAGCCAGTCCAAGTCCAAGGATGTTGTTGTAGGTGAAAATTTGGGATCTAGTGATCACCAGTCAGTGTGGTTTAATATAAGAACAGGGATGGAGCTGCACCACACAAAAACAAAAGTTTTAGACTTTAAAAAAACAGATTTTTCTAAAATGGGATTTTGTGTGAATGGCCACAGGAAATTGCATTTGGCTTGTTAGCAAAAACAAAAAAGGGAAGAAACCACTGTGGTACAGTACTCTGCAGAAGTGGCCAAAATAGTGAAGAACGAAAAGACAGCATTTAATAATTTAAAAAAACTCAGAAGTAAAGAAGATGGGCAAACCTATAAGATTAGGTAGAAAGAGGCAAAGCAATTTAATAAGAGCTTCCAAACACACGCAGAAGAGAAAATAGCTCAGTCAGTAAAAAATGGGGACAAAACATTTTTTTAGATACATAAATGAGAAGAGAGAGTAAAACAAGGATTAGTTAGAACTTAAAACAAAGGAAGGAGGTATGTAGAAGAGGATAAAAGTCTCGCTGACTGCCTCAAAATGAATATTTTTGTTCAGTCTTTGCAGAAGAAAAGGAGGAAAGGGACCTCCGTTAGGAGGAAACACTAAAGAGACATTTACATATGAGAATTACGAGGAGGAGGTTCTATAGCAGCTGTCTAAAGTAAAGACAAATAAGTCAATGGAACCTGATGGGATCCACCCTAAATTATTAAAAGAGCTCAGTGGTGTAATAGCTAAACTGTTAACAGATTTATTTAACCAATCCTTGTTGACAGGAGTCATCCCAGAAGACTGGAAATTAGCAAATGTTGAGCGCATTTACAAGAAGGGTAGTAGGGAGGAATCGGGGAACTATAGGCCAATTAGTCTTACATCAGTGGGGAAATTAATGGAAACCATGTTAAAGGAAAGGATTATTGAACATCTAAAAACACATAGATTACAGGATCAGAAACAACATGGGTTTACCTCAGGGAGATCATGCCAAACTAATCTTATTGACTTTTTTGATTGGGTAACAAAAATAATAGACAAAGGTGGTGCGGTAGGCATTGCTTAATTAGATTTCAGTAAGGCTTTTGATACTGTTCCGCATAGAAGGCTTATCAATAAATTGCAATCTTTGAGCTTGGATTCCAATATTGTTGAATGGATTAGGCAGTGGCTGAGTGACAGGCAACAGAGGGATGTGGTAAATGGAGTTTATTCGGCGCAAGGTCTTGTCACCAGTGGGGTACCTCAGGGGTCAGTACTTGGACCCATTCTCTTTAATATTTCTATTAGTGATATTGCAGAAGGTATTAATGGAAAAGTATGTCTTTTTGCTGATGACACAAAGATTTGCAACAGGGTTGACGTTCCTGGAGGTATCAGCCAAATGACAAATGATTTAGGTAAACTAAAAAAATTGTCGGAGCTGTGGCAATTGAGTTTTAATGTGAATAAGTGCAAGATAATGCACCTGGGACGTAAAAACCCAAGGGCTGAATATAGAATATTTGACACAGTCCTAACCTCAACATCTGAGGAAAGGGATTTAGGGGTTATTATTGCAGAGGATCTAAGGG
Source organism: Leptobrachium leishanense (assembly GCA_009667805.1). NCBI lineage: Eukaryota > Metazoa > Chordata > Amphibia > Anura > Megophryidae > Leptobrachium > Leptobrachium leishanense. Next base: position 29,590,935 of record CM019063.1, on the reverse strand, counting down.
TAAGTAGTCAATGTAATAGAGCAGCAGGAAATGCTAGCAGAATGCTTGGTTGTGTAGGGAGAGGTATTAGCAGTAGGAAAAGGGATGTGCTCATGCCACTGTAAAGAGCACTGGTGAGATCTCACTTGGAGTACTGTGTGCAGTACTGGAGACCGTATCTCCAGAAGGATATAGACATCTTAGAGAGAGTTCAGAGAAGGGCTAAAAATGGTGTACGGCTTGAAGGAGAAAAGTTACCAGGAAAGGCTTAATGATCTTAACATGTATAGCTTGGAAAAAAGACGAGACAGAGGAGATAGGAGAGAAACATTTAAATACGTAAAGGGAATCCACAAGGTAGAGGAAGGGAGTATATTTAAAAGGAAACAAAGTAGCAAAACAAGAGGACATAGTCTTAGATTAGAGGGGCAAAGGTTTAAAAGTAACATCAGGAAGCATTATTTTACTGAGAGGGTGGTGGATACATGGAGCAGCCTTCCAGTAGAAGTGGTAGAGGCCAAAACAGTGATTGAATTTAAGCAAGCATGGGATAGGCATAAGGCTATCCTAAACAAAAGATAAATCCAGGTAAAGTATCCATGTAATTGGGCAGACTAGATGGGCCGAAAGGTTCTTATCTGCTGACATTTTCTATGTTTCTTAGGCATCAGTTGTCAGAGCTGCTCAGGTGCAGAGCGCTGTTGTCTCAAAGCACACATCCAGGAACTCTGCTGTCTGGGAGTTCTTTAAAAAATGTACAGCAGACTGCACCGTTACTATTTGTAATCTATGTCAGATGAGGCTCAAGCGTGGGAAAGACACCGGACGCTTGGGTACCACGTGCTTGAGGCGACATATGACCACCTGCCGCCATGCATCCCATTGGCGCAAAACTTTGCATAGGTGCTCCTCACGTGTCTCTACCCCCACTATATGTCCTGCCTTGTCAATGATGCTACAGTAATGGATGTATAATCTAACAATTGTGATGTCACCACTGAGGATTAAAATATACTTAAAAATGTATCTTATCGCATATCCCCTTCAGCGTTTCTTCCTCTTAACGCCACATACAGAGTTATCAATCCAAAATTGGGGGATGTACAATCTATAAGACAAAATAACATCTCATGGTGCAGAGGGTAGCAAATTTCTATATTAAAAGACCCCCACTATCCTAGCACTCACAAATTTAAGAATAATTGTAGGCATATAGTATTGCTTGTTACCGCTCCCAGAGAAAGATCTTCGTTTAGTTCGCCCGCCGCCACAGGAAAGAACCACGAGGAAATTTCCAAAAAAGGACTTATTGTAAACAGCATACATTCAAATAAAATCTCCAACGCGTTTCGTTCATCAAACTTCATCAGGGAGAAAGATGCCAAAAATAAAAAAATTTGGCATCTTTCTCCCTGATGAAGTTTGATGAACGAAACACTTTGGAGATTTTATTTTATTTGAATGTATGCTGTTTACAATAAATCATCTTTTGAAAATTTCCTCGTGGTTCTTTCCTGTGGCGGCGGGCGAACTAAACGAAGATCTTCCTCTGGGAGCGGTAACAAGCAATACTATATGCCTACAATTATTCTTAATTTTGTGAGTGCTATGATAGCGGGGGCCTTTTAATATAGAAATTTGCTACCCTCTGCACCATGAGATGTTATTTTGTCTTATAGATCATACATCCCCCAATTTTGGATTGATAACAGTAATGGATGTACCAGGTCCTTCCTCACAATGTGACAGCATCCCATCAGCTGAAGATTTACACAGTCAGATTACAATGCCCCAGCTGCTGCAGCGGAAAAAAAATATAGTCCCGACCATCCCCAAGCACAGCGTCAAAATGCCAGCTTAGCAAAATTACTTGCATTGCAGGTGCTGCCTTTCCAGCTGGTGGACTCTGCTCCCTTCGGTGAATTTGCTGAATGTGCTGTACCACAGTGGCAGGTTTCAAAACGCCATTACTTTTCACGACGGCCATTCCAGCACTATACCAGCACACGGAAGACAATGTTATCGAGTCATTGGGAAAGGCAGTCAGCAGCAAGATGCATGTGACTTTAGACACATGGTCCAGCAAGCATGGACAGGGCCATTACATTTCCTTCACGGCACACTGGATAATTCTGATTGCAGCTGGGAGGGATCCAAGATGGGGCTCTGTGCTGGAGCTTGTTCATCCACCATGCCTCCAGAAAGCTGCTTGTTTGAGGTCTGTCTAGTCCACCACCACCTCTCCCTCTTTCTCCTCCTCCTCCTTCTTCTCTGTCTCTGGCGAAGTGGCAGTTAAACCGACGCCTGATAGGGGCTACGCAATGGCTCAAGCAAAAAGATGCCATACTGTGCTTGAGCTGGTTTGTTTAGGGGACAGGAGCCACACCAGGCCAGAAATTCTGTCAGCTCTGCAGGGGCAGGTGCAGAGATGGTTAACACCACACCAGCTTCAGCTGGGAATGGTCGTCTGTGATAATGGCAGCAACCTTCTCTCCGCCCTACGCCTGGGTAAGTTGACGCATGAACCATGCCTAGCACACGTCCTAAATCTGGTGGTTCAGCATTTCCTAACCAGGTACCCAGGGCTGGCAGAGCTTCTCAGCCAGGCCAGAAAAGTCTGCAGCCATTTCAGACGGTCATTCCCAGCAAGTGTTCACCTGGCAGAAATTCAAAGAGAATTCCACCTTCCCACAAACCGTCTGATCTGTGACATGCCCACCATGTGAAACTTGACATTAGCAATGCTGCAGCGTCTGCACAAGCAGCAGAGGGCCATCAACGAGTACCTGTGTGAGTATGACACAAGGACAGGTTCAGGTCAACTTGGTTCCCCACCGCAGTGGCTGATGATCAAGGATGCATGCACTGTACTGTCACCATTTGAGGAGGCAACAAGGATGGTGAGCAGGGACAGTGCATGCATCAGTGACACAATTCCTTTAGTGTTCCTGCTGGAGCACACTCTGCAGGGAATTGTAGATGTGGCACTAGAGGCAGAGCAGCGGGAGGAAGAGGAGGCCTTCCCTAGCTCTCAAGGCCCCAGTCTTTCCACAGACAGCATTCCAGCGGGTCCCCCTCAGATCAGACAGGAGGAGGATGAGGAGGAATATTTAAGTAGTGGGGGCATTGGAGGTGGGGATTTCTCAAGGGCAGGGTTTTGTGTGCCCAGAAACACAAGGACTAGTACGTGGCTGGGAGGAGGAAGTGCACGATGGGGTCATCCTCCTCATTGACCAGGAAGACTCAGAAGCTAATGCCAGCTCCAACCTACGCTGCATGGGCTCCCTTATCCTGCAAAGCCTGCTAAAGGACCCCAGTATTCGTGCTATCAAGGAGAGGGATCATTACTGGTTGGCAAGCCATCTTGATCCATGATACAAGGGTAAAGTTGCAGAGCTCATCCTGCCCGCACAGAGGGAGCACAGGATGAAACAACTTGAGGATGCTCTAAAGCAACACTTGTGTAACACCTTTACAGGCACTAGTAGGTTACCAAGTGATGACACAGGTGCTTCTGAGGCTGCGGATCATGAGAGGAATAGTGGTAAAGGCCGGGGCCACTTGACTGATGTCTTTTTAAATTTCTTTAGTCCATGATGCCCAGGGACGTCAAATGTAGGCACCCATTGCCAGCTTCTTCACCATATGGTGCTGGACTACCTAGGGGCAAGGGCAGACCTGGATACCTTTAAAGCAGATGATCCACTTGCTTACTGGGTGTTGAGATTGGATCACTGGCCAGAACTTAGCCAATATGCTATGCAGCTACTAGGTTGCCCTTCATCCAGCGTGCTTTCTGTCCACCGACTCTGTAGACCGGCTGACATTTATAAAAATGAATCAGTCCTGGATCAGCAGCTATCAATCCCCTGATGCTGACGTAACGGAATAGATCGGGGATGTCTTCTGCATTCACAAAACCTCCACCACTGAACTCTTCCACAATACCACAGAAGGGTTACGGTGTGAAGGCACTTGCTGCCATGAAAGGCACAATATTTGGCTGCACTGACGCCTGTGCCAGATTCATATCATTTTAATATTGGACCGCAAGGTCCAACCCTGCACTCTTCCCCAATACCACAAAAGGGTTACGGTGTGAAGGCACTTGCGGCCACCAAAGGAAAACTATTTGGGTGCACTGACGCCTGTACCATATTCATATCATTTTAATATTGGACCGCAGGGTCCAACCCTGCACTCTTCCACAATACCACAAAAGGGTTACGGTGTGAAGGCACTTGCTGAAACCAAAGGCCCAATATTTGGGTGCACTGACACTGACGCCTATATTACCAGATTTATATAATTTTAATTTTTTGAACCGCAGGGTCCAACCCTGCACTCTTTCATTATTATTATTATTTATTTATAAAGCGCCAGCATATTCCGCAGCGCTGTACAATAGGCATAGTATAGACAGGGTTACAATACATTGTACAACATTTGACAAACAGTACAGGAGGAGATGAGGGCCCCATTCCTGTAGGAACTCACAATCTAGAAGGGTTGGGGTTGGAAACAGGAGAGGACTGCAAGGTTAGAGTGATTGATGGTTGCATCAGTGAGTTGGGTGGTAGGCTTCCCTAAATAGGAATGTTTTAAGGGAGCGTTTGAAGGAAGAGAAATTAGGGGAAAGTCTGACCGTATGAGGGAGAGCATTCCAGAGAATGGGGGCTGCGCGTGAGAAGTCCTGCAGTCTATCATGGGAAGAGGTGATGCAGGAAGACGCTGGGCGCAGGTCACTGTTTGATCTTAGGGAGCGGGCTGGAGTGTATTTGTGATTAGTGAGGACAGGTAGTGGGGAGCGGAGTTAGTGAGGGTTTTGTAGGTCAGGGTAAGGATTGTAAATTTAATTCTGTAGTGGATGGGGAGCCAGTGAAGGGACTCGCAGAGAGGAGCGGCAGAGACAGAGCGGCGGGTGAAGTGGATTAGCCTGGCGGAGGCGTTCAGGATGGATTGTAGGGGGGAGAGGCGGGACAGAGGGAGGCCACAAAAGAGATTATTGCAATAGTCAAGTCGGGAGATTACCAGGGCGTGTATGAGTTGTTTTGTGATGACAGCGGTAAGAAATGGCCGAATTCTGGAAATATTACAAAGTTGGTATCGGCAGGAGGAGGAGAGAGACTGGATGTGGGGGATTTAAGGAAAGAGCAGAGTTAAGTGTAACTCCAAGACAGCGAACTTGGTTTGATGGGGAGATGGTGATACCCTCCACAGTGATAGAGCAGTCAGGAGGTGGGGAGGCATTAGAGGGAGGAATAAGTAGGAGTTCAGTCTTTGACATGTTGATCTTTAGGTGGTGGGAGGCCCTCCAGGAGGAGATGCCAGATAAACATTCACTGACTTTGGAAAGGACAGGGGGAAAGATATCAGGGGTAGAGAGGTAGATCTGAGTGTCATCAGCGTAGAGGTGGTAATTAAAGCCAAAGCTGTTAATGATTTTGCCCAGGGAGGAGGTGTAGATGGAAAAGAGTAGAGGACAAAGGACAGAGCCTTGAGGTACACCAACAGATAGAGGCAATGAAGAGGAGGAGTTACCAGCAAAGGACACAGAGAAGGACCTGTTGGATAAATAGGAGTCAACCCAAGCGAGTGCAGTGTCACCGAGACCAAGAGAGTTGAGGGTCTGTAGAAGGAGGGGGTGGTCAACAGTGTCAAAAGCAGCCGAGAGGTCAAGCAGGATGAGAATAGAATATTGGCCGTGTTTTTTAGCAGTTAGGAGGTCGTTGGAGACTTTGGTGAGGACAGTTTCAGTTGAGTGTAGGGGACTGAAGCCAGATTGCAGGGGGTCAAGTAGGGAATTGGATGACAGGAAGAGGGAGAGGCGGTTGAAGACTAGTTTTTCAAAGATCTTAGATGTGAAGGGAAGCAGGGATACAGGACGGTAGTTGGATGGAGAGTTGGGATCGAGGGATGGTTTCTTTAGTACAGGGGTAACTAGCGCGTGTTTGAAGGCGGATGGGAAGGAGCCGGTGGAGAGAGATAGGTTGAAGATGTGTGTGAGAGCAGGGGTGAGGGAGGAATTAGATGTGAGGGAATGGGGTCGCGCGGGCACGTGATGAGATGTGAGGAGGACAATAAGGAATTGACTTACTCATCAGTGGCTGGGAGGAAGCGGCAGAGGGTGGCAGAGGGGGCTTCTGGGAGTGGAGGTGGCAGATAACTATCTTGTGTTGGGATGTTGCTTCTGATAGTTAGAGTTTTACTGAGGAAGAAATCTGCCAGGTCTTGAGCGCTGAAGGCAGCTGAGGGGGGAGGTGCAGGTGGGTAGAGGAGGGTGTTGAAGGTGGACCAGAGCCGTTTAGGGTTGGAGGAGAGCATAGATATAAGAGATGAGAAGAAGGATTGTTTGGCCAAGTGAAGGGCAGAGGTGTATGACCAGAGAATAATCTTGAAGTGAACAAAATCAGCTTCAGAGCGGGATTTCCTCCAGGCACGCTCTGCAATGCGGGAGCATCTTTGCAGGTAGCATGTCTAGAGGGTGTGCCAGGGCTGAAGCTGGTAGCGTGGGGCCTTACAGAGTCAAAGAGGAGCAAGCGTGTCTAGGGCAGAGATAAGTATGGTGTTATACCACGAAAGGGTTACGTTGTGAAGGCACTTGCTGCCACCAAAGGAACAATATTTGGGTGCACTGACGCACTGTACCATATTCATATCATTTTAAAATTGGACCGCAGGGTCCAACCCTGCACTCTTCCACAATACCACAAAAGGGTTAAGGTGTGAAGGCACTTGCTGCCACCAAAGGCCCAATATTTGGGTGCACTGACACTGACGGCTATATTACCAGATTTATATAATTTTAATTTTTTGAACCGCAGGGTCCAACCCTGCACTCTTCCACAATTCCACAGAGGGGTTACGGTGTGACGACACTGTTGACGACACTAAAGGCCCAATTTTAAAGCACCTATTATTACTTTCATCCAAAGCCTGCATAAGTTTCACCATAATTTAGCCTAAAAAAATCGCTAAACTTGTTCTGCGTGTCCTAAAAGGTCTCCTCTTATAATACAGACTGCCGCCCCAAGCAGTTGTTTTTGTAATAGATTAAAGGAAAACCGTTTACCGTCATTTGAAACGTCATTTTTTGTTTTAAAATGTTTCTAAACATCCTACAAATCCGCCACTTCACGAGCAGGTTATGAGGACCTCCTAGGCACGATATTTGAATGAATTTTTTGTTTTTATTTTTAACCCTTATTTCATGGAAAACTCACTGTTCCTTTAAAACGTTTTTTTTTTAACTTTTTGTCCTTGTTTCCTGTCCCCCAGGGCACTACCCGGACCCCCATACACCTTTTATGGCAAATATCTTGCATATATGCCCTCTTGCAGGGCACTCTAAAAACCGAACTTTTGAGTCCCATTGACTTGCATTGAGTTCGGTTCGAGTTCGAACTCGAACTTTTGAAATTGTTCGAGTTCGAATGCGAACTAAGCACGGGGGTGTTCGGCTCATCCCTGAAGGTGAAGTCGCTGGCAATGGGTGCCTACATTTGATGTCCCTGGGCGTCGTAGACTAAAAAAATTGAAAAAGGCATCAGTCAAGCGGCTCCGGCCTTCACCACTATTCCTCAGATCATCCGCAGCCTCAGAAGCACCTGTGTCATCACTTGGTAACCTACCAGTGCCTGGAAAGGTGTTACATAAGTGTCACTTTTGAGCATCCTCAAGTTTTTTATCCTGTCCTCCCTCTGTGCGGCCAGGATGAGCTCTGCAACTTTACCCTTGTATCGTGGATCAAGAAGGCTTGCCAACCAGTAATGATCCTTCTCCTTAATAGCACGAATCCTGGGGTCCATTACCAGGCTTTGCAGGATAAAGGAGCCCGTGCAGCAAAGGTTGGAGGTGGCATTAGCTTCCGAGTCTTCCTGGTCAATGAGGATGACCCCATCGTGCACTTCCTCCTCCCAGCCACGTACTAGTCTATGGGTTTCTGGGCACACAAAACCCTCCCTTGAGGAATCCCCACCACTACTTAAATATTCCTCCTCCTCCTCATCCTCCTCCTGTCTGATCTGAGGAAGACCCGCAGGAATGCTGTCTGCAGAAAGACTGGGGCGTTGAGAGCTTGGGAAGGCCTCCTCTTCCTCCCGCTGCTCTGCCTCTAGAGCCACATTTATAAATCCCCGCAGAGTGTGCTCCAGCAGGAACACTAAAGGAATTGTGTCACTGATGCATGCACTGTCCCTGCTCACCATCCTCGTTGCCTCCTCAAATGGTGACAGTACAGTGCATGCATCCTTGATCATCAGCCACTGCGGGGGGGGGAAACTAAGTTGACCTGAACCTGTCCTTGTGCCATACTCACACAGGTACTCGTTGAAAGCCCTCTGCTGCTTGTGCAGACGCTGCAGCATTGCTAATGTCGAGTTCCACCTGGTGGGCATTTCACAGATCAGACGGTTTGTGGGAAGGTGGAATTCTCTTTGAATTTCTACCAGGTGAACACTTGCTTGGAATGACAGTCTGAAGTGGCTGCAGACCTTTCTGGCCTGGCTGAGAAGCTCTGCCAACCCTGGGTACCTGGTTAGGAAATGCTGTACCACTAGATTTAAGACGTGTGCTAGGCATTGGTTCATGCGTCAATTTACCCTTGCATAGGGCGGTGAGAAGGTTGCTGCCATTATCACAGACGACCATTCCCAGCTGAAGCTGGCGTGGTGTTAACCATCTCTGCACCTGCCCCTGCAGAGCTGACAGAATTGCTGGCCCGGTGTGGCTCCTGTCCCTTAAACAAACCAGCTCAAGCTCAGTATGGCATCTTTTTGCTTGAGCCATTGCGTACCCCTGCCACGCATCGGTTTAACTGCCACTTCGCCAGAGACAGAGAAGGAGGAGGAGGAAGAGGTGGTGGAGCAGACAGACCTCTTACAAGCAGCTTTCTAGAGGCGTGGTGGATGAACAAACTCCAGCACAGAGCCCCATCCTGGATCCCTCCCAGCTGCAATCAGACTTACCCAGTGTGCCGTGAAGGAAATGTAACGGCCCTGTCCATGCTTGCTGGCCAACGTGTCTAAAGTCACATGCACCTTACTGCTGACTGCCTTTCCCAATGACTCAATAACATTGTCTTCCGCGTGCTGGTTTAGTGCTGGAATGGCCTTCTGTGAGAAGAAATGGCGTTTTGGATTCTGCCACTGTGGTACAGCACATTCAGCAAATTCACGGAAGGGAGCAGAGTCCACCAGCTGGAAAGGCAGCAGCTGCAATGCAAGTAATTTTGCTAAGCTGGCATTTAGATGCTGTGCTTGGGGATGGTTGGGACTATATTTTTTTTATGCTGAAGCAGCTAGGGCAACGTAATATGACAGCGTAAATCTTCAGCTGATGGGATGCTGTCACATTGTGAGGAAGGACCTGGTACATCCATTACTATAGCATCATCCATGTCAGTGGAGGTTGGAGTCAATGACATGGCAGGACATATAGTGGTGGTAGACACAGGTGAGGAGGACCTACGCAATGTTTTGCACCAACGGGATGCGTGGCAGGTGGTCATATGTCTCCTCAAGCACGTGGTACCCAAGCGTCCGGTGTCTTTCCCACGCTTACGCCTCATCTGACATAGATTACAAATAGCAACGGTGCGGTCTGCTGCACATTTCTTAAAAAACTCCCAGACAGCAGAGTTCCTGGATGTGTGCTTTGAGACAAAACAGCGCTCTGCACCTGAGCAGCTCTGACATCTGATGCCTTGGACTGGCTAGTGCTACAGTTGGTCATAGAGGATGTTGTGCCTCGTGTTTGTTGTGCCTCCTCCTCACTTGACTCCTCTGTTCGATCAGGCACCCAGGTGGAGTCAGTGACCTCATCATCATTGTCATCACCCCCTATCTCCTCATCACTGGAGCCAATTTGGCAGTATACTGCAGCTGCTGGGGCAACATGAGCTCCAGTTATTTGTGTGTCATCACTGGCATCCCCTTCCTCTAGGTTAGAAACATAGAAACATAGAAAAATGTCGGCAGATAAGAACCTTTCAGCCCATCTAGGTTGCCCAATTACATGGATACTTTACCTGGATTTATCTTTTGTTTAGGATAGCCTTATGCCTATCCCATGCTTGCCTAAATTCAATAACTGTTTTGGCCTCAAACACTTCAACTGGTAGGCTGTTCCATGTATCCACCACCCTCTCAGTAAAATAATGCTTCCTGATGTTACTTTTAAACCCTTGCCCCTCTAATCTAAGACTATGTCCTCTTGTTTTGCTACTTTGTTTCCGTTTAAATATACTCCCTTCCTCTACCTTGTGGATTCCCTTTACGCATTTAAAGGTTTCTATCATATCTCCTCTGTCTTGTCTTTTTTCCAAGCTGTACATGTTCAGATCATTAAGCCTTGCCTGGTAACTTTTCTCCTTCAAGCCGTACACCATTTTAGTAGCCCTTCTCTGAACTCTCTCTAAGATGTCTATATCCTTCTGGAGATACAGTCTCCAGTACTGCACACAGTACTCAAAGTGACGTCTCACCAGTGCTCTGTACAGTGGCATGAGCACTTCCCTTTTCCTACTGCTAATATCTCTCCCTAACAACCAAGCATTCTGCTAGCATTTCCTGCTGCTCTATTACATTGACTACTTACCCTTAGATCCTCTGAAATAAATACCCCTAAATCCCTTTCCTCAGATGTTGAGGTTAGGACTGTATCAAATATTCTATATTCAGCCCTTTGGTTTTTACATCCCAGGTGCATTATCTTGCACTTATCCACATTAAAACTCAATTGCCACAGCTCCAACCATGTTTTTAGTTTACCTAAATCATTTGTCATTTGGCTGATCCCTCCAGGAACGTCAACCCTGTTGCAAATCTTTGTGTCATCAGCAAAAAGACATACTGTTCCATTAATACCTTCTGCAATATCACTAATAAAAATATTAAAGAGAATGGGTCCAAGTACTGACCCCTGAGGTACCCCACTGGTGACAAGACCTTGCGCCGAATAAACTCCATTTACCACATCCCTTTGTTGCCTGTCACTCAGCCACTGCCTAATCCATTCAACAATATTGGAATCCAAGCTCAAAGATTGCAATTTATTGATAAGCCTTCTATGCGGAACAGTATCAAACAGTATCAAAAGTATCAGTATTACTGAAAACTACATAAGCAATGCCTACTGCACCACCTTTGTCTATTATTTTTGTTGAGAGAAAAAGGGGGGTGAAGCGCCCACCGGAAAGGTGTCTATCCCACTCGCTGAATGCTGTGTATGGGGGTTTCTCTAAATACCCGAGTGACATTTATACAAACAGAAAAACAACACAGCGCTTTAACCACTTCAATGCTAAGGACGCGCTCAGCGCGTCCTCAGCATTGCCCCTGGTATGCGGAGGACGCGCTGAGCGCGTCCTCGCATTGGGGTCAGCGTTCGGCCGGGTTCCGGCCGATCGCTGGCCCTCCGGTGCGGCTGACATCCTGGATGTCAGCCCGGCATCCGAGCAGTGGCCGCCATTGTTATGTGTCATCGCGCCCCCGCGATGACACATAATTCAGCGCCCCCCCCCCGCATGTGCGGAGGAGGCGCCTGAAAGGGAGGGGGGGGAGGTCCTTCGGACCTCTCTCCCTCCGATCGGCGGCTCACAGGGGCTTAACCCAGGCATCATTTGGAAGGGCACAGCCTGCCCTTCCAAATGATGCCTGGCATTAACCCCTGGGGAGCTGGATCGCAAATCGGCGCTGAAAAGCGCCGATTTGCGATCCTTCCCGGGAGCTGGCCGACATCTTGGATGTCGGCCAAGCTTCCGGGAACTCCCCCAGAGGACTGGCGTCATCGTGCGCAGCACGATGACGCCAGTCCTAGCATTAACCCCTAACTGCCACGAAGTGTGGAGATAGGAGTTCCAATGAACTCCCTATCTCCCGATCCGTGGCAGTTAGGGGTTAAATTTTGATATCGTTGGATCGGCCAGAGCATGGCCGTTCCAACGATACCAAACATGAAAGTAAAAAAAAATTTGTTAATGCAGCAATATTGTTCCCATTTCAATTATAATGTGAACAATAATGCTGCATTAACGATTTTTGTATGCGGTGCGTTTTGTTAAAAATGGTGTCATTTTCCCCAAAAAAAAATGTAACGAGACCCCATCTCTAATTTTTTTTAACAAGCGCACCCCATACAAAATATAACCGCAATTGCTCGCATGTTTAAATGTGGAAAAAAACACTTTACACGCTGTAAATTATTGAAAATACATATTTTTATTGCATTTTTTGTTATAATATACAAACATGACATAACGTATACATATAATAATGACATATTATGAATCTACGAGTCTGACGGAAAGAACGATATATAATATGTCGATGTCATATACTAAAATAAGCCTTCAAAACAGGTTTAAACATGATGCGCAAAACAGGTAAAAAATGACCTCAGCACAGGGGCGGGAAAAGCCTCAGCAGCGAAAGGGTTAAAAGACCTGAATCCAAAAAAGACAGTGGGGTAGACACACAATATGTCCTTAAACAGAAATCGTTGTCTTTAGGAGTGGATCTTCTCAAAAAATGCAGATGAGGAGTGCACTGTAGGGAGGAAACACAAAAAGGACCAAAATTGAGCAGTAAGACAGCACCCAAGATGAGAGTAATATATATTGATTTTTAACTCACATTCTGGGGAGCCTACAACCGGCTCTTAGGAATAAGGCGAGCAGGGATTTTATATTAGGTGCCCATAGGACCTTCAAGCGAATTCTCCGGAATTCACCAAAATAGGAATGCTGTAGGAAAATTGACAGAAACCAAAAAGGCACCTCCTAGTGCAATAAATCACAAACAACTCTGTATTTTAGAAGGGAGTAGCCAAATTCAAACTCACACACAGTTGAGCCTCTATTGGCTCCGTCACAATACGCATAGGGAATCATAAGGTGTTCCCCAGACCTTCTTTGCAGGAGTTATGGAGGCAGACAGCAATTAGAGTTTTTAAAAAAATAAAAACATTTATTCACTTTAAAATGGGTAGATCATATCTACCAGACCAAAGACCAGGACGCGTTTCGCCAACAAAGGCTTCCTCAGCTGGTTATCATATGTCTGCTTTTGCTGCTGCCTTTATATACAATACATATTTTGTTAACAATTAAAAAAATCACTTAAAAAATCGTTATACTTGACCTCAGGTGTGCTTAAGTGGCACCCGCCATTTTACGAATATTTAGAGGCTCCGCGTATTACCCTGGAACGCGGAAGTGATGGATTAACATAGCAAGGGAAAGAAATTTACTCATTTTGTTATAAACGTTGCGCCCGCCATTTTGCGCATGCGCAATCGCCCTGCGTTTCAAGCTGAAACGCGGAATCTCCAAAATACCGCGCAACTCCGAATATGGCCTCAGAAATAACCATCCCTGGTCGGGGCAGGGACACAGACCCAACAGCCACCACAACAAAGGGCCCATCAATCGAAAAAAATCACAAAGCAATATACAAAGTGACTGTTCACAAACAGCACAGCGCTGCAAAAAAACTCTATATTTTTATGAAAAAGAGGGATCACTATTTACGTGATGCCACAGTACTGCAGAGCACATTTATGAGGCATGAAGTCCTATAGCCTCAGATGTTATGGAGCTACAGGCTTTGTTAATATATAAACAATAATCATTAGATTTAACATATATAACATAACACCTAAAATGTCCAAGTACACTGGGCTAAAAAGGCAATGACGTTGTGACCATAAATCATATAGATAACATTGATATATAAATAAAGCCCAATATATCCATAGACAGTAGGTTATAATGAGGTGCTATATAGTAAAAATACTCTATAATAATCAAATAGTAAAATGAGTGGGTATCATAAAAATGTGGTCCATAAAATTATTTTAAAGTGAATATACATTCACATACATAAACCATCCCATTCAACAATTTTATATAAGGGTGTATGGAAGAACTCCAAGAGATTGATGTGATCTAAAAACTAAATATATGCTCACATATATTGTGATAAGATTATAGATAATGATAAATAAATTGACAATTTTCATTGACAAAACGCTGTATACGTGAACAATATATAATATTAAAAAACTTTATAAAGTGTATCAAATGTATTGGAAATATATATATTACATAAAATATATTATTATGTAGTGAATAAAGTGCAACAAATGTGCTTTAGTATATGCATAAATAGTGGTACTAACCCATTATTTATTTATACCCAATATGTTCGTGACTTTAGGATATTGTTTCTAAATACCTATAAGAGACTAAAGGTCTCTATATCGTCGTATGTGCAATAGTATATATTTGTGAATATTAAATATAATACATGTAGTGTGATCAATATACACTTAAGGACCTCTAGGGGCTAATTGCGTATATAGCGGATATACAGTGAAATTAAATCATGTGCAAACTAGCTAAAGTGATTAGGTGCATCACTCTATTAAGTTTAATGTGTAGTAGAAGGTGTTCACATACACCTAAATGCTACCAGTGATTTTAATGTGCATATCTCTTAGTGTCCATAAGGGCTAGAATAAATCCTTATAATGCCATTGCCATCCATATAAATATATATATATATATATATATAAATATATAAAAAGGGGACTCAAATCTAAAGGAAATGAACCAATTCGAAATCATTATTTAAGCCTCCCGGCGTCAAGGTCCCAAGATCAAAAATCAGTCTCAACTCCTCTCTCCCCAATGCCGTAGTTTCACTCACACCCTTATTGGTGCATCTCACTGTTTGTATTATTTTTGTTACCCAATCAAAAAAGTCAATAAGATTAGTTTGGCATGATCTCCCTGAGGTAAACCCATGTTGTTTCTGATCCTGTAATCTATCAGGGTTATCCAAAGAGATCCGAATTGCTTGAGAAAGGTAACCGAATGCTGAAAATCAGCGTTCGGTTACCTTTCCTGGACATTCGGCTATCCAGAGAGCAGGCAATTCGCCAAATCCTGGCGAATTGCCTGCACATACGGTGCCTGTTCGAGGGCAGTGAAATCCCCATAAAAAGCAATGCTTCGGCTATTCAGAGAACACAAACCAGCAGTGAAAGGTTCCCCTAATGCCCTGCCATTCGGTGGTTTAATTCGGCAAATTTATTCAGGAGAATCGCATAGGCTTCAATGTTAAAAATATTCCCGTTTTAATTCAATATCTAATAAACCGTTCATTATAAAATTCTGCAGCAAAAAGTCTCTTTATTTATAGATTTTTTAGGATACATTAAGCATTTTTCTGATTTTTTTTTTTTTTTTTAAAAGTCCGATTTTTTTTTGGATTTTTTTTTCAGTTTACTTATTTTTTTTTTGTAACAGCCCTCTTTACTATCATTCCCTGGACCTCCTGTGAAAATTTCAGACATTTTCGCTTAGTAGTTTTCTTTGCAAACAGCGTTTCTTTTTCCCAGATTCATACAAATGGTTTTTCTAATTTTTTCACTGCCTCCTCTACGTCACAGCTGCTTCGGCTCTGTGTGATTCGGCTCCTGTTCGGCTCCTGTTCGGCTTCTTCGAAGGTTAATCCAGATGTTTGCTTGTTTTCAGCCTGCATTCGGTTAGTTTTCGTCAGGTTTGCGGCAGCTTTTCCTGCAATTCGGGGACCCTGTGGTGTTTGCTGAATACACCGCAGGGTCGCCGAAATGGTGTCGGCAAAGGAACCGAATTGAAGAGAACGAAAGTCACCGAACGTGCGGTGACTTTTCGAATCTCTTTGGATAACCCTGTATGTGTTTTTAGATGTTCAACAATCCTTCCTTTAACATGGTTTCCATTAATTTCCCCACTACTGACCCAAGACTAACTGGCCTATAGTTCCCCGATTCCTCAATACTACCCTTCTTGTAAATGGGCACAACATTTGCTAATTTCCAGTCTTCTGGGACGACTCTCGTTAGCAAGAATTGGTTAAATAAATCTGTTAATGGTTTTGCTATTACATCACTGAGCTCTTTTAATAATTTAGGGTGGATCCCATCAAGCCCCATTGACTTATTTGTCTTTACTTTAGACAGCTGCTGTAGAACCTCCTCCTCTGTAAACTCATATGTAAATGTCTCTTTAGTTATTGTTATTCCCTCTATTTTCCCATCGCAGGTTGCCCTCCGACCACCCGTTTATGGTGGATGTTGCTACTGTATTATCAGGTTGTGAAATGTATTCTGCAAAAAGCATCACAGGACTGGCCAAGCTCCCGAGAGGAAGGAGATAGCTGCTTTGTAATCAGACCCAGGGATCATACAGGAAACAGAACTCGAGTGAGAATAAAGACCAGACACAAATTCTGTCTTGTATAGTTCATATTATTCTGGCAGGTTTCAAACAGAACAGTCAGTTTTGTTAAAATGGGAGTGTCACAAATTCATGGATTACAAGCCAATAAAGAATTACTACGTCAGTAATATAGAAAAAAATGATAAAGCCCATTTCACATCCATCAAACTTAGACAAGATAAAAACATGTTGTTTTCTATTGTGAGCAGTAACCTAGACTTACACAAACATTTCCTGTACTTGCCCAGTAGGCTAGGCTAAATTAGACATCACAATTATATCCTGCTTTTGGCAAGTATGTTCCATAGGATGTATTAACAATGAACAACTGTATCCCTCCCGTCCTCTCAGCAAGCCCTCTTGACTAGTTTCAAAAGGAAGTAGGGCTGAATAGAAAATCTGCCCTCATCGGTAAAAAACAGGAAGCCAAGAGAAAGACCAGACTCAGCATTTTCTCAATGAAGAAAAATTACTTATTTGCTGGACAGTCAGGCCCTTAATATTTATATACACTATATTGCCAAAAGTATTCGCTCACCTGCCTTGACTCGCATATGAATGGGTGAGCGAATACTTTTGGCAATATAGTGTAGCTTTTCTTTTCTCGTTTATGTATCTAAAAAATGTTTTGTCCCCCTTTTTTACTGACTGAGCTATTTTCTCTTCTGCGTGTGCTTTGGAAGCTCTTATAAATTGCTTTGCCTCTTTCTGCCTAATCTTATTGAGGTTGATTATACTCCCTTCCTCAATCTCAGAGATTGAATCAGAGCACTGTACTTGCTGCGCATCCTTAAGCAGCATGTCACTGTCATTGTAGTCAAACAATTCAGCTGACTCCTTCATGTGTGATAGTGAGGCTACGGCAGGAGTAGCTGTGGACATGGAGGCTGCATTAGATGCTTTGGCAGCTGAAGTGGACTGTAAACCACTACAAGCCTGGCTGGCAGAGGACTCGGAGGATGAGGATGGCCTGGTTAGCCAATCCGCCAAATCCTCTGCATGTTACTGCTGCTTAAGACGGCCAGCACCAGTTAGAAAGGACAAGCGTGCCCCTGCAGAGGATGCACCACGTCCACGATGACCAGAGGCACAGCCTCCTGACACAGAGGCTGCTTGCCCTCTTATCTGTGTCTGGGAATGTCTGCCTGTCCTTTTTGGTCTTTCTGACATGGTGAGTGATATATAGATTAAAGATATGCAGAACTCTGATTCAACTGTGTTATCTAGATTAAAGATTTCCAGAACTCTGGTATAACTCAGTGAGGCACCCTGACAGCTGACAGCCAGTGACAAGACACATTAAAATTTCCATAAACCTATAAATCAGTGAGACCCCCTGATGGGTGGCAGTGACAATTCACAGAAATCTGCTAGAAGTATGTGGGACCCCCTGATAGCTGGCAGTGAGAACACACAGATTACAATTCACAGAAACCTCCTATAAGTCAGTGAGACCCCTTGATGGGTGGCAGTGACAACACACAGATTACAACAATTCCCAGATATTTTGCAGAAGTGAGACCCCCACAATTGCTGGTGGCAGTGAGAACACAAAGATTAGAACAATTCCCAGATATTTTGTAGAAATGAGACCCCCCACAATTGCTGGTTGCAGTGAGAACACAAAGATTAGAACAATTTCCAGATATTTTGTAGAAATGAGACCACCACAATTGCTGGTGGCAGTGAAAACACAAAGATTAGAACAATTCCCAGATATTTTGTAGAAATGAGTCCTCCAAAATAGTTGGTGGCAGTGAGATTACAAAGATTAGAACAATTCCCAGATATTTTTTAGAAATGAGACCACCACAATAGCTGCTGGCAGACTGGCAGTGAGAACACACACTAACACAGCAATCTCCTCTCACAAAACACGTGCTGAAGGCTGTGTGAAGCCTTATATAGTGTGCTGCGGGACTTAGCTCTGTGAGCCCATGATTGGGCAAAATTTGCCCAATCAGGACTCTGAGCTATGATTGGCATAGTCTTGCACCTGTCTTGCACCTAAACTGTGGTCAGGTGCAATGCTGTAGCCAATTACAAGCTTCAGGCCAGTGGAAAAGTGCATTGTGGTCCATTGTGGTGCATTGTGGGCGAACATGCTGCAAACACGTGGAAATGTTCGAAGTTCGCGAACATACAAACTGGCGATGTTCGAATCGAACTCCGAACTCATCGAACCGAACAGCTCATCCCTATTCTGCATATCTCCAGAGTTGAATTAGAGTTCTGCATATCTCCAATCTTCATAACAGAGTTTAATGCGAGTTCTGTATATCTTTAATCTATTTAGCACTCACCATGTCAGAAAGACCAAAAAGGAAAGGCAACCGCTCCCAGACACAGATAAGAGTGCAAGCAGCCTCTGTGTCGGAAGGCTGTGCCCCTGGTCGTCGTGGACGTGATGCATCCTCTGCAGGGGCACGCTTGTCCTTTCTAACTGGTGCTGGCCGTCTTAAGCAGCAGCAACATACAGAAGATTTGCAGGATTGGCTAACCAGGCCATCCTCATCCTCCGAGTCCTCTGCCAGCCAGGCTTGTAGTGCTTTACAGTCCACCTCAGCTGCCAAAACATCTAATTCAGCCTCCATGTCCACAGCTACTCCTGCCATAGCCTCACTATCATACACGGAGGAGTCAGCTGAATTGTTTGACTACAGTGACAGTGACATGCTGCTTGAGGATGCGCAGCAACTCAAGTGCTCGGATTCAAACTCTGAGGTTGAGGAAGGGAGTATAATCAGCCTATAGGGAGAGGTGCCAGTGACACACAAAGAACTGGCACTCATGTTCCCCCAGCAGCTGCAGCACACTGCCAAGTTGGCTCCAGTGACGAGGAGGTAAGGGGTGATGACGATGATGAGGTCACTGACTCCACCTGGGTGCCTGATCAAACAGAGGAGTCAAGGGAGAGGGAGGGGGAGGAGGAGGAGGCACAACAAAAGCGAGGCAGAACGTCCTCTATGAGCAACCATAGCCAGTCCAAGGCATCAGATGTCAGAGCTGCTCAGGTGCAGAGCACTGTTGTCTCGCAGCACATGTCCAGGATCTCTGCTGTCTGGGAGTTCTTCTTCACGACATGTGCAGCAGACTGCAGCGTTGCTATTTGTAAGCTATGTCGGAAGAGGATCAAGCATGGGAAAGACATCAGACACTTGGGTACCACGTGCTTGAGGCGACATATGACCACCACCTGCCATGCATCCAGTTGGCACAACACTTTGCATAGGTCCTCCTCCTCATCTGTCTCTACCCCCACTATATGTCCTGCCATGACATTGCCTACAACCTCCACTGACAGGGATGATGCTACAGTAATGGGTGTACCACGTCCTTCCTCTGAATCTGCCAGCATCCCATCAGCTGCAGATTTATGCAGTCAGATTTCTTTGCCCCAGCTGCTGCAGCGGAAGAAAAAATATTGTACCAACCATCCACATGCACAACGTCTAAATGCGAGCTTGGCAAAATTACTCGCATTACAGCTGCTGCCTTTCCAGCTGGTGGACTCTGCTTCCTTCCATGAATTTGACGAATGTGCTGTACCTCAGTGGCAGGTTCCAAAACGCCATTTATTTTCATGGAAGGCCATTCCAGCACTATACCAGCACATGGAAGACAATGTTATGGAGTCATTGGGAAAGGCAGTCAGCAGCAAGGTGCACATATTACTTTACACATGTGGTCCAGCAAGCATGGACAGGGCCATTACATTTCCTTCACGGCACACTGGGTAACTCTGCTTGCAGCTGGGAGGGATCCAGGACGGGGCTCAGTGCTGGAGCTTGCTCATCCACCACGCCTCCAGAAAGCTGCATATGAGGTCTGTCTGCTCCACCACCTCTTCCTCTTCCTCCTCCTCCTTCAATGTCTCTGGTGAAGTGGCAGTTAAACCGACGCATGGCAGCGACTACGCAATGGCTCAAGCAAAAATATGCCATACTGTGCTTGAGCTGGTTTGTTTAGGGGACAGGAGCCACGCCAGGCCAGAAATTCTGTCAGCTCTGCAGGGGCAGGCTCAGAGATGGTTAACACCATGCCAGCTTCAGCTGGGAATGGTCGTCAGTGATAATGGCAGCAGCCTTCTCTCCGCCCTACACCTGGGTAAGTTGACGCATGTACCATGCCTAGCACACGTCCTAAATCTGGTGGTACAGCATTTAGAGCCCAGGTACCCAGGGCTGGCAGAGCTTCTCAGCCAGACCAGAAAAGTCTGCAGCCACTTCAGATGGTCATTCCCAGCAAGTGTTCGCCTGAAAGAAATTCAAAGCTAATTCCACCTTCCCACAAACCGTCTGATCTGTGACATGCCCACCAGGTGGAACTCGACATTGGCAATGCTGCAGCGTCTGCACAAGCAGCAGAGGGCCATCAATGAGTACCTGTGTGAGTATGGCACAAGGACAGGTTCAGGTCCACTTGTACCCCCCCCCCGCAATGGCTGATGATCAAGGATGCTTGCACTGTACTGCCAGTAGATATTGCTTATTTAGATTAATTAGATTTCAGTAAGGCTTTTGATACTGTTCCGCATAGAAGGCTTATCAATAAATTGCAATCTTTGAGCTTGGATTCCAATATTGTTGAATGGATTAGGCAGTGGCTGAGTGACAGGCAACAGAGGGTTGTGGTAAATGGAGTTTATTCTGCGCAAGGTCTTGTTACCAGTGGGGTACCTCAGTGGTCAGTACTTGGACCCATTCTCTTTAATATTTTTATTAGTGATATTGCAGAAGGTATTAATGGAAAAGTATGTCTTTTTGCTGATGACACAAAGATTTGCAACAGGGTTGACGTTCCTGGAGGGATCAGCCAAATGACAAATGATTTAGGTACACTAAAAAAATGGTCGGAGCTGTGGCAATTGAGTTTTAATGTGGATAAGTGCAAGATAATGCACCTGGGACGTAAAAACCCAAGGGCTGAATATAGAATATTTGATACAGTCCTAACCTCAACATCTGAGGAAAGGGATTTAGTAGACATGTGCATTCGTTTTAGTACTAAAGCGATTTAGTCCGAATTTTGGGATAATTTAGTTTTAGTATGACTCAAGAGAAACGAAACTGCTCAGTACAAAAAACGAAAGAAACTAAAATAAAATGCACTACATTTTAGTTTCAGTCCTCTTTGTGATATTATATTGATGAGTGAAGGAGACCAGCAATGAAGAGCGCAACATCGCAACATCCGAAGTTCTGCACCCTCCACATGCCAATGCAGGAAGATGTTCTATACAGAGAGGGACATTAATTCAGGAGGATGTTCTATATATTATACAGAGAGGGGTATTAATTAATGCAGGTGGATGTTGTATACATTATACAGAGAGGGGTATTAATTAATGCAGGAGGATGTTCTAAACATTATACAGAGAGGAGCCTTTTTTTTTTAGCCCTTTAAATCCAGTGGCTGTGAGCGCGGAGATCGGCTGCTTGTTACATTATCTCTCAGTACAATGTATCAGGCTCAGCTGTTACAGTAACTGACTGCTGCTCATCACAGCGCTCAGAGTTTCAGTAAAACAAGAAAAAATATTGTTCTAACGTCTTCTATATAAAAATATTATTTACTAGTTTTACTGAAACTCTGAGCGCTGTGATGAGCAGCAGTCAGTTACTGTAACAGCTTTGCCTGACACGGGGCAGTATTGCAATGTTGGTGCTAACTTAACCAGAGCTGTTGTAACTGAAAACCTCCATAGGCTATAATAGCTCTGGGAAGTTTACAACAGCTCTGGTTTGTTAGCACCAGCTATATAATATGGCCCACATTGTGCTGAGAGTGAGAGATACTGTAACAAGCAGCGATCTCAGCCCTCTGGGAGCCACTACAATAGTAATTGTATCCACTGGTTTTCGGATGAATGAATTAGTTTTCATACTAAAGAACTGAAAACGAATTTCTTTAGCAACTAAATAAATTGCATTTTAGTACTAATGCATTAGTTCAAAACGAAATTTTGTGCTGTGCACATGTCTAGGATTTAGGGGTTATTATTTCAGGGGATCTAAGGGTAAGTAGTCAATGTAATAGAGCAGCAGGAAATGCTAGCAGAATGCTTGTTTGTAGGGAGAGGTATTAGCAGTAGGAAAAGGGAAGTGCTCATGCCACTGTACAGAGCACTGGTGAGACTCACTTGGAGTACTTTGTGCAGTACTGGAGACCGTATCTCCAGAAGGATATAGACATCTTAGAGAGAGTTCAGAGAAGGGCTACTAAAATGGTGTATGGCTTGAAGGAGAAAAGTTACCAGGAAAGGCTTAATGATCTTAACATGTACAGCTTGGAAAAAAGACGAGACAGAGGAGATATGATAGAAACCTTTAAATGCGTAAAGGGAATCCACAAGGTAGAGGAAGGGAGTATATTTAAACGGAAACAAAGTAGCAAAACAAGAGGACATAGTCTTACTTTTAAACCTTTGCCCCTCTAAACTAACATCAGGAAGCATTATTTTACTGAGAGGGTGGTGGATACATGGAACAGCCTTTCAGTTGAAGTGGTAGAGGCCAAAACAGTAATTGAATTTAAGCAAGCATGCGATAGGCATAAGGCTATCCTAAACAAAAGATAAATCCAGGTAAAGTATCCATGTAAATGGGCAGACTAGATGGGCCGAAAGGTTCTTATCTGCTGACATTTTTCTATGTTTCTATGTCACCAATTGAGGAGGCAATGAGGATGGTGAGCAGGGACAGTGCATGCATCAGTGACACAATTCCTTTAGTGTTCCTGCTGGAGCGCACTCTGCGGGGAAATATAGATGTGGCACTAGAGGCAGAGCAGCGGGAGGAAGAGGACGACTTCCCTTGCTCTCAAGGCCCCAGTCTTTACGCAGACCGCGTTCCTGCAGGTTCTCAGATCAGACAGGAGGAGGAGGAGGAATATTTAAGTTGTGGGGGCACTGATGGTGGGGATTCCACAAGGGAGGGTTTTGTGTCCCCGGAAACCCAAGGACTAGTATGTGGCTGGGAGGAGGTAGTGCACGTTACAGTCATCCTCAGCGATCAGGAACACTCTGAAGCTAATGCCACCTCCAACCTACGCTGCATGGGCTCCCTTATCCTGCAAAGCCTAGTAAAGGACCCCAGGATTCGTGCTATCAAGGAGAGGGATCATTACTGTTTGTGCTTGGTTGTGTAGGGAGAGGTAATAGCAGTAGGAAAAGGAAAGTGCCCATGCCACTGTACAGAGCACTGGTTAGACGTGACTTGGAGTACTGTGTGCAGTACTGGAGACCATATCTCCAGAAGGATATAGACACCTTAGAGAGAGTTCAGAGAATGGTTACTAAAATGGTGTACGACTTGAAGGAGAAAAGTTACCAGGAAAGACTTAATGATCTTAACATGTATAGCTTGGAAAAAAGACGAGACAGAGGAGATATGATAGAAACATTTAAATACGTAAAGGTAATCCACAAGGTAGAGGAAAGGAGTATATTTAAAAGGAAACAAAGTAGCAAAACAAGAGGACATAGTCTTAGATTAGAGGGGCAAAGGTTTAAAAGTAACATCAGGAAGCATTATTTTACTGAGAGGGTGGTGGATACATGGAGCAGCCTTCCAGTAGAAGTGGTAGAGGCCAAAACAGTGATTGAATTTAAGCAGGCATGGGATAGGCATAAGGGTATCCTAAATAAAAGATAAATCCAGGTAAAGTATCCATGTAATTGGGCAGACTAGATGGGCCGAAAGGTTCTTATCTGCCGACATTTTCTATGTTTCTATGGTTGGCAACCCTTCTTGATCCACGTTTCAAGGGTAAGGTTTCAGAGCTCATCCTACCATCACAGAGGGAGCACAGGATAAAACAACTTGAGGACGCTCTAAAGCAACACTTGTGTAACACCTTTCCAGACACTGGTAGGTTACCAACTGATGACACAGGTGCTTCTGAGGTTGCTGTTTATAAGAGGCAGAGCGGTGAAGGGGGCCGCTTGACTGATGCCTTTTCCAATTTTTTTAGTCCACGATGCCCAGGGACGTCAAATGTAGGCACCCATTGCCAGCGTCCTCACCATATGGTGCAGGACTATCTAGGGGCAAGGGCAGACCTGGATACCTTTACAGCAGATGATCCACTGGCTTACTGGGTGTTGAGATTGGATCACTGGCCAGAATTTAGCCAATATGCTATGCAGCTACTAGGTTGCCCTTCATCCAGCGTGCTTTCTGAAAGGATGTTCAGTGCCGCTGGAGGTTTTTTCACAGACAAAAGAGTGCGTCTGTCCACCGACTCTGTAGACCAGCTGACATTTATGAAAATGAATCCATCCTGGATCAGCAGCTATCACTCCCCTGATGCTGATGTAACTGAATAGATTGGGGATCTCTTCTGCATTCGCAAAACCTCCACCACTGCACTCTTCCACAATACCTCAGCGGGGTTACAGTGTGAAGGCACTAGTTGGCACCAAAGGCCCAATATTTGGGTGCACTGACGTGTGTACCAGATTCCGATCATTTAAAAAAAAAAATGCAGGGTCCAGCCCTGCACTCTTCCACAATACCACAAAGGGGTTATGGTGTGAAGGCACTTGCTGCCACCAAAGGCACAATATTTGGGTGCACTGCCACTGACGCCTATACCAGATTCATACCATTTTAATATTGGACCGCAGGATCCAATTTTAAAGCACCTATTGTTGCTTTCATCCAAAGCCTGCATAAGTTTCACCATAATTTAACCAAAGAATCACTAAACTTGTTCCGCGTGTCCTAAAATGTCTCTTCTTTTCATACAGGCTGCCGCCCCAAGCAGTTGTTTATGAATAGATTAAAGGAAAACCATTTACCGTCATTTGAAATGTCATTTTTTTGTTTTTAAATGTTTCTATACATCCTACAAATCCACCACTTCACGGGCAGGTTATGGGGACCTCCTAGGCACGATATTTGAAGGAATTTTTTTGTTTTTATTCTTAACCTTTATTTCATGGAAAAATCACTGTTCCTTTAAAAAGTTTTTTTTAAAAAAACTTTTTCCTTGTTTCCTGTCCCCCCGGGCACTACCCAGACCCTCGTACACCTTTTATGGCAATTATCTTCCATATATGCCCTCTTGGAGGGCACTCTAAAAATCGAACTTTCGAGTCCCATTGACTTGCATTGAGTTCGAGTTCGTGTTCGCGTTTGAACTCGAACTTTTGAAATTGTTCGAATGCGAACCGAACACGGGGGTGTTCGGCTCATCCCTATTTAAAGCCTAGGAGATTGTTGTAACGCCTTAACTCTGGCAGTGCGGGGTGTCTTTCCCTGTGGATCTATATCAAACCCTAGAAAAGTTACTTTATCTTTTAGAATTTGTACTTTAGATGTGTTTATTTTCAATCCATTATCTACCAGTGTTTGGCAAATGTCACACAGTATCTGCTCATGCTCATTCCTTGTTTCTGTTTGATAATTTGTCAATTGGCAATTGTAGTTGCAATTATCACTAGAGTAATTATTATATAAAATGTAACTTTTATTTTCTTCTTCGAATTACTCTAGTGATAATTGCAACTACAATTGTCAATTGACAAATTATGAAATTTAGGGTTATCCCCTGCAACTTAGACAAAGTGGTTGATCACCCTTCTTTTTAAATCCTTGGTGATTTTTACAACTTGGAATCTGTCCTGTCTATCTTGACCTGTTTTGAAACTTGTTTATGTTTGGACTAATAAATCATCAACATACTGCAAAATCTTGCTACCATACCCCTGAGGTTCTAACACCCGAGCAAATAATTTATGAAAGTAAGCAGGCGAGGAGTGAAAACCCTGTGGTAACACCTGAAATAGGTATTGACGATTTTTAAATGTTAAAGCAAAGTGATACTGACTGTCTGGATCTAATGGAACTGAAAAGAACCCATTTGCAATATCTAGGACTGAGAAATACTTAGCATTACCATTTACTTGAGCCATAATGTCTGGTGAAGTGGGCTGCAGGTGGGGTATATTTATTTACAACTTTCATATCCACCACTAACCTGTAAGAGCCAGAGGGCTTGATTATGGGCCAACTAGGGGAATTACATTTATAATTAACCTCTCTTAATACTCCTTGTGATACCAATGCCTCAATCACCTGACCAACAGGTTCCTCTGCCTCCTTTGGGATTTTATATTGCTTTATGGCAGGGGGACCTGGACCTTCAATAACAACCTGTAAATTCATCCTTCCACAATCATGTTTAGATTTAAACCAGACTGTGGGATACCTTTCTTTTAGGTATTTAACAAAATCATCACCTGGATGTACTGAAGGTGACACTTCACTCTGTTTCACAGAAATTATATGACTATACCATCCTAAATCATTAGGTTCAGCTACTCCACCTGTTTTGCTTTCACTTTGAGCTTGCCATGAAACCTGATTAAATAAATCCACATACAACTTCTATTTAATGATAATATCCATTCTTAGTATGGTACATTGTGAGGATGGATTGATCCAAAAACCACATGTGACTTTTCCTCCTTTGACATCAATGTTGTCACTGGAAAGAGTCGCACAAGTGTGTACACCATTAAAACTGAGAAGGGATATTGTTGGTGCGTCATCTTTTAAAGGCAAGCAACACAAAGAAAAGGTGGTCGGCACCCAAACCTGTACCACCACCAGTTAACCAGTGCCAAAACCAGAAAATCAGTGGTTTCTCCAAACCAGTGTATCAAAAATGCCAAAAGTACATATCTTGTGGCGCGATGGTGGTCGCTTTTGGGTATCCGGTGGTTCTCTTAATTCATATTGTCCATATGGATCACATAAAAAGAAGCAAACAACATAATAGTGCAGGGCGTACTATACAAAATTATAGAAAAAATGTTGTACAATGATTCCACTCACAAATATAGAGTCCCAACACTGGCTCTAAGTGGGTAGATGCATTTTGGTACTTTACTTCTTCACTTTAAAGGTGACCCACACCTTTTGGTGGAAGGACTTTCTTCCCATGTGGAGTATATGTGAAAATGTAGAAAAACAAGGAGACTTCCTTGTGTAGATCCTACAAATCCAATACTATATAGCAAAATATAGACTGCCAACTCACATTTGGTGGAGCTTAAGACCAAGCTCTTGGCGGGGATGCCTATGGCCTTATTATCAGGTTAAATCCATGAAAACCCTCTCGAATTTCAGAACACCGGGGACTTGAGCTTAATAAAAAAATTATTAAAACATAAATGAAAGTAAAGAACAATATAACTGGGACAGCCAGGTGACCAGGATGCCTTTCGCCAGATAAAGTGGCTTCCTCAGCTGGTTTACAGGCTAGTTTCAACACAGTGGTAATATAGTGTCCTTATATTCATAAAATTGTCCCCACAGGTTCTAATCATGTAATTGGCGTGCGTTCCACGCCTCAAACTGCACCGCATTCGGCATGAGGCGGGCGCCGCCATTTTGCGCATGCGCTCTGTTGTTGTACGCGTTCCATTTTGCGTGTCACACCATTTTTCCGGATGGTGTATGCATTCCACCGCGCGTGTCACGCTGAACTTCCGGTTGCGCTGGTTCTTTGCTTCCCTTTTCATTGTAGAAAACTGTCCCGTAATCCCCATCAGTGGCATCCGGACATGTCTATAACCTCATCAGAGAGGGAAACAGATGTATCCACATGATTACAATGCGAACTTGACACAAAACTCCCATTATCTTCCCCAACTCTATTACATATGGGGGATAAGAGCATGTCTAGTGCGTGCATTGGTTACAAATCCTACGGGTATGTCCCTATTGTAACATTCAATATATTATATCTTCATTACTAATTGATAATTAATAAATAAATAAAGTGCCTTATATCTTAAATTATGTTGAGTTAGTGGATAATTATTAAGTGCATAATGAATTCTAAACATGACCAATAATAATGTAAATTTAAATTGGAATGTGTGTATTGCGTATTTAAAAAATACTGTGCAATCTTGCTCCCCAACTGTATGGGGGAATAAAACCTATTTAATGAATGCTGTGCAATCTTACTCCCCAAGGGGGAATAAAACCAATTAAATCCATGCTTAGTGCTAAGGGTATATCCCTACTGTATCTTAAGTGCAATATATCTCCATTGATAAAGTGCTATATTAATAAAGTGCTAAATAAAGTGACATGTACTGTATTTTCCTTAATTAATACAGGAATGTGTACAATAAGTATTAAAACTTAACCAATTCTCTTATTGTGGTGAAATATGAATACTGTATATGTATATATTATTGAGTATATATAAAATACTTAATTGTATTGTGAAGTATAATAGATATCCTAAATCTATTTAGTGTAAACTAAATAAAACTTTAATAACTTATTTTGATGTGAAATGTAACTAATATATTATTTGATGTTCTTATGCAGATAGGTGTAATACATTTTTCATTTTTTCTATATAATAAATATTTAATCACCCAGATGATGTAGAGTTGAAGAAGATGCTAATCACAAAAAATGGATAATCTCGAAATCATCATTTTAAACCGTTAGGGGTTAGTGTACCGTTATCAAAAATATGTCTCATCTCTTCCCTTCCTAACTTACTTATTACATCTTCTTCAATCTCTGTTCTTTTAATCTGTTTTATTGCCCAAAATTTCAAACCTACAGGGGAACGGTTGTGATGAATCTTAAAATGTAGAGAGACCGAATGTTTCTCAAAATTATTCCTAGCATTCCTCGCATGTTCGGCTTTCCTAATGTTAAGGGCCCTCTTAGTGCGTCCTATGTAACATAGGCTGCAGGGGCATTTCAACATATAAATGAAATTTTTTGAACTACAGTTCAAGACACCACCTATCTTAACTATTTTATTCTGTTTATGGTTAAAATAGGAACTCGTATATTTCTTTTTATTTCCAGTGGATCTACAGGCCAGACATAGGCCACAGTTGCAAAAACCCTCTTTAAACCCAAAGAAGCTTCTCACACTGTCTTTCTTTTTAGTTTATCTGTGAACTAAACTAGATTTTACATTCTGTGTCCCTTTGAACACTACTTTGGGGGTCGTCCCTATATAGTCTCTTAGATCACTGTTGTTTCTTAAAATGTGCCAGTGTTTCTTTAAAATTCTTTTATTATTATTTGCTTTACTATTAAAATCGCAAATTAATCAAACTTCCTCCCCTTTTTTTTGGGTCTTAGGTCTATATTTCAGCAGGTCATCACGATCTCTTTGCATTACACTAGAGATAATATTGTCTAGATCTAATTCTTTGTAGCACTTTTCCAAGAAATCTTTCTTAAGGGTGTCTGCTTGTTCCTTAAAGGTTTCTACATCCGTACAGTTGCGTCTTAATCTAATAAACTGTCCCTTGGGGATACCCTTAAACCATGTGGAGTGGTGACAACTTGTTTGATCAATATAGGTATTTGTGTCAACATCTTTAACCACTTGGCTGCTATGGACGCGCTCAGGATGTCAGCCCGTCAATCCCGGACCCCGGCGGGGACATTAGATGTCATTGCGGCGGCGCAATGACATCTAATGCAGGCGCCCCCCCCCCCGCATGTGCGGAGGAGGCGCCTGAAAGGGAGGGGGGGAGGTCCTTTGGACCTCTCTCCCTCCCAATCGCCGGGGAGTAGGGAGTTAATACAGACACCACTTGGAAGGGCACAGCCTGCCCTTCCAAACGGTGGCTGTCATTAACCCCTGGGGAGCCGGATCACGAATCGGCGCTGAAAAGCGCCGGTTTGTGATCCTTTCCCGGAGCTGGCCGACATCTTGGATGTCGGCCAAGCCTCCGGGAACTCCCCTGAGGACTGGCGTCATCGTGCTATGCACGATGACGCCAGTCCTGGAGTTAACCCTAGCTGCCACCAACGGTGGAGATAGGGGGTTCCAATGAACCCCTATCTCCCGATCCGTGGCAGCTAGGGGTTAAAGTTTGGTACTGTTGGATCGGCCAGAGCATGGCCGTTCCAACGATACCAAACACCACTGTGAAATTTTTTTTTAAAAAAAAATAAAAATTTAAAATAAAAATAAAAAAATATTTAAAAAAAAAATTCTAAAAAAAAAAAACAAACAAGTTTTTTTGTTTTTTTTTGGTTTGTTAATGCAGCAATATTGTTCCCATTTCAATTATAATGTGAACAATGATGCTGCACTAACAATTTTTGTATTTGGTGCGTTTGTTAAAAATCGCATAATTTTCCCCCAAAAAAAATGTAACGAGACCCCATCTCTAATTTTTTTAACAAGCGCACCCCATACAAAATATAACCGCAATTGCTTGCATGTTAAAATGTGAAAAAAAAACACTTTACACGTTGTAAATTATTGAAAATTCATATTTTATTGCATTTTTTGTTATAATATACAGACAGGTCATGACGTATACATATAATAATGACATATTATGAATCTGCCGAGTCTGACGGAAAGAACGATATATAATATGTCTGGGTCATATACTAAAATAAGCCTTCAAAACACGTTTAAACATGATGAGCAAAACCGGTAAAAATGACCTCAGCACAGAGGCGTGAAACGCCTCAGCAGCGAAAGGGTTAAAAAAAGTTTTTGATTTAATATAGTCTCCCTCTATGTAAATTTCCAAATCAAGAAAATGAACTCTTTCTGTATTCCAATTGTTTTCCAGCTTGATACCACACTCTATACTATTGAGACTATCCAAAAACATTCTTAGATCCTCTTCCTCCCCTCTCCAGATGAAAAAGATGTCATTGATGAATCATTTGTAGGTTTGGATACTACCTCGTGCCCAGCTACGCGAACCAAGACAAAACCTGGTTTCCCAGGCTGCCATATAAAGGTTGGCGTAGCTGAGCGCAAACTTCGTACCCATCGCCATTCCCTTACACTGGATATAAAAATCCTCTTCAAATATAAAGTAGTTATTGTTCAATATGAATCTAACACTCTCCAAAATAAAAGATGTTCGATCACCACTTATTGTAACCACCATGTAACCATAATACCTTTCTGCCTATCGCTTTCTTTTACTACCTGCAACATATTTAAAGTGACCGTCCCGCCCCCTTTATCGGCGGGTTTTATAACTATAGAGGGATCTTTCTGGAGATTTTTCAAAGCTGTACTTTCTTCCTTGTTGAGATTGTGATTATTCATTTTTGTGGACATCTTTTCCACATCTCTCATAAGTAAGTTCTCAAACACCTTTATTTCGTCTGAAATCATATGATGCGGAATTTTTTTTGACTTATTTCTCCGATTACTGTGTACAGTAGGGTGTCTCTTTCTACCGGTTGTTTTAGAAAGTATTTTTTCAGGCTGAGTTTACACTTGAACCTTTGTAGGTCAATGTAAACTCCAAACTTATCTAAATGATTAGTGGGGGCAAGTTTGAGGCCTTTGTTGAGGACGCTGATCTCTGTTCTTTTCTTTCCCGTACCCGCTTTTCAGCTCTCTTCCCTCTTCGGGTCTTTCCCACGGTCTTTTTTCTCCTCCTCCCCTTTCTAATCGTGTATCTAACCCTGTATTCTCCTTGCCTGCTGTTTTTGTTCAGGGGGTCCTTCCAAAAAACCTCCTCCTCTTGATTCTCCCCCAGTACTGCAAATCTATTAGACAATGGGATATTGTTTTCAAACGCTTCCCTTTCCCTCTTTTTAGAAAACACATTGGAGGTAGGATTTTGTGGTCCCTTGTTAGTCGGACCATCGTTATGATTTTGTTGTCTACCTGTATCATAGCCATGATTGTAAGGTCCGCCCCACTGTCTCCTTTCGTCCTCACCACAACCATTATAGGGTTGTCTTTCTGGAAAATAGTTATAGGGACCTCTCTGATGCGGAGATCTATAAATATCAACATTCCCTGAATGGGGATTGCCATATCTATGGCCATTATTCCTCCTCCAATTATTCTGATGATGATTCATAGAAACAAAGAAACATAGAAAAATGTTGGCAGATCAGAACCTTTCCCAATCACATAGCCTTATGCCTATCCCATGCCTGCTTAAATTCAATTACTGTTTTGGCCTCTACCACTTCAACTGGAAGGCTGTTCCATGTAGCCACCACCCTCTCAGTAAAATAATGCTTCCTGATATTACTTTTAAACCTTTGCCCCTCTAATCTAAGACTATGTCCTCTTGTTTTGCTACTTTGTTTCCTTTTAAATATACTCCCTTCCTCTACCTTGTGGATTCGCTTTACGTATTTAAATGTTTCTATCATATCTCCTCTGTCACGTCTTTTTTCCAAGCTGTACATGTTAAGATCATTAAGCCTTTCCTGGTAACTTTTCTCCTTCAAGCCGTACACCATTTTAGTAGCCCTTCTCTGAACTCTCTCTAAGATGTCTATATCCTTTTGGAGATACGGTCTCCAGTACTGCACACAGTACTCCATGTGAGCTCTCACCAGTGCTCTGTACAGTGGCATGAGCACTTCCCTTTTCCTACTGCTAATACCTCTCCCTACACAACCAAGCATTCTGCTAGCATTTCCTGCTGCTCTATTACATTGACTACTTACCCTTAGATCCTCTGAAATAATAACCCCTAAATCCCTTTCCTCAGATGTTGAGGTTAGTACTGTATAAAATATTCTATATTCAGCCCTTAGGTTTTTACGTCCCAGGTGCATTATCTTGCACTTATCCACATTGAAACTCCATTGCCACAGCTCCGACCATTTTTTTAGTTTACCTAAATCATTTGTCATTTGGCTGATCCCTCCAGGAACGTCAACCCTGTTGCAAATCTTTGTGTCATCAGCAAAAAGACATACTTCTCCATTAATACCTTCTGCAATATCAGTAATAAAAATATTAAAGAGAATGGGTCCAAGCACTGAGGTACCCCACTGGTAACAAGACCTTGCGCCGAATAAACTCCATTTACCACAACCCTCTGTTGCCTGTCACTCAGCCACTGCCTAATCAATTCAACAATATTGGAATCCAAGCTCAAAGATTGCAATTTATTGATAAGCCTTCTATGCGGAACAGTATCAAAAGCCTTACTGAAATCTAAATAAGCAAGGTCTACTGCACCACCTGTGTCTATTATTTTTGTTACCCAATCAAAAAAATCAATAAGATTAGTTTGGTATGATCTCCCTGAGGTAAACCCATGTTGTTTCTGATCCTGTAATCTATGTGTTTTTAGATGTTCAACAATCCTTTCCTTTAACATGGTTTCCATTAATTTCCCCACTACTGACGTAAGACTAACTGGCCTATAGTTCCCCGATTCCTCCCTACTACCCTTCTTGTAAATGGGCACAACATTTGCTAATTTCCAGTCTTCTGGGACGACTTCCGTTACCAAGGATTGGTTAAATAAATCTGTTAACGGTTTTGCTATTACATCACTGAGCTCTTTTAATAATTTAGGGTGGATCCCATCAGGCCCCATTGACTTATTTGTCTTTAATTTAGACAGCTGCTGTAGAACCTCCTCCTCTGTAAACTCATATGTAAATGTCTCTTTAGTTATTGTTATTCCCTCTATTTTCCCATCGCAGGTTGCCCTCCGACCACCCGTTTATGGTGGATGTTGCTACTGTATTATCAGGTTGTGAAATGTATTCTGCAAAAAGCATCACAGGACTGGCCAAGCTCCCGAGAGGAAGGAGATAGCTGCTTTGTCATCAGACCCAGGGATCATACAGGAAACAGAACTCGTGTGAGAATAAAGACCAGACACAAATTCTGTCTTGTATAGTTCGTTTTATTCTGGCAGGTTTCAAACAGAACAGTCAGTTTTGTTAAAATGAGAGTGTCACAAATTCATGGATTACAAACCAATAAAGAATTACTACGTCAGTAATATAGAAAAAAATTATACAGCCCATTTCACATCCATCAAACTTAGACAAGATAAAAACATGTTGTTTTCTACTGTGAGCAGTAACCTAGACTTACACAAACATTTCCTGTACTTGCCCAGTAGGCTAGGCTAAATTAGACGTCACAATTATATCCTGCTTTTGGCAAGTATGTTCCATAGGATGTATTAACAATGAACAACTGTATCCCTCCCGTCCTCTCGGCAAGCCCTCTTGACTAGTTTCAAGAGGAAGTAGGGCTGAATATAAAATCTGCCCTCATCGCTAAAAAACAGGAAGCCAAGAGAAAGACCAGACTCAGCATTATCTCAATGAACAAAAATTATGTATTTGCTGGACAGTCAGGCCCTAAATATTTATATACACTATATTGCCAAAAGTATTCGCTCACCTGCCTTGACTCGCATATGGATGGGTGAGCGAATACTTTTGGAAATATATTGTAGCTATCAAATATTACAAGAATATAGAAATATGTATACAGTGAATTACCTATCATATTTAAAGTACTTTTCAATCCTTCTTTTGATCATATATCACATGATCATTAATTAAAAAACTAAACTAAACTAGTGAACCTATTACAATTGGGGTCACATTGTCATCATATTATACATATAAATCATTCCAATACGTAGAAAGAAAAAAAAGAAAAAGAGATTAGTAATTACTCATAAGAGGGGAACGTTGGAGACGAATCAAAGTAGGTGGGGGTGGAAGTATAGGATAGGCTGTCGTCATAGGTGATTTAGAAATGCAACATTTCTCAAGGCACAGCATCCACAATTTGTAAAAAATGGTAATAACAAGAATAATCATAACGAGATACATTAAACCATGTAAAATAGTTGAACCTAGGCTACCAAAAATAGAACTAAAGCCAAAGGTCCAATCAAATCCATCTAAGGGACTTGATACTGTCCTGAGTTGGGTTTGAATTTCCTCAATATCATGTATATCTTGATAAACTTCACCTGAAATGTCATCAATGTGGAAACAACAATGGGTCAAAATAAGAAGACCACATACACCACCCTCCTTCATTAACAAATAATCACGATTCTGAATTACTGCATTTCTAATCTGATGTTGCTCAGCAGAAAGAACTGTTAGAGCATGTGTAGTGTGATTAAACATGTCATCAACGAAGTCTACAAAAAGGTTCATTTTAGAATGCAAACGAGCAACACCATATGCGGGTAGCAAGATCCCACCAAATCACTCTGCCTCAGAGGTTTTGACAGATATGGAGGAGCGACGAGAGCGATGTACAGTGTTATGTAGGTCAATGCGCATACCAGACGTAACATAAGGGTGAATAGTATGAGATGGACCAATAAGACAAAAAACACATTCACCAACATAAGTTCTAGGTATTACCAAATATGCCCATTTACCACATAACCAGTAAAAAGGGAGGTTAAGGGGCAAGGTAGCATAAGAATTAATATAATATGTTGTAACCATTATCATACTAGAGTATGTGCCATCTTCCACTTGCAAGGTCTAATCTTTTGGACTGTTGGAATCATGTAAGTTAAGTTTCCCAAAAGATGCTACATTCCACACAGTATTTTTAAACAAAACATGGGTAGCATTAATTTGGGATGCGTTAATACATCCAAACATGAAATCAGCGTTGCCAACACTTACAGGGAAAGTTCTATCCATCCATTGCCATAAACTTACACATTTATCTGGTATACCTGGGTTAGAACAAAGGGGGAGGACACTAACTTAGAATGCCAAGGGGTGCTGAACCAGGAAGAAGAACTATTACCGTATAGAAAGGAAACACGAAAAGTGGCTTGTAGATTCATCTCAGAATTATTAGGGACATACATATGATCCATTATAACCTGGCAAGGAGGTTCCTTTCTGTTAGGTTATGGTGAAGACATTCTACCAGTAATATTAAATCTCATTCGTATCACTGCAGTACCACGATGTTCCTGTAAGAGGGGAGCACGCACGTATAAAAGTGGCACCTGGATTGTTAGTAGTTTTAGAAAAAGTATGCAGTGTAAACAAATCATCATCAAAAAGACTAAGATTCAAAGCAACTCCTTCATATGGTATGCCATATTTAGAACTAGTCGGTTTGGCCATACATATCCAGCAGGACTTGTTGAAACCTGAAAGTTCATATATAGTCTGAGCAGCATATGCATAGTTATTAGGGATGTGCGTTTCGGGTTTCGGAATTTCTGAATTTTCACGAAATTTCCCGATTCGTGTTTTCGGATGCGGCCGATTTTCCGAAAATTTTTAGATCCGAAAATGTCAGATCCGAAAAAATTTCCGAGCCGAAACGAAAAATTTTCGGAATTTGTGAATGGACTTGAAATGTGTCAAATCGAAATTTATTTTTGCTCTATTCATGATTTCGGTTCCATTCGTGATTTCGGTTCCATTTCGGTAATTCTGGACATCGTATATTTAACTATTATCGGTTATATCGCTGATTCTGTAAATTTTGTATTTGTAAATGCGTATCACTTGTTTCTTGTGGCATTCGGGTCAGTTTAGCGTTTTTTAAATCGTTTTGTTCATTTTTTTTGTTCCTTGGCTTTCATACCATTTTAATATGATTAAATAAAGTTGTGAAATGTATATTCAATTATTCATAAGAAAAAAAGGATCTTTATTTAATAAAAAAAAACACGATAGAATCACCAGAATTATCGTAGACACTTTGAAACGAGGAGAACAGATGTTCCGAAAAAACTAAAATTTCCGAAATTTCCGAAAAGTCGATACAAAAAACGAGCAAAGTGACACGAAAATACGAAAAGTGGTCGATATTCAGAAAAAAAAATGTACACGAAAAATGAGTCGAACCGAATCGAAACAGAAATCGGTCGAAACGAGCCGAATCGAAAAGTTTAAACATCCGAACAAATCGAACCGAACCGAACCGAAAAAAAAAAATTGGTGCACAAGCCTAATAGTTATTAGGTCGATGCAAGTCTCTTTTCAAATGCATATTAAGAACTGGGGGAAGAGCAAGGGAGATATTGTGGGGACTTACTATCATCAATGTTTTTGGGAAGATATTGTAACACGAACTACCAGTAAGTATGATGAAGTAGAGCATTATGATTAAAAGTGAACCAACAAAAATAAAACAGTTCTTGGAAAAAGAGCAAAATATCTTGGTAGTAGTTCTAGCAATAGACACTGCAAGTGTAAAATCAGAGTTAATACAGTATGTATTACTTTGTGAAAAAGGAAAGTTCATCAAAAAATAAACAGTTTGTGTAAATGAGGAAAAAGGTACTACTCTTCAGGTTAAATAGGAAAGTTAATAGGCTTAAAAAAATTAATTGGGGGGGAACGATTCTTCAGCTGGGAAACCACCTAACAGGTTAGCAGGGGCTTACAAATGCTGAGGCCCACACTCCAGATTCATCAGTGGGATACGCCACAGGAGGAGGTCATCTAGAAGCAGGAATCAGTGATTCCACGTCTGGGGTTGAAATCACAGGTGGATCAGGAACGAATTCATCAGGGATGAATGGCGCTTTCTTTATCCTTGATGCATGGATCCAGGAAGGTGATTCATCAGTCAGCATGGCCGTTCTGGTCACAGCAAGGACAGTAGTCGGTTCTCCATATGGTGGATCAATGGTTTTGTGATGATGCAGGGCCTTCACAAGCACTCGATCTCCTGGAATGAAATGGTGAGTAGGATCTGTGGAGAGAGGCAGAAAAGAGCAGCAGACCGTTCTACGGAAATCATGCAATGTTTTAAGCAACTGAGTAACATATGCTTCCTTAAATTCATCCAGATCACCTGGTAACATTACCAGGGGACCTTGCTTAGGAATCCATGGGGTAGGAAAGGGTCTTCCCATGAGAACTTCAAAGGGGGAGAGACCAGTGACAGAATGGGTGGTCATTCTTATTTCTGCAAGAATGGCTGGAAGGTAATCCGGCCAGTTCTTGAAGGTACCCTCAGTAGCTTTTCTAAGTTTATTTTTAATAATTCTATTTTGCCGTTCAACAATTCCAGAACTTTCTGCATGGTATGGTAAGGGAAACTTCCATTGAATGGCCATTAATTTTACCAATTCCTGTATGACCTTGGAGGTAAAGGCAGGCCCATTATCTGAATCAATAGATATGGGGCAGCCATATCTGGGTATCAATTCTTTACAAAGAATTTTGGCAACAGTTCTGGCATTTTCTCTTGCAGTAGGGAAGGCTTCAGGCCATCTAGAAAACTTGACAACTATTACCAGAAGGTATTTCAGGTTACCTTTTGCAGTGGGCATGTGTGTAAAATCAATTTGGAGTTCCTGGAATGGACCATTAGCTGGCAGTAGGTGTTGAGTTTTAATTTTTGGGCCCGGTGTATTATTTCTGGCACATATAAAGCAACGAGAAAGTTTGGAATTAATCATAGACTTAAGATTACAAACAGAAAAATGTTTAGCCATTAAGCTGTATGTGAGTTTGGGAGATCTGTGGCCAGGACTGTGAAAGGAAAAAATAAAGATTGGCGCTGCTGCAGCAGGTAGGCCCACTCTCCCTCCTTTTTCATACATTTCTGGGGTAGCAGAAAAGGAGAAAGGTAGCAGGTGACAATTGGAGGGTGAGGAACAAGAGAAATGGTAGGAGATGAATGTGCAGCAGCTTTAGACGTAGCGTCAGCAAAGTGATTGCCACGAGAAACAAAAGAGTCAACAGGATCATGACCTTTGCATTTGACAACAGCAAGATGTGAAGGTAATAGAATAACAGACAGGAGATCAGAAATCAGATCAGAATGAGAAATAGGAGGACCATCAGCAGTAGTAAAACCATGGCGGTGCTATAGAGTACCAAAATCATGCACAACACCAAATGCATAACGAGAATCAGTATAAATGGTGACAGGGAGAGCTTTAAAAAGTTTACATGCAGCTGTTATAGCAAAAAGTTCCGCAGCTTGCAAAGAGTTTGAAGGAATGGAAGCAGATTCATGCACAATGTCAGGCAATTCAACCACAGCATAACCAGTCAGATACTGAGAATCAGAGGGACGAGAACAGGAGCCATCAACAAAGATATGACGAATATCAGGACCTTCTAGAGGAGTGTCAGAAAGATCAGATCTAGGAGAGGTTATTAGTTGAATGAGCAGAAGACAGTCATGTAATTCGCGAGGCTCCTCATGGCCTCCACGTAGACGCAGAAGAACGTTAAGAGCAGCAGAAGGACCAGAAGTGACAGAAGAGCATTTGACATACAAATTGGAGGTGGAAGTTAGTACAGTTTCATAACCAGACAAACGTTGGGAAGAAATGTGCTGGGTAGAAAGATTACAAAGTACATGCAAGACATGTTTTGTTGGGTATGGAGAATAGTGTCAGTACCTAGGGTTAAGGACTGAACTGTTTCCACAGCCATGGCACAGGCAGCCAAGGAGCGGAGACAATTTGGCATTCCCTGAACAACAGGTGGCAGGACTTTTGACAAAAATGCAGTTGGACGCAGCACCCCCCCCGTTGAACTGTCCAAGAACAGCCACCATTGTGCACCCATCCTCCCTACAGTAGAGGTGGAAAGGCAGTTTATAGTTCGGTAGCCCAGTGCTAGTGCAGTAGCTAACAGTTCCTGTAACGTATCAAAGGCAGACACCATGTCCGGAGACGAAACAATTTGGTCCGGAGCTGTGCACGCAGCAGACGCACGAAGAACAGAGTCATAATAGGAACAGTCTGGTATCCAGTGACGACAAAAATTCACCATCCCTAGAAAGACAACATGTCTGTTTTGGAGGCAGGATGCTTGAGCTGGAGCAGGCTCTGAATGCGGGACAGTGAAAGGACATGAGATCCCTGAGTGAGAACGAAACCCAAATATTCAACAGAGGTGGAGCAAAATTGCATCTTTTTTCTGGACACCTTGTGGCCTTCTGAGTGTAGGTGGTTGAGGAGAGCAACAGAGTCAGTGTGACATGCAGCTTGGCTGGGGCTACAAAAGAGGAGGTCATCCACATACTGTAGTAAGGTGGAGCCTTCAGGCGGACTGTGACTCAACAGAGTCTCACGCAGTGCTCGGGAAAAAATAGCGGGGCTGTCAATAAATCCCTGAGGTAAAACTGACCAACAAAACTGTGAGCCTTCAAAAGTGGAGTACCTCAGGGGTCAGTACTTGGACCCATTCTCTTTAATATTTTTATTAGTGATATTGCAGAAGGTATTAATGGAAAAGTATGTCTTTTTGCTGATGACACAAAGATTTGCAACAGGGTTGACGTTCCTGGAGGGATCAGCCAAATGACAAATGATTAAGGTAAACTAAAAAAATGGTCGGAGCTGTGGCAATTGAGTTTTAATGTGGATAAGTGCAAGATAATGCACCTGGGACGTAAAAACCCAAGGGCTGAATATAGAATATTTGATACAGTATTAACCTCAACATCTGAGGAAAGGGATTTAGGGTTATTATTTCAGAGGATCTAAGGGTAAGTAGTCAATGTAATAGAGCAGCAGGAAATGCTAGCAGAATGCTTGGTTGTGTAGGGAGAGGTATTAGCAGTAGGTAAAGGGAAGTGCTCATGCCACTGTACAGAGCACTGGTGAGACCTCACTTGGAGTACTGTGTGCAGTACTGGAGACCGTATCTCCAGAAGGATATAGACATCTTATAGAGAGTTCAGAGAAGGGCTACTAAAATGGTGTACGGCTTGAAGGAGAAAAGTTACCAGGAAGGCTTAATGATCTGAACATGTACAGCTTGGAAAAAAGACGAGACAGAGGAGATATGATAGAAACCTTTAAATACGTAAAGGGAATCCACAAGGTAGAGGAAAGGGAGTATATTTAAACGGAAACAAAGTAGCAAAACAAGAGGACATAGTCTTAGATTAGAGGGGCAAAGGTTTAAAAGTAACATCAGGAAGCATTATTTTACTAAGAGGGTGGTGGATACATGGAACAGCCTTCCAGTTGAAGTGGTAGAGGCCAAAACAGTAATTGAATTTAAGCAGGCATGGGATAGGCATAAGGCTATCCTAAACAAAAGATAAATCCAGGTAAAGTATCCATGTAATTGGGAAAGGTTTTGATCTGCCGACATTTTTCTATGTTTCTATGTTTCTATGAATCATCATCAGAATAATTGGAGGAGGAATAATGGCCATAGATATGGCAATCCCCATTCAGGGAATGTTGGTATTTATAGAGCTCCGCATCAGAGAGGTCCCTATAACTATTTTCCAGAAAGACAACCCTATAATGGTTGTGGTGAGGATGAAAGGAGACAGTGGGGCGGACCTTACAATCATGGCTATGATATAGGTAGACAACAAAATCATAACGATGGTCCGACTAACAAGGGACCACAAAATCCTACCTCCAATGTGTTTTCTAAAAAGAGGGAAAGGGAAGCGTTTGAAAACAATATCCCATTGTCTAATAGATTTGCAGTACTGGGGGAGAATCAAGAGGAGGAGGTTTTTTGGAAGGACCCCCTGAACAAAAACAGCAGGCAAGGAGAATACAGGGATTTAGATACACGATTAGAAAGGGGAGGAGGAGAAAAAAGACCGTGGGAAAGACCCGAAGAGGGAAGAGAGCTGAAAAGCGGGTACGGAAGAGAAAAGAGAGAGAGGAGATAATCCCTTTGAAAGGAATATTTAATTTAAGTGACAGGGTACTCACAAGAACAGAGATCAGCGTCCTCAACAAAGGCCTCAAACTTGCCCCCACTAATCATTTAGATAAGTTTGGAGTTTACATTGACCTACAAAGGTTCAAGTGTAAACTCAGCCTGAAAAAATACTTTCTAAAACAACCGGTAGAAAGAGACACCCTACTGTACACAGTAATCGGAGAAATAAGTCAAAAAAATTCCGCATCATATGATTTCAGGCGAAATAAAGGTGTTTGAGAACTTAGTTATGAGCGATGTGGAAAATATGTCCACAAAAATGAATAATCACAATCTCAACAAGGAAGAAAGTATAGCTTTGAAAAATCTCCAGAAAGATCCCTCTATAGTTATAAAACCCGCCGATAAAGGCGGCGGGACGGTCACCTTAAATATGTTGCAGGTATTATAAGAAAGCGATAGGCAGAAAGGTATTATGGTTACATGCAATGTTAACGCACTTTATAGCAATATACCTCATGAGCTAGGCCTAGTCAAGTTGGAGGAGGAAATATCCAAATCCAACTTTAATAAGTGGTGATCGAACATCTTTTATTTTGGAGAGTGTTAGATTCATATTGAACAATAACTACTTTATATTTGAAGAGGATTTTTATATCCAGTGTAAGGGAATGGCGATGGGTACGAAGTTTGCGCCCAGCTATGCCAACCTTTATATGGCAGTCTGGGAAACCAGGTTTGTCTATGGTTCGCGTAGCTGGGCACGAGGTATTATCCAAGCCTACAAATGATTCATCAATGACATCTTTTTCAACTGGAGAGGGGAGGAAGAGGATCTAAGAATGTTTTTGGATAGTCTCAATAGTATAGATTGAGGTATCAAGCTGGAAAACAATTGGAGTACAGAAAGAGTTCATTTTCTTGATTTGGAAATTTACATAGAGGGAGACTATATTAAATCAAAAACTTTTTTTAAAGATGTTGACACAAATACCTATATTGATCAAACAAGTTGTCACCACTCCACATGGCTTAAGGGTGTCCCCAAGGGACAGTTTATTAGATTAAGACACAACTGTACAGATGTAGAAACCTTTAAGGAACAAGCAGACACCCTTAAGAAAGATTTCTTGGAAAAGGGCTACAAAGAATAAGATCTAGACAATATTATCTCTAGTGTAATGCAAAGAGATCGTGATGACCTGCTGAAATATAGACCTAAGACCCAAAAAGAAGGGGAGGAAGTTCGATTCATTTGCGATTTTAATAGTAAAGCAAATAATATTAAAATAATTTTAAAGAAACACTGGCACATTTTAAAAAACGACAGTGATCTAAGAGTCTATATATGGACGACCCCCAAAGTGGGTTTTTACCACTGTGGCCTATGTCTGTCCTCTAGATCCACTGGAAATAAAAAGAAATATCCGAGTTCCTATTTTAACCATAAACAGAATAAAATAGTTAAGATAGGTGGTGTCTTGAATTGTTGTTCAAAAAATGTCATTTTTATGTTGGAATGCCCCTGCGGCCTAGGTTACATAGGACGCACTAAGAGGGCCCTTAACGTTAGGATAGCCAAACATGCGAGGAATGTTAGGAATAATTTTGAGAAACATTCAGTCTCTCTACATTTTAAGATTCATCACAACCGTTCCCCTGTAGGTTAGAAATTTTGGGCAATAAAACAGATTAAACGAACAGAGATTGAAGAAGATGTAATAAGTAAGTTAGGAAGAGAAGAGATGAGACATATTTTTGCACAGTATTTTTTAAATACACAATACACACATTCCAATTTAAATTTAAATCTAAATTTACATTATTCTTGGTCATATTTAGAATTCATTATGCACTTAATAATTATCCACTAACTCAACATAATTTAAGATATATGGCACTTTATTTATTTATTAATTATCAATTAGTAATGAAGATATAATATATTGAATGTTAAAATAGGGTAAAAACCCGTAGGATTTGTAACCAATGCACGCACTAGACTTGCTCTTATTCCCCATATGTAATAGAGTTGGGGAAGATAATGGGAGTTTTGTGTCAAGTTCGCATTGTAATCATGTGGATACTTCTGTTTCCCTCTCTGATGAGGTTATAGACATGTCCGGGTGCCACTGATGGGGATTACGGGACAGTTTTCTACAATGAAAAGGGAAGCAAAGAACCAGCGCAACCGGAAGTTCAGTGTGACCCGCGCGGTGGAACGCATACACCATCCGGAAAAATGGCGTGACACACAAAATAGAATGCGTACAACAACAGAGCGCATGCGCAAAATGGCGGCGCCCGCCTCATGCCGAATGCGGTGCAGATTGAGGCGTGGAACGCAGGCCAATTACATGATTAGAACACGTGGGGACATTTTTATGAATATAAGGACACTATATAAGTGTCCCAGGACATACTTGAAAACGAGAGAAATCTCAATGTATCCTTCCTGGTAAAATCCTTTCACAAAAAAAAATAAAAAAAAAAATATAACCACTGTGTTGAAACTTGCCTGTAAACCAGCTGAGGAAGCCACTTTATCTGGCGAAACGCGTCCTGGTCATCTGGCTGTGCCAGTTATATTGTTTTTTACTTTAATTTATGTTTTAATAATTTTTTTATTAAG
Source organism: Leptobrachium leishanense (assembly GCA_009667805.1). NCBI lineage: Eukaryota > Metazoa > Chordata > Amphibia > Anura > Megophryidae > Leptobrachium > Leptobrachium leishanense. The sequence continues at coordinate 29,546,684 of CM019063.1, read as the reverse complement.
CTCAAGTCCCCGGTGTTCTGAAATTCGAGAGGGTTTTCATGGATTTAACCTGATAATAAGTCCATAGGCATACCCGCCAAGAGCTTGGTCTTAAGCTCCACCAAATGTGAGTTTCCATACAGACAATATGAATTAACCCCTTAAGCACGGGAGTAATTTTACAACTTCGGCGCTGTTTCGGAAGTAGAAGTTTGCTGGGCTAATTTTGACCGTTTTTAAGTCACGTATTATTATACCACCCAGACAAATTATATATCGTTCTTTCCGGCAGACTCGGCATATTAATAATATATCATTATTATATGTATACGTCATGCCCTGCCAAAATGCTATAACAAAAAATTTAAAAAAAGGAAAAAAATGAGAATTTTCAATAAAATTTCAATCTTCCACAATGTGTAAAGTGTTTTTGTTTTTAAATTTTATTATCCGAGCCTTTGCAGTCATATGCTATGGGGTAGACTTGTTAAAAAAATTAGAACTGGGAACCCATTTTTTTTGGGGAGAAATTGCGTGATTTTAGCTAAACCCCCCAAAAAAAAATCATTAGTGGAGCATCATTGTTCACATTATAATTGAAATGTGATCAATAGTGTTGCATTAAAAAAAAAACACGTATTTATTATTTTATTATTTAATTAATTATTTTTTTATTATTTTTATTTTTTAATTATTTTTTAATTTCTTAAACTCTTCTTTTACTTTTACCATGATCATGTTTGATATCATTGAAAAGGCCATGCTCTGGCCTTTCCAGCAATATCATACATGACCCCCTAGCTGCCACCAATCAGGAGATAAACGGGTTCAAAGAACCCCCCTATCTCCTCTATGGGATTTCCATAGGAAATCCCTTTGCAGCTAGGGGGTTCCCCAGTTAACTGACATCATCGCGTATGGCGCTATCAGTCAGTTGACGTGGGGGGGTCCCAGAGGTTGGGGCTGCCATCCAAGATGGCGGCCCCCACCGGAAAAAGGCCACGGTCTTGCACCGATTGGTGCCAGGCCGCGACATGGCAACTAAGGGGTTAACCCCCTTCATCACTGGAAATGACAGGCTGTGACCCTTCCAGCGATGCTGGCCACAGCGTCCTGGTCCCCGGTGATGGGGAGATAGAGGGATCCCCCCTCCCCTTCAGGCGCTTCCCCTGCTCCGGCAGGGGGGGGGACGCCTGAAACTGACATCGTCGCGCCCCCGGCGCGATGACGTCAGTGCGCCGGAGGAGTAAACCCTGCCGATCTAACTTTGTGGGACTCAGATCAGCGAGGGAGCCACCAGAGGAGGTGAGTATCTGCCGAGGGGGGCAGCCAACGCCGTGGACGTACCATTACGTCCTGTGGCGTCAAAGCCTGCCTAATGCAGGACATAATTGTATATCCTGCGGCGTTAAGGGGTTAAGAGAACCATCGGATACCCAAAAGCGACCACCATCGTGCCACCAGATATGTACTTTTGGCATTTTACAGGCAAGCGTTTGTTGGTTAGAGATACTGCTGCTCCATTATCTAATAAAAACTCTGTTATGTCCCCCTCTCGTGTGTTCCATGAATATAAGGACGCCCATCTTCACCCAGAGTTATATTAGCCAGATGAACGAGCGAACAGCTAGGGGTGTTACATCCCTATTCCTTGTTTGTAACAGTTTCCACTTTTCTTTCAATTACTCTTAACATCTGTATACACTCTTCATATGGACCAGGTGAAGAAGCGGGAGCGGTTGTCTCTAATGCAGCTACATGCTGTCCATTCCTAATCTGTTTCACATTTTGAAATAACTATAACTAATGAAAAATGAAATAACTCATAAAAACGATATACAAATCCACCCGAAATATGAAATAACACATATAAAACAAAAAACTAAGTGATTCAAAAAACTAAATATCAGCCGTCCGAAATTACGAATCAGCCAAAAATACGAAATTACACATAAAAACAAAAAATGAAGTTATCCGAAAAATAAAATAAAGCATAGAAATGGAAAATGAGGTGATCTGAAACGGTACAAGGGCATCCGAATTTTCGTATCGATCTGAAATTCTGAATCGCGGTAAAATAACAAAAAAATTCTAAAAACAAAATTTAAATGACCCGACCCTTAAAAAAAAAAAAAACAGGACGAAATAAATCCAAAACTAAACTAAACGAAAAAAAAAACAATGTGCACATATCTAACATTCATGGTACTATTCCTGTGTAGTTGTTAATATTTTGCCTGTTTGTTATGCATTTTCTACTAATTATCTTTTATTTACTTGTTTCTTCCAGAGCAAGCACGTTAATGAGGAGTTCAAGCAGCTGCTGATGAAATATAACATTCAGGAGGACAAGACCATGAAATCAGAAAATATTTTTGAGCGTATTTCTGCAGTGCGATATCTAATGATCAGCGAATATGCCAAGAAGAATAAGTTGCCCGTCTATTGCCTGCAGGGTCTGGATGGGAAAATTGACTATTTCAGCATTTCACTGACGGAAAATTTTGTTCTTCTGGAGGTTATGATGAACATAACATTGGCAGATTCTGACAAAGGAAACGACACACAGAATCCTGGAAATAAAATACAGGATACGAGAAGTGGAGACGCAATGTTTGATCTTCTTTTCTGCATCGTAGAAAGACTGTGCAAAGAGAACAGAACATTGGCTACAAAATTACTCAAACAAATAACCAACACTTTATCAGAGACATCTCAGGAATATATATCTACAATTGTTTTCAATAATATCTGGAGTCCGGCTCAGACTCTGCAATTTCACTTTGCTAAAAAAGCAGAAGAAGACGTAGAGGAAATCCTAGATCTGGTCCAAACCTACTGGCTACCTGTTCATCATGTCGTTGATGCCCTTAAAAAGTCCAGACCAATTCTTTATCTGAAAACGAAATGTAATGAGGAGAAGGACAAGGATGTGGCGACACTTGTGAGTGAGATGAGGGCTCTTAAATATCCGGAGAGCATTCTGAATATCCTCGAAACTGTCCTACAAGGAGTAACTGATAGATTGAAGAATGATCACATTGAAGATCGAAATAAAAATAACAATAAAGAAGTCATCAATTCGATCAGAAAAATTGATTTTCAATCCCCGGAGATGTTAGTGGATATTCTAGTTCACTTGGCCAAACAAGTAAAGGAAGCAACAAGTGACCCAGAAAACAACATAAGTGGTTATGCACCTAGAATAACCCAGCTTGCTTCTCTTCTGGTTCTGCTTCAACCCAATGAGATGGACTGCAAGGGCCGCCTAATGGAGATTGCGACGGGTGAAGGGAAATCTTGCATAGTGGCCATGTTTGCCCTGATACAGGCTATTCAAGGGAAGGAAGTTGACATCATAACTAGTTCCTCGTTGCTGGCTCGCCGTGATCAGGAAGAATGGAAGAAATTATATAAAAAGTTTAAAATAGAATGCAGTGTGATTCCACCTCGAGGACTAGACAAATGCACTAATGTACCAAATAGAGACAAGCTGATACAGGACGCTTACAAGGCACAAGTTGTGTATGGGACAGTGGAGGACTTTGCCGCTGACATCCTGAGACAAGAATTTGAGAAAAAACAAACACGGGGAACTCGCAAATTTGACACGGCGATTGTGGATGAGGTTGATCACATGACCCTAGACAGCGGAGTTCAGGTGACGTTCCTCTCTCATGAAGTTACGGGCCTCAGACATTTAGATCAGGTACTAATGGCAATATGGGCAAAGATCTGTACCTGCCAGAGAATTGTGGAGGCAGCCACTGGGGAAATATTATGGATGAGTGGAAACCAGTTATTCCACACATTGGCTGTAAGTGCTGTGTTCGGCAAAGATCCACCTGAACATTGTCATTCTACTGATATTCTCATGCGTGGGGTGGAAATGGGACATTTTAGTGAAGATGACCTGAAAAATGCCACAACTGAAGACAATTCCTCAGAGTCTAACTCTCCAATTGCACAGAATAAAAAGATGGAGGTTCTTCTACGTAAATGTGAGCCAAGTCAACAAAAGGATCTTTTAACGGATTTTGGAAAGACGTTGAATGACATAGTAAATTTAAAATTTTACAAGTTTAAGGAGGGAAAGGCATGTTTTTGGGAAGACAGTGGTGTCTCAGCAAGAGAGACCATTAGTCTTCTTCTCATGGACCATGGATTGGCATGTTTACTGATGCCCGAAAAAGATCTTATTGATGTAACAGTTAAGGAACTGACATCGCTGATGACATATTCAGACAGACATACATTACGTGATGGAAAAATTCTCCCAAAAGCTGAATCAATGGAAAATGAAGCAAATAATGATGCGTCTTTTCATGGAATAATTCTTCCAAAACATTTAAAGGAATACACACAGAGCCGCCTGCCCATCTTTGTGGAAAATGCTCTGAGGGCTCTTGTAATGGAGAAAGGAAGGGAATACACACTCGATTGCCGAGACATGTCGGAATCCCCAGAATCCCTCAGTGTCATTCCTATTGACTTCATATCTACTGGTGTTTTAGAGACAAACAAGAGGTGGGGAGATGGACTGCAACAGTTTCTGGAGATAAAACACCAGTTGGCTCTAACTCCATTATCCACTGTAACGAATTTCATGTCAAACTTCCACTTCTTCCAGAAATACAATCAAGGCGGTGGGATTTCTGGGGTGTCGGGGACACTTGGAGACAAGAATGACTGTGCTTTTCTGAGGAAACATTATAAAACAGTGAGCTATGTCATGCCCACCCACTGCTTCACCAAGAGACTGGAATTGCCGGCCGTACAAGTGGAAGGTGGGAGAGAAGTCTGGATATCAGAGATTTGTAAATGTTTGATTATGAGGATTGAAGAAAAAGAGTATAATAAAGGACAAGTGGCCTTGGTAATCTGTGAGGATGTCATAACCACAGAGAAAATTAGAAAGAAACTGCTAGAGCAGGATGTAGATGCTAATAAAATCACAATGTACACTAGAAGTGATAAAGACAATGTGGAGATGAAGACCTTTGACTCCGGAGACATTATCCTGTCTACAAACCTGGGCGGGAGGGGGACGGATATCAAAGTCACCAATCAGGTGAACCTCAGCGGGGGACTCAGCGTCATTCTCACTCATTTCCCTGAAAACCAGAGGATTGAAAAACAGATATTTGGCCGCACATCTCGTAAAGGAAACCCAGGGATGGTCCAAATGATCCTGAATCCACAGCACATGGCTCCACTTTACCAAAATCAGCCATTGGAAATCATGCGAAGGCTCAGGGTAAAGGATGAAAAGAAACGGATCTCAGAAATGGAACAGAACGAACTCCGGGAAGTGGACATCAGGCAGGAGCTATTCACTTATTTTTGCAATTTCCTGGAAGAGTTTTGTGACAAATATTCAGAAAAAGAAATGGGTGGAGCTTGCTGTGACATTAAATTTGATTATAAAATCGCCCTTAATGCCTTGAAAGAGACTTGGGCCGTGTGGCTTACACTGCACGAGGAAGACATAAACAACCACAAAGCGGTGGAAGAACTGAAGGACGACTTAAAGGTGGTCTTAAAGCAAAGAGCAGAAGACATTCTAGAAGGAAAATCTGAAAACTTCTATGACTTTGTTAAGTTGGCCATCGATCGCACTCACTTATACAAACGAGACAAGAGCAAAGATCACGGAGCCTTAGGTTACTGGGAGAAAGTGGCATCTACTGACCCCGCGTATAGAGCCATCTCCCTGTATAACCAGGCCTTCATCACCATCAACATGAGACAGAATGGATATAGAGAAAAGTCCATAGAACTTCTAAAGGAAGCAAAGGAATCTCTGGAGATCTTTATCAGTGAAGCTGCTAACACAAATACATTTGGCAGAATTGCCGATACTGGTAGGTTTGAGAATCACGACAAGAACACAAATTTCACTTTGCAGATGGAAACTCGGATGAACTTGTTGAAGACTTGGGTTGAGGGCATTGGGGAATCAGTGAGCAAATTGGAACACTTCAAGAAAGAAGATAAAGATGTGAGAACAAAGGAGATAAGCATCTCCAATTTATCTGCAACATCCGGCAAGGTGGCCTCTGATGAGGTGTCCATTCTCTATGACTGCGGACTTTCATTCATGTTTGAAGTGGAGGAGAAACCACGATTCAACATCAGTGCCCTTGTGTGTTTTCTACTCGGTGCTGCACAGATATTTGTTGGAGCCCTGATATGTGTTGTAACTTTGGGAGCAGGCAGCTCAATCGGAGCGGGTCTCATTGCAGAGGGTGTCAGTGACATGATATCGGGAATTAAAGGAATGGTAGAAGGCACCTTTAGCTGGGCAGAATGGGCTATTTCTAAAGCTATCACTATTGGAGTGTCATTGGCTTCTTTTGGAATTGGTGTTTTGAAGAATGGATTTAAAGCAGCCAAAGATGTAGTAACAGGCGCCCGGACCATTAATTCTGTTGCCAAAGGTATCGCGCAGGAAGGGAAAAGAGTCACTACTTCAACCATGACAGGCGCAAAAACAATGATAAGTGATTTCAGCAAACACATTACCAAAAACATAACAAAAGAGGGATTAAGAAAAGGTGTTAAGTATACAGGAAAAGAAATAGCAAAGGCAGCAGCTAGGGAGAGCAGTTTAGTGGCCTTGGAGAAAGGTGCTGAAGTGGCAATAGAGGCAGTAATTAAAGAAATCATTGATAAACGCCTAAAAAATAAAGTTAAAGATTTGGTGACAATGAATAAAGAATTAGAGTTAAAACTGATGGATTTCATCATTCAGCGAGCAGTGCCGGCAGCCTCGGCAAAAACAGAAGATCCCAATGGTTTCACAATAAAAGCAGATTTTGAGGAGAAAATGAAAAGTATAATTAATGGAGTTTGTGCTTTGGCGACTGACGAGGCCTTCACTGGTAAGCGGTATTTACAAATCATAAACTCAGGGTTGGAACGAACCAGTCAGATAGTAATTGAGGCGTTGGACTACATAGAAAGATTTGGACGGTCTATAGGAGCTTCATTAGCTGCTCAAGTGGGTTTCTCGGCTGTTGGAGGTGGTGTAAAAGTTATAGAAGCTTTGGAATCTCTTCCAACTGAATCTCTTATCGAAGACATAATCTGTAAAATAATTAAAGAGATTCCCGGTGATCCCTGCAGCCCAGAGGACGAGAGGAGAAACATCCCCGACGTGATACGGCTAACTCAGGATCTGCAGGATTTAGTTTCTGAACGAATTGTCCAGGAATACATTGATTTTATAACCGATCAGGTGACAGAGAGGATAAAATATGATTGGGAGATGCAGAACATTAAAAACGTTAAGGAGGCGCTAGCAGCTAAAGCAGAAGAACTGATTAACATCCCAATAAATCAGATCTGGGTCAATCAGAACGAAAACACGGGTAAAATGCCAAAACATTCTGCAACACTAGATCTTGTAAACCCAGCAGAGCCAAGTGTGGAGGAGGTAACAGCCTACATAATGGACCTGCAGGAGGGGAAACATCTGCCCACAGAACTGGAGCTCCGAGCTCTCACAGGCATTAAGCTGCTGCGTGGAAAAGGGATCGAACTGACGATGGTGGGGAACGACGGCAAAACGCTAAGTACACGTTATTATCCCGGAGCTGAGAGATCTGAGAACATCTCGCTTCACATGAGAGAGAGGTAAGAGCCGCACATAATATGGAGGGGGGTATTACAGTATATACTATAATCAATGTTTTATTTGTTTTTTAAATCTATATACTGGTTTACAGAGGTCTGTGTAGGGTCTCTTTTCATACTAGAATTTACAGAAAGATGCAGTGTAGCGCCCCCAAGGTAATAACCCACAACCTATATACACACACTTCTTACCTTACTTGCTATGTGCCATATGGTGGTCTCCCCAAATTTTTTTTAAAAAATAATGAAAATTACAAAGGTTTGGTAAAGCACCAATCACCAAGTGATTGTGAGAAGGATCAGAAAATGAAGTATTATACATACATATTGCTCACTCTGTTCTTGAACCTAACTTTTCTTAGTAGAACTTTATTGAACCTCACACCGGCTCTAGGTGGAGTAGGACTCTGGGTGCCTGAGAAGTGTGAAGAAAATTATCCAATCACCTTTACCACGTACAAAACTCCATCTTTTCTTTCTTTGAAATTATAGAAAATATTGGGGAAACCCCTAGCGCAGTAGTGTATGCACCAAAATACAACAACATAAGACAGGTAATGCCAACTTATATTGGATGGAGCCATCCTTGGCTCTTATTTTCTCACATATGGTTTTCTTTAAACAAGTATCCCACCAAATCTCATCCTCCAGATATCAGGCACTGGGGATCTTTTCAAGTTGACAGCAGGTAGCAGAAGAAATAGTATTAAAAAAGATTTATTAACATAATCTATATATACTGTATAAACGCAAAAGTCCTGACTGACTCATCAAGGCCGAGCTGAAACCGTTTAACCTAGGAACGTGAAATTTTGAAGGTGCACTGTTTTATGACGTTGGCACCCACTAAGGAAGGATTTTTGGAAACTTCGCCTATAAGGGGGTGAAAAAGGGGTTGAATATTTTATACAGGATAGCTATATCTTAAAAACAGAAGATGTTACAGACGTGAAAATGTGTATTTAGATTCATCTTGACAAATAAAAAAACATGTATTTTACCATTTTCTGAAAATTCCTTGGGGGGGCAAAAAGGGGGGTTGCATATTTTTATCATAAACGTGAAAGTCCTGACTGACTCAATGCCCAGCTGAAACCGTTTAACCTAGGAACGTGAAATTTTGAAGGTACATTGTTTTTATGATGTGGGAACCCACTAAGGAAGGATTTTTGGAAACTCCGCCCCTGAGAGGGTGAAAAAGGGGGTTGAATATTTTAAACAGGAAACCTATAGATTAAAATCAGACGATGTTACAGACGTGAAAAATCGGTATTTAGATTCATCTTAAAAAATAAAAAAATACGTATTTTACCATTTTCGGAAAATTCCATGGGGGGGCAAAATGGGGGGTTGAATACATCTATATATACGAACACGAACGTCCTGATTGACTGACTGATCAACGCCCAGCTCAAACCGTTTAACCTAGGAACTTGAAATTTTGAAGGTGCACTGTTTTTATGACGTAGGCACCCACTAAGGAAGGATTTTTGGATACTCCGCCCCTAAGGCTGGGTTCCCACCTTGGCGTTGCGCTGAGTCGCGCAAAGCGCACATTTTTTTACGCACGTTCACGCATACAAAAAACGCGCGAACGCGCATTGCAGCACATTCGCGGCTATGATATGGCCGCAAACACGCTGCTGTATGCCTGAAAAGAAGCTCCTGAACTTCTTTTCGGGTCGGCCGTTTTAAAGCGCGTTCCTGCGCGCTTTAAAATGCTTAGGTCTGAACGGGGCCCATAGCAAAGCATGGGATTTCCCCATTCACGCGTTTTAAAACGGCTAGGTGTGAACGGGGCCTAAGGGGGTGAAAAAGGGGATTGAATATTTTAAACAGGATACCTATAGCTCAAAAACAGGAGATGATACAGACGTGAAAATCGGTAATTAGATTCGCCTTGAAAAAGAAAAAAAAAACATTTTTCCGTTTTTCAAAAATCCAAGTGGGGGGGTGCAAAAAAAGGGGGTTGAATATTTTAACTATTTTAAACAGGATACCTATATCTCAAAAGCAGAAGATGTTACAGACGTGATAATCGGTATTTAGATTAGTCTTGAAAAATAAAACCACACGTATTTTACCATGTTCTGAAAATTCCTTGGGGGGCAAAAGGGGGGTTGAATACTTTTATCAGTATACCTATATATATCAAAAACGGAAGATGTTACGGGTGTGAAATTTGGTATTTACAATCTTCGTCAACAAACAAACAAACCTGTGTTTTGCCACTTTCCACAAATCCAATTGGGGGGGGTCGGGGAAAAGGGGTTTGAATATTTTAATCAGTATATCTATATTTCATAAAACAAAAATGTTTCAGACGTGAAATTTGGTATTTATAATCTTCTTGAAAAATAAAAACACGTGTTTTACCATTTTCCAAAAATCACAAGTGGGGGTGAAAGAAAGGCGGGCTGAATACTTTTAAACAGGATACCTATTTTTCAAAAACCAAAAATGTTACAGGTGTGACATTTGGCATTTACAATCTTCGTGATAAAAACAAACATGTGTTTTGCTATTTTCCACAAATTCAATTGGGGGGGGGGGTCGGGGAAAGGGGTCTGAATACTATTATCAGTATACCTATATTTCAAAAACCAAAAATGTTACAGACGTGAAATTTGGTATTTACAGTCTGCTTGAAAAATAAAAACACGTGTTTTACCATTTTCCAAAAATCCCAAGTGCGGGGTGTAAAAAAGGGTGGGCTGAATACTTTTAAACAGGATACCTGTATCTCAAATACAGAAGATATTTCAAATGTTAAAATTAGTATTTAGATTTGTCTTGAACAACAAAAATACAAGTATTTTTACCATTTTCCAAAAATCCAGTGTGGGGGCAAAAATGGGGGTTGAATACTTTTATACCTATATTTCAAAAACTACAGATTTGTTACAGGGGTGAAATATGGTATTTACAATCTTCGTGCAATAAGCCAAACATGCGTTTTACCATTTTCCAAAAATCCAGTTAAGGGGGGGGGGGGTTGGGGAAAGGGGTGTGAATACTTTTATCATTATATCTATATTTCAAAAACCAAGATGTAACAGGTGTGAAGTTCGGTAATTACAATCTTTTGAAACTAAAAAAAACACGTGTTTTACCATTTTCCAAAAATCCAAGTGGGGGGTAAAAAAAAGGGGGTGAATACTTTAAACAGGATACCTACATCTCAAAAACAGAAAATGTTACAGATGTGAAAATTTGGTATTTAGAGTCGTCTTGAGAAACAAAAAAACACCTATTTTACCATTTTCCATAAATCCAGTGGGAGGGTGAAAATGGGGGGTTGAATACTTTTATCAGTATACCTATATTTACAAAAAAACAAAGATGTTACACGTGTGAAATTTGGCATTTACAGTCTTCTTGAAACATAAAAAAACACATGTTTTACCATTTTCCAAGAATCTCACGTGGTGGGTGAAAAAAGGGGGGTGACTACTTTTCAACAGGATACCTATATCTCAAAAACAGAAGATGTTACAGACGCGAAAATTGGTATTTAGATTTGTCTTGAAAATAAAACAACACGTATTTTACCATTTTTCCAAAAATCCAGTGGGGGGACAAAAAGGGGGATGAATACCTTTATCACTATACCATACCACTATATTTAAAAAACCAATGATGTTACAGGTGTAAAATTCGATATTTACAAATCTTCGTGCAAAAACCCCCCCATCTTTTACCATTTTACGAAAATCTAGTTAAGGGGGGTGGGGAAAGGGATGTAAATACTTTTATCAGTATACCTATATTTTAAAAACCAAAGATGTTACAGGTGTGAAATTTGGCACTTACATTCTTCTTGAAAAATAAAAAAACACGTGTTTTACAATTTTCCAAAAATCCCAAGTGGGGGGGGAAAGAAGGGTTCTACCAAAAAACCTCATGTTTCTTTCAAAAAACAATCGTAACAAATCCTAAAATCCACGCGAGCGAAGCCGCGGGCAAAAACTAGTATATATATAAACGAGAAAGTCCTGGCTGACTGAACTCAACACCCAGCTGAAACCATTTACCCTAGGAACGTGGAATTTTGAAGGTGCACTGTTTTTATGATGTAGGCGCCCACTAAGGAAGGATTTTTGGAAAATCCACCCACAAGGGGGTGAAAAAGGGGGTTGAATATTTTAAACAGGATACTCAAAAATTGCTCAAAAACAGAAGATGCTACAGATGTCAAAATCGATATTTAGATTCGTCTTTAAAAATTTAATTGTAAAAAACATGTATTTTACAGTTTTTCAAAAATCCAAGTGGGGGCAAAAAAAGGGCGTTGAATATTTTAAATATTTTAAACAGGATACCTATATCTCTAAAACAGAAGATGTTACAGACCTGAAAATTGGTATTTAGATTTGTCTTGAAAAATAAAACAATATGTTTTTTACCATGTTCTGAAAATTCCTTGGGGGGTTGAATACTTTTATCAGTATACCTATATTTCAAAAACCAAAGATGTTACGGGTGTGAAATTTGATATTTACAATCTTCGTGAAAAAAACCAAACATGTTTTTTGTCATTTTCCACAAATCCAATTGGGGGGAAAGGGGTCTGAATATTTTTAGCATTCTACCTATATTTCAAAAACCAAAGATGTTACAGATGTGAAATTTGGTATTTACAGTCTTCTTGAAAAATAAAAACAGGTGTTTTACCATTTTCCAAAAATCCCAATTGGGGGGTGAAAAAAAGGGGGGCTGAATACTTTTAAACAGGATACCTATATCTCAAAATCAAAAGCTGTTACATACGGGAAAATTGGTATTTAGATTCGTCTTGAGAAACAAAAAACACCTATTTTACCATTTTCCAAAAATTCAGTAAGAGAGGGCAAAAAGGGGGGGTTGAATACTTTTATCAGTATACCTATATTTCAAAATCCAAAGATGTTACAGGTGTGAAATTAGATATTTACAATGTTCATTAAAAAAAAAAAACATGTGTTTTGCCATTTTCCACAAATCCAAATAAGTGGGGGGGGGTCTAGGGAAATGGGTCTGAATACTTTTATCAGTATATCTATATTTCAAAAACCAAGATGTTACAGGTGTGAAGTTTGGTAATTACAATCTTTTGAAACTAAAGAAACACGTGTTTTACCATTTTCCAAAAATCCAAGTGGGGGGGGGGGTAAAAAAAGGGTGATGAATACTTTTAAACAGGATACCTACATCTCAAAAACAGAAGATGTTACAGACGTGAAAATTGGTATTAAGTCGTTTACTGATGAGCGGGTCGGACGCAGGGAGACAAAAAATACACAAAAAATACGCACACGCATAACTGTGGAATAATATATATATATTTATTATATATAGGCCACAGCTAAAATCTCCACACAATAACCCATCATAATAACATAACCATTCTCATAACAAAATTAAAACAATAACCCAGTGCTGAAAGAGGACTCCCCACAATCACCACGCACTTCCAAACCAACCAACCACTAAAAACTTCCCAACTCCCAACCATCTGACCAAAGTAATCCTAACTAAAAAGGAACCCCTAGCCAGCAGTGCCTACAAGCCCCCGCCACGAGCTCCTCACATAACCCCTTATATGAGAGCTCCCCCACCAAGAAAAAACAGGGCTTGTTCAATCCCTTCCTTGAGTCCCAGGATGAACAGATCCTTTCCCACATCCGTCAGGTGAACTTCATCCGCCATAAAATAACACTCCGCCTCCTCCTCTTCAAAAGGTAGATGTCGCACCACCCCACCCTCCATCCTCCTCACAAACCTCCCCATGCAGCGATTCAGCTTGATACGGCCAAGCCGCACTGCCTCCTCATTCTCTGCCTGCTCCCACACCATCCTTAGCATCACCTCAGACCACACCACCACTGTCCATGGTGACCACACCCTCAACTGCCGCAGATCTTCCTGCATCTGCTCCAGCAGCATACAAAGAGGGACTACACCCAAATCGTTCCCTCCCATGTGAACCACCAGCACATGGGGAACTTCACCGTGGCTCAGGGCACCCAAAATCGTCAGCTTAAACTCCTCCCATAGGAGTCCACGGATTCCGATCCACTGTACCCGTGTTGCCAACCCAAGCAGACCCATCTGAACTCCAGAGTAGGGATGAGCTGGTCGGGTTCGGACAATTCGGAGTTCGACCTGAACTTTGGCAGTTAAAAGTTCGCGAATTTCGAACATTTTGGGTGTGTTCGGTTCGAGTTAGAATTTTTTTTTTTTTTAAAAAAGTATAGAAAATGCTTAAAAAAATACTAAAAAATTAATAAGTAAAGAGACTCTTTACTGCAGAATATTATAAGCAACGGTTTATTAGATATTGAATTAAAAACTAATGTGTACGTGGAAAGATTATCAACTCTAAATGACCTCTGTTCACAAACGGGCATAACACCAGGTGTTTTTAGTCTGGTAATCAATTTGATCCATTGTACAATATAGTGAGGGGGTTGGGTGGTGTCTGCTTCTGATTGAGATTTGAGAATTAAATTCCCTAAAACATCCTAATATGCTGCATTTAACCCTTTCCCTGCTGAGGCTTTTCACACCTCTGTGCTGAGGTCATTTTTACCGCTTTCGCTCATCATGTTTAACCGCGTTTTGTAGCCATATTTTGATATATGACCCAGACATATTATATATCGTTCTTTCCGGCAGACTTGGCAGATTCATAATATGTCATTATTATATGTATACGTTATGTCATGTCTGTATATTATAACAAAAAATGCAATAAAATTAGAATTTTCAATAATTTATTATGTGTAAAGTGTTTTTTTTCACATTTTAACATGCGATCGTTTGCGGTTATATTTTGTATGGGGTGCGCTTGTTAAAAAATTAGAAATGGGGTCTCGTTACATTTTTTTGGGGGAAAATTTTGCTTTTTTTAACAAACGCACCGCATACAAAAATTATTTGTATTATTGCATTATTGTTCACATTATAATTGACATGGGAACAATATTGCTGAATTAACAAAACATTTTTTTTAGAATTTTTTTAAAATATTTTTATTTTTTTATTTTTGACATCTAATTGCCCCGCCGGGGTCCCGCACCAAGATGTCAGCCCGCACCAGGGGGCGCAGCAATCCGCCGGAATCCGGCTCAGCGCGTCCATAGCACAGGAGAACCACTTGCCTGGACGCGCTGAGCGCGTCCATAGCAGCCAAGTGGTTAACTGGTGTTTGAAAAAAATCTAAAGTAATGTTATTTTTCACCTCGGGATTAAACATTCACAGGGTTATTCAGAGAGAGGTGAAAAGCAGGAGAATAACTGGAGAAGTGAAAATTCTAGGTCAAAATAGCCAAACCAGAAAAATTCTCCCATTTATCTCACTTTCCAAATCGTCTATTTGGTCTAGATTGTTCTCTTCTCTTGCCAGTTCTCTTGGCTTTCACCTCTCTCTCAGGGCTGTTCAGAGAAAGGTGAAAACCAGGAGAATTGCAGGAAAAGAGAACAATCTGGACCAAATAGCCGATTTAGAAAGTGAGATAAGGCTAGGGTCAGACTAACGCATTTTTCGCAGCGACCGTCAAAAAGTGCGTCCGAATGCACTGCCGTATTTTTTCACGGATTGCGCGAAAACGGTCATACGATGTGCATATCCATGTGAGCTAGGGGCAATATATATATATCCATGTGAGCTGGGGGCAATACTATCTTTTTTTATTTTGCAGGGGGAAAAAAAGTAAAAATATAGATCTTTTTTTGAGGGGCCCTTTGTGGATTCTTGCACCGGGGCCCTCAGGTTTCTAGCTACGCCACTGGTCCATTGTGTGATATTTTCCTCTATATGTGCCACTGGGTGCATCAATAGTGTGATATTTTCCTCTATATGTGTCACTGGGCGCATCCATTGTGTGATATTTTCCTCTATATGTGTCACTGGGCACATCCATTGTGTGATATTTTCCTCTATATGTGTCACTTGGCGCATCCATTTTGTGATATTTTCTTCCATATGTGTCACTGGGCACATCCATTGTGTGATTTTTTCCTCTATATGCGTCACTGGGTGCATCCATTGTGTGATATTTTGTGTTGTATCTTTCCATCACTTGCTCGTCACTGTGTGGCTTTGGCCATAGAATGGAGTGAATGGGTCAGTCACCGACTCACATCATTGTATTGTGTGGGATGTATTCAAAGGACATCACCAGGGGGTAGATTAGAAGTCTTTTAAGCTCCCTGTCTTATCACATTCAGCTGCCAGCTCTTATCTGGAAATTGCGCATTTTTGTGCGTGATTTTTTACGGATCCAAACCAGGAAACTTTGGGTGTCTGGACGTTATGTTGGCCGGACATGAGCAGGGTCTGACGTCTCCAAATCACGCACACACGCCGCTAGTGGATGCAGCGCACTCTGTACGTCTGTACTAGCGGTTCTGCGTTCTCGAAAAAATGCGTTCATTTTCCACTTGCGTTGCGCAGCCGGACTTTCGTGCGATCGTACTTCGTATATTGGCCATCATTGCCCGTCATTTACTGCTAGTGCGGCCGTGATTAAGTGCACCTAAACGCACGTGAAAAATTCGCTAGTCTGACCCTAGCCTAAATGGGAGAATTTTTCTGGTTAGGCTATTTTGACCTAGAATTTTCCATTCTCCAGTCATTCTCCTGCTCTTCACCGCTCTCTGAATAACCCTGACAGGGGTTATTCAGAGAAAGGTGAAACTCAGGAGAATGACTGGAGAATGGAAAATTCTAGGTCAAAATAGCCAAACCAGAAAATTTCTCCCATTTATCTCACTTTCCAAATCGGCTATTTGGTCTAGAATTTTCCATTCTCCAGTCATTCTCCTGGTTTTCACCGCCAAAAAATCAGTAAACTTTTTCTGTGTGTCTGAAAATGTCTCCTCTTTTCATACAGACTGCCGCCCCAAGCAGTTTATGGATAGATTAAAGGAAAAGCATTTACCGTCATTTGAAATGTAATTTTTTGGTTTTTACATATTTCTATACATCCTAGAAATCCGCCACTTCACGGGCAGGTTATGGGGACCTCCTAGGCACGATATTTGAAGGAATTTTTGGTTTTTATTTTTAACCCTTTTTTTTTAACTTTTTGTCCTTGTTTCCTGTCCCCCAGGGCACTAACCGGACCCCCATACAACTTTTATGGCAAATATGTAGCATATATGCACTCTTGGAGGGCACTCTAAAAAACCGAATTTTCAGCCCCATTGACTTGCATGGGGGTTCAGGTTCGGGTTCGGGTTCGGTCCCGAACAAATGGGTGTTCGGCTCATCCCTACTCCAGAGGATCGCACCAATGTCCTTCCTCTCACCCAAAAAAATCAGCGAGTCTCCAATAATCCACACCACTCTTGGAGGATCTGCAAAAACAAAAACAAATTACCTACATCTCCACCACACAAAATACTTTAAAAATAAAAACTCCCAACCAAACCACCACACATCCCACCCAATAAACCATGACCATACCTGTAAAGAAAAAACATATCATAACAAACACCAACTCCTTGCCTCCAAATACTCCAAACCCCCACACTCAACCCCAAACAACCAACAAATTTACAAAGATAAAATAGAATAAATATATATATTCCGTATAAAAGGTATAATTCATATTTCATGTAAAAGTTTGATATTTTTCATATTTCAAAATTTCTCTTTCTTATTTTTTTTTTTTTTAAAGTTGAAAAAACATAACATAACATACAGCAAAGTGTGCTCCACATTACCTAGAAAAGATGTATAAAATACAACAGCAAAGTGGTACCTAAACGTAAAAATATATAATAGTGTAATCCTGTCATTCAAATTACACCATTGAAGCCCCCTACATGAAGCACTCACTAGATGTTATAAATTTAAAGGCACATCATAACACAAAGTGTTACCCTCCTCCAGCCAAGCATGGATTTGCAGCGAGGTCTCAATTTCGGTGCGCTTCTCAATGGGGATTCGTAAATGCAGCCAGATCCTCCGTTTGAAGGTAGAAACAGCAAATAATCGCCAAGTACTCGTGAAAGTAAGATAAAACAATATACAAAATGTTATTGTTTTAAAATTAGCGTATCATTCAACGCGTTTCGTGGTACAACACCACTTCATCAGGCTCACGTTCTAAGGAGGAGACGTTTAAGGAGTACCTAACAGATACGTATTAACCATTGGTGTAGGGATCTCACACAAACTTATTTTGGTTGCTGTCTCCACATTACCTCCCAGCTTTAACAGATGATTACAAAATTCTTGACAGGAAACCAGGACGAACGTAAGACTTAAAAGCCCTTGAGTTTCATCCTCCCAATTCTTGAATTTCCGTTGCCTACAAACCCAACCTTGAAGCTTCCGTTGCAGCCCCAATACGAAAAGAATGAGAACCAAATTCCTTCGTATTTCTCCCTAAACTCACCAAACCCTTCTTAAAAATAGAAATAAACTGATATCTAGATAAAACCGACCCGTCCGCGTGACATAAAAAGGCCACACTAGACTCCACCCGTATCTCCAAAAATTTCTTAACGTTCTCCACTGGACAAATCACACAGTTATCCACACTGAATAAACCAACTCTACGCCCCCTACCCAACTGATCCGTCTTGGAGTTAGCCACCCAAATAACCAGATCATTAACTCCCAACCAAACCGCATCAGCTCCTAACCCACCACCTACTCTCCTAGAATTGCACACCAACTCACCCACTCGAAATGCCCCAAAAAACCCTAAACAAAATGCCGCCCTCAGAAGCAGAACCTCATAAGGTGAAGAACAAAAACTCCCAATAAAATCCCATAGCCCCTCCAATTGCCTCGAAACTGGATGCCTAGTGTCCGCCCTACATCTCCCCTTCACATATCCCCGAACTGCACATCTGATCAAAAAATCCTTGGTGACATCTCTTTTCCCCGATACCTGAAAAAGGAAAGCCAAGGCGGCTAAAGACTGCCGAACCACTCCAGGAGATGCCCCAGACTCAAATAACCGAATGAGGTATGCTCTGAGCAGACTTTCCTCAGCCAAACCACCCACTGCCACGTACCTGAACCGTTCAGCCAAAGCGTACCAATCCCTCCATACTCGCGAGTAGGCCTTCCAAGATGACTCAGACAAAGAACCTCTAACCCATCATCCAAAAATTCCGAGCCTAGCTGCCAAAGGCCCTCCGGACAAGGGGTGCCCACCTCCTCTGCCAACGGAGCCAGGGAACGAAACCTGTCCCACTGAAAACGAGACAAAGCATCCGCCACTGAGTTAAGGCGGCCCGGAACATGCCTTGCCCTGCAAAAAACATTAAACTTAAGACACATCAACGCAAATCTCTTCAGCAATCTGATGACTGGAAATGATGAAGCTGACAAAGAATTAACCGCCGACACCACCGCCATGTTGTCAGATATGAACAGAATCCTTCTTCCCTCCAGAGCACCTCCCCACAGCTCCAAGGCCACTACTAATGGAAACAACTCCAAAAAGGCCAAATTCCACACCAAGGAAGATGTCAACCAACTATCAGGCCAACGAGAAGCACACCAACGTCCCCCAAAATATACCCCAAAACCAACACCTCCCGAGGCATCCGTAAAAAATTCCAGCTCCTTCGCCAAAACCTCTTTCGAAGGGAATAAGGCCACCCCATTAAACAGCACCAAAAAGGATTTCCACACTTACAAATCTTCCTTCATGGTACTGGATATCCTAACAAAGTGATGACCTTCCCGAATACCCCGTGTCGCCAAAGCCAATCCACGAAAAAAGACTCTTCCCACCAGAATAACCCTGCACGCAAAATTCAAGCGACCAATCAGCGATTGTAGCTCTCTCAACTGTAATTTCTTAACCGACAGGGCCCCTTCAACCTGTCTCAAAGCTTCCACCACTTTTTTCACAGGTAAACGACACTCACCCCTTACTGAATCAATCTCAATTCCCAAGAAAGTGATAACTGACGCTGGACCTACGGTTTTATCAGAGGCCAAAGGAACACCAAATCGGTGTGCCACCCACTGAAAGGACCGAAGAACGTGCAGACACTCTCCTGTCCCTTCCCTTCAAACACACAAAAAATCATCCAGATAAAGAGTCAGATTGTTCGACCCTGCCACTTCACGGCCCACCCATTCCAAAAATGTACTGAAACATTCAAAAAAGGAACAGGAAATGGAACAACCCGTAGGCAAACATAAATCCACATAAAATTCGCCTTCAAACCAAAATCCCAGAAGATGATGACACGAAGGATGAATAGGTAATAGCCGAAAAGCCGATTCAATATCCACCTTGGCCATTAAAGCCCCAGGTCCTGCATCACCAACCAAACTAACCGCAGAATCAAATGACACGTATGACACCGAGGCCAACTCCTCACCAATATGATCATTCACCGATTCCCCCCCGTGGAAAGGATAAATGATGAATCAAACGAAACTCTCCTGCCTTCCGCTTCGGCACAACCCCCAAAGGGGATATCCTCAAATCCCGCACCGGAGGAGATGAGAATGGACCTGCCATCCTACCAGCCCCAATCTCCTTAAACACCTTCTCCCGAACTACTTCCGGATACATTCTAGCCGACTTCAAATTTCTTAACTTGCCACCCCCTGACCTTACCACAAAAGGAATCCGAAAACCAACACCAAAACCGTCACATAAAAACTCTACATCTCTATGTCTTCCGTAAAGCCTTAGCCACGGTAACATCGCGTCGAGTTTCACCGGGGAAGCTCCCCTCTCCAGACCCTCCAAAAGGCAGACCTCCTTGTCTTGCCCTCTTAAAACATCTGGACAATGAATGCAATCTTCCACAATTTGAACATTCGTGCTTGTACCTGCACCCCGCACCAAACTTGCACTGACCCTCATTAAACTGCCAGCACGATCCCTTTTTAACACCTGCCGGTGGGGAACTGACTCCTCCCCCACCAGCTCCCCCTGGAAAGGGCAACGCCTTTTGTGCCCCCATCAAACGCAACCACAGCGTAATGTCCAATTGATCCTACCCCATGCCTGGGTGAGCCACCAAACGTTGCCTAAACTGCTCATCGTATTTCCACCACGCCCAACCACCATACGTTCAATAAGCCTCCCAAATACCATCCACATAACAAAAAAGGCCCGAACAGTGCTGTGGGCTCTTCTACCCAACCACACTTGCCAAAATACAGAAAGCCCGGAGCCAATTCCCGAATGACTTAGGAATCCTCCGAAACCTCTTCTTCCTTTCCTCCTCTTCCTTTAAACCGTCCTTAGACTAATCATCTTTTACCCCAGCCACCTCATCCAACGGAAGCTGGGAAAAAAGTTCCACATACTCCCCCCGCCATATGCCTTCTTTAACCTCCTGCTTCAAATGAAACCCCAAAGGCCCAGAAAATGACACGTAAGCATTCCTCTTTGCCACATCCGCCACTCCTGCGGACTCACCGAGTGAACCCACATCGCCACTCGGCCCAATTGAAGCCATAACTTCACCACCAAGAGCTCCACCAGCTCTCACAACTGTCCCACCTGCACCCTTCCATACTTGAGCCAAATCCACACCCTGGTTCACACCCCTTGGTGAAACCGACCAAGCCTCAAAGGCCCCCTGTAAAAAAGACATGAAAGAACCAACATCACCATCATTTCCGTTACCTGTCGCCACACGAGGTCCACCCGAACTTCCTGGAACCTCCAACGCCACGACTCCAAACCTCCTGCACCACCTCCACCAACTCCAGCAGCCTGGAAACCACCCACTGGCTGTGGAGTTCTCTCCCGAACCATTGGAACTGTGGACAAAAAATTAATAGTGCGATGAGTCTCAGATCCCGAAGTACCAAAATCAACAACTCGCTCTCTCACATCAACATCCGGAGCCCCATCATCGCCACCAACTGAACACCAATTTATTTCGAACTCTTGAGTGCCCTCATCCCGCACACCAAACCCTGTGTCACACCACCGTCCATGTCCCTATCCACCAACTGTCTTACCGCCGAAACATCAGTCCCTGAGACAGCCCTTGCTCCTCCTCTGGGACCCCTGGTGGACCACCGACCTCTCCTTCTCCCCGAGGAACTCCTCGAACTCCGCTCTCCTGGTAGAGCTCACCACACCACCCCTCTGACCGGAAGGATCCTTAGCCCCCGATGCCGGCCTCAAGCTCCTACCTTCCACATGCCTGGAAGCGCTCACGCCAGCCTCATTTCCAGCTGCGTCACCACCAGCCAACATCCGTTGGACCAACCGACCACGACCTCTCACAGCCTCCAATCTCAATCTCTCGGCCGCCGATACATCGTTGGATTCGCCTCCCGGATTAAGGCCTCAAAATCCTGGCAGGCCGGGAACCCCCATCCGCCGCCAACGCCTCCGACAGGCTTCTTCCGGCCCACTCCACACCACGGTGCCGAGCCGCCTCCAACAATTCCTCCAGTAGCGACTCCAGCTCACCACCTTCCGCCATGTCAAAACAATACTTTAAGGCAAAAAGCCAAAAAAAACACCGCTTCTCTGACGCAGCACAGATTTTCATCGCTCTACCTCAGGAGAAAAAGGCGCACAGAGCCTCTCCACACGCGCCTTAAGTACCCTCCAGTCGACTCCTCCCACACCACTCCAGCTCAATCTCCTCACGCACTGCAAAACCTTCTAGAAAAATCCTCCTTCTAGAAAAATCCTCCCTGCGTCCTGGCATCAGAGGCAACTTAAGGGCCCTATGCCTTAGGTGCTTCAGGCCTTATTTAGATTTGTCTTGAAAAACAAAAAACACCTATTTTACCATTTTCCAAAAATGCAGTGGGAGGGGGAAAAAAGGGGGTTGAATACTTTTATCAGTATACCTATATTTCCAAAAACCAAAGATGTTACAGGTGTGAAATCTGGCACTTACAATCTTCTTGAAAAATAAAAAAACACATGTTTTACCATTTTCCAAGAATCCCACGTGGTGGGTGAAGAAAGAGGGGGTGAATACTTTTCAACAGGATACCTATGTCTCAAAAACAGAAGATGTTAGACGTGAAAATTGGTATTTAGATTCGTCTTGAAAATAAAACAACACGTCTTTTACCATTTTCCAAAAATCCAGTGGGGGGGGAGGCAAAAAGGGGGATGAATACCTTTATCACTATACCTATATTTCAAAAACCAATGATGTTACAGGAGTGAAATTCGATATTTACAAATCTTTGTGCAAAAAACCCATGTTTTACCATTTTCTGAAAATCCAGTTAAGGGGGGTGGGGGAAAGGGATGTGAATACTTTTATCAGTATACCTATATTTCAAAAACCAAAGATGTTACAGGTGTGAAATTTGGCACTTACATTCTTCTTGAAAAATGAAAAAACACGTGTTTTACAATTTTCCAAAAATCACAAGTGGGGGGGGGGGAAAGGGGGGGTTCTACCAAAAAACCCTCAAGTTTCTTTTAAAAAACTATTTTAACAAATCCTAAAATCCACGAGAAAGAAGCCGTGGGCAAAAGCTAGTATTAGTATAAACCAGAATGCATCTCGCCCAATAAAAAAAATGTGGCTTATTCAGCTGGTATCTCTCTCTCAAGTAATCTTCTGTCCTTATATATACACCAAATTATCAATCAAATAATATGGCAAATAGTTTCTCTTTCAACCAGTAATTGGTGGGAGGCCTCCCTTTGAAGCGCCATCCTCCATCTTCGACTTAGGCTGTGCATCCTTTGCATCCCCCCGTAAGACGCAGAAGTGTGGTATACGTGTTCACTATCTTAACGTACGTCACACTATGAGAGCTTTATATTGGAACATGGAAGTGTGGCGTATGCTATCTTGGGCATGCGCAGGGCTTGAAAAATGCACTCATCTGCAACTAGTGAAATATTTGGCTTGACGAGTAGTCTGCTTTCTCCCTGTATGTTCTGGCGTACGCTCACAGAGGTGCCGCGTCGACGGCGGAGTTCTGACTCCGCAGATGGCTGACTCCCATTCCGTGCGCACACCTTCTGGCGCCCGTGGTGACGCCAGGGATACCAAGTCTTCCGGGAGTCTCCCAGAAGCAAATGCGGGCTCCCTGACTCCCGCAAATACTTCTGGAACTCCCAGATTTTCATCATTCTTAGAGAGGTGGGATCCGTGCCACGTGGAAGGCATGCTCAGTTTAAGCCAATCATTTGATTGGCTTAAAGCCAAGCATGCCCTCCATGCAACACAGTGTTTCTGCCTCTGGCTTCAATGCCGATAGCCCTGGAATAATGAACGCCAACCTGGGTGAAGAGCGACCGTCGTCGTGGACATGACGGGTCGGAATTTTTCTTTTGAAAGGCACGCCGGGTAATGTGGTTCATTCTCAGCACCCGGCCATTTGTTTGGGAGTGGACTACAAGATCCGGCAACACTTGCGGCGGGCTGAACCAGAAGGGGTTTCAGCCAGATGAATCTGATCAAAAATAAATTCAGATCATGCTTAGAGACTGAAAGCTTAGATGGCCTTATGATACTGAATCTAAATAGACCTCCACTACCACAATTTAAACCTGCTAAAACCATTGATAAATGGTACTTCAGTGCTAGAACTACCAAGCATGTTCAAGGACACAATAACAACCGGCAATTGGTGATAAAAGGAGAAAGAAAATTAACTTATCTTTTTCTGATGGAATGCTGAGGAGGTTCCCTGGAGATGGTCCAAAGTACTCCACACATAGACAGGATAAAAAATAGGAAGCCTCAGCGTCTATAATAGAACCCCGTGGATCTATTCAATAGGATCGTAGATGTTAAAATCGCCAGTTTTAACAAAAAAAGAAGATGGGTGTAGGATAAAAACTTCATTCGAAATAAATAAATGCATAAAAAGGCATAATATGCTCAAAGCCCAACGCGTTTCGTCTATATCTAGACTTTTTCAAGGGCAATACAAATGTATAAAAAGCAAAATAATAGTAACAAACAAAACACCCATCATATTCTTTTATTACCCATACAGGGATTTCATTGGTCAGCTCATTAGCTGTGGCGTTTTCCTTATATGGTGAAATCACAGATCACATTTATACTCCCATCAGTCTTTGTTCTAAAGTCCAATCCGCCCGCTTGTTATTTTCAAAGGCCACTCTCATTGGATGTCTTTAGTTTCATTTTCGAAGAGCCAGAGGATCACTTCCGGTATTCTTTCTATCTTCTCTTCCGGTTTCATTTCTACCGGAAGTTCCTTCATACTGCAGCATCCTCCCCAGCTTAGGATCCGGTTTCACTCTTGATCTTCACCTCCACTTCCGTCACCATGTAAATATCCGGAACTTCACCATCCTCTCTATTATGACTCAATGCTCGTTCTCCGATCCGTGATCCTTATCAATGACACTGTTCGTTCCTGATGTATCCAAGAGCCTTCAAAAAGCAGATCTTTTCTCTTCAGTTGATTCATATAAGAGAATATATATAAAAAAGAATATATATAAAAAAAGGGAGTTAAAAAGGTTTAAAAAGGTTCACCAAATATTAAGAATTAAATAATTGAAAGAGAAAAATACACATATATATATAGAAAAGTTAATATTACCGACCCTAAAAAAAGAAAACCGAGAAAAGGGGGTATCCCTCAATCACTTGCATATATTCCTCCTAAAACATAGGGTCTTTAATATAAAGATGCACTAAAAATCTATATATTAAAATAAAAATGAGAAAAAAATGAGAAAAAATAAAAATAAAAAATAAAATATAAATAAAAATATAAATAAAAATGAGAAAAATAAAAATAAAAAAATATAATAAAAATAATAAAAATAAATAAAAATAAAAATACAGTTCCCAGGTGTACTATAAAATCCGAAATGTACAATATCAAGTAACATATTCCCCGATGGGGCCTCCAAAGAGGTCTTTAGAAACAAGTGAGGTCGAGTTCTTCATTCAAACCCAAAGGTGTCATCGTTCTTAATTTATATATCCAAAAAGACTCCCTCTGTAGCAATTTCTTATTCCTATCACCTCCCCTCCAGAATTCTACATGTTCGAGCCCTACAAAATCAAAAGTTCCAAAATTAAAAGAAGGACAATTGTTACAGTGTACAGGAACCGAGTGTTTGAGGAAATTTTTTCTAATATTATTTTGGTGTTCCAGTATTCTTTCTTTCAGTTTCCGTATCGTTTTGCCGATGTACTGTTTCCCACAGCCACATTTCAGCAAATATATGACAAACTTAGTGTCACATGTGATCCTGGTTTTGATCTTGAAAGTCTCTTTTGTAACTGTGCTTGAGAAAAGATTGGTTTTATTCCTCCTTAAATATTTACAGGCTTTACATTTTAAACATCAAAAGAAGCCTCTCGGTTCACTGATTGCTTCTTTTTTGGCTGGTTGAAAAGTGGCGCTAGGTGCGATAATAGATTTTAAATTTCTTGCTCGCTTAAACACTACATTTGGTTTTTCTGGGATAACTTCCCGAAGAATTTGATCTTTTTTTAGTATAAACCAGTTCTTTGCCAAAATATTTCTAATCTTGTAATGGTGTGCACTAAATTTTGTGGAGAAGGCAAATTGGTAGTTCTGGTTGAAGACATCCTTCTTCGGTTTTATTTTCAGAAGATCTTTCTTTTCCACTTTACCCACTTCCCCACAGATCCTTTTGACTTTGTTTCTATTGTATTTTTTAGCAATCAATTTTTCCTGAATCACAGAGATTTGGTCCATATAATCTTTTTTGTTCCGTACAATTCCTTCTGACTCTTAAGGCTTGACTTCTTGGAATTCCATCCAACCAGGGCTTGTAATGGCTACTAGTATAATGAATGTAGTCATTACCATCTGTAGGTTTAAAATAACATTTACTTTTCACCATCTTATCCTGATTAAAAAACAAAATGTCCAGAAAATTGATATATTCACGATGAAAATTCGCCGTGAATTTTAGACCGAAATCATTGGAGTTGATATATTTTACAAACTGATTTAAAGATTCCTCTTCACATCCCAAATCACAATAACATCGTCAATGTACCGCCGCCAGAGCACCAAGCTTGCCCCCCATTGGGAGGAACCCCAAATGAAGGAGTCCTCCCAATACGCCATGTAAAGATTGGCGTAACTGGGGGCAAACTTGGTGCCCATGGCCATACCATTGACCTGTAGAAAAAAACATTCGTTGAATAAAAAATAATTGTGTTCCAAAATAAATCTTATGGCCACCTTCAAAAATTCTTTCATCTCCCTCCCCAATTCCTCTTCATTCCGTAGGACGGCATCGACACCAATTCCCAAATTGAGGAAAAATTGATTGCTAAAAAATACAATAGAAACGAAGTCAAAAGGATCTGTGGGGAAGTGGGTAAAGTGGAAAAGAAAGATCTTCTGAAAATAAAACCGAAGAAGGATGTCTTCAACCAGAACTACCAATTTGCCTTCTCCACAAAATTTAGTGCACACCATTACAAGATTAGAAATATTTTGGCAAAGAACTGGTTTATACTAAAAAAAGATCCAATTCTTTGGGAAGTTATCCCAGAAAAAACAAATGTAGTGTTTAAGCGAGCAAGAAATTTAAAATCTATTATCGCACCTAGCGCCACTTTTCAACCAGCCAAAAAAGAAGCAATCAGTGAACCGAGAGGCTTCTTTGGATGTTTAAAATGTAAAGCCTGTAAATATTTAAGGAAGAATAAAACCAATCTTTTCTCAAGCACAGTTACAAAAGAGACTTTCAAGATCAAAACCAGGATCACATGTGACACTAACAGGGTTATTCAGAGAGCGTGAAAAGCAGGAGAATGACTGGAGAATGAAAAATTCTAGGTCAAAATAGCCGATTTGGAAAGTGAGATGAAAGGGAGAATTTTTCTGGTTTGGCTATTTTGACCTAGAATTTTTAATTCTCCAGTCATTCTCCAGTCATTTTCCTGCTTTTCACGCTCTCTGAATAACCCTGTAAGTTTGTCATATACTTGCTGAAATGTGGCTGTGGGAAACAGTACATCGGCAAAACAATACGGGAACTGAAAGAAAGAATACTGGAACACCAAAATAATATTAGAAAAAATTTCCTCAAACACTCGGTTCCTGTACACTGTAACAATTGTCCTTCTTTTAATTTTGGAACTTTTGATTTTGTAGGGCTCGAACATGTAGAAGAATTCTGGAGGGGAGGTGATAGGAATAAGAAATTGCTACAGAGGGAGTCTTTTTGAATATATAAATTAAGAATGATGGCACCTTTGGGTTGGAATGAAGAACTCGACCTCACTTGTTTCTAAAGACCTCTTTGGAGGCCCCATCGGGGAATATGTTACTTGATATTGTACATTTCGGATTTTATAGTACACCTGGGAACTGTATTTTTATTTTTATTTATTTTTATTATTTTTATTATATTTTTTTCTTATCTTTTTTATTTTTATTTTTATTTTTATCATTTTTATTTATATTTTATATTTTCATTTTCATTTTTATTTTTATTTTTTCTTATTTTTTTCTCATTTTTTTCTCATTTTTATTTTAATATATAGATTTTTAGTGCATCTTTATATTAAAGACCCTATGTTTTAGGAGGAATATATGCAAGTGATTGAGGGATACCCCCTTTTTTCGGTTTTCTTTTTTTAGGGTCGGTAATATTAACTTTTCTATATATATATATATGTGTATTTTTCTCTTTCAATTATTTAATTCTTAATATTTGGTGAACCTTTTTAAACCTTTTTAACTCCCCTTTTTTATATATATTCTTTTTTATATATAGTCTCTTATATGAATCAACTGAAGAGAAAAGATCTGCTTTTTGAAGGCTCTTGGATACATCAGGAACGAAGAGGTCATTGATAAGGATCGCGGATTGGAGAACGAGCATTGAGTCATAATAGAGAGGATGGTGAAGTTCCGGATGTTTACATGGTGACAGAAGTGGAGGTGAAGATCAAGAGTGAAACCTGATCCTAAGCTGGGGAGGATGCTGCACTATGAAGGAACTTCCAGTAGAAATGAAACCGGAAGAGAAGATAGAAAGAATACCGGAAGCGATCCTCTGGCTCTTCGAAAATGAAACTAAAGACATCCAATGAGAGTGGCCTTTGAAAATAACAAGTGAGCGGATTGGACTTTAGAACAAAGACTGATGGGAGTATAAATGTGATCTGTGATTTCACCATATATGGAAAACGCCACAGCTAATGAGCTGACCAATGAAATCCCTGTATGGGTAATAAAAGGATATGATGGGTGTTTTGTTTGTTACTATTATTTTGCTTTTTATACATTTGTATTGCCCTTGAAAAAGTCTAGATATAGACGAAACGCGTTGGGCTTTGAGCATATTATGCCTTTTTATGCATTTATTTATTTCGAATGAAGTTTTTATCCTACACCCATCTTCTTTTTTTGTTAAAACTGGCGATTTTAACATCTACGATCCTATTGAATAGATCCACGGGGTTCTATTATAGACGCTGAGGCTTCCTATTTTTTATCATGTTCAAGGACACAAATGCCTTTGACAGCAGTGCACTTTCTACTAAGAAATAGGCAAATACTGTGTAAGTAATACAATTTATTTTGGTTTGGTATGCATGGTTACATAGAAATAAAAATGAATGAGTGCCTAGTTTAAATTTGTTAACATAAATTGCATGGCTATAGGCCGGAAATGCTGACTGGTGAGATTTTTGACTGACTGGTGAGCACCATAAAATTTTTCAAGCCCTGAACATGCGCCATAGCTGAAGCTCTCCATCCTGGAATGCAGAAGTCTGGTAGCGTTTAGTTTAAATCCTTTTATTGGCTGCTTCTGAAACCCTTCTCCGCTCGGCGGCTAAAGGAAAAGAAGGGCTTTAAAACTATTACCTATATCAGAGACATTGGGTACTATTTATTATACATAATATTGTCATTGTCATTCTCATGGTGTCTCCCCTTCTTAAATTGGTAAAAATTCTTATAAGATCTAATTTATACCTTCAACTATAAATACCATATCAGGTCTCCTTTATAAGACGCTATCACATATATATATATATATATATGGTATTATACAGGTTTAATATAATCTAAAGAATCAATCCTTAAACCCACATATTCTATTTAAAAATTATATAAATATATGCCAATATATTCATAAAATTATAGAATACTTATCTGGCGGCGCGATGGCAGTCGCTTATGGATCGTGTGATGGTTCTCTTTAGAAATACCGTCCACATGTGACATGAAAAGACAATAAAAGGTACAATAGTGCAGAGCGATAACAATTGTAGATAATAAACTTGTGATACTGCTCCCACTCACAAAAGAAGAGCCCCAACACTGGCTCTGAGCGGGTCAACGCATTCAGTCATTAGTTTCTGTTTTCTGACCCGCTCAGAGCAGTGTTGGGGCTCTTCTTTTGTGAGTGGGAGCAGTATCACAAGTTTATTATCTACAATTGTTATCGCTCTGCACTATTGTACCTTTTATTGTCTTTTCATGTCACATGTGGACGGTATTTCTAAAGAGAACCATCACACGATCCATAAGCGACTGCAATCGCGCCGCCAGATACGTATTCTATAATCTCTACACACTGGTTTGGGGGAAACCACTGATTGCTGGCTGGCTTTGGATAGTTGGTGGTGGTACAGGCAGGGGCGTCTACCACTTTGTTTGTACTATTCATAAAATTACCAATAATTTTAAAATATTGCCAATATAATTAAATATAAACCATTTCTATTTGAAATTAACATTGGTAAAGAAACGTATTTTGATATTATAACAGATCTCAGTACCCCAGCAGAGTCTGCTGATGCCACTTCCTTGCTGGACCCCCATGTCCTCCTCCTGATACGTAGAGAGCCTTGCTAGCTTCCCCCAGAAATAAGCTGTGGCTGTAGATCAGAGGTCTTTGCGCTGCAACAGCAAACAGAATATAGCTGCTACCTAAACCATGAGTCGTGACTGCATGTAGAGTCAGAATAGCACTGGATAATCAGGGACACACACACAGATTTATACGTTCACACATGGGTCATTTATACAGTGGCAAGAAAAAGTATGTGAACCCTTTGGGATTACGTGGAGTTTTGCATGAATTGGTCATAAAATGTGCTCTGATCTTCATCTAAGTCACAACAATTTGAAAAACACAGTCTGCTTAAAATAATACAACACAAACATTATATGTTTTCATGTGTTTATTGAACATAACATGTAAACATTCACAGTGCAGGGTGGAAAAAGTATGTGAACCCCTAGACTAATGACTTCTCCAAGAGCTAATTGGAGCCAGGAGTGAGCCAACCTTGAGTCCAATCAGTGTGATATTATTGGATGTTTTGCTGAAAGCTGTCCTGCCCTTTAAAAACACACACCAGTTTTGGGTTTACTGGTTTCAAGAAGCACTGCCTGATGTGAACCATGCCTTGCAGAAAAGAGCTCTCAGAAGACCTACGATCAAGAATTGTTGACTTGCATGAAGCTGGAAAGGGTTACAAAAGTATCTCCAAAAGCCTTGATGTTCATGTGTCCTCGGTAAGACAGACTGTCTACAAATGGAGAAAGTTCAGCACTGTTGCTACTCTCCCTAGGCATGGTCGTCCTGTAAAGATGACTGCAAGAGCACAGCGCAGAATGCTTAATGAGGTAAGGAAGAATCCTAGAGTGTCAGCTAAAGACTTACAGAAATCCCTGGCACATGCTAACATTTTTGTTGACACATCTACAATAAGGAAAACATTAAACAAGAATGGAGTACATGGGAGGACACCACAGAGGAAGCCATTGCTGTCCAAAAAGAATATTGCAGCACGTTTGAAGTATTCAAAAGAGCACCTGGATGTTCCACAGCAGTACTGGCAAAATATTCTGTGGACAGATGAAACCATAATTGAGTTGTTTGGAAAAACACACAACACTATGTGTGGAGAAAAAAAGGCACAGCACACCAACATGAAAACCTCATCCCCACTGTAAAACATGGCAGAGGGAGCATCATGGTTTGGGGCTGCTTTGCTGCCTCAGGACCTGGACGGATTGTTGTCATTGATGGAAGAATGAATTCCAGAGTTTATCAAGACATTTTTCAGGAAAACGTAAGACCATCTGTCCACCAACTGATGCTCCGCAGAGGATGAGTGATGCAACAGGACAATGACCCAAAGGATACAAGTAATTCAACAAAAGAATGGCTTCAACAAAACAAAATACACCTTCTGGAGTGGCCCAGTCAGAGTCCTGACCTCAACCCGATTGAAATGCTGTGGTATGATCTTAAGAGAGCGATTCACACCAGACATACCAAGAATATTGCTACACTGAAACAGTTTTGTGAAGAGGAGTGGTCCAAAATTACTCCAGATCGTTGTGCAGGTCTGATCTGCAACTACAGGAAACGTTTGGTTGAGGTTATTGCTGCCAAAGGAGGGTCAACCAGTTATTAAGTCCAAAGGTTCACATACTTTTTCCACCCTGCACTGTGAATGTTTACATGTTCTGTTCAATAAAAACCTGACAACATATAATGTTTGTGTTGTATTATTTTAAGCAGGCTGTGTTTTTCAAATTGTTGTGATTTAGATGAAGATCAGAGGAGATTTTATGACCAATTCATGCAAAACTCCACGTAATCCCAAAGGGTTCACATACTTTTTCTTGCCGCTGTATACACAAATATAATTGTGTTTCACAGATTTAGGTAGAGACAATGAGAACATTATTTAGGGCAATGGCCATCACAATCGACAAAGAGATTACAGTTTAAAACAGATAACGGGCAGTATTTGTCTGACAACACAGTTTAACAGCTCTTCATAATATAAACAGACATTAACACATTAACACATTCCTGAGTGCAGGCTTACTGGAAGGCTAATCTGATCAACAGATATTAACAGACAATAACATTGTTCTTGAATAACAAACACCCCCTCCCAAACACAGCACCAGACAATGGACAGAGAGACAATAGAATTCTTGCATAATCACAGATTACACAAACCTAATTACATAATAAAAAAACAAATTTATTCTGTCCACGCACCCAAATTCTGTCGCCAGCCATTTAAACACATATATTTTCCAGAGTAAAACAGTTTCTTGGATGAAATTGTACAATTAACCCAGCCGGACTAATATGGAAAAGTAGACGATAATAGTTCCAGATGCTCGGCTACAAGAGCCGCATTCGCAGGTTCAGAGGAACCTGCAACCCCTGATTTAATTTGTTGTGGGAGACAGTAAATAGCCCCAAAATCTCTCGTTTAACTGCTGGGCCATAGTCTGAAGGCAGGAGGAAAGCCCACAGCCCTCTCCAACTTGCACAGTGACAGTGCGTTCTGTCACAGATATAACTATTAGAATGATTAAATAAAACCCATATACATTTATAATATGTTCTAATACATATAATATAATATTGTACAATAATGCTAGTACTCTAATAGTTCTGAAAGCCCTATTTATGTGATTGGTGTTTTAATATATCAACTGATCTCTATTTAATATGAATTATATATTAGAGAGTACATAATCTAGAACTACCCATTTATATCTGTAAAAATAACAACATATAAAAATGAGGGCCGAAACGTCGGTTTTTGATGCACTTGGGCATCTTTTTAATGTATATTGATTAAACATTGGTTTTATTATTTTGTTCTAAGTCCTGGTGTGCGTCCTTTTCTACTTGGTCTTCATATTGTCTACTGGACTTTGCACCCAGGCACTCGTGAGTATATTTATGGCCTTAGCTGGTTGCCACAGCTCTATCTATATATATATATATACTAGGTGGAAAGCCTGCCCAGAGGGCAGTCTATTAATAAGTGTGCTCTGCTCTTGTGCTGCTCCGCTCCCCTCTCCGCTCCACTCCGCTCCCGCTCCCCTCTCCGCTCCACTCTGCTCCCCACTCCACTCTGCGCTCCCCGCTCTGTGCTCCCCTCTCTGCTTGCCCTCCCGCTCCCCTCTCCGCTCCACTCCCACGCTCCGCAGTCTCCGCTCCCCGCTCCGCACTCTCCGCTCCGCGCTCTCCTCTCCGCGCTCTCCTCCTCCGCTCCACTCCCCGCTCTCCGCTCTCCACTCCACTCCCCGCTCCGCACTCTCCGCTCCCCGCTCCACTCCCCGCTCCGCACTCTCCGCTCCGTGCCCTCCGCTCCGTGCCCCTCCCGCTCCCCTCCCCCTCTCCGCTCCCCCTTCTCCGCTCCGCGCTCCGCTCTCCGCTCTGCTACCCGCTCCCCGCTCTCCACTCTCTGCTCCCCGCTCCGCTCTCCGCTCCACTCTCAAACTCTCCGCTCCACTCTCCACTCTCTGCTCCCCGCTCCGCTCTCCGCTCCACTCTCCGCTCCACTCTCCGCTCCACTCTCCACTCTTTGCTCCCCGCTCCGCTCTCCGCTCCACTCTCCGCTCCACTCTAGGCGCTCTGCTCCACGGTCTCCACTCCGCTCTCTGCTCCACGCTCCCCGCTGTTTTCTCTGAGGCGTTTTCACGCTACTCAAGCTATTTCTGGATGCGGCGGTTGGCTGCGTGCGCACCCTATGCCGCGTGCATCCAACGGCACAAGCACGCGGTGGGCGTGCTGCGGCGGGTGGCTGTGTGCGCACTCGGCTGGGCGCACATCCAACCTCCGCAACACGCTTTGGTGGTTCTGCGGCGGGTGGCGCGCACGCACTCGGCTGCGTGCGCATCCAACCTCCATAACACGCTTTGGGCGTGCTGCGGCGGGTGGCGCGCGCGCACCCGACTGCGCGCGCGCACCGCACACCGCGCACATCCAACCTCCACAGCACCCTGTGGCGTGCTGCGGCGGGTGGCTGTGTGCGCACTCGGCTGGGCGCACATCCAACCTCCGCAACACGCTTTTGGTGGTTCTGCGGCGGGTGGCGCGCACACGCACTCGGCTGCGTGCGCATGCCAACCTCCATAACACGCTTTGGGCGTGCTGCGGCGGGTGGCGCGCGCGCACCCGACTGCGCGCGCGCACCCGGCTGCGCGCACATCCAACCTCCACAGCACCCTGTGGGCGTGCTGCGGCGGTTGGCTGCGTGCGCACCCAACCGCCGCAGCACGCCCACACCATGTACATGCGCAGAGGAGGCTTGGCGACGGACACGCCAAGTCTTACTCTTTATAGTATAGGATATATCTAACAATAATGTGTTTTGTAGCAGACAAGTGCGTTTAGTTTCATTCCGTATTCAAATTCAGATGAAAATCAAAATTTTTGTTGTTTTGTTTTCTTTCCGAAAAACAACAAAAATCAGCCGTGCAAAAAATACGAAGTGGCCAAAATATGAATCGCGGTAGTAAAACGAAAACAACTAAACAAAATAATGGGAGGCAAAATAATCCAAAAAAGATCCTCAATGATACAAAACGGGACAAAATGATCCAAAAAAAGGAAAAAAAACCTAAGCGAAAATTACCTAAAACAGAAAAAAAATGGAACAAAATTATTTAAAGCAATAAAACCCAGATTTATTTTTACATTACAGTTACAGATACAAGTTTTTGTAAAGTGCTAACAAGTTACGTAGCGCTGTACAATGGGACGCAAAATAACAACTATATAAACAGGTTCAACACACAGTACAGTAGGAGAGAGGACCTTGCTCAAGAGTTTACAATCTAAAGGGAGATGGGTGACACACTAGGTGAGGGTTAATAGAGAATATGAAATAGCGGGGTGTATGTGGGCTGGGTGGGAAGATGCAGTAATATTCAAACCTATAGGATTCGTCTATAGCTTTCAATGTTAAAAAACAAGTTTTTATTATATTTATTACACCGCTTATTTTTTATCACTTGCAGCAAAAAGTCTGTGTATTTATTTTTTAGGATTTTTTTTGCATTTTATTAAATTTTTTGAGTGAAATTTACTTTTTCTAGTTTATTTTAAAACAACATTCCTTTTTTACCCTGTAAGTTTCAGGGTAAAAAATATTCCCATTTTTATTAACTAATTCTTTAACCTGCAGCAAATAGTCTATTTATTTATATTTTAGGATTTTTAGGCATTTTTCGGGATTTTTGGGTGAATTTGTTTTTGCAAAGTAGAAATTTTTATTAAATTTTGTACAAGGGTACAGAAAAAAATAGGGGAAGGGGAAAGGAGCATAAAAAGACACACACAGATAAATAGCACATTGCACTTGAGAAAACATCGTCTAAGTCCTACACGAAAGGCCCAGGAGTAAAATAAAACGTCATCATTCCCAAAGGGCAGTACCACCTCGTAGCGCAACTGATGACCCCCCTTCCCCTGTGCCCTCTTAGAAGTCCCTGGCTACCTGTCATATACACTGTTTAATCAAGTACAAGTCCCATAATTCCCATAGGTCATGCTTGGGAGGTGACAGATCTAGTAATTGTGTGGCCACTCTATCATATCCCTAAAATCTTTCCAAGTGAGTTGTGAGAACAGAGACAGTGGGTGGACGTATCGTTTTCCAGTTCCTGGCTACAGTGGTGTATTTAGGTTTTGTGCTGCCCTAGGCCTGACTAAACTCGTGCACCCCCTAATTTAAATTTGAGGCACCCCTTCCTGTCAAGGGCACACCTCTTCCTGGTTAATCCCCACCCTTCCTCTTTAAGCTCCACCTTTTCCTCTCTTTATATTAAAAGTGGATACCAAGTGCCTACTTGTATATTTTGTATAACATTTCAAATGTATCTATTGAGATAAATAAAATTACGAAATGTTTAAATTCAAGCATTTTTACAAAGAACAACCACACATGTCAAGTATACTGGATCACAGTCACTCTAATTGGTTGAACAATAAAATCCACAGAAACGTGTACTGCATATGAGTGTATCACAGAGCTGCACAGCAATAAAACCCACAGAAATGTGCAGTGTGTATGAGCGTATCCCAGAGCTCCAGGGCAATAAAACTCACAGTAATATGCAGTGTGTATCACAGAATCCACAGCAATAAAACTCCCAGCAATGCAATGTGCAGTGTGTATGAGTGTATCAAAATCCACAGCAATAAAACTGCCAGCAATGCAATGTGTGTGTGTCAGCGTATCAGAATTCACAGCAATAAAACTCACAGCAATGCAATGTGTGGTGTGTGTCAGCGTATCAGAATCCACAGCAATAAAACTCCCAGCAATGCAATGTGCGGTATGTATGAGTGCATCAGAATCCACTGCAATAAGACTCTCAGCAAACCGAGTGAATATGAGCACACAGCAATTATTAATTCTATATTTAACGGCCTCCGTCCGCGGTAGGGCTGTGTGCAGAGTCAGCAGGGACTGTGTATGGACTCAGCAGGAGGTCCCTCCAGGCCACGTTAGGATCGCAGCTGTGCCTGTGTGTGGAGCCATCTTGTCAGAAGTGGGGCGCCACTGCCAGAGGGTGCACCGTGGCTTTGATTCCCTTCCCGGTGGGTGTTCAGTCCAGAATAGAGTGAGAGTCCATGTTAACGAAAGGGCGGGCAGCTGCGTGCGTGTCACATGGTTCAGCCAGTCAGGTGGTACTGAGACTCAGTACCACCTGACTGGCCGGACCGCGTGACCTGCACGCACGCAGCCTCACCAGGAGCTAGGCAGCTCAATGACAAATTTCTATCACTACAGTGCTGGTTAAGGAAAGGTCCACTTTAAGCAGCAGTAAGCAGACAGGGCTTCATATTCTGCTGATACCCCCCCTTTACCTGTCATTTACTGTCATCTTCTCTCTCTGCACACAAATCACATCCCCTCCCCTCTCCTAGAGATTTTATTCCGTATGCAAACGCCCTGCTCCGCTGCTCGTTGTTGAGAACACAGCTCAAGCTGACACACAGTGACAGTGGCACCTTCTAGTACCCCTAATGACACCCAAATAATCACTGGTACCTGGGGCGGCCCAACCTCCACCACTCCCCTAAGTACACCACTGCTCTGTGATATGCTCACACACAAATTTGGCGAACTGCCAGCAAGTACGGTGCTGTTTGAAGGCATTGCAAATCCCCATAGAGAAGTAATGGTTAATCTATTCAGAGAACACCAAACAGCAGAGAAATGGCAGTGAAATGCCCTGATGTTCGGTGGTTTCAATCAGCAGGTTTATTCAGGCGAACCCCATAGGTTTCAATGTTAAAAATATTCCCGTTTTTATGCAATATCTAATAAATCATTTACTATTTTAATCTGCAGTAAAAAGTCTTTATTGATTTTTTTTTTAGTTTTCAGCAAAATTTCCCCCCCTTTTTTTTAATAGCGTTTTTTCTTTTTTCTGTAACAGAACTTTCTATTATCAATCATAGGATCTTATATGTTAATTCCAGACATTTTCGTTCAGTAGTTCTTTTGAAAACAGAAGGCCACGGGTTTGCGGTGGCAGCATTCAGCGGCCGACTCCATGCACTTTGGGGACCCTGCGGTGAATGGTGAATTCACTGCAGGGTGGGGAAATTTTATTCCCCGAAGTGCAGGGAACTACAGAACACCAAAATGTTGGCGTCATTTCGGTGCTCTGTTAGTGGTGAGGTTTTTTCGCTGCCCCCTGGAAAGTGAAAGCCTAGGCCTTGCCTACCCAGGACATACTTGAAAATTAGTGAAATCTCAATGTATTCTTCCTGGCAAAATACTTTGCAAAAGTAAAAAATAATAATAATAAAAAAAAATCTTTTTTGTAGGGGTGGGGCCACTGGTGCGGGCCGCCGCCCCCTGGAAAGTGACACCCTAGGCCTAGGCCTTGTTGGTCTAGGCCAAAATACACCACTGCCTGGCTATCAGTAATAGGGCCGTGGAGACAACGTGGAACCACATCCTGGTTTGCTGTTGGGAGAGCACTGGGCCTCTCAACTCCACCGATAAGAAATCTGGAGTGAAAGGAATCTCAGTTCCCACAATTTTCGGGGCTAGTTCCACTACTTGCTTCCAGTAATTTCTGAAACCACTAGGTGGTGCCAGGAATACAGGACTACAACACTGCTTTGTCAGGTTATTTATTATGACGTGTACTTTCACTTACAATATATAAATATATAGATCATTAATGACAGTGCCTCCAATACCAATGGTATAATTTGGTTATTAATTCTTATTTTAAGGGTAAATAACCAATCAATGAATATACAGTGACAAGAAAAAGTATGTGAATCCTTTGGATTACGTGGAGTTTTGCATGAATTGGTCATAAAATGTCTCTGATCTTCATCTAAGTTACAACAATTTGAAAAACACTGTCTGCTTAAAATAATACAACACAAACATTATGGCCCCTATTACATGCTTCACGCGTTTTTTGCACACGCAAAAAAAACGTTATCGTGCGAAAAATAACGCGGCATTCCGATCCGAACGCATTTTTTCAGCCTTCATGTTTTTCGTGTGCAAATCCGACGCGCAAATTCGTGCGCAAATGAACGTTGCGTGCAGAAATCGGTGGGCAGACTGTTTTTTCATGGGATTCAGCCAATCAGAATTAAGAACCACCATTTTCTAAAGTTAGGTTGTTGCGCCTGTCAAAGTCACTCTGCGTATATGTGCTGCAGCAAAAAAAAATTTTGACAAATTAGAATTTTTTTATGTCTGGGTATGTGTAGAATGTGTAACTCTACTGTGCTGTATTTTTTTTATTGCCGAGTTATTTCGTTTCGGCCACAACTATCATATTTGCAGTTAACACCCAAGTTTTCAAAGACGTTACGAAAATTCGCGCAAACGTCGCTCGTACGAAGATTGCAATACCATCCGCACTAACGCATTTGCGCTCACAATGTTAAGTATAGGATGCGCTCATGTACTTGCGCTTGCGCTGGGTTCGTGCAGGTTCAATCACAGTAGACGATTACGTGCATCGTTTGCGCGAATGTCGAAATACGACGTTCTGCGCAAATGGTTTTGTCCTCGTGCAAAAACAACAAACTTTTTTTAAATACTGACAAAACTGTAACGATGCTCTTTGAAACAGCACCTAAACTACACAAATTGCAAAATCCCCACTTATGTGTTGGGACAAGATCAAATGGCACGCTGACTAGGGATGAGCCGAACACCCCTGAGTTCGGTTCGGACCCGAACCCGAAATTTCCAAATGTTCGGACCCGAACTCCATTAAAGTCAATGGGGCTGAAAATTTGGTTTTTAGAGTGCCCTCCAAGAGGGCATATATGCTAGATATTTGCCATAAAAGGTGTATGGGGGGCCGGGTAGTGCAATGGGGGACAGGAAACAAGGACAAAAAGTTTAAAAAAAAAACTTTTTAAAGGGACAGTGAGTAAAAAAAGGAAAATTCCTTCAAATATCGTGGCTAGGAGGTCCCCATAACCTGCCAGTGAAGTGGCGGATTTCTAGGATGTATAGAAACATTTAAAAACAAAAAAAATGATGTTTCAAATGACGGTAAATGCTTTTCTTTAATCTATTCATAAACAACTGCTTGGGGCGGCAGTCTGTATGAAAAGAGGAGACATTTTCGGACACGCAGAAAAAGTTTACAGATTTTTTGGCTAAATTATCGTGA
Organism: Leptobrachium leishanense; assembly: GCA_009667805.1. Classification (NCBI taxonomy): domain Eukaryota; kingdom Metazoa; phylum Chordata; class Amphibia; order Anura; family Megophryidae; genus Leptobrachium; species Leptobrachium leishanense. The sequence continues at coordinate 29,506,708 of CM019063.1, read as the reverse complement.
GACTTATGCAGACTTTGGATGAAAGTAACAATAGGTGCTTTAAAATCGGGCCTTTAGCATCCCCAACAGTGCCGTCACACCATAACCTCTCTGAGGATAAGAATCTGATACAGGCGTCAGTGGCAGTACACCCAAATATTGTGCTTTTGGTGCCAGGCCTGCAAGTACTATCATACAGTAACCCCTCTGTAGTATTGTGGAATAATGCAGGGGTGGACCATGCGGTCCTATATTGAAAAGATATAAATCTGGTAATGGGCGTCAGTGCACCCAGATATTGTGCCTCTGGTGCCAGACTGCCAGGCCAGCAAGTACAATCATACAGTAACCCCTCTGTGGTATTGTGGAAGAGTGCAGGGGTGGACCATGCGGTTCAAAAAATTAAAATGATTTAAATCTGGCACAGGCGTCAGTGCAGCCAAATATTGCGCCTTTCATGGCAGCAAGTGCATTCACACCGTAACCCTTTTGTGGTATTGTGGAAGAGTTCAGTGCTGGAGGTTTTGTGAATGCAGAAGACATCCCCGATCTATTCTGTTACGTCAGCATCAGGGGATTGATAGCTGCTGATCCAGGACTGATTCATTTTTATAAATGTCAGCCGGTCTACAGAGTCTGTGGACAGACGCACTCTTTTGTCTGTGACAAAACCTCCAGCGGCACTGAAAGTCCTTTCAGAAAGCACGCTGGATGAAGGGCAACCTAGTAGCTGCATAGCATATTGGCTAAGTTCTGGCCAGTGATCCAATCTCAACACCCAGTAAGCCAGTGGATCATCTGCTGGAAAGGTATCCAGGTCTGCCCTTGCCCCTAGGTCAGGGGTCAGCAACCTTGGCTCTGCAGATGTTTTGGAACTACATCTTCCATGATGCTTAGCTACTCATTAAATTGTCTGAGCCTCATGGGAAATGTAGTTCCAAAACATCTGTAGAGCCAAGGTTGCTGACCCCTGCATAGCATATTGGCTAAGTTCTGGCCAGTCATCCAATCTCAACACCCAGTAAGCCAGTGGATCATCTGCTGGAAAGGTATTAAAACTTGCCCTTGCCCCTAGGTAGTCCTGCACCATATGGTGAAGACGCTGGCAATGGGTGCCTACATTTGACGTCCCTGGGCGTCGTGGACTAAAAAAATTTAAGAATGCATCAGTCAAGCGGCCCTGGCCTTCACCACTATTCCTCTGATCATCCGCAGCCTCAGAAACACTTGTGTCAGCACTTGGTAATCTACCAGTGCCTGGAAAGGTGTTACACAAGTGTCGCTTTAGAGCATCCTCAAGTTTTTTCATCCTGTGCTCCCTCTGTGCGGGCAGGATGAGCTCTGCAACTTTACCCTTGTATTGTGGATCAAGAAGGGTTGCCAACCAGTAATGATCCCTCTCCTTGATAGCACGAATCCTGGGATCCTTTAGCGGGCTTTGCATTATTAAGGAGCCCATGCAGCGTAGGTTGGAGGTGGCATTAGCTTCCGAGTCTTCCTGCTCAATGAGGATGACCGTATCGTGCACTTCCTCCTCCCAGCCACGCACTAGCCCTTGTGTTTCTGGGCACACAAAACCCTCCCTTGAGGAATCCCCACCTTCAATGCCCCCACTACTTAAATATTTCTCCTCCTCATCCTCCCCCGGTCTGATCTGAGTAGGACCCGCTGGAATGCTGTCTGCGGAAAGACTGGGGCCTTGAGAGCTAGGGAAGGCCTCCTCTTCCTCCCGCTGCTCTGCCTCTAGAGCCACATCTATAATTCCCCGCAGAGTGTGCAGGAACACTAAAGGAATTGTGTCACTGATGCATGCACTGTCCCTGCTCACCATCCTCATTGCCTCCTCAAATGGTGACAGTACAGTGCATCCATCCTTGATCATCAGCCACTGCAGGGGGGGAAAAAAAACAAGTTGACCTGAACCTGTCCTTGTGCCATACTCACACAGGTACTCGTTGATGGCCCTCTGCTGCTTGTGCAGACGCTGCAGCATTGCTAATATCGAGTTCCACCTGGTGGGCATGTCACAGATCAGACGGTTTCTGGGAAGGTGGAATTCTCTTTGAATTTCTGCCAGGCGAACGCTTGCTGGGAATGACCGTCTGAAGTGGCTGCAGACTTTTCTGGCCTGGCTGAGAAGCTCTGCCAGCCCTGGGTACTTGGTTAGGAAACGCTGTACCACCAGATTTAGGATGTGTGCTAGGCATGGTACATGCTTCAACTTACTCAGGCGTAGGGCGGAGAGAAGGTTGCTGCCATTATCACAGATGATCATTCCCAGCTCAAGCTGGCGTGGTGTTAACCATCTCTGCACCTGGCCCTGCAGAGCTGACAGAATTTCTGGCCCCGTGTGGCTCCTGTCCCCTAAACAAACCAGCTCAAGCACAGTATGGCTTCTTTTTGCTTGGGCCATTGCGTAGACCCTGTCAGGCGTCGGTTTAACTGCCACTTCAAAAGAGACAGAGAAGGAGGAGGAGGAGGAAGAGGGAGAAGTGGTGGTGGTGGAGCAGACAGACCTCATACAAGCAGCTTTCTGTAGGCGTGGTAGATGAACAAGCTCCAGCACAGAGCCCTGTCTTGGATCCCTCCCAGCTGCAATCAGAGTTACCCAGTGTGCAGTGAAGGAAATGTAACGACCCTGTCCATGCTTGCTGGACCACGTGTCTAAAGTCACATGCACCTTGCTGCTGACTGCCTTTCCCAATGACTGGATAACATTATCTTCCACGTGCTGGTATAGTGCTGGAATGGCCTTCCGTGTAAAGTAATGGCATTTTGGAACCTGCCACTGTGGTACAGCATATTCAGCAAATTCACGGAAGGGAGCAGAGTCCACCAGCTGGAAAGGCAGGAGCTGCAATGATAGTAATTTTGCCTCAAGCACGTGGTACCCAAGTGTCCGGTGTCTATCCCATGCTTCAGCCTCATCTGACATAGATTACAAATAGCAACGGTGGGGTCTGCTGCACATTTCTTATAGAACTCCCAGCAGACAGCAGAGTTCCTGTGTGTGTGCTTTGAGACAACAGCATTCTGCACCGGAGCAGCTCTGACATGTGATGCCTTGGACTGGATAGTGCTACGTTTGGTCATAGAGGATGTTGTGCCTCGTGTTTGCTGTGCCTCCTCCTCCCCCTCTTCCTCACTTGATTCCTCTGTTCGATCAGGCACCCAGGTAGAGTCAGTGACCTCATCATCATTGTCATCATCATCCCCTATCTCCTCGTCACTGGAGCCAACTTGGCAGTATGCTGCAGCTGCTGGGGCAACATGAGTGCCAGTTATTTGTGTGTCATCACTGGCACCCCCTTCCACTAGGTTGATTATACTCCCTTTCTCAACCTCAGAGATTGAATCAGAGCACAGTACTTGCTGCGCATCCTCAAGCAGCATGTCACTGTCATTGTAGTCAAACAATTCAGCTGACTCCTCCGTGTGTGATAGCGAGGTTACGGCAGCCGTAGCTGTGGACATAGAGGCTGCATTAGATGTTTTGGCAGCTGAGGTGGACTGTAAAGAACTAGAAGCCTGGCTGGCAGAGGACTCGGAGGATGAGGATGGCCTGGTTAGCCAATCCACCAAGTCCTCTGTATGTTGCTGCTGCTTAAGACGGCCAGCACCAATTAGAAAGGACAAGCGTACCCCTGCAGAGGATGCACCACGTCCACCATGACCAGAGGCACAGCCTCCCGACACAGGGGCTGCTTGCCCTCTTATCTGTGTCTGGGAGCGTCTGCCTGTCCTTTTTGTTCTTTCAGACATAGTGAGTGATATATAGATTAAATATATACAGAACTCTGATTCAACTCTGGTATAAAGATTAAAGATTTACAGAACTCTGGTATAACTCAGTGAGACACCCTGATCGCTGGCAGCCAATGAGAAGACACAGATTACAATTCCCAGAAACCTCCTATAAATCAGTGAGACCCCCTGATGGTTGCCAGTGACAAGACACAAACTACGATTCGCAGAAATCTGCTACAAGTCAGTGAAACCCCCTGATAGGACCCCCTGATAGCTGGCAACAGTGACAAGACACAGATTACAATTCACAGAAACCTCCTAAAATGCACTGTGACCCCCTGATGGGTGGCAGTGAAACCTCCTATAAATCAGTGAGACCCCCTGATGGGTGGCAGTGAAACCTCCTATAAATCAGTGAGACCCCTTGATGGGTGGCAGTGAAACCGCTTATAAATCAGTTAGACCCCTTGATGGGTGGCAGTGAGAAGCCACAGATTACAAATCTCTGAAACCTCTTATAAATCAGTAAGACCCCTTGATGGGTGGCAGTGAGAAGACACAAATTACAATTCGCATAATTCTGCTAGAAGTATGTGAGACCCCCTGATTGCTGGCAGTGAGAAGACACAAATTATAAGTCGCAGAAACCTCCTATAAATCAGTGAGACCCCCTGATGGGTGGCAGTGAAACCTCCTATAAATCAGTGAGACCCCTTGATGGGTGGCAGTGAAACCGCTTATAAATCAGTTAGACCCCTTGATGGGTGGCAGTGAGAAGCCACAGATTACAAATCTCTGAAACCTCTTATAAATCAGTAAGACCCCTTGATGGGTGGCAGTGAGAAGACACAAATTACAATTCGCATAATTCTGCTAGAAGTATGTGAGACCCCCTGATTGCTGGCAGTGAGAAGACACAAATTATAAGTCGCAGAAACCTCCTATAAATCAGTGAGACCCCCTGATGGGTGGCAGCCAGTGAGAACACTCATATTATAACATTTCCCAAATGTTTTGTAGAAATTAGTGAGCCCCAAAATACTGCATGGTACTGGCTGTGTGACAAGAGACAGATCACCTCAATTCCCAAATGTTTTGTAGAAATTTGTGAGCCCCAAAATAGTTGCTGGCACAGTGACAAGACACAGAAGATCACCTCAATTCCCAAATGTTTTGTAGAAATTAGTGAGCCCCAAAATACTTGCTGGCAGTGACAAGACACAGAAGATCACCTCAATTCCCAAATGTTTTGTAGAAATTTGTGAGCCCCAAAATAGTTGCTGGCACAGTGACAAGACACAGAAGATCACCTCAATTCCCAAATGTTTTGTAGAAATTTGTGAGCCCCAAAATACTTGCTGGCAGTGACAAGACACAGAAGATCACCTCAATTCCCAAATGTTTTGTAGAAATTTGTGAGCCCCAAAATAGTTGCTGGCACAGTGACAAGACACAGAAGATCACCTCAATTCCAAAATGTTTTGTAGAAATTAGTGAGCCCCAAAATACTGCGTGGTACTGGCTGTGTGACAAGAGACAGATCACCTAGATTCACAAATGTTTTAAAGAAATTTGTAACCCCCAAAATACTTGCTGGCAGTGACAAGACAAAGAAGATCACATCAATTCCCAGTTATTTGGTAGAAATGAGACCCCCCAGACCCCCCAGTAGCGTGGCAGACCAGCAGTAACAACACACAACAATCTCCTATGAAATCTCCTCTCAAATGCGTGGTGAATCGGCACGTGGAAACGTTATATAGTGTGCTGCGGGACTTAGCTCTGTGAGCCCATGATTGGGCAAAATGTGCCCAATCAGGACTCTGAGCGGTGATTGGCATACTGTTGAACCTGTCTTGCACCAGACCTGTGGTCAGCTGCAAGGCTGTAGCCAATTATGAGCTTCAGGCCAGTGGGAAAGTGCATTGTGGTCCATTGTGATGCATTGTGGTCGAACTTGCTCCGAACACCCGGAAATGTTCGGAGTTCGCGATCTAAACGAACAGGCTAAGTTCGCCCCGAACTCCAAACCGTCCAAACCGAACAGCTCATCCCTAATGCTGACCACAGTCACTTCTCTCAAATATCTAGGTATGTGGTTGGACCCTAATCTATCCTTTGGCCCCCAAATCGAAAAACTCTCATCTAAACTTTACCCCAAACTAGGTGCCCTGTACAGAAACAAATCCTGCCTGAGTCCCGCGGTAAGAAAGCAGATTGTACAGCAAATGCTTATGCCGGCTATTGATTACGGAGATGTAGTGTATGCAGCCTCCCCACAAACACACCTTCATAAACTTACTACATTGTATAACTCATTCTGCCGCTTTTCATTACAATGTAACTACATGACCCACCATTGTGACATGTTTAAAGAGCTAAACTGGCCATCGCTGGAGTGTAAATGCACCCCTCACCTTTCCAGCCTGGTGTTTAAGAGCTTTTCTGGGAAGCTGCCACCCTATCTGAATAGACTGCTTCCCCCAGCAGCTGTCACGGTTCCCAGATCCCACCACGCAGTACTTAACACCCCACACTCCACAGAGCCCAGAAGCTACCAACAGAGTAGCCGTGAAAGATCTCTAACTGTCTGGTCCTTAGAATTGGCCAGGTAAACTAGCTAGACAGAAAGGGTTAACAACACGGGGAGTAGTCAGCCGAGCCAGAATCAGGAATACAGAGTTCAGAATGGTCAAATGGAATAGCCGGGTCGATATCAGAGCAGTGGCGTAGTACAAGAAAATGGTCTAGGGCAACAGAAGGCAGAATAGTCAGGAACAAGCAGAGGTCAATAACGGGTTAATTCAATATAGCAGTCAGGTACAAGGAGCTCAGGTATGGATAACCACGATCTGGCAACTGCTGAGAATACACTGAGGGTTTTTAAAGACCTTCACCAGGCCACGCCCCCACTCAAGCCACGCCTCATGCAACCTCCTCCCTGCCTGTCTCCATTTAAACCGGGCATTGGTCAGCGAGCAGCATCAGACATGCTGCCCTCAAGCACACAGGTAGGGCTGGAAGCTCCCAACGTTACAGCAGCTCCCTCATCCTATAACCTCCGATTCAGGACCAGCACCTTACTTGCAAATACCACAATACAAAAAGACAGTGGCTCGGTCCTCATTTTCCTACAGAGCACCACAATTATGGAATAACCTCCCAGACACCATCAAATCTTCCCCCAGTCTTAAGTCACTCGAGCTCCTTACTATCATACCTCGATACAGAATGCACCTGTAAACATGTAACATAATGACTATTTCCTACATATTTATTTTCTGATAATCTGTATATTTGTGGGGTTTTTTAATATCTTGCATTGTATTACTTTGTATTTCTGTAACTGTGACACTTCAATGTTCTTGAACCCAGGACATACTTGAAAATGAGAGGAAGCTCAATGTATCCTTCCTGGTAAAATCCTTTATAAATAAATAAATAAATAAATTTGCGCACACTCAACTGCGCTGCGCGAAGCGTGTAATAGGGGCCTATATGTTTTCATGTTTTTATTGAACAGAACATGTAAACATTCACAGTGCAGGGTGGAAAAAGTATGTGAACCCCTAGCCTAATGACTTCTCCAAGAGCTAATTGGAGCCAGGAGTGACCCAACCTTGAGTCCAATCAGTGTGATATTATTGGATGTGTTGCTGAAAGCTGTCCTGCCCTTTAAAAACACACACCAGTTTTGGGTATACCGGTTTCAAGAAGCACTGCCTGATGTGAACCATGCCTCACAGAAAAGAGCTCTCAGAAGACCTACGATCAAGAATTGTTGACTTGCATGAAGCTGGAAAGGGTTACAAAAGTATCTCCAAAAGTCTTTTATGTTCATGTGTCCACGGTAAGACTGTCTACAAATGGAGAAAGTTCAGCACTGTTGCTACTCTCCCTAGGCATGGTCGTCCTGTAAAGATGACTGCAAGAGCACAGCGCAGAATGCTTAATGAGTTAAAGAAGAATCCTAGAATGTCAGCTAAAGACTTACAGAAATCTGGGGCACATGCTAACGTTTTTGTTGACACATCTACAATAAGGAAAACATTAAACAAGAATGGAGTACATGGGAGGACACCACGGAGGTCCAAAAAGAATATTGCAGCACGTTTGAAGTTTGCAAAAGAGCACCTGGATGTTCCACAGCACTACTGGCAAAATATTCTATGGACAGATGAAACCAAAATTGAGTTGTTTGGAAAAAACACACAACACAATGTGTGGAGAAAAAAAAGTCACAGCACACCAACATCAAAACCTCATCCCAACTGTAAAACATGGCGGAGGGAGCATCATGGTTTGGGGCTGCTTTGCTGTCTCAGGTCCTGGACGGATTGTTGTCATTGATGGAAAAATTAATTCCAGAGTTTATCAAGACATTTTGCAGGAAAACGTAAGACCATATGTCCGCCAACTGAAGCTCCACAGAGGATGGGTGATGCAACAGGACAATGACCCAAAGCATACAAGTAATTCAACAAAAGAATGGCTTCAAAAACAAAAAAATACGCCTTCTGGAGTGGCTAGTCAGAGTCCTGACCTCAAACCGATTGAAATGCTGTGGCATGACCTTAAGAGAGCGATTCACACCAGACATCCCAAGAATATTGCTACACTGAAACAGTTTTGTGAAGAGTAGTGGTCCAAAATTACTCCAGATAGTTGTGCAGGTCTGATCTGCAACTACTGGAAACGTTTGGTTGAGGTTATTGCTGCCAAAGGAGGGTCAACCAGTTATAAAGTCCAAAACTGGTGTGTGTTTTTAAAGGGCAGGACAGCTTTCAGCAACACATCCAATAATATCACACTGATTGGACTCAAGGTTGGCTCACTCCTGGCTCCAATTAGCTCTTGGAGAAGTCATTAGTCTAGGGGTTCACATACCTTTTCCACCCTGCACTGTGAATGTTAAATGTTCTGTTCAATAAAAACATGAAAACATATAATGTTCGTGTTGTATTATTTTAAGCAGACTGTGTTTTTCAAATTGTTGTGACGTAGATGAAGATCAGAGCACATTTTATGACCAATTCATGCAAAACTCCACGTAATCCCAAAGGGTTCACAGACTTTTTCTTGCCACTGTACGTCTTAACAAATATGTAGCGCGTTATCCTGAGTTCTTTTGAGGCTATGTAGATATTTTTAGACACAATAAAATCATTAAAGATGATACGAGACTACGTAACAGTAAAACAATCAAATAAAGGTTTATTCACACCATCAACTCCCAAACAATCATATGCTGTCAACTGGTCAGCAAGATACAATTTATGAGTAAATATAGGCAGTGATTAGTAGCAATACTGGAACAAACAATATCATGGACAAACAGTTTAGCTTTATAGACTGCACTGCACATATACCCGAATTAATTCTTAAACACCAAGTTCTATTCTACCATCATAAGCTCTCCCATTTTAAAACAACCCTCAACTTGGCTAAAATACTCAGCGGGGCGTCACCTGCAGCACAATTAAGTATTGTGGTGGGGGCCGATTCCCTAAATGAAACTTTCTTCAAGGAGACACATAGCACACTCTTGATAGATAAACTATCCCTTCCACGGAATAATTATAGCATCAATACTCGGCTTACAATATTATTCACCACAGTTACTCAGTAGCACATATGATGGACCAAATGATATAACCTGTATATTTAATCACTTCCAATCTAGACCCGGCAATTTATTCAGCGTGAGTTCACAAAAAAAATTCCTATTGACTTAGTATACTATCACATGTATTGTACATGAAAACACATTCAATAGTAGCAATAGAAGCCGTAGAATTAGGTTATGTTAGTTTACTCTAATGGGGGCTTGTGGTAACGTGATATATAAAAGCTATTTCTCAGTTCCAGCTTATCTCACTACAGGGACAAGAATTATCTCTAGATGTCCAAATACAGCATTCTTGGAATATAAATAAATCCAATAAACTATAGGGAGCAACAGGGCCTCCCGTTAATAGTTTTCTTCCTTAGGGTTCCTCTGCAGTAGGAACTGAAGTCTGATAACTATTCTAAGGTTAGGCTTCAACAACCAAATAATTAATTTATATTCCTTTAATTGGTGATGGACATATAAAGCAGTGACCATGCATTTAGAAAATAGATACCAAGTTACAATTATTTATTTATACTTTACCATCTGGTAGTGAAAGTAGAGACTTGTGTAAGAAGATTTGTGGGCAGGTCTGATGCTATCTTTTGGTGCCCCCTGGCTTCTTGTGGCTCTGGTGGCATTTGGCCTTTTTCCCCCTTCCTTTTTGTCTAAAACTCACCCCCTTTTATGTTCCAAATTTCATTATCTAAAGACTGGCCTACAAGGGAGTAGCTTGACAATATTTATTAACATGTGATCGGTGGGTAGTTTTATTCATTACCCCATTTTTAATTAAGTGTCCCTGGCACCAGTCCAGCAGAGTCTCACTAAGATCAAAATCTTAACTTTGGAGTTTCTCAGATCTTAGAGCCCAAAATTCTAAAGGAATTAATAAATACATATGACTAAACAATAACCTATCTTTAATGGTTTGTGGTCATTTCATAATATATACAGGTATTCCATACGGCATCTACCAATAATATTATTCTTTATTTATAAACCGCCAGCATATTTTGCAGCGCTGTACATGCACGATGTACGTGGGTATAGATATCTAGAGATATGTGTGTGTATTAGATAATCCTGCAGACAAGCATACATTTGCTTCATGATACATCCCTTAAAATCCACTCATAATTAACAGATCGATTATTTAGCATAATGCGTATTGTTACTCATAATTACATTAGTTTAATTGGCATAATACATATTTCTTCTTATGTTTAATCTACTGTTTTCTGAATGGTAGTAGGCGATACACTTGTTATTGAAGAAACAATTAATTATAGTGTGGGCTCTACCTTTAAGAATGATCAGAACCTTGATTATCCATATTAGAACTTGCCACATCAGTTAAATATTCAAATACCACTTAGACAACTTGTATAGTATAATGTCACAGATCACATTGACTATCTTCGTAGTGTCATAATATTTCTTACAAACTTTGATTTGTAACCATCACTACTATAAAAAAAAATCTCTGACCTCTTTTTTTCTCCATACATATTGAACAATTCAGCATTGCCCAAGGTTTGCATGACTGTAGATCTTAAATGTGATCAATTGAATTGCCCTAAATATACAATGAGTTTCGCTTCGGTTAAAGTATCCTTCAGTTTCAATACAATGCTGTTTACACTATCCCATCCATACTTTGCTGATTTTACGACAGAATTGCTTCAGAATCGTTATTTTTCCCAGTCTCTGAACAATGCATTGTTGATTCCCTTTTTTCTACGCAATCTGACAAGGGAAGACTTTATCTGAGATGTTGTAAAGAACCTGGGAGGTCCATTGTCGGAGAAACTCCTTCTGTTTACTAGGGATAAGCCGAACACCCCCATGTTTGGTTCGCATTCGAACTCGAACAATTTCGAAAGTTCGAGTTTGAACGCGAACATGAACCAAACTCAATGGTAGTCAAAAGTTCAGATTTTAGAGTGCCCTCCAAGAGGGCATATATGCAAGATATTTGCCATAAAAGGTGTATGGGGGTTCGGGTAGTGCCCTGGGGGACAGGAAACAAGGACAAAAAGTTTTAAAAAAGTTTTTAAAAGGGAGAGTGAGTTTTCCATGAAATAAGGGTTAAAAATAAAAACAAAAAATTCCTTCAAATATCGTGCCTAGGAGGTCCCCATAACCTACCCATGAAGTGGCAGATTTCTAGGATGTATAGAAACATTTAAAAACAAAAAAAATGACGTTTCAAATGACGGTAAATGCTTTTCCTTTAATCTATTCATAAACAACTGCTTGGGGCGGCAGTCTGTATGAAAATCCATTTTAGGACGCGCAGAAAAAGTTTAGTGATTTTTTGGCTAAATTATGGTGAAACTTATGCAGGCTTTGGATGAAAGTAACAATAGGTGCTTTAAAATTGGGCCTTTAGCGTCAGCAACAGTGCCGTCACACCGTCACCCCTCTGTGGTATTGTGGAAGAGTGCAGGGGTGGACCATACGGTCCTATATTAAAAAGATATGAATCTGGTAAAGGTGTAGTGCTAGGGATGAGCCGAACACCCCTGAGTTCAGTTCACATTCGAAATCGAACTTTTCAAAGGTTCGAATTTGAACTCGAACACAAACTCAATACAACCCCTCTGAGGATATGAATCTGCTACAGGCGTCAGTGGCAGTGCACCCAAATATTGTGCCTTTGGTGCCAGGCCAGCAAGTGCCATCATACAGTAACCCCTCTGTGGTATTGTGGAAGAGTGCAGGGGTGGACCATGCGGTCCTATATTAAAAAGATATGAATCTGGTAAAGGCGCCAGTGCAACCAGATATTGTGCTTTTGGTGCCAGGCCAGCAAGTGCCATCATACAGTAACCCCTCTGTGGTATTGTGGAAGAGTGCAGGGGTGGACCATGCGGTCCTATATTAAAAAGATATGAATCTGGTAAAGGCGCCAGTGCAACCAGATATTGTGCTTTTGGTGCCAGGCCAGCAAGTGCCATCATACAGTAACCCCTCTGTGGTATTGTGGAAGAGTGCAGGGGTGGACCATGCAGTCCTATATTAAAAAGATATGAATCTGGTAAAGGCATCAATGCACCCAAATATTGTGCCTTTGGTGGCAGCAAGTGCCTTCACACCGTAACCCCTTTGTGGTATTGTGGAAGAGTTCAGTGGTGGAGGTTTAGTGACTGCAGAAGACCTCCCCAATCTATTACGTTATGTCAGCATCAGGGGATTGATAGCTGCTGATCCAGGACTGATTCATTTTTATAAATGTCAGCCGGTCTACAGAGTCGGTGGACAGACGCACTCTTGTCTGTGACAAAACCTCCAGCGGCACTGAACGTCCTTTCAGAAAGCACGCTGGATGAAGGGCAACCTAGTAGCTGCATAGCATATTGGCTAAGTTCTGGCCAGTCATCCAATCTCAACACCCAGTAAGCCAGTGGATCATCTGCTGGAAAGGTATTAAAACTTGCCCTTGCCCCTAGGTAGTCCTGCACCATATTGTGAAGACGCTGGCAATGGGTGTCTACATTTGACGTCCCTGGGCGTCGTGGACTAAAAAAATTTAAAAAGGCATCAATCAAGAGGCCCCGGCCTTCACCACTATTCCTCTGATCATCCGCAGCCTCAGAAGCACCTGTGTCATCACTTGGTAACCTACCAGTGCCTGGAAAGGTGTTACACAAGTGTCGCTTTAGAGCGTCCTCAAGTTTTTTCATCCTGTGCTCCCTCTGTGCGGGCAGGATAAGCTCTGCAACTTTACCCTTGTATCGTGGATCAAGAAGGGTTGCCAACCAGTAATGATCCCTCTCCTTGATAGCACGAATCCTGGGGTCCTTTAGCAGGCTTTGCAGGATAAGGGAGCCCATGCAGCGTAGGTTGGATGTGGCATTAGCTTCCGAGTCTTCCTGGTCAATGAGGAGGATGACCCCATCGTGCACTTCCTCCTCCCAGCCACGTACTAGTCCTTGTGTTTCTGGGCACACAAAACCCTCCCTTGAGGAATCCCCACCTCCAATGCCCCCACTACTTAAATATTCCTCCTCCTCCTCCTCATCCTCCTCCTGTTGGATCTGAGGAGGACCCGCTGGAATGCTGTCTGCGGAAAGACTGGGGCCTTGAGAGCTAGGGAAGTACTCCTCTTCCTCCCGCTGCTCTGCCTCTAGTGCCACATCTATAATTCCCCGGAGAGTGTGCTCCAGCTGGAACACTAAAGGAATTGTGTCACTGATGCATGCATTGTCCCTGCTCACCATCCTCGTTGCCTCCTCAAATGGTGACAGTACAGTACATGCATCCTTGATCATCAGCCACTGCGGGGGGAAAAAAACCAAGTTGACCTAAACCTGTCCTTGTGCCATACTTACACAGGTACTCGTTGATGGCCCTCTGCTGCTTGTGCAGACGCTGCAGCATTGCTAATGTCGAGTTCCACCTGGTGGGCATTTCACAGATCAGACGGTTTGTGGGAAAGTGGAATTCTCTTTGAATTTCTGCCAGGCGAACACTTGCTGGGAATGACAGTCTGAAGTGGCTGCAGACTTTTCTGGCCTGGCTGAGAAGCTCTGCCAGCCCTGGGTACCTGGTTAGGAAACGCTGTACCACCAGATTTAGGATGTGTGCTAGGCATGGTACATGCTTCAACTTACTCAGGCGTAGGGCGGAGAGAAGGTTGCTGCCATTAAAACAGGCGACCATTCCCAGCTGAAGCTGGCGTAGTGTTAACCATCTCTGCACCTGCCCCTGCAGAGCTGACCGAATTTCTGGCCCGGTGTGGCTCCTGTCCCTTAAACAAACCAGCTTAAGCACAGTATGGCATCTTTTTGCTTGAGCCATTGCGTAACCCCTGTCAGGCATCTGTTTAACTGCCACTTCACCAGAGACAGAGGAGGAGGAGGAAGAGAGGTGGTGGTGGAGCAGACAGACCTCATACAAGCAGCTTTCTGGAGGCAGGGTGGATGAACAAGCTCCAGCACAGAGCCCTGTCTTGGATCCCTCCCAGCTGCAATCAGAGTTACCCAGTGTGCTGTGAAGGAAATGTAACGGCCCTGTCCATGCTTGCTGGACCACGTGTCTAAAGTCACATGCACCTTGCTGCTGACTGCCTTTCCCAATGACTCAATAACATTGTCTTCCACGTGCTGGTATAGTGCTGGAATGGCCTTCCATGAAAAGTAATGGCGTTTTGGAACCTTCCTCTGTGGTACAGCATATTCAGCAAATTCACGGAAGGGAGCAGAGTCCACCAGCTGGAAAGGCAGCAGCTGCAATGCGAGTAATTTTGCTAAACTGGCATTTAGACGCTGTGCTTGGGGATGGTTGGGACTATATTTTTTCTTATGCGGCAGCAGCTGGGGCAATGTAATCTGACTGCGTAAATCTTCAGCTGATGGGATGCTGTCACATTGTGAGGAAGGAGCTGGTACATCCATTACTGTAGCATCATCCCTGTCAGTGGAGGTTGTAGGTAATGACATGGTAGGACATACAGTGGGGGTAGAGTCAGATGAGGAGGAGGAGGACCTACGCAAAGTTTTGCGCAAACTGGATGCGTGGCAGGTGGTCATATGTCGCCTCAAGCATGTGGTACCCAAGCGTCTGGTGTCTTTCCCACGCTTGAGCCTCATCTGACATAGATTACAAATAGCAACGGTGGGGTCTGCTGCACATTTCTTAAAGAAGTCCCAGACAGCAGAGTTCCTGCATGTGTGCTTTGAGACAACAGCGCTCTGCACCTGAGCAACTCTGACATCTGATGCCTTGGACTGGCTAGTGCTACGGTTCGTCATAGAGGACATTGTGCCTCGTGTTTGCTGTGCCTCCTCCTCCTCAATTGACTCCTCTGTTCGATCAGGTAACCAGGTGTAGTCAGTAACCTCATCATCATTGTCATCACCCCCTATCTCCTCGTATGCTGCAGTTGCTGGGGCAACATGAGTGCCAGTTATTTGTGTGTCACTGGCACCCCCTTCCTCTAGGTTGATTATAGTCCCTTCCTCAACCTCAGAGATTGAATCAGAGCACTGTAGTTGCTGCGCATCCTCAAGCAACATGTCACTGTCCTTGTAGTCAAACAAATCAGTGGACTCCTCCGTGTGTGATAGTGAGGCTACGGCAGGAGTAGCTGTGGACATGGAGGCTGCATTAGATGCTTTGGAAGCTGAGGTGGACTGTAAAGCACTACAAGCCTGGCTGGCAGAGGACTCGGAGGAGGACGATGGCCTGGTTAGCCAATCCACCAAATCCTCTGTATGTTGCTGCTGCTTAAGAAGACAGCCAGCACCCGTTAGAAAGGACAAGCATGCCCCTGCAGAGGATGCACCACGTCCGCAAAGACCAGAGGCACGCTGCTTGCCCTCTTATCTGTGCCTGGGAGCATCTGCCTGTCCTTTTTGATCTTTCTGACATGGTGAGTCATATATAGATTAAATATGTACAGAACTCTGATTCAACTCTCTTATAAAAAATTGGAGATATGCTGCAGAACTCTGATTCAACTCTGGTATAAAGATTAAAGATTTCCAGAACTCTGGTATTAAGCATTTTACCCTTATTTCTCCTCCACCATTACCTTTCTCTTAAGTTACCTTTCCTTCCCTTCAAAACCCCCCAAACCACCCCCCCACCCACCCCTCTCCCCGTAAATAAACACATGACAAAAGTATTGGCGGTTTGAAAAGGTCACGTCTTTTATTTATAATCAAGGCCAAAAACCATTGCCTTTGTGGCAGAATTATCAGCGATCCTCGCTTCCTTGGACTAGGTAACACCAGATAACACTGGCAACCGCAATGAACCACCAGCATTGGCCAGAAATAGCGGCCGGCCCCACGTGGCTAAGCTAGCGCGACCACACGCTGCTCTCTTTATAGCAGATAGCAGGCCCGGGAGGATCTTCAAACCAGGAGGCTACCTGTGTTTGGCCGCACAAACCACCACACAGACCCCCAGATCCTCCCCCTCTATCGCCTCTCCACGTGCCAGGGCCGCATATTTCACCGCCACCAAAAATGAGGACCCTCTTTTTCCGCCACCAATAAAAGACCGTGACCTTTTCACTTACCTTACACAAGGGTCTTTATCAGGCCTTCGATGTTGCCAACGAAAAGGTTGTTCCCCGCTTCGGACAAATGGACGCCGTCATCCCTAAACAATTCCTCCTGCCTTGTCACTATGTTCTGATGCTCCAGAACCTTCCCTCCCATCTCCAGCATAATCTTTTTTGCTTCCTGGTTCATCTTCTTTCTCACGATGTATCCTGCACCCTGCACCCTGCAGTTCCTCCACACTAATCTAGCAATTACGTTAGACCACACTATCTGAACGTCCGACCATTCCTTCCTGAACCACCGAAGTGTTTCCCGGACCCTATTCTGCAAATCTATCGTCGTCATAGCCCCTATGTCGTTACCCCCTAAATGCACTATCCTTATATCTGGCTTCCCCCACCTTCTCCTAGATTCCTGTGCTACCCCTAAAAGCTGCGCCCACCCCATACCCCTCCTTCCTATCCACCTAATGCCCACTTTAGTGAGGCTGAACCCTAGGTTCACTCCCATCATTGTGCCCACAGCGTGAACAGCCGCCCAGTGCATATAGGAGTGTCCCAGGATCCATACTCTCTTCGCCCGCTCTGAAAGAAAAAACCCCAAAACACAGAATATTAACGCTTAAACACATACCAACTTTTTATCGCGACTGTAAATTAAATCAGGGTTATACACCTACCCCCGCTTATTCACAACCCTCTCCTCTCTAACTTAGTAAATTATGAAATACCAGCTAGCCTGCTAAAACCGGTGCCCTTTAAACAAATTCCCTTTCCCCATCGCTGTTTAATCCTAACTGCTCGCGATCTGCCAGAGAAATTAAGGTTTATTAATTTTATTTTTTCCCCCAAGAAAAAAAACAGAATATCCCCTATGTCGTTACCCCCAAATGCACTATCATTATATCTGGCTTCCCCCACCTTCTCCTACATTATCAAATATTCTATATTCATTACAGTTCTAAACTCAACATCTGAGGATTGGGATTTAGGGGTTATTATTGCAGAGGATCTAAGGGTAAGTAGTCAATGTAATAGAGCAGCAGGAAATGCCGGTAGAATGCTTGGTTGTGTAGGGAGAGGTATTAGCAGTAGGAAAAGGGAAGAGCTCATGCCACTGTACAGAGCACTGGTGAGACCTCACTTGGAGTACTGTGTGCAGTACTGGAGACCATATCTCCATAAGGATATAGACACCTTAGAGAGTTTTCAGAGAAGGGCTACTAAAATGGTGTACGGCTTGAAGGAGAAAAGTTACCAGGAAAGGCTTAATGATCTTAACATGTATAGCTTGGAAAAAAGATGAGATATGATAGAAACATTTAAATACGTAAAGGGAATCCACAAGGTAGAGGAAGGGAGTATATTTAAACGGAAACAAAGTAGCCAAACAAGAGGACATAGTCTTAGATTAGAGGGGCAAAGGTTTAAAAGTAACATCAGGAAACATTATTTCACTGAGCGGGTGGTGGATACATGGAACAGCCTTCCAGCAGAAGTGGTAGAGGCTAAAACAGTGATTGAATTTAAACAGGCATGGGATAGGCATAAGGCTATCCTAAACAAAAATTAATTCCAGGTAAAGTATCCATGTAATTGGGCAGACTAGATGGGCCGAAAGGTTCTTATCTGCCGACATTTTCTATGTTTCGTTCCATCCCAGCAACGTTACAGCCTTTTCCACAGCCGCTTTGAATTGCAACCTGGACAAAATTGGTTCCATCCTCATGCCTCAAAAAAAAACAAAAAAACATATGGCTGTTTGCAGGAGCCGCCTCCAAATAACCTCTTACATAACACCGGGCATACCTCCATTTAACCTCTGTATTACGCTCCAGTCTTTGTGTAATATACCCTCCCCCCCTCTAAGTAATGGACTCCCTTTGTTTTCACATGCTTCTGTCAGCCCCTCGCCCCCCCAGCAACCAAGGTCGCCCAGCTCATGGTTATCTGATGCATTGTTCCTAGCTGGATGTGATTACATTGTCTCTGCACCTTTCCTCTCTGTGTGTGTGTCCCTTGCACAATGTAAATCAATGTAGTCTCCATTTTGAGTTGGGCCATAAGCAGTACTTCTGCGTAATACTGACTTCAAAGGGAGCAGTCTGCCCGTGGACAGGAACCCCTACGTTACAGCCTCGTTCCTCGAATGCCCTCTGGGTTAAGCTAAATGGGGACTTCTCTAAAGGACCAGCCATTCTACCTAACAGCACCTCCTTCCCCCACTTTTCTCTCAATATTTCTGGCAGTTCATATGCTGATTTCAACTGCTTTACTTTCCTACCCCCCTTCGCTTCACCCCTAATCAGTATCTTGAAGCCTTCCATAAAAAACCCTTACTCCATTCTCCTTATTCTCCATCTTTAAGGCTCGCCAGCCCTGGAATCCTTTACTAAGTCTTTAACCCACGTCTTTAACCCATGTCTACCAATGAAACGGTTTCTTGCTTAGTATATTAATCTATAGGCCCAAAGTTAAGTCAACCTACCCAAAATAGTGAAACAGCATTTGCTAACATACAAAATCACTGTTTAGTTGATAAGCCTCTTCAGAAATTATAACAGACACATTTAGATGTGTATTTGGTTAGTAATTGTTATATTCATAAGTCTGGCAGAAACCATCTGGATTAATTTAGTTGCGCAAATGTAAATTTAAGCAGATTATACAGTTACTGCTGCCGCGCTTCCTCATTGACAGCAGACGATGTGACTTTTTGAGGCTTAAGATGGCTGCCAGCCATGCGGTCACTGACTACCTATGTTTATAAGATCATACAGACTATACAAATAATAAGGTTTGATCAAGTATTACAAAGTGAAGCAAATATCACCAAGCATATTCTAGCGGAAATGCAAATCACTATAACGGGTAAATTTGTGCGTATTTAACCAAATAGATTACACACACACACGCATATAGCATATTATCAACATGGAGACAAATTCACAGAATTAATACACTTAATACTTATCCACTCCCAGGCTTTATTATGATGATGGTACGAGTGGGAAAGATGAGGGAGTTGTTGCTCATGTTTCTTCCATTTCGGAGATAAGTCTCTCCTCTCCCTCAATAAAGACAAAGTTAGCGTTCTGAAATAATTATTTACTCACACTGTAGCAAGTGCGCAAAAAAGATTGTACATTATTGCTGTGTCACTTCAAAAATTGCCTCAATTATATAGTGAACTTAAATACAGTATACAAATTAATTTATTCATTAACTTATTGCTTAGCTCTTGGGGTTACTTTATTTATTTCACATACACACAGGTGAGACAACCCCCTCCCTTCCAGAATACATTACAGATAACAACAGGCTCCAGCCACTGGACAATAGAAAAAGCTCCAGTCACTGGACAATAGAAAAGCTAACATTGGGATTGTTTACCCTTGCTTCTCTAAACAGTGTGCTTAGGGAAACCCAGGATGTTAGAGTTCAAGCTCTTGAGCAAGGGGCCTCTCCTACTGTTTAATGAGCTCAAAATATAACAACTTATAACTGTAACATACAGATACACACTTTGACAACAGCATAGCACATCACACACACTCTACACTATATACAGAGACAATAAACTGTAAAGCAAAATACTTGCACATAACATTGGGGCGGCCGTTTTATCACAGGTTGCTTTGTATGCTTCCGGCCTGTTCAGTACAAAAATGAATGCAGCTCATTAAAATGTATCGATTTTGGAGTGCTATTTGGTGCTAAAACACCCACTATTCATGTGTGTGATTCTTAAAATTGACCGTCAGTCATTTACTAGAGTGAGCTAACAAATATCAAAAGCATCTACTAAATAAAACCTACAAATCAATACAATGTAAAACCTGCACCTATTTATCCCAGTATTAATAGAACTAGGAATATATATATATTTAGCAGACTATAATAATAGGGAATATATAACAGATTGATACAGCCAGTAATACTTATCCAGTCGTTGGTTTTCATATGCTGATGGTGATGGTAAAATGGAGTTGGATGTTCAAAAAAAAACAAAGGTTAGACTGACTTCATCTGTCCTTTGCTTACCCTTTTCTATTACCCCTGCCCCTCCCCTTTCTGTTATCTGCCCCCGAGACCCAATCCCAGCGATATCTGGCACAAAAGGAGAACCATTGTAACTCCTCACAACTTTCAACTCTTTTCTTTAAACAGGGAAATTGCTTAAGCTGTTTTCATTCCCAGTCAGTCACTCATCAGTACAACTCAGTGAGACACCCTGATAGCTGGCAGCCAGTGACAAGACACAGATTACAATTCCCAGAAACCTCCTATAACTCAGTGAGACCCCCTGATGGGTACCAGTGACAAGATACAAATTACAATTCGCAGAAATCTGCTACAAGTCAGTGAGACCCCCTGATAGGACCTCCTGAAAGCTGACAACAGTGACAAGACACAGATTACAATTCCCAGAAATCTGCTAGAAGTATGTGGGACCCCCTGATAGCTGGCAGTTCGATGACACAGATTACAATTCCCAGAAACATCCTATAAATCAATGAGACCCCCTGATGGGCGGCAGTGACAAGACACAGATTAGAACAATTCCCAGATATTTTGGAGAAATTACTGACTGACCCCCAAAATAGTTGCTGGGAGTGAGAACACACAGATTACCACAATTCTCAGATATTTTGGAGAAATTACTTACTCCCAAAATAGTTGCTGGGAGAACACACAGATTACCACAATTCCCATTTATTTTGGAGAAATTACTGACTGACCCCCAAAATAGTTGCTGGTAGTGAGAACACACAGATTACCACAATTCCCAGATATTTTGGAGAAATTACTGGCCCCAAAAATAGTTGCTGGGAGTGAGAATACAAAGATTAGAACAATTCCCAGATATTTTGTAGAAATTACTGACCCCCCAAAATACTTGGTGGCAGTGAGAACACAAAGATTAGAACTATTCCCAGATATTTGGTAGAAATGAGACCCCCCCCAGTAGCTGGTGGCTGACTGGCAGTGAGAACACACACTAACACAAGATCAATCTCCTCTCAAACATGTGCTGAAGCGCTGTGTGAAGCCTTATATAGTGTGCTGCGAGACTTAGCTCTGTGAGCCCGTGATTGGGCAAAATTTGCCCAATCAGGACTCTGAGCCGTGATTAGCATAGTCTTGAACCTGTCTCGCACCTGACCTGTGGTCAGGTGCAAGGCTGTAGCCAATGACAAGCTTCAGACCAGTGGAAAAGTGCATCGTGGTCCATTGTGGGCGAACATGCGGCGAACACGCGGAAATGTTCGTAGTTCGAACAGGCATTGTTTGAATCGAACTCCGAACCGATCGAACTGAACAGCTCATCCCTACTGTTTACCAGGTGTGAACAAATTAGCAGACTGTTTTCCTTTGTGTGATCAGTCTTGCTAAAATAGGAGAGATTTGTAAAGTGAAATATGAAATGTTCTGTCGGCCTATCCCATTCCTGCTTAAACTCAATCACTGGTTTAGCCTCTACCACTTCTACTGGAAGGCTGTTCCATGTATCCACCACCCTCTCAGTAACAAAATACTTCCTGAAGTTACTTTTAAACCCTCTAATCGAAGATCATGTTAATGTATTTGATATGTATGGCAGCAGAATCTGGAACGCCTGGACACCAGCCCTAAATACACCACTGGACACACCACTGGATAGATAAAGATTTGACATTTCTCTCATTTATCCTTCCAGTAATTAGTTTGTGACTCGTTTTGGAGAAATTACTGACTGACCCCCAAAATAGGGACATATTGACCTGAAGCACCAGGTTAACCCTCTGCTTTCTCTTTTAGTGATACACCAGGGAAGTTCCGTTTTACTTTGGAGAAAGAAAAATCCTCTTTTGTCTCACGTGGGAAGGAAGAGAAGGATAAGGGGCTGTACGAGGCCGTAGCGGAGTCTTTGGGAAAGGACAAAGAGAAAATGTGTCAAAAGCTGAAAGACGAGGTGATCAAAGAGGTAAGAGCTTTGTAATCCTGGCAGAGGCGGCTGTGACATTAGAACATCAGTCCCCCCACCTTTAACCCCATCATTGCTGAGCCATGTCACTCCGTGTGCTGAGCAAATTTTTACCATTTTTCCTCATCATGTTTAAACGCGATTCAAAGTCACGTTTTATTGTTCGACCCAGACAAATTATATATCCTATTTTTTAGCAGACTCAGCAGATTCATAATCATTATTATTTGTATACGTCATGCCCTGTCAGAATGCAATAACAAAAATTTTAACAAAATGTGAATTTCCATTAAAATTTCAATCATCCTTTTTTTTTGGGCAAAATATAAATAATTATTCAGTTTTAGAAAAAATGCAAACAAGAAATAATAATATACAAAAGTTAGCGAAAACATCTACTTATTAATATACCCAGTACAATACATAGCTTTCAGGAGTGAGAGAGGAGAGGAAAAAAAGGGGTGGAAGGATAGGTCTTATAGCCATTATTATATGCAGGAGAGGCCTACCGGAGTTTGGGCTTTAACTAGAAATAAGGCTTGATGTGCCATGAACTTCAATAGAGAGTTGCCGGATCGCGGACCGGCACCTCAGCGGTTAAAGAGGGGAAGAGCTGGAAAGGTGGAAAGGTCACAATGTGACCTTTCCAGCACTGCCTTGCTTTTACGAATATCCCCTCCCGATTGGGAAGGGAGAGGGGTCCAAATGAGCCTCCTCCTTTCAGGCACTTTTCTGGCTTTGCCGACAGGGGCGCTAGAAAATAATGTCATTGCGCCCATCGCAATGATGTCAGTGCGCTGGGAGGGGTTATAAAAGCGGGGTTTGACTTCAAGGAAGTCAGACCACTGCGGGACCCTGGAGGGAGAGGTTAAGTATAGGGCGAGAAAGCCCCGTAGCAGATGACGTGTGGGGAACGTACTCTGTTTATAGCAGGGAATCCCCATGACGTTCACCAAACGTCTTCTGCAGTGAAGGGGTTAAATTATATCCCACTCATATAATAAGTGATTTACCTTCATCTTTTTATAGTTCATTTTCTTAGTATAAGCCAACATCTACCCCCAAAAAATAAATAGTTTTCAGGCCCCTTACAATATAACATTTATTACATTTTGGGTTGATGTTGTGAGACAAAAAAATTAAGGGGTTCCCCCGACTGGCCTCATGGACCCACTGGTTTCTGGCATATTGTGTTGTGTTCATCATAAAGCAGCAAAAGTGTAAATGTGATGTCACTGGAACACGCGCTGATATCCTTGAAGTGTGATAGTCCAATATTTCTTCACCCGGTTGACTATTTCAGCTGTTGCAGACTTCTACTTCTCCCTATCTGAGCCTGATCTCGCCCACAGGATCCTGGGAAGGGTTGGAGTCGCACAAGCTGCTTGTATGAAAGACACACAGACTCAACTTGCGGTCACTTCACAGCCCTTCTAAAGAGCAGTTTGTTTATTCCTGGTTATAGGTCTTTCAGAGACTAAGATGTGGAGCAATCAAAACAGCCTACATTAAATATTTTAGAAATGCTGAATACACTGTTTCAAACTTGACAAACAATTCTCAAAAGAACATTTAACACATATAATAAAATATATTTTGTTTTTGTGACAGCCTAGGAAGGTGTGGTCATTTTCCATATCTAAAATAAATACTGTATATAACACTTGTTTTCTTCAACACACAAATAGCAACCTCCTAATGTTGAGTATCAACCCCTTCACCATCAAGTGATTTTCCAAAAATCTACTGCCAAGAACCAGTGGATGTTTTGGAAAATCTTTTTTAATTAATTATACAATAAGAAATATTTAGGAATATTCCCAGTGTATTCCTTACTGTAATGACCTATTTGACAGGGAGATGTCACCATCTGCTGGCCAAACGGAGTTACTACAGGTAGAAATTCAGCTAGTGGCTCCGTATCGCCTGGGAAAGCCTGATATGTCAGGACATTCCTCAGCTGATTTTTAAACAGTTTTAGCACCTTTCGACATTATGCTCACAGGGCTAAAGGTTTGAGGGCACTTTATGGAACCTAAAAGCAAACAAAATTTGTTTTGGAACAAACACATTTCGTTTGAAATAAAATAGCACAGCCTCAGATTGTGTTAATGGGATCTCTGGCTGTTGTGTCTGCTACCACTGATCATGGATATACACTCACTGTAGTGAATGGGTTAAAAGAAGAAGCATAAGGAACGTGAGTATTAATAAAATGTGGAAGGCTACGAATATTCTGTTTTTTTGGAGTCTGCCGGATTAGGGGTGCCCAAGCATTATATCAATAAATGACAAAGCCGTATCATCACAATATACTGCACCCCCAAAGCTGACTCAATACCCTCTAGTCCGAACATCAGTTACAAGCCAAGCCCTCTAAGGAATCCCTATCCTCTTACACTCCGCCACCTTTACGGAGCTCTTTCCTTGGTCAGATTTTGATAATGGATCAAATTGACCAATCACGTAAGAGGTGTGTCACATGATTATGTGATTGGCTGGCACAGTCCAGCCAACATCTCAAACACCGGCCAATGAGAGCAAGCTGTGTTATTTGATCCATTTTGAAATTATAGCTGGATGGATTTGGACTCTGGCGGTTAAAGCACCAACAGGGGTTCTGTGTGTTTATCCTCTGTAATAATTCATGTATTTATTTATTTTATTAGACCCTACCAGCTCTAGGCCGCCACCCCCAGACACACAGGGTGGGTGTTACCATTAAATAAATTAAGCAAACAAATTAATAATAACTGCCTGCGGGCCTGGAAACCCTGAGGAAGCAGCTGAATGCAGCAGCTTATGGCATTATGAGACCTTGCCCTAAAAAAGCCATAGACTGTGCAAGACCAGCAAACTTTGACATGGTCACCGTGTAATCTGATTGGTCACCTTTACATAATCTGACGTTAATGAGTTGGGGCGGTGAGTCTGCATTAGACACGCGCAAAGACCAGATCTTTGGTTCGGAATATTTCTGGATTCCAAATTTTCGGTTTCAGAAGTAATTGGTTTCAGCCGCAATTTGGAAATTTCCAACATTTCAGTTTTGGATCAATTTTGGAAATATTGGAAGCGTCTGACCTAATCGACCGATTCCAGTGTTTGGAAACGCAATGTAGTAAAATAAATGTACATTACAGCAAATAGTACAGTATGACATAACATGTAACATGCAGGGGCAGCACTTTTCTTGTCATGCACAAATTCAAATAGAGGAAAACATACAAAAAAATGTGGGCTGCATTACGATCTTCGCGTTAAACCGTGAGTGCAAGAGAGGAAAAACTACACCCGCAGTTTTCCCCCTTGCGCCCGAGTTTTAACGTTAGATCACAATGCAGGCGCAAAAGATGTTGCCTGCATTGTTTGCGGGCTGTAAAAGCCGGGATGCTCGCGGTAGCCCTGTGCGCAACCGCGAGCTGCCACTCGATGGAGTCCATAGGACTCCATTGAGTTTCCCCCTGCCGGTCACATGAACAGCCGGATCTCCCCTCGCGAGATCCAGCCGGTCAGCATAGTGATATGCAGGGAGAGAATGGGGGGACTTTCCCCCTGTCTTTCCCTGCTCCCGCTGGCTGGAGGAGGCAGACAGAGCCGCGATGCTCGCCGCGGGACAGGATGTGAGTATGTGATTCTTTTTTTTATTCTTTTGCTGGTGTTACTGGATTCTGCAAAAGCGGAATCTGGTAACACCAGTTTCTGGCTCTGGTTAACTTTTCGCTGACCAGAGCCAGATGTTAATCAGTGTTAGGACTTTGTAATCCAGTGCCGATTAACACTTTGCGCTCCCCATGCTTAGTATAGAGAGCGCTAAGTAGAGTAACTTCACGCTGAAAAGCGCAAGGTATCAAACGGGTTTCTTAACCCTTTTGCATTTGGATTGTAATATGCGGTAAACACCGCAGCAGACGTTAATGATCACGCAAGTGAGCGTTAATGTTTGTGTCAGCAATGTAATTTAGCCCTGTTTGGGGTTAGGGTTAGTGTTATCTTACATGTGTTTTGGTTTTCTCTTGTATGGTTAGAAAATATTTTCCTCTATATGTGTCACTGGTGTTAAAAAAATTATAATTAAATCAATATTCCTATTCATATTTACCAGAACATGCAATCCAGAAGACTTCTGTATTTCTCATGTAAAAATAGCAAGCACAATGCAGCACAACGTTAGTTAAAGGGAGAGCAATAAGACACACACCATATGCAGAGTAAAACTGCTCTCAGCATTCTTCTGTTTATCAGGTTCTAATATAGAACACAAGGATGTGGTACAACAGATCACATCAGAGTTAAAAAGGCGAAGATACATTTTCCATGTCAGGGATAATTGCACTTAACCACGTATGGTTTCCAATTCCATTTTAACTTTTGGAGAGAAAAAAGCATTCCTAAGCCCAGAATCACATGTCATAGAAAGGGGAGGGGGATGGAGGAACTTATCTAAACAGTAGCCTGTATATAGCTTAAAAGGATATTAGAACATACCTTTAAAACTAAAGAGGGCATGTTAACTAAGGGAAGCTTTCATGTACAGGAAATTAAAAGAAAATTATTTTACAACTGGCTGCATCCATTGTGGGATATTTTGTGTCTTTCTATCACTTGCACCTCACTGTGAGGCTTTGGCCATAGAATGGAGTAAATGGGTTCCTCCACACCATTGCACCTTCACTACTGCTTTATCCTTTACCACAGCTGTAAAGTGTGACTTGCCATAAGATTTTGGTAAACTTTGCATCATGGGAAAAATCTGCAAAATGATAACAGGAGATAAAAAAATAACTTTATTTTCCTGTGTGTTTTGTGTTGGGTGTTTTATAATATGTGTTATAATGTGCAATGCACAGGCAATCTAGTTACAGCTTATGTTAGTGTTACTGTCCCTTTAACACCATTAGTTGTGGGGTTTTTTGATTTTTTTTGAGAAAGGATTTTACCAGGAAGGATACATTGAGATTTCTCTTGTTTTCAAGTATGTCCTGGGTGGCGAGTATGTACCGTTAGGTGTCTTGCCCAAGGACACTTACTGGAGAGGTCTTCTAGTTGTGGTTGAGAGTGTGTGTTGTGTCTCTCTCCTTCACATTGTGCTCCTGTGATCATTACAGAAAAATAAATGATTAGTGTCAAAACACACTTTTCTTAAAATTAACCTTTTCTCTGCCTTGTAATCACTGCTCGCCTTTCAGCTCGCTTGCTTACTGTGTTCATTTTTATTTTGATATTTTTGCCATTAAGGGTTAAATTGATTGATTTTATGTATTTTGGTGATTTAGTTAGTTAGTGGAGGTAGTTACAGGATACAGCGAATTACCCGTACGGTGCAATTTCGTGGCCATTCGGCTATTCAGAGAGCAGGCATTTTGCATACAACCGCCCTGTTAAAAGTTTGTACTGATATCCAAGCTGGGATGGAAAGGAGAAACCGGAAACTGGAGCATTTTCCTTGATTTTTCCAAGGCCTTTGATACAGTAGACCATGGCATCCTATTACAAAAACTTAAAAACTCCAGTATTGGTGATCGCACGCTAACCTGGTTCCAATCATATGTATCTGATCGGTCGCAATATGTGTCCATTTCTGACAGCGCCTCCCTCCCCCTCCCAGTCACGTGCGGTGTACCCCAAGACTTGATACTCGGCCCCCTTGCTATTCACGATATTCATAAATAGAAAAATAGAAACATAGAAAAATGTCGGCAGATAAGAACCTTTCGCCCATCTAGTCTGCCCAATTACATGGATACTTTACCTGGATTTATCTTTTGTTTAGGATAGCCTTATGCCTATCCCATGCCTGCTTAAATTCAATTACTGTTTTGGCCTCTACCACTTCAAACTGGAAGACTGTTCCATGTATCCACCACCCTCTCAGTAAAATAATGCTTCCTGATGTTACTTTTAAAACCTTTGCCCCTCTAATCTAAGACTATGTCCTCTTGTTTTGCTACTTTGTTTCCGTTTAATAATACTCCCTTCCTCTACCTTGTGGATTCCCTTTACGTATTTAAATGTTTCTATCATATCTCCTTCTGTCTCGTCTTCCAAGCTGTACATGTTAAGATCATTAAGCCTTTCTTGGTAACTTTTCTCCTTCAAGCCGTACACCATTTTTAGTAGCCCTTCTCTGAACTCTCCCTAAGATGTCTATATCCTTCTGGAGATACGGTCTCCAGTACTGCACACAGTACTCCAAGTGAGGTCTCACCAGTGCTCTGTACAGTGGCATGAGCACTTTCTTTTTCCTACTGCTAATACTTCTCCCTACACAACCAAGCATTCTGCCAGCATTTCCTGCTGCTCTATTACATTGACTACTTACCTTTAGACCCTCTGCCTAAATGATCTGTCTAACATCTGCAAAACCTCACCTGTACACATGTACGCAGACGACACTGTAATCTATACCAACAAACCAAATCTCCCACAGCTGGAGGCTGTGCTGCCAGAACAATTCACAGAGGCAGAAAAGTGGATCAAAGATAATAAACTTTTTCTAAATACTGACACAACTGTTACAATGCTCTTTGGAACAAAACCTAACCACACAAATTGCAAAATCCCCATCTATGTGTCAAGACGAGAACAAATGACACGCTGACCACAGTCACTGCTCTCAAATATCTAGGTATGTGGTTAGCCCCAAATCTATCCTTTGGCCCTACATCGAAAAAAACTCTCATCTAAACTTTACCCCAAAACTAGGTGCCCTGTACAGAAACCAAATCCTGCCTGAGCCCGCGGTAACAAAAGCAGATTGTACAACAAATGCTTATGCCGGCTATTGAATACGGAGATGTAGTGTATGCAGCTGCCCCGCGAACCCACCTTCATAAACTTACTACATTGTAGAACTTATTCTGTCACTTTGTGCTACAATGTAACTACTAGGGATGAGCTGTTCGGGTTTGGACGGTTCGGGGTTTGACCCGAACTTAGCCTGTTCGAGCAGATCGCGAACCCCGAACATTTCCGGGTGTTCGCCGCATGTTCGACTACAATGCATTTTCCCACTGCCTGAAGCTCGAAATTGGCTACAGCCTTGCACCTGACCACAGGTCTGGTGCAAGACTGGTTGAACACCATGCCAATCACCGCTCAGAGTCCTGATTGGGCAAATTTTGCCCAATCATGGGCTCACAGAGCTAAGTCCCGCAGCACACTATATAAGGTTTCAACGCAGCGCTTCTGCACGCATTTGTAAGGTGCTTGGTTCCGGGCGGTAGGTACGAGCCAATGTGCAATGAAGAAGTCTTGCAAAGCAGATATATATATATATGTATATTGATGATTTATTGCAAAGACACAATAAAGCAAAGGCAATAACAGATATAGAAGAGGTATGCAATAGATGGAGAATACTGAATAGGAGGGGAAAAGCTAAGGAATAGGGAGAAGTGTATATATGTATACACAGGTTACAGGTCTAGAGAGAACTAAAGCAGGAAATATACAGATTACAGGGCGAGAGAACTAAAGCAGAATATATACAGGTTACAGGGCGAGAGAACTAAAGCAGAATATATACAGGTTACAGGGCGAGAGAACTAGAGCAGAATATATACAGGTTACAGGGCGAGAGAACTAAGAGCAGAATATATACAGGTTACAGGGCAGAGAGAACTAAAGCAGAATATATACAGGTTACAGGCGAGAGAACTAGAGCAGAATATATACAGTTACAGGGCGAGAGAACTTAGAGCAGTAATACAGGTTACAGGCGCTAGAGAACTAGAGCAGAATACAGGTTACAGGGCTAGAGCAGAATACAGGTTACAGGGCTAGAGCAGGAATACAGGTTACAGGGCTAAGAGCAGAATACAGGTTACAGGGCTAGAGCAGAATACAGGTTACAGGGCTAGAGCAGAATACAGGTTACAGGGCTAGAGCAGAATACAGGTTACAGGGCTAGAGCAGAATATACAGGTTACAGGGCTAGAGCAGAACATACAGGTTACAGGGCTAGAGCAGAACATACAGGTTACAGGGCTAGAGCAGAACATACAGGTTACAGGGCTAGAGCAGAACATACAGGTTACAGGGCTAGAGCAGAACATACAGGTTACAGGGCTAGAGCAGAACATACAGGTTACAGGGCTAGAGCAGAACATACAGGTTTAAAGGGAAACTACAGATCAAAACAAAGATACAATACAACAAGGTGTACTTAGGTTATATATATGTATATATATCCGAGTCCTTGGAGATATGGGCAAGTCCTTATAATCCAGGCAAGGAAAGCTTGGGAGGTCCAGGAGGATAACAAGTCCAGAGGTCTGTAGTAAGTAGGAGATCCAGGAGGTTTACAAATAATAAGTCCAGGAGAGATAACAGATAGCCTTGAGAAAATAGGATCAGCAGAGTATGGGTCCTAGGAGGCCCAACAGGTAGCTCCTTGCAGCTTGGATATTTCCAAGACAATGTGGAATCGTTGGGCTTCAGGTGTGGGCCTAGTTTTATGCAGGAATAGTAGGTGATCTAGGCAACACCTGAACGATGCACAGGCAGAGGTGAGTAGTGGTACTGCTATATGAAAGTCCCACTACTATGAGCCAGCACTGGGTTTAGGCTTTTTATTACGCCGCCGGCGTTGATCCTTACAGCATTTCAGAGGAGATTTCAAAGAAGATAGTTGTGTGTGTGTTGTTACTGCCGGTCTGCCACGCTACTGGGGGGGGTCTGGGGGGGTATCATTTTCGACCAAATATCAGGGAATTTAGGTGATGTGTGTCTTGTCACTGTGCCAGCAAGTTTTTTTGGGGTTTACAACTTTATTTAAAACATTTGTGAATTGAGGTGATTTTCTGGGTCTTGTCACACTGTGCCAGTGTCAGGGTTTAGTATGGATGAACCGGCTCTTGGAGAGTAGCAGTCCTGTTCAAGACGACCACTGACAAGGAGGCTAGGATATATATGTATACAGCACTCCTAGAGCAGTGGATGCGGTGTCAGGGTTTAGTTCTGCAGAATATCCGAGTTCAGTAGCGGTGGTAATACAATGAGGAGATATACGATTATATATATATATATTTATATGATGACAATCTTACTGTTTTCTTGGTTAGTAACTGTAGAGGATGATAATACACGATGCTGCAGAATCAGTTGTAGGTCACAGAAGAAAAAGCCAGCAAGGAATTTAGGCAAAGCTATAAAGCAATAGATCAGAATTCTGGCTGTGTTCAAGCAGGGTCTGAGTCAAGCGGGAGGTCGATAGGCAGGCAGAGTTCAAGGGAGGTCAAGAGGCAAGCGGGAGGTCGATAGGCAGGCGGCGTTCAGACAGGGTCGATGGATAGCAGAGGTTCGGTAAGGAGTAGACAATTCAGTAGTTTCAAAGGTTGTTAGCTCTGGATTGTAGGTACAATAATTGAGCAATTACTCACCTTCTGGTGGCTTCTTTTATGGGTGTTGATTAGGTGCAGGTGCCGGTAACCTTCAGTGCGTGCAGCGTTCTTCCGGGTTGTGTCATCGAGCGTCGACGCCAGGTCCTTGCAGTGTGTGCCGGGAGTGTTGCTTCTGCACACGCATGAATAAATGATTGCGGACCCAGAAGGGGGAGAGAGAGGATCCCTCTACTTGTCTCTGATGCCAGAGGTAGGAGACCGTGTCTGGGCAATATATCCCGAACTCCAGGGACCTGATAACGGTGGCACATGACAGCCAGCAAGTCTTTTTGGGTCTCATTTATACCAAATATCAGGGAATTTAGGTGATGTGTGTCTTGTCACTGTGCCAGCAAGTCTTTTTGGGTGTCTTTTTTACCAAATATCAGGGAATTTAGGTGATGTGTGTCTTGTCACTGTGCCAGCAATTTTTTGGGGGGTTTACAACTTTCTTTAAAACATTTGTGAATTGAGGTGATCTTCTGGGTCTCGTCACACAGCCAGCAATTATTTTTGGGGCTCACTAATTTCTTTAAAACACTTGGGAATTAAGGTGATCTTTGTCTCGTCATACATACAGTACCACGCTGTATTTTGGGGCTCACTAATTTCTTTAAAACATTTGTGAATTAAGGTTATCTGTCTCTTGTCACTGGCTGCCAGCTATCAGTGTGTCTCACTGAGTTATACCAGAGTTATTTAAATCTTTATACCAGAGTTGAATCAGAGTTCTGTATATATTAATCTATATATCACTCACCATGTCTGAAAGAACAAAAAGGACAGGCAGACGCTCCCAGACACAGATAAGAGGGCAAGCAGCCCCTGTGTCGGGAGGCTGTGTCTCTGGTCATGGTGGACGTGGTGCATCCTCTGCAGGGGCACACTTGTCCTTTCTAACTGGTGCTGGCCGTCTTAAGCAGCAGCAACATACAGAGGACTTGGTGGATTGGCTAGCCAAGCCATCCTCATCCTCCGAGTCCTCTGCCAGTCAGGCTTCTAGTGCTTTACAGTCCACCTCAGCTGCCAAAGCATCTAATGCAGCCTCCATGTCCACAGCTACTCCTGCCGTAGCCTCGCTATCACACACGGAGGAGTCAGCTGAATTGTTTGACTACAATGAGAGTGACATGCTGCTTGAGGATGCGCAGCAAGTACAGTGCTCTGATTCAATCTCTGAGGTTGAGCAAGGGAGTATAATCAACCTAGAGGAAGGGGGTGCCAGTGATGACACACAAATAACTGGCACTCATGTTGCCCCAGCAGCTGCAGCATACTGCCAAGTTGACTCCAGTGACGAGGAGATAGGGGGTGAAGATGACATTGATGATGATGAGGTCACTGACTCCACCTGGGTGCCAGATCGAACTGAGGAATCAAGTGAGGAGGAGGAGGCACAGCAAACACGAGGCACAACATCCTCTGTGACCAACCGTAGCACTAGCCAGTCCAAGGCATCACATGTCAGAGCTGCTCCGGTGCAGAGCGCTGTTGTCTCAAAGAACACATGCAGGAACTCTGCTGTCTGGGAGTTCTTTAAGAACTGTGCAGCAGACCCCACCGTTGCTATTTGTAATCTATGTCAGAGGAGGCTGAAGCGTGGGATAAACACCGGACACTTGGGTACCACGTAATTGAGGCGACATATGAACAAGTGCCACACATCCCGTTGAGGCAAAACTTTGCGTAGGTCCTCCTCCTCATCTGTCTCTACCCACACTGTATGTCCTGCCATGCAATTGCCTACAACCTCCACCGACAGGGATGAAGCTACAGTAATGGATGTACCAGCAGGTCCTTCCTCACAATGTGACATCATCCCAGTAGTTGAAGATTTACGCAGTCAGATTACGTTGCCGCAGCTGCTGCAGTGAAAGAAAAAATATAGTCCCAACCATCCCCAAGCACAGCGTCTAAATGCCAGCTTAGCAAAATTACTCGCATTG
The DNA here is from genome assembly GCA_009667805.1 of Leptobrachium leishanense. NCBI lineage: Eukaryota > Metazoa > Chordata > Amphibia > Anura > Megophryidae > Leptobrachium > Leptobrachium leishanense. The sequence goes on along the minus strand of CM019063.1, from coordinate 29,473,056 downwards.
CAGCTGCTGCCTTTCCAGCTGGTGGACTCTGCTCCCTTCCGTGAATTTGTTGAATGCGCTGTACCACAGTGGCAGGTTCCAAAACGCCATTACTTTTCACGCAAGGCCATTCCAGCACTATACCAGCACGTGGAAGACAATGTTATCCAGTCATTGGGAAAGGCAGTCAGCAGCAAGATGCAGGTCACTTTAGACACGTGGTCCAGCAAGCATGGACAGGGTCGTTACATTTCCTTCACGGCACACTGGGTAACTCTGATTGCAGCTGGGAGGGATCCAAGACAGGGCTCTGTGCTGGAGCTTGTTCATCTACGCCTCCAGAAAGCTGCTTGTAAGAGGTCTGTCTGCTCCACCACCACCACCTCTTCCTCCTCCTCCTCCTCCTCCTCCTTCTCTGTCTCTAGCGAAGTGGCAGTTAAACCAACGCCTGACAGGGTCTACGCAATGGCTCAAGCAAAAAGATGCCATACTGTGCTTGAGCTGGTTTGTTTAGGGGACAGGAGCCACACCGGGTCAGAAATTTTGTCAGCTCTGCAGGGGCAGGTGCAGAGATGGTTAACACCACGCCAGCTTGAGCTGGGAATGATCGTCTGCGATACTGGCAGCAACCTTCTCTCCACCCTACGCAAGGGTAAATTGACGCATGTACCATGCCTAGCACACGTCCTAAATCTGGTGGTACAGCGTTTCATAACCAAGTACCCAGGGCTGCCAGAGCTTCTCATCCAGGCCAGAAAAGTCTGCAGCCACTTCAGACGGTCATTCCCAGCAAGTGTTCGCCTGGCAGAAATTCAAAGAGAATTCCACCTTCCCACAAACCGTCTGATCTGTGACATGCCCACCAGGTGGAATTCGACATTAGCAATGCTGCAGCGTCTGCACAAGCAGCAGAGGGCCATCAACGAGTACCTGTGTGAGTATGGCACAAGGACAGGTTAAGGTCAACTTGTTTTTTTTTCCCCCCCGGACTGGCTGATGATCAAGGATGCATGCACTGTACTGTCACCATTTGAGGAGGCAGCGAGGATGGTGAGCAGGGACAGTGCATGCATCAGTGACACAATTCCTTTAGTGTTCCTGCTAGAGCACACTATGTGGGGAATTATAGATGTGGCTCTAGAGGCAGAGCAGCGGGAGGAAGAGGAGGCCTTCCCTAGCTCTCAAGGCCCCAGTCTTTCCGCAGACAGCATTCCAGCGGGTCCTACTCAGATCAGACAGGAGGAGGATGAGGACTATTTAAGTAGTGGGGGCATTGAAGGTGGGGATTCCTCAAGGCAGGGTTTTGTGTGCCCAGAAACAGAAGGGCTTGTGCGTGGCTGGGAGGAGGAAGTGCACGATACGGTCATCCTCATTGACCAGGAATACTCGGCAGCTAATGCCACCTCCAACCTACCCTGCATGGGCTCCCTAATGATGCAAAGCCTGCTAAAGGACCCCAGGATTCGTGCTATCAAGGAGAGGGATCATTACTGGTTGGCAACCCTTCTTGATCAACGATACAAGGGGAAAGTTGCAGAGCTCATCCTGCCCGCACAGAGTGAGCACTGGATGAGAAAACTTGAAGACGCATGTGGCGGGATGGAAGTCCGCCTGCAGTCCTGCTCTATCTGACCCCCCCTTTGATGGCGTCCGGCCCGACTACCAAGTGGCATGGCACTCGGTGTCTCGAGCGGCCTGGAGGATGAAATGGCGTTGGTCCGGCGTCTGGAGAGATGGTGCGGTGTTGCTTTGGGGATCCCGTTCCTGGGTTGAGTGGTGATGCAGGAGACCGCTGAGTGTCTCCTGCAATAGTGATTGTAGCTCTGAAATGAAGACACCAGACGCGGCTGTATGCTTTAAAACAGTGAACTGAATTTTATGGGTTTCAACAGGGTCATTTATACAACTTCACATAAACAGATTACCAACTCCCCCACCCACACAACCAGCACTGATTGGCTCCTTTCCCAGCCTCCTGTTCCCTATCAGGTCCCTTTCAGCCTTCCCATTGTCCAGGGATTAGGTAGATGAGGTCTTGGAAAAACCTCCAATCCTCTGGCTTGCTGTATCCTCTATTTTGCCCTTTCAGGCTCCCCCATAGTCCAGGGGATTAGGCAAATGAGGTCTTGGAAAAGCCTCAAATCAGCTGGCTTCCTCCATCTTGGGGCATGAGATCCTTTGTTCTGTGAAACCATGCTGGGATGAGCAAAATGGCGACGGGGAAAAACACATACAAACGGTTTCTTTCATACTTTTACAGTCACATCATACAGGGTACATTTTTATTACATTACACCAATAAAACCACATCTAGCAATAATATAAGAGGTCCATAGGCTCACACGCAAAACCAAAACGAAAACAGGAAAAAATGGTCTTTAAAAAGGGTTCAGTCTTTAGTCATGTGGCTCGCTGAAAAGACCTCTCATGTCCGTTCCGTGACATTTCTCCCCCCCTTCTAGAGTCCGACGGACATGGTTGGACCCACACGGGTCGACTCGGGGGAAGTCGGTGAACGGAGGTCTCCAGGATCCTGGGCCGTTTTCCGCGATAATCTATCGGCGTTCCCATTTTGAGGCCCGGGCCAATATTGGATTGTGAAGTTAAACGGTTGGAGGGCCAGGCTCCACTGTAGCAGGCAGCCGTTCTCCCCAGCCACTCGGTTCAGCTACACCAGGGGATTGTGGTCAGTCATGACGGTGAAGGAGCGCCCGTACAATAACTCAAAGGGGGAGAATCCGGTCGATTCCTGTGGTACCTCCCGATAGGCAAATAACAAGTGGGGTAAGTATTTTTCCCAGTCCTTTCTTTCCTGGGTGAAGGCCCGGATCAGCTGTTTCAGGGTCCCATTAAACCGCTCGCACAGCCCGTTCGTCTGAGGGTGATATGTGGCACTGTGAACTGCCTTGACACCACACAGGCGCCAGAGCTGTTGTGTCAGCTCAGCGGTAAACTGGGTGCCCTGGTCAGACAAAATTTCTTGTGGGAATCCTACCTGGGAAAACACCCGTAGGAGGGCATCGGCTATGGTGTCGGCCAGGATATTGGCCAAGGCCACAGCCTCGGGGTATCGGGTGGCGTAGTCCACCACGGTGAGAATATATCTCTTCCCGGTGGCACTGGGGCGAGTCAGGGGGCCGATTATGTCGACCGCCACCCGACTAACGGGTTCTTGGATAATGGGCATGGGGTGCAGCGGGGCTTTCGGGTGGTCTCCGGTTTTCCCTACCTTCTGGCAGACCGAACAGGTGCGACAGTACTCTCGGTTATCCTCACTAAGGTGGGGCCAGAAGAATGCTCGGGTTAACCGGTGTCGGGTCTTCTTTATCCCTAAGTGTCCGGCGAGGCGGATGTCGTGGGCCAGTCTCAGGCGTTCCTGTCTAGGGGCCTGGGGTACGATTAACTGCTTGTGGGGAACCTGTTGCTTCTTGGTGCCCACCCTCTCAGTATACCTATATAGTAGCCCATCCTCCCACTCGATGCTATCGGTCCTGTCGCCTTCCAGGCCCTTGCCGGCCCAGTCTCGGTATCTCTCTAGGGTGGGCTAGGTCTGGGTCTGGTGTCGGAGGGTGGCTGGGGAGCTCCATGTGAGGGGGTGGTCAGGTCGAGGGGACGGGGTCGTGGTTGGTCAGGGTTTGGGGGCGTCGGGGGGGTTTGGGAGGTTTGGGTCGTGGTCTCACCTGGGTCCCGATTGGAGTTCCGTAGTTGTTGCGGTGGCTTTGTTGCTGAGTGGTCACCGGGGCTGCTGCATCCATGGCATAGGCGGAAACTAAGCGTCCCAGGTCGTTGCCGAGGAGGATTTCAGCCGGTAGTCGATCCAGTAAACCCACCCTCATGGATCCCTCCCCCGAACCCCAATCCAGATGTACTCGGGCCGTAGCGAGTCAGAGCACTTTCCCTCCGGCCACACGGACAGTGACAGTGTGGTCCAATCGGTCCTTTTTCTGTATTAAATGGGGTCGTACGAGGGTGATGGTGGCGCCGGAGTCCCGGAGGCCCTCGGCGGCCCGTCCGTTGATCCACACGGCCTGCCGGTGGTGTTGGCGGTTGTCGGCCGAGGCAGCCTGTACAGGGTCGGCCTCGTGTAACATCCCCCATTCTTCCGGGGAGTCCAACCACGGGGTTTCGGTGTGGTAGCAGTGAGCCGCGGGTGGTGCTCAGGTGGGGGCCCGCAAAATGGGGGGGGGTCGGTGGGGGCAATTCCGGTGGTAGTGCCCCACCTGGTGGCATCTGTAACAGCGGATGTTGGCCGCCGAGTTTGGACAGCTCGCCGGTCTGACTGCGGGCCAGCGGGTCGGCGGCTCCGGGGGAGGGGCGGGTAGTGCGGGTCGAGGGGGTGGGGGTCGTTCACCCCCGTTGGGTTTCCTCGTGTCTGTGTACTCGTCTGCCCAGGTAGCAACTTGCTGCACCGTCTGGGGTTTCTTGTCCCGTACCCACTCCCGTAGTGCTATGGCGGTGTGTTCAAAAAATTGTTCCAGTAGTAGCAGCTGGGTGATTTCTTCCACCGTTCTGGCCTTGCTCCCCAGGAACCAAGTCTTTAGGTCTCGTAGCCGATGCGCCCACTCTACATGCGTTGTGCCGTTGGGCCAGCGTGAGTTTCGGAACTTCACCCGGCTGGCTTCAGGAGTGATGGCAAAGCGGCTCAGTAAAGCTTGCTTTACGTAGTCATAGTTCTTGGCCTCTTCGTCCGGAACGGTCCGATACACCTCTGCAGCTCGACCTGTCAATTTACAGGCTAGAATACTGACCCAAGCGGAGCATTGGACCTCGTGTACCTGGCACAACCGCTCAAAGTCCTGGAGGAAGCTTTCAATCTCTTCCTCCGCCTCACTGAAGGTTTTAAACGCCTGGAAGGGCACCTTCCGGCCCGCTGATTGTTCTGGGTTGGGGCTCTCAACCCTATGGTTCTGCATTTCGACCAGCCGAAGTTCATGCTGGCGCCCCTTGTCTCGTTCCTCTTAATGCCGGATCTCCTGGATGGCGTTGTGTATAGCGGCTTCTGACAGGGCGGCTCCGAAGAGGGCTACCCGCTGCCGTACTTTCCTTTGTAAGGGATCTTCTGGGACCAATGCCTGGGTGGGTGGTAAGGTTGGCGTGCCCATGGCTCCCTGGTCCATTTCCTGCAGTTTCTCGATCAGGGCGGCTTTACTTTTTGAGCCCGGGGTGCTTCCTCGGCTCTCCAGGATGCCCCACAGGGTGTCTTTTTTGTAGTTGGCGTACCCTGCCATGCTGAGTGCTTTGTCTGGGGGTTCAAAGAGCTATCCCACCGCTGCCACCAATGTGGCAGGATGGAAGTCCGCCTGCGGTCCTGCTCTATCTGACCCCCCCTTTGATGGCGTCCGGCCCGACTACCGAGTGGCACGGCACTCGGCGTCTCGAGCGGCCTGGAGGATGAAATGGCATTGGTCCGGCGTCTGGAGAGATGGGGCGGTGTTGCCTTGGGGATCCCATTCCTGGGTTGAGTGGTGATGCAGGAGACCGCTGAGTGTCTCCTGCAATAGTGATTGTAGCTCTGAAATGAAGACACCAGACAGGGCTGTATGCTTTCAAACAGTGAACTGAATTTTATGGGTTTCAACAGGGTCATTTATACAACAACAAACAGATTACCAACTCCCCCACCCACACAACCAGCACTGATTGTCTCCTTTCCCAGCCTCCTGTTCCCTATCAGGTCCCTTTCAGCCTTCCCATTGTCCAGGGATTAGGCAGATGAGATCTTGGAAAAGCCTCCAATCCTCTGGTTTGCTGTATCCTCTATTTTGCCCTTTCAGGCTCCCCCATTTTCCAGGGGATTAGGCAAATGAGGTCTTGGAAAAGCCTCAAATCAGATGGCCCGCTGCATCCTCCATCTTGGGGCATGAGATCCTTTGTTCTGTGAAACCATGCTGGGATGAGCAAAATGGTGACGGGGAAAAACACACACAAACGGTTTCTTTCATACTTTTACAGTCACATCATACAGGGTACATTTTTATTACATTACACCAATAAAACCACATCTAGCAATAAAATAAGAGGTCCATAGGCTCACACGCAAAACCAAAACAGGAAAATGGTCTTTAAAAAGGGTTCAGTCTTTAGTCATGTGGCTCGCTGAAAAGAGCTCTCATGTCCATTCGTGACAACGCTCTAAAGTGACACTTGTGTAACACCTTTCCTGGCACTGGTAGACTACCAAGTGCTGACACACGTGCTTCTGAGGCTGCGGATGATCAGAGGAATAGTGGTGAAGGCCAGGGCCGCTTGACTGATGCATTTTTAATTTTTTTTAGTCCTCGATGCCCAGGGACGTCAAATGTAGGCACCCATTGCCAGCGTCTTCACCATATGGTGCAAGGGCAGACCTGGATACCTTTCCAGCAGATGATCCACTGGCTTACTGGGTGTTGAGATTGGATCACTGGCCAGAACTTAGCCAATATGCTATGCAGCTACTAGGTTGCCCTTCATCTAGCGTGCTTTCCGAAAGGACGTTCAGTGCCGCTGGAGGTTTTGTCACAGACAAAAGAGTGCGTCTGTCCACCGACTCTGTAGACCGGCTGACATTTATAAAAATGAATCAGTCCTGGATCAGCAGCTATCAATCCCCTGATGCTGAAGTAATGGAATAGATAGGGGATGTCCTCGTCTGCATTCACAAAACCTCCAGCACTGAACTCTTCCACAATACCACAAAAGGGTTACGGTGTGAAGGCACTTGCTGCCATGAAAGGCACAATATCTGGCTGCACTGATGCCCATTAACAGATAAAAAAAACAATTTTCAATATAGGACCACATGGTCCACCCCTGCACTCTTCCAAAATACTACAGAGGGGTTACTGTATGATGATACTTGCTGGCCTGTCACCAAAGGCACAATATCTGGGTGCACTAACGCCCATTACCAGATCAAAAACTTTTCAATAAAAGGACCACATGGTCCACCCCTGCACTCTTCCACAATACCACAGAGGGGTTACTGTATGATAGTACTTGCATGCCTGGCACTAAAGGCACAATATCTGGGTGCACTGCCATTGACGCCTGTATCAGATTCATATCCTCAGAGGGGTTACGGTGTGACGGCACTGTTGCCGACGCTAAAAGCCCAATTTTAAAGCACCTATTGTTACTTTCATCCAAAGCCTGCATAAGTTTCACAATAATGTAGCCCAAAAAAACACTAAACTTTTTCTGCGCGTCCTAAAATGTCTTTTCATACAGGCTGCTGCCCCAAGCAGTTGTTTATGGATAGATTACAGGAAAAGCATTTACCGTCATATGAAACGTCATTTATTTGTTTTTAAGTGTTTCTATACATCCTAGAAATCCGCCACTTCACGGGCAAGTTATGGGGACCTCCTAGGCACGATATTTGAAGGAATTTTTCGTTTTTATTTTTAACCCTTATTTCATGGAAAACTCACTGTCCCTTTAAAAACGTTTTTTTAAAACTTTTTGTCCTTGTTTCCTGTCCCCCAGGGCACTACCTGGACCCCCATACACCTTTTATGGCAAATATGTAGCATATATGCCCTCTTGGAGGGCACTCTAAAAAACCGAATTTTCAGCCCCATTGACTTGCATGGGGGTTCGGGTTCGGTCCCGAACAAATGGGAAGTTCGGGTTCAGGCTCGAACCGAACTCGGAGAGTGTTCGGCTCATCCCTAGTAACTACATGACCCACCATTGTGACATGTTAAAAGAGCTAAACTGGCCGTCGCTGGAGTCTAAACGCACCCTTCACCTTTCCAACCTGGTGTTTAAGAGCTTTTATGGGAAGCTGCCACCCTACCTCAATAGACTGCTTCCCCCAGCAGTTCCCTCATCCTATAACCACTAGGGATGTGCGTTTCGGGTTTCGGAATTTTGGAATTTTCACGAAATTTCCCGATTCGTGTTTTCGGATGCGGCCGATTCTCCGAAAAGTTTTAGACCCGAAAATGGCAGATCCAAAAAGTTTTCCGAGCCGAAACGAAGTATTTTCGGAATTTTCGAATGTACTTGAAATGTGTCAAATCGAAATTTATTGCTTTGAAACGAGGAGAACAGACGTTCCGAAAAAACGAAAATTTTCGAAAATACGAAAAGTCGATACAAAAAACGCGCTATGTGACACGAAAATACGAAAAATGGTCGAAATTCGGAAAAAAAAAATGTACACGAAAAACGAGTCGAGCCGAACCGAATCAGAAATCGGTCGAAACGAGCCGAATCGAAAAGTTTAAAAATCTGAAAAATCGAATCGAACCGAAAAAAAAAAATCGATGCACAAGCCTAATAACCTCCGATCCAGGACCTGCACCTTACTTACAATACCACAATACAAAAAGAAAGTGGCTCGATCCTCATTTTCCTACAGAGCGCCAAAATTATGGAATAACCTCCCAGACGCCATCAAATCTTCCAAGTCTAAAGTCCCTTAAGAGCTCCCTATTAACATACCACAACACAGAATGCACCTGTAAACATGTAACACAGTGACTATATACAGAATGCACCTGTAAACATGTAACACAGTGACTATATACAGAATGCGCCTGTAAACATGTAACACAGTGACTATATACAGAATGTGCCTGTAAACATGTAACACAGTGACTATATACAGAATGCACCTGTAAACATGTAACACAGTGACTATATACAGAATGTGCCTGTAAACATGTAACACAGTGACTATATACAGAATGTGCCTGTAAACATGTAACATAGTGACTATATACAGAATGCACCTGTAAACATGTAACATAGTGACTATATACATAATGCACCTGTAAACATGTAACACAGTGACTATATACAGAATGCACCTGTAAACATGTAACACAGTGACTAGATTTGCTACATATTTATTTTCTGGGTTAATCTGTAGATTTGTGTTTTTAATAACTTGCATTTTATTACTTTGTATTTCTGTAACCACTCACTGTTCTTGAACCCAGGACATACTGAAAACGAGAGAAATCTCAATATATCCTTCCTGGTAAAATCCTTTATAATTAAATAAATAATAAATAAATCTTGGTGAATTGCCAGTGAAATACGGTGCCTGTTTGGTGGCAGTGAAATACGGTGCCTGTTTGGTGGCAGTGAAATACGGTGCTGTTCGGCGGCAGTGAAATACGGTGCTGTTCGGCGGCAGTGAAATCCCCCATAGAGAAGCAATGGTTAATCTATTAATCTATAACACATTGAACAGCAGAGAAATGTCAGTGAAATGCCCTGCTGTTCAGTGGTTTCATTCGACAGGTTTATTCAGGCGAATTCCATAGGTTCCAATGTTAAAAATATTCCCGTTTTAATTCAATATCTAATAAACAGTTTTTTATTTTAATTTGCAGCAAAAAGTTTCTTTATTCATTTTTCAGAATTTTTTAGGCATTTTTCGGAATTTTTTAGGCAAAATTTTTTTTCCTATTTATTTTTCTTAACCTCCCTGGCGGTATTCCCGAGTTTGACTCGGGGTTAAATTTTTTCTACCACGAACGGTAACCCCGAGCCACACTCGGGCTGGATGTTTACTCACCTCCTCCTGGCTCCCTCGCTGTCCCCACAGTGTGATCGCAGCGAGCCGCTTCCTGGATGGCTCCCTGCGAGTCACATGATGCAGAGGGGCTGGACCGCAGAAAATTTCATTCATAAAACTCAATGAATACAAATGGAAAAAGTTTATGAACGGCCACTAGGTGGCAGTACAGGATAAGAAATAGACCATACATCGCCTCACCCTTGTTCTCAGACAGATTTCAGTGTTTTTTATTGAATATCATTTATTTGCATTATTTTGGATAATTATTTTTGGGATAATAAATTATTATTTCGTGTTTCAAACTTTATCGGAATCAGTGTATTTACTATTTTTTTTAAATTAATTAATTAATTTATAAAGGATTTTACCAGTAAGGACTCTTGATTGCACGGATTTCAGTGCGTGATTCCTAATTCTTACAGGCTATGTACAAAAACACGTTTCCTTTAAAAAAAAATTGATACGCTTTTAGACACAAAATTTTGAAAAAATTAGACCGCCAGGGAGGTTAAATAGCGTTTTTTTCTTTTTTCTGTATCAGCCCTTTTTATTATCATTCATTGGATCTTATATGTAAATTCCAGACATTTTCATCCAGTAGTTTTTTTTTGCAAACAGCGTTTCAATTTTGAACTTTCAATCCTTTTTTTTTTTCTTTTCTTTACCCCAATCATCGGCTTGTTGGCTTTTTCTGGCGGTTGGTCACCGCTTTGTCCGGTGGATCGTTGGCTTTCTTTGGACGCTTTCGGGGTGTTTTCAGCGGTTTTGCAGCGGAGGATTGTGGTTTTTTTTGGATGCGTGCTGTGTCTTTTCGGTGGTTTTGCGACGGATTTTCAGTTCGATGCGGCAGATTTTCGCATGCGGTTGGCAGTTGTTCCCTGCACTTCGGGGACCCTGCGGTGAATGCTGAATTTGATTCCATTGTAGCAAAGTGTCATTTCTTCAGTGTTGTCACATGAAAAGATAAAATATTTACAAAAATGTGAGGCGTGTACTCACTGCTGTCAGATACTGTGTATACATATATATTTTAGATGCAAGAATATGGTATTGAATAAGGGACAATAAATGGTAGATTCATTCTCTGCATTCCAGTGTTGGTTACTAGGAGCATCTGACCATGTATCCAGGGGTCGGACACCCAGGTTCAAGGGTCTCCGGTACATTTTAATAAGCAGAGGACACGGAGTATCCGGGAATCAGACATTATATTAGATTATATTGAATAGACGTTCGACGCACAACACCAGGATATAAATAAGGATCATTAATATTCCACCAAAGCGGAGCTGAGCATCGCGTCAATCCGGCAAAGGGGATGATCGGAGCTTGGATTCATCATGGGAACATAGGACATAGAAACATAGAAACATAGAAAAATGTGGGCAGATAAGAACCTTTCGGCCCATCTAGTCGCCCAGTTACATGGATACTTTACCTGGATTTATCTTTTGTTTAGGATAGCCTTATGCCTATCCCATGCTTGCTTAAATTCAATTACATATTAACAGAACACTCTAGCCACCAATACCATTTAAGCACAATTTAAGTGGTCCTTATTGTAAGAGACTGATCAGAAGCATCTGATTGGCTGCATGACATTCGAAAATCCTCTCAATGAGTGATATCATTGGCCATCTAGTCGCTTCACGTAGCCGGATGCCGGGCTCTGGTAAAAAGGGGGGAGAACATTACAGGGGGAATTAAGTACATTTTATTTTAGCTTTTTTTTCTATTAAAACGATGCCGCCCCCTCCTTTTTAACACTTACCCCTATGTTTTGTTTTGTTTGTTGTTTGTTTCATAGCTTCTCTTTAAAGGTGAATTTCTAAATATTGAGCATTATTGTTAAAAAAAACGGACTTATCGTTGGTTTATATGGAACGAGTAGCACAGTATTATACTCACAGCAAGTGTGTGAATATATTTTTATTTTATATTTTTTAAAGAAATGCAGATATTATATATATATTATGTTTAATTTCCACAGGTTTTGGATCATTTGGATCGTTATTTACCCATCTTGAAAAAAGAACAACAGCGAAAACATTTAATGGCCCTAAGCAGCAACTATCATATGTCTGGATGAAGAGATTCCTCAGGGTTAAAGGATGCGCGGGACGCATTATATTATGACGCTGTAATGACTGGGGGTGCACGCGTCCTCACAGATAAACAGGAGCAAATATCACAATATAGATATTAATAGCTACTGTTAATGAACTTCAGGTATTTAATCGGTTTTAATTAATATAGACTTAACTAATTAAAATGCTGAGAAGGGGGACGGACAATCACCCCAACATGCAGGGACTGCGCGGCACAACATGCCAGTATCCTCCCCTGCAGATTAAATGCAGCGTGACGTACGTGGGGCTGTTTTATACACAGTGTGAGGGGCAGAGGGATCTTTATACGTGCAGCACTGCAGGAGAAAAGCTTTCACAGGGTTAATTTGCTGATTTATTTAGTACCTATAAGCATTATACTAGTGTAGTTTAAGACACTTTGGACTTGGGGTACATGGACCTGGAGGTATATTTGTAGGGTGTAGGCATGGTATTCTATATCATTTTCTTGCCTTCTCTTGTGCTCAGAATGTTTGTGTAATCTGTGATATGCAAGAATAATGTTATTGTCTGTTATCTGCAGATAGGGGATGCTGGGAGGCTAATCCTGTCTCAGGAATGTGTTAATATCTGTTTTTATTTGAGTAGTTTGTAATTTACTTTGTCAGGCAAACACTGCCTCATTATCAGTTTGCCAATCACAATTGTATTGTTCTGTCTGCCTAGGAATGTTGAGTGAATGTCTATCCCATTATCTGTTTTAGTCTAATTATATCTCCCAACAGTTTCTAGGGGAGGTTTTACATATGGAAATAACCCATGTCTGATCATATAAATATGTGTGCCTGTTTAGAATTTAAAGAGTTCTTTTCTGACCCTACATGCAGTCACGACTCATGGTGTGGGTCGCAGCTATATACTGTTCGCTGTTCCAACAAAAAGCTCCAGATCTACAGCCTTGGCTTATTTCTAGGGGACGCTAGCAAGGCTCTCTGCGTGTACCCGTCTTTAAGCTGCGGCTAAGGACCGGGAGAAAGGCACAAGAGTCATGAGAACACGGGAACCCAGCAAGGAAGTGACATTGGCAGATGTGACCCGGTCGGGGTACTGAGACCTGTCACAATTAGTATCAGTTAAACAATCTTTCTGGTCGCAAAACGATTTTGCAGACCTGGAACCACTCTCACCCGGTCCCCGTTTCCCTCTTTAAAAATAAACTGACCCATCTTTTCCGCATGGATTGGATATACACCCTTTCTGATAAAGAAACTCCTACTAAAACATTTGTTAAAGTGTGGAAACACTATTTCCCCTCCCTAACACCGTCCATGCGCGCTACAATCCGATCCTCCCTACAATACACGGCTTGGTATTCTGCAGAAATGGTGGAGGGACGTCACCCTCTCCAACCCTTGCTCTAATTGCTGACCTACGACTGTTTATCTTTATGTTTTTTCCTTTTTGCCCCTGACTGAACTAAACACTCCCTTATGTATGCCTTGTTCATGTCTTTTGTCGCTGATCCTACCCAGGCAGATTAGGGTTTTGTTTGTTTCTATTTGGTTGATTACTTAAACGTTTCATTTTCACTGTTAATTGTTATCTATTTGTTTGCTTGTCCTTATTGGCTGCGACACTTCTCTTCTTCTCTAATGACTACTTCCTCATTTCTTGTATTGTGTTGTACATTTCCTATCGTGTTCACAATAAAAATTGTCAAGTTTAAAAAAAAAATCAAATCTTGCTATATATATTATTATAATATGAATGTGTCCTGCGCGTCTCTGCGTCACTTATAAAGTTAGAGGAGGCGGGGAGGGGGTTAATGGCTTGCGCTTCTCGGCATGGTGACACCTGGATATTCTGTACAATTAAATGAAAGCCCATGAACCTGCCATCATGTCTGTTCGTCTTTTGGTGTTTGGGGGGGGGGGGTCGCCGGATCGGCCATGTTTTTCTGGACACTGAAAAATTCTATTATTCATTATAATTACCATAAACCTTTTCCAAGTTTCTTCTTATATATCAAAACCAAAGTAAGAGCTGCGCTACGCCATGGCGGAGACCCCCAAAAAGAATCAATCACAAAACGGTGTTGGTCTTTCTCAGAAGTCTGGCTTTCCTCGTTAAGCCAGATCTATTTATTAAAATACACAGAATTTATAGCCAATCAGTGTACAGATACATTACAACATCAAAGTTTAGCCCCTCAGTTAAAGTACTACCATATATGGTTCACGAGACCCTTTTCCCATCTTCCCGCTTCTGCGCACATTTTCCTGCACTGAACATAACAGGAAATTGGCCACAGCTCATATCCTATAGAATGAAGAACGATCTATTCAGTATTGACACTAACAAAAATGGAGGGGGGGAATTTCACAGCCCATTTATAAGAACCGGCTTTTTAAGACTAAATATTTATTATATTTACAGGAAATTAAAATCTAACAATTCTTTCCTTTGATCACATATCACCTGTGATCATCTAAAAGATAAACCAAACTTAGACAATTAAACCTGGGCTACAGTGTCCTTGCCTAAGACCTTTAGATCATTCTAGATGCTCAGATGGGAAGAAAAAAATTCTGGTATTTACTCCTAAAATACCTCAATACCTTTTATAATGTACAAAAGGGATTCCCCAAGGAGGCCCTTTATGAGCATAAAATACACTTATCTATCTAGATTCACTCTTCCAGCGAACCACTTGGAGCGTAGGCAAAAATACCTAATCTAGACCTTAAATAACTATTTATTCCCATTTCCCAAAATATAATTCACCGAACAAGAAAAGTATAATAACTTGAAAGTAAAAGTTCATTTATCTAATAAATCAACATGAGTCAGATCTATATCTGTGTGTTTTCCTATGTTCAGCTTCACTCCACAAAACGCATATACACCTGCATTCATACACACATTCAAGAAATACATTCTCATTTTCACAAATTAAATCCTTTCTCACACTTATCTAGGGGATTAAATAAAAAAAATATTCCATAATCTAATACCATAGTCCACAGTGCGAGATCAGGGTGTGGTCTTTTTTTTTAACATCCCAGCTTGAGACGCATAATCATTGAATGTCATCAGAGCTCCCACCATAGGGACTCCTGAACAAGCTGTCTCTTTGCGCTGGTTGCTTATTACCTGTGACCTTTGACCTTGACACAAAATGTCCATGATTCGTTCCATATGCAGTCATTGTGACTGTCAGGTTTCTTGATGATGTGATATGGTTTTAGCAACAATAAAGAAAAGAAAAAGAAAAGAAAATATGGTATACCCCGCTAATCATATACATCCATTCATTCATTGTCACTCTCAAATGCACGAAAACAATAAAAATGTTAATTTACACAAGAAGAGACACAGATAATAAATTTCAAAATGTCCCCGCGAAGCCTGTCGGCCTCACGCAATAAAAAAATTATACTACTTCTGACTCATTGTTAGAGAAAAATATATATACGCAACTTTGGCTCAAAAGGGAAATAGCCGAAGTGCATATTCCACCCTTTTATTAAATATATATATAATTTTTTTATTTATTTTTAATCACTATCCTATTCAGTCTTGTTCGGTGTTGTGAAACAAACCTGGCGTTTATAAAACACACCAATCCTCAAATGAAATAAAAAAATAAAAACAGCATTAATTTTATCGAATTAAAACTTTCCATTTACCACTATATATGTCATGAAACGTATTTATGCAAATGCATTAAATTATATGTTCCTAAATACATTAATGAACTCTAATTTTAATTGGATGTGATCTTCAATAATCCTAAATGTGTCAGGGAATTTTGAACAATATTGATTGTAACTAAACAAAAAAAAATAACAAAATATAAAATAATAAAAGACACAAAATAATTATTACTTAGACGACATCAGAATATAAAAATACATTATCTTCTTTCTTTGTCTTCTGTCTTATTGGTTGAAAATAACAGTTTTGTAAAACTGACATGTCTTAAGTTGTATTTCCAAATCAATGATCTTCTACAAATAGCATGATTTATTGATGAGTTGTCGATAGATTATTTTATTGCCTGGTGTCTGATAATTCCTTATTATCCGGTTGATGTAACATTGCAATGTGAAATGATAATGTGTTTGGGTAAATTTCCTTCAATTCCAACATCTTTATCAATATTGGTATCGCATAATCTTCCATCTAGCTTGAGCAAAGTTGCATGCATGGGTAATTTTCACCTAAAGTAAAAACTTGGAAAAAAAATGTATTATTAACCTGTCAAAAACTTTAAAATTCATATGGTTAAAATACTTTTAAAATGGAGAAAAAAATGCAACACATTTTTGGACACAAAGAAAAGGAGTGGTCATGAGTGAGACAACACGGAGGAGAGGAGGGGTCATGAGTGAGACAACACGGAGGAGACTAGGAAAAGAATGTGAACTTCAATTCAAATAAAAAAACACAACAAAAATATCATGAACTGGGAAAGAAAGTATAGAAGGGCATGTTTAAAACTTGACGCGTTAATTAGCACAAAGTTCTCAGAGGAAACTCAGAGAAAAAGATTCTTAATAAACATCAATAATCTTTATTAAGAATATTGGTTAAAAACAAACATTCAAACGTGAGGTGTTTGTGCAGCTATTTTACAACCTGTTTTATTCCCTCCAAGAATATTCAATAGAGGCAAAGTTATACGCTATTGCACTTCACACCCAAAAGACAAAAACATCAGACAGCAAAAAAATACTAGACATCTGGCTACCACTGCAGAAAAAGAAAACAATCAAACAATACTCAGATACCAAACTACAACCTTCCATCTCCCTTAGTCAACTAAAATAAAACCAAAAAAAACACCTTCTCTCATTTGAAATCTGCCTAAATTCCTTTGTACAGCGCTACTAAACCTGTAGGCGCTTTCCTTTAAACTTTCACTCAAATCCTTCAGCTTTATATCACTTCATCCTCTTAGATTCCAAACAACTAAACATGAACCTACATATATATTCCATTATACAAGTTACAAACACTGTAAATGATCTCAGTCAGCCATTTTGGCAAAACATATAACCTATATTAAGGTGCGGTCAATCCCTTAGTGCTGGACTCAAACAAAGACCAGAGGAAAATAACCGACCACGCCTCTCTTGGGAAAATGTACAACTTTGAGCCCATCACCTTGATACACTACTTTTTTTATATATATATATCATACATCAACTTATAATCCATTTACAGTAAATAAAGCTCCCATAATTACTTTCTTCTGTTCCACTACTGTACGCACGCCGAAGCACTCAAACCGCGCCCAATTCCACAACAGATACAGTTTTATAAAGCACTAAAAGCTCCAGAATTCAACTGCTACTACAGTCATTCAAGGCATTAGACACATGTCATTTGTATATACTGTTCAATTATCCCAAATAGATACTCACAGAACAACAAAAATAACTACATATTCCATTATCCAACTTGCACTGCTAAAAGACTACTAGCATTCAAAGAAAAAAATCCTTATACAAACACATAATAACATTATACATTACAAATAAAGAGTTTTTTTTTTAATTAAATAAAAAAAGAACAAAGAGAGAAAAAAATGAATGTATGAGAAAGAGAAAAAAAGTTAGCAGGCGCTTTTGAAAGTCACTGTCTCCATTTCCTGTGCCTTTTTTTTTTTTTTTTTACACGAGGCAAGGCAGTAAAGACACAGAAACAAAGAAACCTGGTGTACGAAAAGCAGTCCCTATACATAAATTACATATAAAAAACATAATATCAAAACTACGAAATAGAAAACATCAAAGATAAACACATACATTAATAGGTAGTAAAGACAAACATTTAAATAAACAGACGCAATCAATGGCCAGAAACAAAATAAAAAATAAAACAAAAACAAACATGCAATCTGAAAGAAAAAACAGTTAGCAAATCCTTTAGAATCAGCGCGCAAACACATGCAGCAAAAAAAATAAAGAAAAAAAAATGGCAGCAGCGCGCAAGAAAATAAAAATAAAAAATTAAGAGGAAAAAAAACTGTCTCAATGGGAGATTAAATCAGTGGATATACAAGAAGAAAATCTAATCAGTTAAAATAAAATTCTCACAATTACAAGATATGGACGACCCAGAAACACCAGAATTGAAGTACAAGATAGACACAGAACGGAGACAAAACAACTAGAAACATCTCGTTTCTTTTTTTTATGAGTTCAATTTCCAGCAAATACAAATACTCAGCACACCGGGCGAGTTCAAACACACGTGAGGTCCTCAAACGATTTTCCTTTACTACAATACATAAAATGACAAAAACAAATCAAGACAAAGAGTCCAACCTTGCACCAAAAAAAAAAAAAAAAAATTAAAAAAAAATCAACAAGCTCTGAACCATAGCTTTAACTTCAAGGAAACCAAGCCTGGAGGCAAGTTCGCAAAATCTGAACAAGCAAATGTAAGAATACATTCAAATGTAAAGATACACTTAAATATAAAAATACATCTGAATGGCAAATCCCACTTCAGACAACAACTGAAAAATTCTATTATTCATAATAATTACCATAAACCTTTTCCAAGTTTCTTCTTATATATCAAAACCAAAGTAAGAGCTGCTCTACGCCATGGCGAAGACCCCCAAAAAGAATCAATCACAAAACTGTGTTGGTCTTTCTCAGAAGTCTGGCTTTCCTCGTTAAGCCAGATCTATTTATTAAAATACACAGAATTTATAGCCAATCAGTGTACAGATACATTACAACATCAAAGTTTAGCCCCTCAGTTAAAGTACTACCATATATGGTTCACGAGACCCTTTTCCCATCTTCCCGCTTCTGCGCACATTTTCCTGCACTGAACATAACAGGAAATCGGCCACAGCTCGTATCCTATAGAAGGAAGAACGATCTATTCAGTATTGACACTAACAAAAATGGAGGGGGGGAATTTCACAGCCCATTTATAAGAACCGGCTTTTTAAGACTAAATATTTATTATATTTACAGGAAATTAAAATCTAACAGACACATATCATTTATTCATGCTGAAGGGCAGTGCATGAAAATGACACCCTGCAGCATGTATAATCCATACGCTGCAGGTAAGAAATCACAAAGGAATCCCAGGTGACCGGATTTCCTTCCTGCAGTATATGAATTATACATGTTGCAGGGCAGCACTTTTCCCTGTGCTCCCTCTCTGCATGAAATAGTAACATGTGTCCAGTAAAACATGGCTGACCTGGCTGCCCTCTCTGGTACTGGTCTACATAAACTTATTATCAGGATGGACAATCTCAGACTGACACGGCTGTCATTATCATCGCTGAGCACTGGACGAGGCCAATTTCACGACTCCCGTCCCTTATTCTCTGCTCCGATATGACCAGGGGCCAAGTCTTAAAGTTATATAATAAGTTATATTATTACTTCTATTTATTAAGCACCAACACTTTCCACAGCGCTGTACGAAAAAATACAAAGGGTATTGAAAATACATTACGTGTAAGCTAGTTAACCCATTTCAGGGCGGTGTCCTCTTGGCATCATATGAACTCATCAGGACAGGTTTTCAGGCTTTCATTGAGGATGTCACAGGACGGTTCATTCTGTGGATTTGCTGGAAAATTTATATCAATTTACCCTTTTTTTTGGCACAAAATAAAAACCCACTAAAGCCCAGTGAATCCTCCCAGAGTCTCCAGAGCTGGTGCGTGGCTGCCCCCTGGTGGACACATTTCATGCTGACACTCAGATTATGATTTGCTGTTTTCCCCTGCTTTTAGGAAAATAATGTTTTTTATTTGACTGTGTTGTTTTTGGTTTTTGCAGAATACATATAGAGTTATTCAAAGAGAATCGAAAAGTCACTGTACGTTCGGTGACTTTTCGTTCCCTGCACTTCGGCGCGATTTGGCGATCCTAGTTCACCGACCCTGTGGTGTATTCAGCAATCACCGCAGGGCCGCCCTGTAGTGCATGGAAAACCAGCCACAAACCCGTAGGACACTCGCCGCAAACCTGACGAACACTCACCAAACACTCACCGATACACGCAGAAAACAGCTGGATTAACCATGCCGAACACGCCGGAGAAACCCGACTAGCCGCCGATCACAGCGCAGAGCAGCCGTCGGAAAAACCAAGTAAACAGACGACATTTCGACCACACGTCGACTTGACAAAGACCAGGTGTGGTCGAAACGTCGTCTGTTTTACTTGGTGTTGGAATAAATCCACTTGAATTCATTTGGACTCTGGAGTTTATTTCTGTTTTGTATATTCTATGGGGTACACTTGTTAATTTTTTTTAGAAATGGGCACCTGTTACTGTATTTTAAGAGATTACGTGATTTTAGCTAGCAGTGAAAAAACTAAATTTTTCGTTTGTTCACATAATTTAAAAGTGAACAATAGTGCTGCATTAAATAAATTTAAAATAGAATCGATTTTTATTTATTGTTTTATAAAACTTTTATTTTACACTGAACCTGGTCAGGTTTGGTATCATTGAAAAGACCATGCTCTTGCCTTTCCAAGGATACCAGAAAATGACCCTATCTCCACCATAGGTGGTAGATATAGGTTAACTCTCGAACTGACATGATCACGTCCATGTGCGATGACATCAGTGGGCTGGTAGAGATCCCGGAGGCTTGGCTGACATCCAAGATGTCAGCAACCTCCAGGAGAGGACCGCGAACCGGCACGATTGGCACCTCTAATGGAAACGCTCAAGGTTCTGTCCACAATTCCAGGACCAGAACCAGTCCATTATTTGTCCGTCCCTTCTCTGTCCCAGAACCACGCCAGGAGACCCACAGTCACCTTCCACACTACAGAGAGATTCCCCAGGGAAGCCAAGATTCAACACACACGACCAGAGAGACTTGCAGGGTTATTCAAAGAGATACGAATTGCTTGAGAAAGGTAACCGAACACTGAAAATCAGCGTTCGGTTACCTTTCCTGGCCATTCGGCTATCCAGAGAGCAGGCAATTCGCCAAATCCTGGCGAACTGCCTGCACATACGGTGCCTGTTCGGTGCCTGTTCGAGGGCAGGGCAATCCCCATAGAGAAGCAATGCTTCGGCTATTCAGAGAACACAAACCAGCAGTGAAAGGTTCCCGAAATGCCCTGTCATTCGGTGGTTTAATTCGGCAGGTTTATTCAGGAGAATCCCATAGGCTTCAATGTTAAAAATATTCCCGTTTTAATTCAATATCTAATAAACCGTTCATTATAATATTCTGCAGCAAAGAGTCTCTTTATTTATAGACTTTTTCGGATACTTTAAGCATTTTTCTGAATTTTTCTTTTAAAAGTCCAATTATTTTTTTTTAAGTTTTCTTCTTTTTTCTGTAACAGCCCTCGTTATTATCATTCATTGGATTTTATATGTAAATTTCAGACATTTTCGCTCAGTAGATTCTTTGCAAACAGCTTTTCACTTTCACACATTCATACAAACGGTTTTGCTAATTTATTCACCTCCCTCTGTCTGCGGTCTTGGCTTTTTCTCATCTTTTTCCGGCGGCTTCGCTGCGTGTGATTGGCTCCTGCTCTGGTTTTTCCGGCGTCTTCGACGGGTTAATCCGGATGTTTTTGAGGGTTTTCGGCGTGCATTCGGCAGGTTTTGCGGTTAGTTTTCGTCGGGGTTGCGGCAGCTTTTCCCTGCAATTCGGGGACCCTGTGGTGTTTGCTGAATACACCGCAGGGTCACCGAAATGGGATCGGCAAAAGGAACCGAATTGAAGAGAACGAAAAGTCACCGAACGTGCAGTGACTTTTCGAATCTCTTTGAATTACTCTGATCTTTTGTAAAAGCAGGAATGAATGTTTCTATTTTCAGACAGACAGTGTGTTAAAACATTGCACAATGTATGTTGGTTATCTGGGAGGGGTCTAGAACAATAGCTCTCTGCTGTCTGAGCCCCCCCTCCTCCCAGTGATAAAATTATCTGTCCAGCACAATCAATCCCAGGCGGAGGATACATTTATATGTAAACTAACATCACTTGGAACTGCACTACAGAAACAAATTTTAAAACTAATAACAAACCACATGGCAATGTCCAAATGCTCCATGGATAGTCCTTGCCATAATCACCCATAGTCTGTGGGCATGAGGCTGGCACCCGCTTCTCTCCAAAGGGCACAAAGTCCATATGCAGTGCAGCCGAGCCACGAGTGCCCACGCCAGCCAGTCTCTGACACCTGGAATTCAAGTCTCTCAGAAGGTGGCAGAGGCTTCCATCGCATATCTCCCCCTTTTCCAATAGACTAACCAGGCACCAAACAGACCTGTGACTTTGTTAGTCTGCACCAAAGTCCCAAAAGGTTTGTTTCTTTCCATTATCATTGTGGTCTGGTCCACACCCACAGGTGCATTCACCCCCTTCTTATATTCCCTCAGGAGCCACACTGGGGTAACTGTGTTTGCAGCACAGCATGGGGACATGTCTCCAATGCCAGGGAGCACGGCTGAGCTATCTGTGCAGGAAACTGCATACCGGGTTCAAATCCCCCACATCCCGGTGCCACCCCGGTACCAGGACATGACACAGGCTGCCACCAGTGTAACGGAAACGCTCAGAGTTCTGTCCACAATTCCAGGACCAGAACCAGTTATTTGTCCGTCCCAGAACCACTCCAGGAGACCCACAGTCACCTTCCACACTACAGAGAGATTCCCCAAGGAAGCCAAGATTCGACACACACGACCAGAGAGATTTGCAGGGTTATTCAAAGAGAATCGAAAAGCCATCGCACGTTTGGTGACTTTTCGTTCTCTTCAATTCGGCGCAATTTTGTTATCCCATTTCGGCGATCCTGCAGTGTATTCAGCAAGCATCACAGGGCCGTCGTAATGCAGGGAAAAGCCGCCGCAAATCTGCCGAACACTCACTGCAAAACGCATGCGAATGCACGCCGAAACCAGCAAAAACATCTGGATTAACTCTGCCGAACATGCCGGAAAAACCCGAGCAGGAGCCGATCACAGTGCAGAGCAGCCGCTGGAAAAACACAACACCACAGATGAATGGAGTGAAAAAAACCCAGTTTGCTTGAATGTTTGAAAAGTGAAACGCTGTTTGCAAAGAAACTACTAAGCGAAAATGTCTGAAATTTACATATAAAATCCAATGAATGATAATAAAGAGGGCTGTTTCAGAAAAAAACGATTTAAAAAGAAATATAAAAAAATACAGAAAACATTTTTTGCAAAAAAAATCCCAAAAAGTGCTTAAAAGATCAAAAAAACTCTATAAATAAAGAGACTCTTTACTGCATAATATTAAAATAAACGGTTTATTAGAAATTGAATTAAAACGGGAATATTTCTAACCTTGAAGCCTATGGGATTCGTCTGAATAAACCTGTCGAATTAAGCCACCGAATGGCAGGGCATTTCGGCAACTTTTCAATGCTGGTTTTTGTTCTCTGAATAGACAAAGCTATGGGGATTTCACTGCCCTCGAACAGGCACCGAACAGGCACCGTATGTGCAGGCAATTCGCCAACATTTGGTGAATTGCCTGCTCTCTGAATAGCCGAATGGCCAAGAAAGGTAACCGCCGCCATTCGGATCTCTTTGAATAACCCCTTTGATCTTTGGTAAAAGCAGGAATGAATGTTTCTATTTTCAGACAGACAGTATGTTAAAACATTGCACAATGTATGTTGGTTATCTGGGAGGGGTCTAGAACAATAGCTCTCTGCTGTCTAAGCCCCCCCTCCTCCCAGTGATTAGATTCTATCTGTCAAGCACAATCAATCCCAGGCGGAGGATACAGTTATATGTAAACTAACATCTCTTGGAACTGCACTACAGAAACAAATTTCAAAACAAATAACAAACCACATAACAATGTCCAAATGCTCCATGGATAGTCCTTGCCATAATCACCCATAGTCTGTGGGCATGAGGCCGGCACCCGCTTCTCTCCAAAGGGCACAAAGTCCATATGCAGTGCAGTCAATGCTGCATGTGCCCGCGCTAGCCAGTCTCTGACACCTGGAATTCAAGTCTCTCAGAAGGTGGCAGAGGCTTCCATCACAGCACCGAATATCGATCCAGCACCTATGGGGTTAAAGGGAGGCATTGCTGTGAAGGGCAAACTTTGCCCTTTCCAGTGGTGCCTTTCTTTCTTCTGTGGCCATTTGTGATGGGGAGAGAGAGGGGTTCAAAAGACAACCCCCTCCCCTTCAGGCACTCTCCCTGCTCAGGCAGGGGGGGGGGCCTGAAACAGACGTCATTGCGCCTGGTGCGATGATGTCAAGTTGTTGCCCGGGGTCCCAGAGGATGGGAGAACACAGCGATTGGCCCAAATAATGGGCGATCGAGGACTGTGAAGTGAGGATGCGGGGCCTTAGATGGGTCTGATAACTTTATATAAATATATACAGGGCCTCAGAGGGATCTGATAACTTTATAAATATATACGGGGCCTAAGAGGGGATCTGATAACTTGATATACAGCGCTGATACAGCGCTTGAGATACAGCGCTGCGGAATATGCTGGCGCTTTATAAATAAATAATAATAATAATAATAAAATATAAATATATACAGGGCCTCAGAGAGGTCTGATAGCTTTATATAAATATATACGGGACATCAGAGGGGTCTGATAACTTTATATAAATATACACGGGGCCTCCGAGAGGTCTGATAACGTTATATAGATATATATGGCCCTCAGAAGGTTCTGATAACTTTATATAAATATATACGGGGCCTGAGAGGGTTCTGATTAGGGATGAGCTGTTCGGCTCGATGTGTTCGGAGTTCGCATCGAACATCGGCCGTTCGACAGTTCGTGAACTTCGAACTTTTTGGGACGTTCTCCAAAAGTTTGAAATTATTTTTACAAAAAAGTATAAAAAATGCTTAAAAAATACAAAATAATCTAGAAATAAAGAGACTCTTTACTGCAGAATATTATAAGCAACAGTTTATTAGATATTGAATTAAAACGGGAATATTTTTTTAAATGTCCCCAGGAACATAAAATAAAACTCTTTTTTTTCTTTCTCTACCTGGCGGAATGTATTTAATTATATATATTAGATACATTCAGCCAGGTAGAGGGGGGTGGCATGTGGGCTGTGCGGGGTCTCAGGCAGTGGTTTGTTTTTTTTGTGTGTATATTTTTAGCAAATTTATAGGGGAAGGTAAGGGCAGGTATGATATATATATAGATAAGATATATATCTATATTCTTATAAATATATATATCCAGACTTGTATTACACACACATTTTGGCAACTAATTGCCTCCCCCCATTTGGCTGATCCCTCCAGAAGAAAGTTGAACCCGATAGAGCAGAGAATAATATATATATTCTCTGCTCTGTCGGGTTCAACATTTCTTCTGGAGGGATCAGCCAAATGGGGGGGGCGCATTTAGTTGAGATTGTCCACATGCAACCCCCCCCCATGTGCGTATGCCTATATAACATGTGCTTTGTGAAAATAAAATGGTTTTGTGTGTACATTTTAATTTAGTTAGTGGATTCCTGTCCAGTGCGGTGAGAAGCAGACGTAATGTAGTGTAGACACGCTGCGAGGCGGAACGGAGTAAAGTCAAGCCTGCAAAATGTTTGCTTCTCTTCGCTTCGCTAAACTGTGCGTTGCTACACACTCAGTGTGTCTCAGCCTTTATTCCCGCATCGCTAGCTTACCGAATCAGTTTGTATACTTGTTACTGACCCTGCTTGTTCTGAGGACCCGATCTGTTGCCGACTTTGCCTGCCATTTGACTATTCTGTGTATTCCCTGCCTGTTCTGTTTGCTTCCTGTGGCTATTGGTGTGCACCAATTCTCACCATATACAGTAGCGGAGTACAAGTGCCTAAACATTGCTGACCCGGTTTTGTTATAGCTGCTGATGTAACTGAATAGATCGGGGATCTCTTCTGCATTACCAAAACCTCCACCACTGCACTCTTCCACAATATCTCAGAGGGGTTATGGTGTGAAGGCACTTGCTGCCACCAAAGGCACAATATATGGGTGCACTGCCACTGCCACCTATACCAGATTCATATCATTTTAATATTGGACCGCAGGGTCCAACCCTGCACTCTTTCACAATACCACAGAGGGGTTACGGTTTGACGGCACTGTTGCCGACACTAAAGGCCCAATTTTAAAGCACCTATTGTTACTTTCATCCAAAGCCTGCATAAGTTTCACCAGAATTTTGACAAAAAATCACTAAACTTGTTCTGCATGTTCTAAAATGTCTCCTCTTTTCATACAGACTGCCGCCCCATGCAGTTGTTTATGAATAGATTAAAGGAAAACCATTTCCCAGGACATACTTGAAAACGAGAGAAATCTCAATGTATCCTTCCTGGTAAAATCCTGTCACGTCTTGGCCTTGCCCCCTGCTGGTGGTAGCAGGGATTCCTGTTTATTTTTGTTTTCAGCCTGCAGGCCATCTGTTGGGCTTATTGGCCTGCGGTCACATGACCTGTTCTGCCCTATAAGTACGACCAGGACTCCTCTTGATCCTTGGACCAGGATAGTCTTTCTTGCCTAGTCCCTGTATGCTGGTTTACTTTGATTTGCTGTGTATGACCTCTGGCTCATGTATTTAGGATCCCTCTCTTGTCTGACCCCTCTAGTTATGATATTCCGTGTATGACCTTTGGCTCTTGTATTTGGATCTCTCTTCTGTCTATCCCCTGTACTGTACCGTGCTTAGGAATCTGTATGTCTGCATTCATCATATGTTTGGTTTATGTTTTGTTCGTCATGCAGGCCTAGCCTAGTTAGTATCTCGAGACCACCTTTCAAGGATCTCAGTCAGGGCTTAGGGATCTTTCTAGTTTCTGTTAATATCTTGGTTTGTTCCCTGGAATCTGTATACCTGCATTTATTGTCTGTCTGGTTTATGTTTTATTCATCTTGCAAACCTAGCCTAGGTAGTATTTCGAGACCATCTTTCAAGGATCTCAGTCAGGGCTTAGGGATCTTTCTAGTTTCTGTTAATATCTTGGTTTGTTCCCTGGAAGCTGTATACCTGTCCTTAAGGCTTCATCTCTGCAGATTGGGGGTTCCCCCTCACCCTATAGGGGGCTCCCCGTTACAAATCCTTTTCAAATAAATAAATAAATAAATTTGAAATGTCATTTTTTTGCTTTTAAATGTTTCTATACATCCTACAAATCCGCCACTTCACGGGCAGGTTATGGGGACCTCATAGGCACGATATTTTAAGGAATTTTTCATTTTATTCTTAACCTTTATTTCAAGGAAAACTCACTGTTCCTTTAAAGTTTTTTTTAAAACTTTTTGTCCTTGTTTCCTGTCCCCCAGGGCACTACCCGGACCCCCATACACCGTTTATGGCAAATATCTTGCATATATGCCCTCTTGGAGGGCACTCTAAAATTCGAACTTTCGAGTCCCATTGACTTGCATTGAGTTTGGTTCGTGTTCGAGTTCGAACGCGAACTTTTGAAACTGTTCGAGTTCGAATGCGAACCGAACACGGGGGTGTTCGGCTCATCCCTAGTTCTGATAACTTTATATAAATATATACGGGGCCTTAGAGGGGATCTGATAACTTTATGTAAATATATACAGGGCCTCAGAGGGGATCTGATAACTTTATATAAATATAAACGGCGCCTCAGAGGGATCTGATAACTTTATATAAATATAAACGGGGCCATTATAAACCATTGTCTGGAAACCGATTCATTAATAGGACTATGCATAGCCTCAGAATTTGCAACCGAAATTTCGTCTGAATGCCCTGATTTTTGGTGTTTCAATTCAACAGGTTTACCCAGGTGAATCCAATAGGTTTCAATATAATAAATTGAATTAATATTTTATTATTTAACTTGCCTGGCGGTATTCTCGAGTGTGACTTGGGGTTAAATTTTGCTACCACGAACGGTAACCGCGAGCCACACTCGGGTTGTATACTCACCGCATCCTGTGCTCCCTCGCTGTCACCGCAGTGTGATCACGGCGGCCGGCGACTTGCTTCCTGGTTCCGCTCCCTGCGAGCCACGTGACGCAGGGGGGCGGGACCAGGCGGCAAATTTGAAAACTGTAAAGTAAAAAATAAATAATTTGAAAGTGTAAAAAATACAGTAAAATGGAAATAGTAAACAGTCCCATGTTTCACCGGTGATTGCCCAGATCCAACTGATGAAGCTGGGCAAGCCCCAGCAAAGGCCCTATTACATTTTAGAAACCATTTTTATGTGCTTTTTTTTTCTGTAAAGCTGCTTTGATGAGAATAAATCCTCTATAATATTGCACCCTTGTTTTCTGAAAGATTTCAGTGTTTTTGGTTTGATTATATTATTGAATATTTATTTATTTTCATTATTTTGGATAATTATTTTTTGTATAATAAATTATTATTTTGTGATTCAAACTTTATCTGACTCTGTGTTTACTAGACTCTTGGTTGCACGGATTTCAGTGAGTTATTCCTACAGAATACAGATTTACTATACAAAACAACACATTTCCTTTCCAAAAAAATTGAAATGCATTTAGACACAAAATTTTGACAAAAATCAGACCGCCAGGGAGGTTAAAATACAATTTTTTTATTTTTTTTTCAAAACACCATTTTGTATTTTTTAAGAGACATTTCTATTTTTTCGTCTTTTTAATTTATTGTTTTTTTTAAAACAGACCTTTTGTTATTAATTTTTAAAGGATAAGGAGAATAGGAGACTTCCTTTTTCTTTTTTACTTTGCCGAGGCCAATTCAAGTCAGTTCAGCAAAATGGAAAACCCGAAGTGAGCCTAAATTCAAAGCAAGGAAATTTCGGTGCTTAGTGAATGGACCCCTATGTGTTTTATAATCCTGCTTATCGTTGATGACAATTTGGGGCTTTTATATCTATATTTTTAATATTGATATTTCTAACACATAAGGGAATTGACTTTCAGGTCTGCAGTGATTTATCTGCAGTGCAGGGGAAGCCTCTTACTTTCACTTTTAGCATTTGACATATTGCATGTGAGCACAGTGAGATCAGAACGAGTCACAGCCAGGCAGCATCTCACATGCATCAGATGGAATCCAGCTCCTCTCTGCTTGACAGGTCAGTGATGATCATATGAATTGTAAGTGTACATTACTTTTTTCTTGGCTACTTGGATATTATCTAATCTAATGTGAAGTAAAGAAATGGGGACAGCGCTTCAACTTAAAAGGATGCAGTGTATAAGTGATGTGGTAAATATGGAATAATGCTCACAAGCAATGGTAGGTCCCTTGAGGATTAGGCGTGGACTAAATCAAAGTCTTCAAAATAGGAGGACCTAAAAAAAACAAACACAGATAATGGTACAGTATTGCACAGAATATACTGCTATAGTAAGGTTGTATATTCACTACTCACACTTTACGAGAGCTGCTAGCTCTCATATGTAGACCTCACAGGTGTTCAGGGCCAACCTGTTCACCTCATACTCCCGCACTCAGACCTCCAAAAAAGCACAGGAACATGGATTGCATATAATCCAACAGGATTGTAAGGGTAACCAAATATCCACTCAGGATATTTGCTTACCCTTTACAATCCTGTTGGATTATATGCAATCCATGTTCCTGTGCTTTTTTGGAGGTCTGAGTGCGGTGTTAGATTTTAATTTCCTGTAAATATAATAAATATTTTGTCTTAAAAAGCCTGTTCTTATAAAAATGGGCTGTGAAATTCCCCCCCTCCATTTTTGTTAGTGTCAATACTGCATAGACCGTTGTTCCTTCTATAGGATATGAGCTGTGGCCGATTTCCTGTTATGTTCAGTGCAGGAAAATGTGCGCAGAAGCGGGAAGATGAGAGGATTTCTTGTGAACCATATATGGTAGTAAGTTAACTGAGTGGCTAAACTTTGATGTTGTAATGTCAGTGGCGTAGCGTGGGTTGTCAGCGCCCGGGGCCAGCCAAGAATTGTGCGCCCCCCCAACCTGTGGACACGTTATCGATATTGCTGCAGCTCTCACATGGATATTGCCCCAGCTCTTACATGGATATTGCCCCAGCTCTTACATGGATATTGCCCCAGCTAACACATGGATATTGCCCCAGCTAACACATGGATATTGCCACAGCTCTCACATGGATATTGCCCCAGCTAACACATGGATATTGCCCCAGCTAACACATGGATATTGCCCCAGCTCACACATGAATATTGCCCCAGCTCACACATGGATTTGCCCCAGGTCACACATGGATTTGCCCCAGCCAGCTCTCACATGGATATTGCCCCAGCTCTCACATGGATATTGCCCCAGCTCACACATGGATATTGCCCCAGCTCACACATGGATATTGCCCCAGCTCACACATGAATATTGCCCCAGCTCTCACATGGATTTGCCCCAGCCATCTCACATGGATATTGCCCCAGCTCACACATGGATATTGCCCCAGCTCACACATGGATATTGCTCCAGCTCACACATGGATTTGCCCCAGCTCACATATGGATATGCCCCAGCTCACACATGGATTTGCCCCAGCTCACACATGGATTTGCCCCAGCTCACACATGAATTTGCCCCAGCTCATGGATTTGCTCCCAGCTCATGGATTTGCCCCCAGCTCATGGATTTGCCCCAGCTCATGGATTTGCCCCCAGCTCATGGATTTGCCCCAGCTCATGGATTTGCCCCCAGCTCATAGATTTGCCCCCAGCTCATGGATATGCCCCAGCTCATGGATTTGCCCCAGCTCTCACCTGGATATTGCCCCAGCGGCAGCCAGCTCTCACATGGATACTTGCCCCATCTCCGGATCCAGCAGGGGTTGAGGGGGCCCAGATGCCGGGCAGCGGGAGTGCCTGCCCAGTCCTGAACAGCGTGTGAGTCTGTCCGTGTTGAAGGGGAGGCAGCTGCGTGCATGCGCAGGTCATGCGGTCCAGCCAGTCAGGTGGTACAGAGACTCAGTACCACCTGATTAGCCGGACCACGTGACCGGCTGCGCCTGCACGCAGCCGCATCCCCTTCAACATGGATGGACTCACTGTTCAGGACCGGGCAGGCACTCCTGCTGCCCGGCATCTGGGTCCCCTCAACCCGCGGGCCCTTGGGCAGCGCCCGAGGGCCTGGCGGGTCAGTCCGGGCCTCAAGTTTTAGGGGCGCAAATTTCTTTTGAAATTATGCGCCCCTAACAAAACTGCGCACGGAGCCACGGCCCCCAGCCCCCCCCCCACGCTACGCCACTGTGTAATGTATCTGTACAATGATTGGCTATAAATTCTCTGAATTTTAATAAATAGATCTGGCTTAACAAGGAAAGCTAGACTTCTGAGAAAAGACCAACACAGTCTTGTGATTGATTCTTTTTGGGGGTCTCCGCCATGGCATAGCGCAGCTCTTATTTCGGTTTTGATATATAAGAAGAAACTTGGAAAAGGTTTATGGTAATTATAATGAAAAATAGAATTTTTCATGCGGGAGTATTAGGCGAACAGGTTGGCCCTGAACACCTGTGAGGTCTACATATGAGAGCTAGCAGCTCTCGTAAAGTGTGAGTAGTGAATATACAACCTTACTATAGCAGTATATTCTGTGCAATACTGTACCATTATCTGTGGTTTTTTTTTTTGAGGTCCTCCTATTTTGAAGACTTTGATTGATTTAGTCCACGCCTAATCCTCAAGGGACCTACCATTTATTTATTTTTATTTATAAAGGATTTTACCAGGAAGGATACATTGAGATTTCTCTCGTTTTCAAGTATGTCCTGGGTTCAAGAACATTGAAGTGTTACAGTTACAGAAATACAAAGTAATACAATGCAAGATATTAAAAAAAAAATATTGCTTGTGAGCATTATTATCACCATTGCTTGTGAGCATTATTCCATATTTACCACATCACTTATACACTGCATCCTTTTAAGTTGAAGCGCTGTCCCCATTTCCTTACTTCACATTTTGCAATTTGTTCTGGTGACGGAAGCACCACAGTGTGGGAATATAGCGAATCCTTAAAAGTGTATATCTAGCGCCACGGAGTATAGCCATTTTTTCTTTTGATTATCTAATCTAACCCCACTGCAGGATGAGTAGAATTTACAGCAAAGGCTAAATGGAAATGTTTCTATTTAAAAATCTGCAAATGTCTCAGAATCTGAGATTGGTTATTGGGCGCCAGCGTGGAGCAGCAGCACTGGAATAGATATAAACTTTTTGGGCACATGGCTCCTTCCTCTCCACCTATCAGAGATCATTGGGCTCCTTCACACTCTCTCCAGACTTCCTAGATCGTAACACTTCAATGTTCTTGAACCCAGGACATACTTGAAAACGAGAGAAATCTCAATGTATCCTTCCTGGTAAAATCCTTTATAAATAAAATAAAATAAATAAATAAAATCTCCTTTTTTAGGAGGCATTATGCTTATTTTGGCTCCCAATCCTGTCCTTTTTTGAGGATCTGTCATAGACTAAGGGTGTGCAGGTGTCTTTTTAGCGGCTCCTCCATATATTCAGGGTGTGTGGATGTCTTTTTAGGGGTTCCTCCATATATTCAGGGTGTGCGGGTGTCTTTTATGGGGTTCCTCCATATATTCAGGGTGTGCGGGTGTCTTTTATGGGGTTCCTCCATATATTCAGGGTGTGTGGGTGTCATTTTAGGGGCTCCTCCATATGTTCAGGGTGTGTGGGTGTCATTTTTGGGGCTCCTCCATATATTTGGGGTGTGCAGGTATCTTTTTAGGGGTTCCCCTGTTTCATATTCAGGGTGTGCGGGTGTATTTTACGGGCTCCTCCATATATTCAGGGTGTGCGGGTGTCTTTTTTGAGGATCCTCCATATATTCATGGTGTGCAGGTGTCATTTTAGGGGCTCCTCCATATATTCAGGGTGTGCAGGTGTCATTTTAGGGGCTCCTCCATATATTCAGGGTGTGCAGTGTCTTTTTAGGGGCTCCTCCTTATATTCAGGGTGTGTGGATGTCTTTTTATGGGATTCTCCATATATTCAGGGTGTGTGGATGTCTTTTTATGGGATTCTCCATATATTCAGGGTGTGTGGATGTCTTTTTATGGGATTCTCCATATATTCAGGGTGTGTGGATGTCTTTTTAGGGGCTCCTCCATATATTTTGGGTGTGTGGGTGTCTGTTTAGGTCTCCTCCATATATTCAGGGTGTGCGGGTGTGTTTTTAGGGGCTCCGCTATATATTCAGGGTGTGCTTGGGTCTTTTTATGGGTTCCTCCATATATTCAGGGTGTGCGGGAGCCATTTTAGGGGTTCCCCTGTTTCATATTCCATGAATGATCACTGTGAATACCAACAATGCTGGAATGCATGCACAAAGCAAACAAAAATGGCTAAAGCCCAATACTTCAATGAAAATTTAAACAATAGTTATATAGTTATATAGTTATATAGTTATATAGGCTGAAAAAAGACATGCGTCCATCGGGTTCAGCCTCTCCCACATAACCTACTGCTGTTGATCCAAAAGAAGGCAAAAAACCCAGTCTGAAATGCTTGCCAATATGCAACATACTGGGAAAAAATTCCTTCTTGACCCCAGAATGGCAGTCAGATTTCTCCTTGGATCAAGAAGCTTTTACCCACATATTAAATATTATAACCCTTAATATTCTGTGTCTGCAGGAAGTCATCCAGTCGTTTTTTAAAAGTCTGTACAGACTCTGACCCAACCACCTCAACAGGCAGAGAATTCCACAGCTTTATTGTTCTCACCGTAAAATAACCCTTCCTATGCTTTAAGCTAAATTTTCTTTCTTCCAGTCTAAATGGATGACCCCTTGTCCTATGTATAGTCCTGTTAATGAATAGGTTATCAGACAATGGTTGATAATGGCCCGTATATATTTATATAAGGTTATCAGATCCCCTCTAAGGCGCCTTTTCTCTAAACTAAACAGGTTTAAGCTTGTTAGTCAACAATAACATATCAAACCCTAGAAATTGTTGGAAAATCATAAGTAACATATAAGCACCCCCTGTCCACTCCCACACAGAAACACACAGCAGCAAAAGTTTCATTCCAACACTGATCAGTCTGCTAGGAACAGCTCTGCAATTACAAGCCAGGTATCCAGATCTCAACACGATGGCCACCATCACATTCTGCAACATTCTATCATCGCAATTGTATTTTGTGTCTTCATGTATTAATTTCTGGCTGATTATCCTCTAAATTGCCGCATTTTTAGATAGAATATGTAGCTAGTCTTTCACTAGTGCCCCTCCCCCCATTACAAGGCCTCTGACACCTAGATACTTACCTGAATTAATTTCCTTTTC
The DNA here is from genome assembly GCA_009667805.1 of Leptobrachium leishanense. NCBI lineage: Eukaryota > Metazoa > Chordata > Amphibia > Anura > Megophryidae > Leptobrachium > Leptobrachium leishanense. The sequence continues at coordinate 29,439,213 of CM019063.1, read as the reverse complement.
ACACAGAAACACACAGCAGCAAAAGTTTCATTCCAACACTAATCAGTCCCATCCATCCCCTCTCCCCATCCACCCCCCGACCCAGGACCGGCCTCTAATTTCAGGCATCCTTTCCAGCTGTCTCCACTTCTCTCTAATTACTCTTACTAATACCAGGCTTCTGGTCTCTCCCATACAAGCTCTGCAGTTTTTTTTCTGGCCACCAGCCCCCCTCCCCCTGCTGGAATTGGAACTGCAAGGTCCACATACTGCTGCACAATGCGCTCCCTGTCTCTTCTACTCTTTTACTTTGCATTCATCCTAAAATGGAACTCCTGCCTCTGTACCACCAACCCCTCCACTATTTTCATCTCTCCCTCTCATATTAGACATTCCCAATCGGGGAAGTCTGCCACCAAACTCACTGATACACATCACTGCCCCAACCAGTCCATCGCTCTCACATTGCAGTCCTCTCCTCTTGTTTCCACCCCAACCCTTCTAGATTGTGAGTTCCCATGGGAATAGGGCCCTCGTTTCCTCATTTATCAGTTTATGAAATGTTGTTCAATGTATTGTAACCCTGTCTGTATCATACCCATTGTTCAGCGCTGCGGAATATGATGGCGCTTTATGAATATAGTGTAATAATAATAACTGGCTGCTGTCAAAGTAAGCAACCAAACCCTGCAACACCCCTGGACGTAGCAAATGCCTTTAATAATTATTTTGTTGGCTGCGCCACCACCCTGATTGCTAAGCTAAAGAATGACACACCTGCAGAAAAGCCAAATGCAGGTCAGGCCCCTCCAACCGTGCAGAGACCCCAAATCACAGATAAATTCAACTTTAGGCCAGTGCCTGTCAGTGTAGTTACTAAACTTCTCTGTAATCAAAAAATTTAATACCAGTCTGGACCTGATCAAATCCCAGCAATGCTGCTGAAAATCAGTGCGCCGGAAATTGCAAATCCTATTGCAACCCTAATCAATGAATCACTGGCGACTGGATCAGTGGTGTATTAAGGCCTAGGCTTAGGGCGGCACTTTCCAGGAGACGGCGTCCCGCACCGGGTGGCCCCACCCCAAAAAAAACACAGGGTCCCCAAAGTGCAGGGAGTTGGCCGCTGAATGCTGCCACCGCAAACCCGTGGCCTGCTGTTTTCAAAAGAACTACTGAACGAAATTGTCTGGAATTTACATATAAGATCCTATGATTGATAATAAAAAGTTCTGTTACAGAATAAAGAAAAACCGCTATTAAAAAAAAAGGGGAGAGAATTTGCCAAAAAAATATCAGAAAAATGACTAAAAGGTACTAAAAAAAATCTTTAAAGGCTTTTTACTTCAGATTAAAATAATAAATGGTTTATTAGATCTGAGGAAAGGGATTTAGGGGTCATTATTTCAGAGGATCTAAGGATAAGTAGTCAATGTAATAGAGCAGCAGGAAATGCTGGCAGAATGCTTGGTTGTGTAGGGAGAGGTATTAGCAGTAGGAAAAGGGAAGTGCTCATGCCACTGTAAAGAGCACTGGTGAGACCTCACTTGGAGTACTGTGTGCAGTACTGGAGACCGTATCTCCAGAAGGATATAGACATCTTAGAGAGAGTTCAGAGAAGGGCTACTAAAATGGTGTACGGCTTGAAGGAGAAAAGTTACCAGGAAAGGCTTAATGATCTTAAGTTAACATGTACAGCTTGGAAAAAAGACGAGACAGAGGAGATATGATAGGAACATTTAAATACGTAAAGGGAATCCACAAGGTAGAGGAAGGGAGTATATTTAAAAGGAAACAAAGTAGCAAAACAAGAGGACATAGTCTTAGATTAGAGGGGCAAAGGTTTAAAAGTAACATCAGGAAGCATTATTTTACTGAGAGGGTGGTGGATACATGGAACAGCCTTCCAGTAGAATTTAAGCAGGCATGGGATAGGCATAAGGCTATCCTAAACAAAAGATAAATCCAGGTAAAGTATCCATGTAATTGGGCAGACTAGATGGGCCGAAAGGTTCTTATCTGCCGACATTTTTCTATGTTTCTAGATATTGCATAAAAACAGGAATATTTTTAACATTGAAACCTATGGGGTTCGCCTGAATAAACCTTCTGATTGAAACCACCAAACATCAGGGCATTTCACTGCCATTTCTCTGCTGTTTGGTGTTCTCTGAATAGATTAATCATTACTTCTCTATGGGGATTTGTACTGCCTTCAAACAGCACCGTAATTGCTGGCAGTTCGCCAAACTTGTGTGTGAGCATATCACAGAGCAGTGGTGTACTTAGGGGAGTGGCGGAGCGCGGGCCGCCCCAGGTACCAGTGATTATTGGGGTGTCGTTAGGGGGTACTAGGAGGTGCCACTGTCACTGTGTGTCAGCTTTGAGCTGTGTTCTCAAACAACGAGCAGCTGAGCAGGGCATTTGCATAAGGAATAAAATCAAATAGAATAAAAATCCCCCTCTCCTCCTTCCATAGCTCCTCCCCTGCCCCGCAGCAGCTCTAGGAGAGGGGTGGGGGATGTGATTTGTGTGCAGAGAGAGAAGATGACAGTAAACGGCAGGTAAAGGGGGGGTATCAGCAGAATATGAAGCCCTGTCTGCTTACTGCTGTTTAAAGTAGACCTTTCCTTAACCAGCACTGCAGTGATAGAAATTTGTCATTGAGCTGCCTGGCTCCTGGTGAGGCTGCGTGTGTGCAGGTCACATGGTCCGGTCAGTCAGGTGGTACTGAGTCTCAGTACCACCTGACTGGCTGAACCACGTGACATGCACACACGCAGCTGCCCGCCCTTTCGTTAACACAGACTCTCACTCTATTCTGGACTGAACACCCAACGGGAAGGGAATCAAAGCCACGGTGCACCTTCTGGCAGTCTCAGCCCACTGCTGACAAGATGGCTCCACGGACGGGCACAGCCGCGATCCTAACGTGGCCTGGAGGGACCTCCTGATGAGTCCGTACACAGTCCCTGCTGACTCTGCACACAGCCCTACCGCAGACGTAGGCCGGTAAATATAGAAGAAATAATTGCTGTGTGCTCATATTCACTCGGTTTGCTTGGAGTTTTATTGCAGTGGATTCTGATGCACTAATACACACCGCACATTGCATTGCTGGGAGTTTTATTGCTGTGGATTCTGTGATACACACTGCATATTACTGTGAGTTTTATTGCCCTTGATCTCTGGGATACGCTCATACACACTGCACATTACTGTGAGTTTTATTGCTGTGCAGTTCTGTGATATGCTCATACACTGGTCATACAATAAAACCCACAGAAATGGGCACTATTGCTGTGCAGCTCTGTGATACGCTCATATGCAGTGCACGTTTCTGTGGATTTTATTGTTCAGCCAATTAGAGCGTCTGTGATCCAGTATACTTGACATGCGTGGCTATTCTTTGTAAAAATGCTTGAATTTAAACATTTCATAATTTTATTTATCTCAATAGATACATTTGAAATGGTATACAAAATATACAAGCAGGCACTTGGTATCCACTTTTAATATAAAGAGAGGAAAAGGCGGAGCTCTAAGAAGAAAAGGTGGAGCTTAAAGAGGAAGGGTGGGGATTAACCATGAAGAGGTGTGCCCTTGACAGGAAGGGGTGCCTCAAATTTAAATTAGGGGGTGCACAATAGGGATGAGCTGTTCGGTTCGATCTGTTCGGAGTTCGCATCGAACATCGGCCGTTCGGCTGTTCTCGAAATCTGAACATTTCCACGTGTTCGGTTCGAGTCCGTCCACAATGCACTTTTCCACTGGCCTGAAGCTTGTAATTGGCTACAGCCTTGCACCTGACCACAGGTCAGGTGCAAGACTATGCCAATCACCTTCTCAGAGTCCTGATTGGGCAAATTTTGCCCAATCATGGGCTCACAGAGCCAAGTCCCGCAGCACACTATATAAGGCTTCACACAGCCCCCAGCACGTGTTTTTTGAGAGTTGATTGTTCTTTTAGTGTGTCTTCTCAGTGCCAACAGCTATTGGGGGGGTCTCACGTCTACAAGATATCTGGGAATTGTTGTAATCTGTGTGTTCTCACTGCCAGCAGCTATTGGGGGGGGTCTCACCTATACAAGATATCTAGGAATTGTAATCTGTGTCTTGTCACTGCCACCCATCAGGGGGTCTCACTGATTTATAGGAGGTTCCTGGGAATTGTAATCTGTGTCTTGTCACTGCCACCCATCAGGGGGTCTCACTGATTTATAGGAGGTTCCTGGGAATTGTAATCTGTGTCTTCTCACTGCCACCCATCAGGGGGTCTCACAGACTTGTAGCAGATATCTGGGAATTATAACCTGTGTCTTGTCACTGCCACCCATCAGGGGGTCTCACTGATTTATAGGTGATTTCTGGGAATTTTAATCTGTGTCTTGTCACTGGCTGCCAGCTATCAGGGTGTCTCACTGAGTTATACCAGAGTTCTGGAAATCTTTAATCTAGATAACACAGTTGAATCAGAGTTCTGCATATCTTTAATCTATATATCATTCACCATGTCAGAAAGACCAAAAAGGACAGGCAGACGCTCCCAGACACAGATAAAAGGGCAAGCAGCCTCTGTGCCGCGGGAGGCCGTGTCTCTGGTCGTCGTGGACGTGGTGCATCCTCTGCAGGGGCATGCTTGTCCTTTCTAACTGGTGCTTGTGACGGAACCATTCTCTTCCGCCTGTCCTGACTCTCCAGACACCCCTTTGTTGCGGTCAGCCCGGCTACTGGGAACGCTGTCCTCAGCACCTCGAGCAGCTTGACCCACCTGCTTCTGTTTCTCTGCCCTGGAGCCGTTAGGAATTTCCAGAAGGCCGCTCTGTTCCTTCTGAGGTAGAGTGTGTAGTGTAGCGTAGTTGAAGCAGACACCAGACGCGGCTGTGTGTTCCAACAGGATTCTCTCTCTCTCTCTGAGCTTTAATGAACAAAAATGCCACTACTTATGCTGAGATCCAACAGCCATAATTTGCATAAGTGACGCACATCATCCTATTAAAATGCTAATTACATTATGTCAGATAGATATTTACAATAAACATTCTTTAGCCTTTAGCTCACACAACTTTACATAGTCTACTGTTCTAACACATCAGATTAAAGACAAACACTATCCCAGACTTCTTGAATCAAACATGCAGCAAGATAAGGGGAAAAGCCCTGTTGCATAAATTACACAGCAGTAAAGCTTGTTTACTGGCTATTCAAAAACACATTTACCTACAGGAATATAAGTATATTTAAAACTAAAGCTACGCCATTTTACACTAAACTAATTTAAACTAAATCTATATATAACACCTAAATAGTGTTAAAGTGCTTGGCGCTGTGATTGTTAGTAAACAAGACTTATATATTGGAGTGAATTATTCACAATCATGCAGCTCGCCACATGGTGTGTCCCTCACCCATATCACACATATAAAATACAAACGATTTTGTTGGGAGCGCAGGTAGTAGATTAACACGTATTTCTTCCAATATATTGATTTCAAATGGACAACTGTATCCAGCAAAATGCACTAAAAAAATATATAAAAAATGCAAATAATCGCGCAGTACTGTTATATATACTCTAGACGATGTTTGGCAGGGTGAGAAACAAGGATTAGAGCAGTTCATCGAACATCTAAATAATAATGAATTGGGAACTAAATTAGACTTCAATATTAGTTCAACTCAGGTCGATTTTCTCGACCTAACTATATACATAGAAGAAAATAAAGTGAAAACTCGAACTTTTTTCAAACCAGTCCAGGCAAATAGTTATATTCCAACGAACAGCGGTCACTACCCTCCATGGCTGAAGGCAATTCCGAAAGGACAACTTCTACGTATTCGTAGAAATTGTACAGATGTAGAACAATACTTATGTCAGGCTGAAAAATTAAAGCCATTCAATTTTCGCTCCAGATGAAGCCGGTTGTTACCGGCGAAACATATGTCGAGCTGAGTGTTTAACCTATGTGGTTTTAATACTGTATGTCTTGTTTTGGTAGCTGTGAGTGTAAGAGTAGAATCTGATGAGTATTAGGGCTAGTGGCAAGCATTGAGAATATATATCTGTGACTTATTTTATTTGGCCTCTGGTTGTCCAAATATGGTTGCATCTTTGATCCTAGGCAATTGAGCTTTACCATCACCAATTGGTGGCTGCATTTCAGCTATAATTATTAGCACCCGAGGAATCACAGTATAGTATTGCAAAAATAGCTACCATGTCCACGATTATACACCTCTAATTTCTCCTCACACTGCTGGTGTGTGTATGTTGTTTTTAAGTTGGTATTTGGGAGTGTCTCTTTGTGAATCAATTAAAAGGCATTTGTGCCATTGTTTGTTGCCGCTACCGGATAAATCAGTGACTGTCCCATGGTGGCCAGTTCACTGGAGAATATATTTGTTGGTTTTTGTCATATTTTCAGGTTTAGTCCTGTTCAGGGAGTGTTATCCCCAAAGTTCAAACTTCGGTGGGGATAAGTGATTGTTGACCAAGGCGTTCTCACCTTGGTTTTTTCTTTCGTCTAATTTTTTGAAAAATTAAATCAACCAGTTCAGAGAGAAAGGTTATAATAGTATATTTCTAGATGAAATGAAGATGGAAGTTTTTAACCTCAGCAGGGATTCATTATTACAGTACAGACCACGACGAGAGGAAGAATTTAAGAATGTCCCTTTCGTCATGGATTACAATATGGATAATAAACTTATTAAAAAATCCATAGAGAAACATTGGTCAGTTTTAACCAATGATCCGATTCTTAATGAGATTTTACCAGAAAAACCTAAAATAATTTTTAGAGGAGTTAAAAACGTAAGCAATAATTTAGTCCATAGTTATATAAAAACTAAAGATGTACAAGGACCGGAGCGATATTTTGGAATAACTCCGGGATTTTATGGCTGTGGCCAATGTATGTCATGTCGAAAAACCATGAATAAAAAAAGAATAATATAGAATTTCGATGCAGGGATTAGAGGATCCAATTATAAGATCAGGGATTTCATTACTTGTCATACAAAAAATATAGTATACTTGCTGAAATGCCCATGTGGGAAAAAATATGTGGGACAAACGTCACGACCCCTATACATTAGGATTAATGAGCATCTCTGTAATATCACTAGAGGACATATTAAACACAGTGTCTCCTCTCACTTTAAAGATGCACAGGATTGTAACTAGACATGTGCATTCGTTTTAGTACTAAAGCGATTTAGTCCGAATTTTGGGATAATTTAGTTTTAGTATGACTCAAGAGAAACGAAACTGCTCAGTACAAAAAACGAAAGAAACTGAAATAAAATGCACTACATTTTAGTTTCAGTCCTTTTTGTGATATTATATTGATGAGTGAAGGAGACCAGCAATGAAGAGCGCAACATCCAAAGTTCTGCACCCTCCACATGCCAATGCAGGAAGATGTTCTATACAGAGAGGGACATTAATTAATGCAGGAGGATGTTCTATACATTATACAGAGAGGGGTATTAATGCAGGAGGATGTTATATACATTATACAGAGAAAGGTATAAATTGAGGAGGATGTTCTATACAGAGAGGGACATTAATTCAGGAGGATGTTCTATACAGAGAGGGACATTAATTCAGGAGGATGTTCTATACATTATACAGAGAGGGGTATTAATTAATGCAGGTGGATGTTGTATACATTATACAGAGAGGGGTATTAATTAATGCAGGAGGATGTTCTAAACATTATACAGAGAGGAGCCTTTTTTTTTTTAGCCCTTTAAATCCAGTGGCTGTGAGCGCGGAGATCGGCTGCTTGTTACATTATCTCTCAGTACAATGTATCAGGCTCAGTTGTTACAGTAACTGACTGCTGCTCATCACAGCGCTCAGAGTTTCAGTAAAACAAGAAAATAATATTGTTCTAACGTCTTATATATAAAAATATTATTTACTAGTTTTACTGAAACTCTGAGCGCTGTGATGAGCAGCAGTCAGTTACTGTAACAGCTTTGCCTGACACGGGGCAGTATTACAATGTTGGTGCTAACTTAACCAGAGCTGTTGTAAACTGAAAACCTCCATAGGCTATAATGGCTCTGGGAAGTTTACAACAGCTCTGGTTAAGTTAGCACCAACTATGTAATATGGCCCACATTGTGCTGAGAGTGAGAGATACTGTAACGAGCAGCGATCTCAGCCCTCTGAGGAGCCACTACAATAGTAATTGTATCCACTGGTTTTCGGATATATGAAATTAGTTTTCATACTAAAGAACTGAAAACGAATTTCTTTAGCAACTAAATAAATTGCATTTTAGTACTAATGCATTAGTTCAAAACAAAATTTTGTGCTGTGCACATGTCTAATTGTAACCCTAAAGGATTGGAATTTATAGGCATAGAGAAAATTAAACGAGATTGGAGTGGTACAAACATGAATGAGAAACTTATAAAGACTGAGATGAGGTGGATATACCACCTGGATACTTTAGCTCCCAACGTGTTAAACGCAGACTTTGAAGTCTGTCATTTTTTACATACATAGCTATGTTTTATAGATGTATCTTTTTATTATTGGTAAACATGGTAACTAAATGTTATGTCACTTTTTATATACGTTGAGGTGTGGCTAGCACGATCCTATGAATCCCATTTGTAAATTTGATGTTAGAATAAGGTCTCCGGATATTTATATAGGTTTTTGTAGATCGATGTACGCATAGTGAGAAGTTGATTGAAGGGTTTATGGAATGAAAATCTAGTACGGGAATGGGAGACCCACGCATGCGCAAATGAGAATGAGCAGATGCAATTTTGTTATCGGACGCGTATACCGGAAGAGGATACACGTCATCAGGAAGTACCCAAGGAGATTTGGAACGCACACAGAGTATTAAAACGCACGCGAATATGAGAGGACCATATGATTGGACCATGAGGATGATAAATGAACACCTGTTGTGGCCATGGGCATACTGACTGATGAAACTCGCAGGGAAGCGAGTGAAACGCGTCTCGGCTATAGCCCACTATTATTATTTATTGAATTTTGTTTAACCCCTTAGGGACCTTGGACGTACCATGTACGTCATGGCAGCGGGTCTCTTTTAGACCCGCTGACGTACATGGTATATCCTGCGGTGTTTTGAGCGCTGGAAGCGATTGGATCGCTTCCAGCAGCTCAAACGCCATTGCAGGATGCCTGGGAGTCCAGGCATCCATGCAATGGCGGTTACAAGTGCCGGGGCACCTTGTGATCGCTCCCCGGAGTGATCAACATCCGGTTTTACCGGAGAGGTGCCCGGCACTTGTAGAGAGCGCTGGAAGCGATCGGATCGCTTCCAGCAGCTCCAAGGCCATTGCACGCTGCCTGGGAGTCCAGGCATCCGTGCAATGGCGGACAAGAGTGCCGGGGCACCTTGTGATCGCTCCCCGGGAGCGATCAACATCCGGTTTTACCGGAGAGGTGCCCGGCACTTCTAGAGAGCGCTGGAAGCGATCGGTATCGCTTCCAGCTGCTCTGTGTATATTGCAGGGATGCCTTGACATCGAGGCATCCCTGCAATATGCTTACCTGCCGCCGGTCCGCTCAGTGATCGCTCCCCCCGAGCGATCACTTCCGGTAGCGGCAGGAAGTACTGAGTGCCACGAGGTCGTGGCACTCAGTACAAAAAAGATCACATGAGTGATCAGGTGCTCTGCTGGGTGCCTCGAGGGATCAAGGCACCCAGCAGACTAAAAAAGTGTAAAAAAAAAGAAGAAAAGTAAAATAATAAAAATAAAAATGAATAAAATAAAATAAACTGACAGCCAAGATGGCGCTGCCCTTCTAAGGGCAGGGTCATCTTGGGGCTGAGTGGGATATTCCTAGCCTGCCTCATCAGAGAGGCAGGCTAGCAACATCCAATCAGAAGTTAGAAAAAGTCAAAATAAAATTTCTAATTTGTCAGGTCAGGTCAATATTTTGTAAATATTGGCTCTGACCTCTGTGATTCTCCCCTCCTCCTCACTTGTGTTTTGGTGAGCGAGAGAGAGAGATCAGATTTGACAGGTTAGAGATTTTAGGTAGATTGAGTGAGATTAGAAAAATTGAGGCAGATTTAGAGAGAATTTAGGGAGATTTAGAAGAATTGAGGCAGGTTTAGAGTGATTTAGAGAGATTTAGGTGTTTATTTGTATTTTCTTGTGAAACCCAACGGTTCTTCTAAGAACCAAAATCCGTTTATATATATAATAATTATAATTTTATAATCTATTATTATATAATGTCTGAGAGGGTGTACAGCGCCGAGGAGGCATATGCCATCCTGGCGTCAGAATCTGAGGCATCTGCGTCAGACTCAGACCCTGATTTAACCGCCAACTGCTCAGAGACGTCGCTAGATACATCATCTACGCTGGCTGATGTATCTAGCGATGTTTCTGATGCAGATCCTGGGTCACCACCTGCCAGCAGGAGACGCACAGCTCCAGCTGAGGAGTGGGTAGTGCCTCATCGCCAGAGGCCAGATATCCCTCCTTTCACGGCAAATCCTGGCATCAATATTGATGTTGCAGGATTTACCGCCACACAGTTTTTGCAGGTGTTTTATGGGGGATGATTTGTTGGGGCCACATCGTGGCCCAATCAAATCTGTATGCCCATCAGCATTGCGCTGCGAAGCCAGACTCCTACTTGGCAAGGCAGCAATGGACCCCGCTAGATGTGCCAGAATTTCTGAAATTCTGGGCACTTACTATGCTGATGGGCATCATAAAGAAGCCCTCAATTCGCTCCTACTGGAGCAGTAGCCCCATCTGCTCTACCCCCATTTACCCCCAATCAATGTCACGTAGAAGGTATGAAAACATTTTGCGTTTCATGCACTTCAGTGACAACAGCCTGTGCCCTCCTAGAGAGCATCCCCAGTTTGACAGGCTGTATAAAATCCGCCCCCTGATTACCCACTTCGCCGCCAGGTTTGCAGAGGCTTATACACCTGGAAGGAATATCTGCGTGTATGAATCCCTAATGAAATACAAGGGAAGGCTGGGATTCAAGCAGTATATTCCTTCCAAACGCTCCAGGTATGGAGTGAAGGTGTATAAGCTCTGTGACAGCGAGAGTGGGTATACTCAGGCCTTCCGGGTGTACGAGGGAAAGGATAGTAGCCTTGACCCTCCAGGTTGCCCAGAACACATGGGAACCAGTGGCAAGATTGTGTGGGACCTACTTTTTCCCTGATGAACAAAGGGTACCACTTGTATCTTGATAATTTTTATACGAGTGTCCCTTTGTTCAAGCTGCTGTATTGTTTTGATACAGCAGCATGCGGTACTGTTCGCAAGAACCGCGTAGGTTTCCCAGCAAAGCTTGTCCGCACCCGGCTAAAAAGGGGGGAGCCTCAGCTCTGCGCCAAGAGGAGCTGTTGGCGGTCAAGTACAGAGACAAGAAGGATGTATACCTTCTATCCACCATCCACACTGAGAGGTCTGTGGAGGTCTCTGTACGTGGCAGAGCTGAGCGCATCAGGAAGCCAGTGTGCATCAAAGACTATAACCGGCATATGGGTGGGGTTGATCTGGCAGATCAGCTGCTCCAGCCCTACCAGATTATGCGGAAGTCAAGGGCCTGGTACAAAAAGGTTGCAATTTACCTGATGCAAATTGCAACCCACAATGCCTTTTTGCTCTGCAAAAAAGGCAAACCCCGGAGTGACGCTGTCCTTTTTACAGTTTCAGCTCCAGGTCATTTCGGGGTTTTGTACCAGGATGCACATGCTCCCGGGCGGTGATGGGGGACAGAGTTGGGGCTACACATTTTATTTATAAAATCCCCCCTACTGAGGGCAAACAGAACCCCAAAAAAGATGCAGGGTGTGTTTCAAGAGGGGGCAGAGGAGAGACACAATCTTTTACTGCCCAGAATGCCCTGGACAACCCGGTCTGTGTCTTGGGGACTGTTTCAAGCTATATCACACTGTGCGTGATCTGTGATTTTTTTTTCCTTTCTATTTTTTTCTCACACTCCAGTTAGTTAGTTCAGTTTAGTTTTTTTTTTCTTTTACTGCACCAGACTTTTACATTTTATTCGTACATTTTTATGTTCTACAATTGGTGCTGTATTTTTCCAAAATCTTTGCACACCTATGCATGGGGGGCATGGGTGTACTCAGGAGACCTTGCAGAAAACAACCTGGAGAATTTTCATGCAGTAACAAACAACAGTGTCTCCTAAATCACAGTCCAAAACTACTGTGGGCGTAAAAATCTGAAAATTGAAAAATTACACCACACACCTTCTCAAATGTTTTGGCTAAAACCGTTGCATCCATGGCATCAAAGCACTCCATATGCAATACCTTGGGGTGTCAACATAACAAATATAAACAATTTTCTGGCAATAATTCAAACTGGGGTATGCGGTAGACCCAAAACCAAAGATAGGCCTAGTTGAAGAAATAATCTCAATTTCAACTCCAATGACAAAGTCATAAAAATTGTATTTGAACCTTCCCAAAATCCTGGCAAACCTATGCATGGGGGGCATGGGTGTACTCAGGAGACCTTGCAGAAAACAACCTGGAGAGTTTTCATGCAGTAACAAACAACAGTGTCTCCTAAATCACAGTCCAAAACTGATGTGGGTGTGAAAATGAAAAATGACCACCAAACAGTATCCAATTTGTTTGGAGCAAACGGTTGCATCCATGGCATAAAAACACTCCATTTACAATACTTTGGGGTGTTAGCTTACCAAATATATGCACGTTAATAAAATTGGGGTATGTAAAAAGGCCCCTAAAAAGAAGATAAGCAAAGAAGATACTGTATGTCAAATTAGAAAATTGACAAGCACATGTCAAAAGATTGGCGTAGCACCCCAAAAACAACAGAACAAATCTATATATGGGTGGTATCAATTTACTCAGAAGATGTTGCTGAACATATTTTGGGGTGTTTTTTGGCAGCAGTAACCCATAACTGGATTTGACAATTCATGCCTAAAGTACAATGTGTGTGAAAAAAATAACACAAAAAGTGACTACCTGAAAGTTTGACATAGAGCTAGTGCATGGAAAGTGTTAAAATACAACTCTTTGAAGCACCCTAGGGTGTGCCCTTCTAAAAATATGTGGTTTGATGGGGGTAAATTACTTTGGCCGCCTTCAAAAATGTCCCAAATAGGACATGGGTGCATGATGACGAAATGTGAAAATTCAAAGTTGGAAAACTGAAATGCGCCCCCCAAATAAGGCCTATTAGCCCCAAATGACCCTACATACCTATACATGGGTGGTATCAATTTACTCAGAAGATGTTGCTGAACATATTTTGGGGTGCTTTTTGGCAGTAAACCTTAAAGTTCACAGTACATGTATTCTTAAATACTTTTTTTTTTCTCAAATAGATTTGTGGTAAAATGGTTTGCATGGAAAGAGTCAAAATACCCCAAGTTTAATACCTTGATTTGTGTACTTTAAAAAAATATGTATAGTGAGGGGTTATTCAGCAATTAGTGACAGATATCAGTGTTACAATGTCACTAGCACTAGTTTTGAAAATAAACTCTTTGGAAATGGCAAAGTGCTACTTGCACTTATTGTTGCATAAAATAAGGAAAAAGCGAGGAATATGTAAACATTGGGTATTGCTAAACTCAGTACTAAATTTAGAAACTACTAAGGAATTCAATTTTTTTGACGGTTGTTGATACATAAGAAATTTTGGGGGTCAAAGTTCGAAAAAGTGGTGTTTTTCAATTTTTTTGTCATATTTCACAATGTTTTTTATAGTAAATTATATGAAATGATGAAAAAAATGGTATCTTTATAAAGTCCATTTAATGACGAGAAAAACAGTGTAAAATATGCGTAGGTTGCATAAACAAGTAAGAGGAAAATTTGTCCTAAACACTAACAGCGCAGAAACGTAAAAACAGCAACGGTCACTAAAGGACGGATTTGTGTAAAACCGCCCGGTCACTAAGGGGTTAAAAGATATATAAATATGAATCAGAGCACTGTACTTGCTGCGCATCCTCAAGCAGCATGTCACTGTCATTGTAGTCAGACAATTCAGCTGACTCCTCCGTGTGTGATAGCGAGGCTACGGCAGGAGTAGCTGTGGACATGGAGGCTGCATTAGATGCTTTGGCAGCTGAGGTGGACTGTAAAGCACTACAAGCCTGGCTGGCAGAGGACTCGGAGGATGAGGATGGCCTGGTTAGCCAATCCACCAAATCCTCTGTATGTTGCTGCTGCTTAAGAAGACGGCCAGCACCAGTTAGAAAGGACAAGCGTGCCCCTGCAGAGGATGCACCACGTCCACCACGACAAGAGGCACAGCCTCCCGACACAGAGGCTGCTTGCCCTCTTATCTGTGTCTGGGAGCGTCTGCCTGTCCTTTTTGTTCTTTCAGACATGGTGAGTGATATATAGATTAAATATATACAGAACTCTGATTCAACTCTGGTATAAAGATTAAAGATTTACAGAACTCTGGTATAACTCACTGAGACAACCTGATAGATTACAATTCCCTCCTATAAATCAGTGTGACCCCCTGATGGGTGGCAGTGAGAAGCCACAGATTACAATTCGCATAAATCTGCTAGAAGTATGTGGGACCCCCTGATGGGTGGCAGTGAGAAGACACAAATTACAATTCGCAAAAATCTGCTAGCAGTATGTGGGACCCCCTGATGGGTGGCAGTGAGAAGCCACAGATTACAAGTCTCAGAAACCTCCTATAAATCAGTGTGACCCCCTGATAGCTGGCAGTGAGAATACACAGATTTCAAGTCTCAGAAACCTCCTATAAAATCAGTGAGACCCCTTGATGGGTGGCAGTGAGAAGCCACAGATTACAAGTCTCAGAAACCTCCTATAAATCAGTTAGACCCCTTGATGGGTGGCAGTGAGAAGCCACATATTACAAGTCTCAGAAACCTCCTATAAAATCAGTGAGACCCCTTGATGGGTGGCAGTGAGAAGCCACAGATTACAAGTCTCAGAAACCTCCTATAAAATCAGTCAGACCCCCTGTTGGGTGGCAGCCAGTGAGAACACACAGATTATAACAATTCCCAAATATTTTGTAGAAATTAGTGAGCCCAAAAATACTTGCTGGCAGTGACAAGAGACAGATCACCTAAATTCCCAAATATTTTGTAGAAATGTGACCCCAAAATATTGCGTGGCACTGGCTGTGTGACAAGACACAGATCACCTCAATTCCCAAATGTTTTGTAGAAATTTGTGACCCCCAAAATACTTGCTGGCAGTGACAAGACACACATCACCTAAATTCACAGATATTTGGTAGAAATGAGACCCCCCAGTCCCCCCCAGTAGCGTGGCAGACCAGCAGTAAGAACACACAACAGCAATCTCCTAGGAAATCTCCTCTCAAATGTGTGCAGAAGCGCTGCGTGGAAACCTTATATAGTGTGCTGCGGGACTTAGCTCTGTGAGCCCATGATTGGGCAAAATTTGCCCAATCAGGACTTTGAGCCATGATTGGCATACTGTTGACCCTGTCTTGCACCAGACCTGTGGTCAGGTGCAAGGCTGTAGCCAATGACGAGCTTCAGGCCAGTGGGAAAGTGCATTGTGGTCCATTGTGGTCGAACACCCGGAAATGTTCGGAGTTCGCGAGCAGAATGAACAGGCTAAGTTCGGTCCGAACTCCGAACCGTCCGAACCGAACAGCTCATCCCTAGCCTTGACTCGCATATGAATTTACGTGTCATCCCATTCCTAATCCATAGGGTTCAATATGACGTGGGTCCACCCTTTGCAGCTATAACTTGCAGCTTTAAGCTTCAACTCTTCTGGGAAGCCTGTCCATAAGGTTTAAGAGTGTGTTTATGGGAATTTTTGACCATTCTTCCAGAAGCGCATTTGTGAGGTCACACACTGATGTTGGACAAGAAGGCCTGGCTCTCAGTCTCCGCTCTAATTCATCCCAAAGGTGTTCTTTCGGGTTGAGGTCAGGACTCTGTGCAGGCCAGTCAAGTTCATCCACACCAGACTCTGTCATCCATGTCTTTATGGTCCTTGCTTTGTGCACCGGTGCACAGTCACGTTGGAGGAAGGGGCCAACGCCAAACTGTTCCCACAAAGTTGGGAGCATGGAATTGTCCAAAATGTCTTGGTATGCTGAAGCATTCAGAGTTCCTTTCACTGGAACTAAGGGGCCAAGCCCAGCTCCTGAAAAAACAACCCCACACCATAATCCCCTCCACCAAACTTTACACTTGGCACAATGCAGTCAGACAAGTACCATTCTCCTGGCAACCGCCAAACCCAGACACGTCCATCAGATTGTCAGATGGAGAAGCACGATTCGTCACTCCAGAGAATGCGTTTCCACTGCTCTAGAGTCCAGTGGCGGCGTGCTTTACACCACTGCATCCGAAGCTTTGCATTGCGCTTGGTGATGTATGGCTTGGATGCAGCTGCTCGGCCATGGAAACCCATTCCATGAAGCTCTCTGCGCACTGTTCTTGAGCTAATCTGAAGGCCACTTGAAGTTTGGAGGTCTGTAGCAACTGACCTCTACAGAAAGTTGGCGACCTCTTCGCACTATGCACCTCAGCATCCGCTGACCCCACTCTGTCAGTTTACGTGGCCTACCACTTCGTGGCTGAGTTGCTGTTGTTCCCAAACACTTCCATGTTCTTACAGTACAGCTGACAGTTGACTGTAGATTATTTAGGAGCGAGGAAATTTCACGACTGGATTTGTTCCACAGGTGGCATCCTATCACAGTTCCACGCTGGAATTCACTGATCTCCTGAGAGCGACCCATTTTTTCACAAATGTTTGTAAAAACCGTCTGCATGCCTAGGTGCTTGATTTTATACACCTGTGGCCATGGAAGTGATTGGAACACCTGATTCTAATTATTTGGATGGGTGAGCGAATACTTTTGGCAATATAGTGTATATCCATGTGTGAGCTGGGGGCAATATATCCATGTGACCTGGGGGCAATATATCCATGTGAGCTGGGGGCAATATATCTATATGAGCTGGGGCAATATATCCATATGAAAAACAAGGGGGGTGTTTGTGAGGGTCCTGAGAACGAGCAACAGCACAATGGCCTGCTCTACGGTGGGTGCCCGCTCAGGTCTCACAAACAAGGTTTTAGCTTGATTGTGCCATTACAGGGATGAATTTTCCATATGCAAATTCAGCCTGCTCTCACCCAGAAAGGGTGGCCAGTGCTGATTTCCAAGGACGTCATCCCTGCACGAGAGATGCAGCAACCCCCGACGATCGTTTCGGCCTTCTTGGGCCTCGTCAGGAGGGTATAGCTGACACCCCTCTAGGCAAATCAAGCAAGGGGTCCACATCTGGATGACCCTTTACAATTACAGTGAAAAACAAGGGGGGTGTTTGTGAGGGTCCTGAGAACATATCCATATGAGCTGGGGCAATATATCCATGTGAGCTGAGGCAATATATCCATGTGAGCTGGAGGCAATATATCTATATGAGCTGGGGCAATATATCCATACGAGCTGGGGGGCAATATATCCATATGAGCTGGGGCAATATATCCATATGAGTTGTGGAGGAGAGTGAGCGTAACAAGCACAGCTTGCAATTAGGCGCGTCTCTGCCTGTCATTGCGAACCCAGCACCAGCTATTAGCCAAAACGTGTAGAGTGCCCCCCCCCGAAACCTGTGTCTGGATCCGCCCCTGGTACCGACTCTGGCAAGGCTGACTCTCTGTGTGTACTGACTCTGGGTAGACTGACTCTCTGTGTTCCGACCCTGGCAAGGCTGACTCTCGCTTTCTCTGTGTACCAACCCTGGCAAGACTGACTTTCTTTGTACCGGCTCTGGCACGGCTGACTCTGTGTACCACCCCTGTGTGTTACAATGCATTTTATAAGCCCAATATATAGAAATAATTGATCAGATTTTACTGACTGTTTGATTCTCATGGGAAGGTTAAATTAGTTTAGGGTCTGTGTCTGTGAGAAGAAACTGATTCCAGGATGCCATAGAACTATGTATAGCTAACAATGGAAGGAAGCCAGACTGGGTGTGCTTATCTGAGCCCAAGACTATTCTCAATTTCCCAATTCTATGGGTAATATCTAATAGGTAATATATCTAGAAGGACAGATACAAAAACAAATATGCAAGAGAATTCTGTTTGATTAATTAATCTTGATTGACAGGCTGAGAACAGGATTGGCCTCCCTGTCTCAGCCGGGGAAGTATGAATTCTACTGTGTATTTGGATTGTATAAAAAGTCCACGGAGTTTTAGTGAAGTAGCAGGAAAAGGGGAGAGAAGGAAGTTTCAGAGCTGCCCGAGCTCTCATGTCAATGCGATCTCAAACCAGCCTTATATGCAGAATGATAAAGCTCTCCTTGGTAACGTATAAATGATGTAGCTTTTTGTATTAATGTCTAATCTCTCTAACATCTAGTTTTTCTATATTATCCAGTACTAATAATTCATTATCAGTTAGTTACACGTGTTTATTGCTTATCCTAATAATACTAATGACTTGTGTTATAACTACTAACCAATTTGTAGCAGGATTCTTTTGTTGTCATGTGTCATGCTTTAATGTCGTTCATGTGTGTGTCTCATCACTCTCAGCCAGAGGCAACATTTACATCTGCAGCTAAAAGGGTTAATTGACGATCACAACTAATGAACTATTTATATCAAGGTTATTTTCAGACCAAGCTTTAATGTCATGTGTGTCTCATTACTCTCAGCCAGACTCAGCATTTACATTTGAAGCTTAATGGTTTAATTAATTGTGATTAGGGAACTACGGCGATGTGCCCTAATATGTGTAACACTCTTGATTGTCAGATGTGTGAATACTGTGATGTTTCAGGTTGATGCATTAATTGAGGCATTTGCATTGATTGATGAATTGATATGGATTTATACGTGTGTTGGTTTCTGTAATAATCTGGTTTCGATGTATTTGCCTACCATTTAATTGTGTGTGTGTGTATATATATATATATATATATATATATATATATATATATATATGTTCATTAACCGTTTAATAAAGGTTTTGCCCTTTACTTTCACCAGTCAGTCTCGTGTCCTGTTGATTAAATAATAAATTAATTGCTGATTGACTGTCTCTCTCTGTGTACCGATTCTGACAAGGCTGACTCTGGCATCACTTGCTCCTCACTGTGTGGCTTTGACCATAGAATGGAGTGAATGGGTCAGTCACGGACTCATATCATTGTATTGTGTGGAATGTATTCAAATGACATCACCAGGGAGTAGATTAGAGCTCCCTGTCTTATCTCATTCAGCTGCCATCTCTTATCTCACGTAGCCTGAAGAGCAATAGACCTCCTGCCACAAATAACATTTAAGCACAATTAAAGTGGTCATGGTGGTGGGAGACTGATGAGAAGCATCTGATTGAATGAATGGCCTACGTTGATCCTCTCAATGACGGATATCTTTGGACATTGGGCATCTAGCCGCTGCAGGTAGCTGGATGTTTGGTATTGATAAAAGACCAAAATAGAAGATAGAGGACTTAAAAGTACATTTTATTATACTTTTTTTCTGAATCCTTGTTGTCCCTTTTGCTTTTTTCTTCTTCTTTAGAGGAAGATCAGTAGCAGACACAGCAGCTTGCGAGCGTGCTAACACGATCTGGGGTTATGCTGTATCGTTGCAAATAAAATTAATTTGCATTAGGGCTTCAGGATGTTCACCTAAAGTATTAGCACCGTGTGCATAAAGCCCGAGGAGCTAACACTTTTTAAAACCAGATGAGCGATGTCTTTTTCCTGATCCTGCACAGAGTGCAGAACTGCAGTAACTTCTTTTGGCCAGTAGATGGCGACGTCTCCCTGCAAATAGGTTATTACAGTAATGACTACACTGGGGATATTCCCAAATATTTCTTACTGTATAAACCACTAAAATGGTCTTTCAGAAAAACCACAGTTTCCTCACCATAGTTTTTATTTTTTAAAGTACTTGGTAGAGAAGGGGTTAATAGTATAGCTTCGCTTTAAGCTATGGACTTTTCCTAAGTATTATTTTCAGATTGTTTTATTTTTTTTATCATGGAGGATGTTTGGGATCTGGTTTATTGTTGGCCATTGTTATTTGTTTGTTATTGTTATTGTTATGTTTGTTATGTTATTGTTTATTGTTGCGCCAGTTCATTTTGTTTTGATTTTTTTTTAAAGAAATGCAGATATTATATATATATTATGTTTAATTTCCACAGGTTTTAGATCATTTGGATCGTTATTTACCCATCTTGAAAAAAGAACAACAGCGAAAACATTTAATGGCCCTAAGCACCAACTATCGTATGTCTGGATGAAGAGATTCCATGTGGTTAAAGGATGCGCGGGACGCGTTATATTACGACGCCGTAATGACTGGGGGCGCACGCGTCCTTACAGATAAACAGGAGCAAATATCACAATATAGAATATTATTAGCTACTGGTAAAGGAATTTATGTCGCCTTTTAATGAGCTTTAATTAATATAGACTTAACCGATTAAAATGCTGGGAAGGGGGAGGGGCAATCACCCCAACATACAGGGACTGCGCGGCACAACATCCCAGTATCCTCAGCCTGCGGATTAAATGCAGCGTGGCGTACGCAGGGATGTTTCATGCACAGTGTGAGGGACAGAGGGATCTTTATATGCGCAGCACATGCGGAGAGACTTTCACGGGGTTAATTTGCTGATGTATTCCGTACCTATAAGCTTCATATTAGTATCAGTTAAATATTCTTGCTATAATTCATGTTATAATATGAATGTGTCCTGCGCGGCTCTGCGTTACTTATAAATAAAGTTATAGAGGAGGCGGGGTGGGGGTTAATGGTTTGCTTTTCTCTGCAAGGCGACGCCTGGATATTCTGTACAATTAAATAAAAACCCATGAAGCTGCCATCATGTCTGATCGTCTTTTGGTGTTGGACTGCATAAACTTATTACCCCGATCGACAATCCTGAACAGACAAACAACAGCGAGAAAAAATGTTGCGTGCTCATTCCCTTTCCCATCAGGAGGAGCTACGCAACTATAGCAGCCAACCCCGTGTAGCACTCACTCCCGGAGGAGCCGCTGAAAATGAACCTCGGGTCAGTCTCCCCGCACTAGGGAACTCTAGTAGTCTAACTGACTACTGTGCTCCTCACACCAGTCGGCAACAGTGTCTAGATCCATATTTAACCCTTTAGATGCGGTTTTTCCAGAGACTGGATCCCGGAAACGAGCCCCCACGTGTAGCGCTCACTCCCGGAGGAGCCACTGAAAATGAACCACGGGTCAGTCTCCCCGCACTAGGGAATAAATATACTCCAGCACCGTTGTGGATTTTATAATTTAAATAGTTTACTGAAGTAAAAGGCATATAATAATACACGGTGTTTGTAGATATATTTACAGTATTTCGTATTGCGGTAAACGAGCAGCGGGAAAAGAAAAAGAAAGAAATGCGAGAGTTCGTATTTCTGGAAAAATACACGACCGAGCAGAAAATACAATACTTCGTAATTACGAGAAACGCGCAGCGGAAAACAAAAGTAAGATGCAAATCTTTTCCCCTTTTTCGGATCTTAGGGAGTGAGTTCCGAACAGGTTAAGTCCCGATTTGTGAGTGTATGTGTGTGTTAGGGTACCCGGGTACTATTCAACTGGCCAGTGAATCTTTTAAGCGATGTCTTCGACTAGTCAAGTTGGGGTCCTGTGGGTTTCAGAAATAAACAACAGCGTGCTTGCTTGAGCTTTGTAAAACCGGCCTTGGAGGCCTCTCACCCATCCGTTGATCACCCAGGCTCCGCTGACTCAGGACGTCTCTCCGCTCGTTTCCTCGCAGGGATACCGGCTACTGGATAGGTGGTCAAGCTTTCTGCACTCCGACCTGGACTTGTCCAGCTACCGCCTGCTCTCCCGTCCTATGGACTCGCGGTACTCCTCACTAGAGGTCCTCAGCTTGTCTGGATAACAACTTGGGCGATGTCTGTCGATGAGTAAGGCTCCTTCTGGCAAGGCAGGATAACCCCCTCTTGAATTTCAGTAGGCCACACTTGCGCTCCGGCTTAATTGCGGTTCAGCTCTGCAGCACTGCGTCTTCCCTCATGCACTCCCTGGCGCGCTCTGGCGCGTTCTCCACGAGGCTCAGGATGTACAGCGTCTGTGTCCCACCCACTTCCTGTCTGTTTGCAAAGCACGCCGGGAAATGTAGTCCCACTGTTCAGTGTCTCTGATCGCGCTTGTCTCCCTCCGGTGGCCAAAAATAGGTACTGCCACAGTAAGAGTTTAAACACAGCGCTACACCCGGAACGTGTACAAAGAAAAAATATATGTCATATGCGCTCAACCCTGTATATAAGGCCTACAATGAGATTTTTGGTTCACTTACCAAAAAAATCTCATTGTAGGCTTTATACAGGGTTAGCATGTATGGCACATGTCTACTGTGTTTTACCCATGTGTACCGACCTGGTTAGTTTATTGACCCTGTCTTGCTCTGTGACCTCCTGTTTCCCGACCGGGCTAGTTTGTTAACCCGGTCTTGCTCTGTGACCTCCTGTGTAGTAACTGGCTAGTTTATTGAACCTGTCTTGGTTTGTGACCTTATGTGTACCAACCCTGCTAGTTTATTGAACCTGTCTTGCTCTGTGACCTCCAGTCTACCGACCCAGCTAGTTTATTGACCCTGTCTTGCTACGTGACCTCTTATGTACCTGCCTGGCTAGTTTATTGACCATGTCTCGCTCTATGACCTCCTGCCTCCCAACCGGGCTAGTTTGTTGTCCCAGTCTTGCTCTGTGACCTCCTGTGTAGTAACCTGGCTAGTTTATTGACCCTGTCTTGCGCTGTGACCTCATGTGTACCGACACGCCTAGTTTGTTGACCCTGTCTTGGTTTATGACCTCATGTGTACCGACACGGCTAGTTTATTGACCCTGTCTTGTTCTCTGACCTCCTGTGTCCCAACCTGGCTAGTTTATTGAACCTGTTTTAGGCTAGGGTCAGACTGAGGCAGTGCGAACGCGCGTTCTGGCGCACTTAATCACGGCCGCACTAGCAGCAGATGCCGGGCAATGACTGCCAATATACGAAGTACGGTCGCACAAAAGTCCGGCTGCGCAACGCAAGTGGAAAATGAACGCATTTTTTCGAGAACGTTAAACCACTAGTACTGACGTACAGAGTGCGCTGCGTCCGCTAGCGGCGTGTGTGCGTGAATTGGAGACATCAGACGCTGCTAATGTCTGGCCAACATAACATCCAGATGCAAGAAGTGTTTTATTGATGATCCGTACAAAATCACGGATGAAACTGCGCATAGTATGACCGCTATTGCGTATTCCGTGAAAAAATACGTCCATTCTTCGAACGCACGTTTTCACGGACAACGTGAAAAATGCGTTAGTCTGACCCTAGCCTTACTCTGTGACCTCCTGTATAGCAACCCAAATAGTTTATTGACCCTGTCTTGATCTCTGACCTATGTATCTGCCCGGCTAATTTTTTGACCCTGTCATGCTCTATGACCTCCAGTCTACCGATCCAGCTAGTTTATTGCCCCTGTCTTGCTCTATGATCTCCTACATTCCGACCCAGCTAGTTTATTGACCCGGTCTTGCTCTGTGACCTCCAGTGTACCTGCTCGTGTAGTTTATTGACCATGTCTTGCTCTATGACCTCCTGCCTCCCGACCTGGCTAGTTTGTTGACCCAGTCTTGCTCTGTGACCTCCTGTGCAGCGACCCAGCTTGTTTATTGAACCTGTCTTACTCAGTGACCTCCTGTGTACTGATCCAACTAGTTTATTGACCCGGTCTTGGTTTATGAACTCATGTGTACCGACATGGCTAGATTATTGACCCTGTCTTGCTCTATGACCTCCTGCGTCACGACCCAGCTAGTTTATTGACCCTGTCTTGCTCTATGACCTCCTGCAAACCGACCCAGCTAGTTTATTGACCCTGTATTGCTCTGTGATCTCCAGTCTACCGACCCAGCTAGTTTATTGACCTTGTCTTGCTCTGTGACCTCCTATGTACATGCCCAGCTAGTTTATGGACCCTGTCTTGCTCTGTGATCTCCTATGTACCTGCCCGTCTACTTTATTGACCCGGTCTTGCTCTATGACCTCCTACATCCTGACCTGGCTAGTTTGTTGACCCGGTCTTGCTCTGTGACCTCCTGTGTAGTAACCTGGCTAGTTAATTGAACCTGTCTTGCTCTATGACCTTGTGTGTACCGACCCGGCTAGTTTATTGACCCGGTTTTGCTCAGTGACCTCCTGTGTAACGACCTGGCTAGTTTATTGATCCTGTACTGTTCTGTACCATATGTGTAACAATCCAACTCGTTTACTAACCCTGTCTTGCTCTCTGAGCTCCTTTGCACCTGCCCAGCTAGTATATTGACCCTGTCTTGCTCTTTGACTTTCTGTGTAATGACAGTTTTGTACTGCTCCCGCCCTCATTGGAGGTTATATCCCAAACATTTCAAGGACTGTAACCTACCCGGCCTGTGCCATGACTTGTTATAAACCCAACCACTCCAACGACAGGTAATCTTGTCCAGCTCTTGTCTATTTCCCATCACAATTGCTAATTCCAGCTATAATAAGTGTTGGTGCCGTTACTTGTTGAAGGGCTTCTTGGTGGTGCCTGTAGGTGTGTCCAGAACCAATATACAGACAGCATCCCTATGATTCCATTGATCTGCCTTGTCCAAGAAGATAAATTAACAGTAGAGGAGCATTTTGGCTAGTATGGAGGACCTCCACCCGACATTACAGGCCGCTTGCCTGATTCTCATAGTGCGAGTTCATCTGATCCATTGTCTGCCGGCCCAGAATGTGGCACCAGGGCTGTAACACAAATACCCTGATATTATCCAAATATCTCTGATAATAAAGATGAGATTTCTGAGGAATGAAAGAACAAAAAGCCAGAGAATAGAAACCTTTCCAGCTGCGATGAAATATTCTGATTGTTTTACTTTCCCAGGCGGGATTAAGGATTTGAAATTCATTTTTCTTTCCAATATGTAGAGATGGATGAGATTAAACATGACCTCACTATGCCAAAGCTCTCCAAAGGAAACCGCTACGAGCCTGGCTTCCAATTAAACTCCACTACTAACATCGAGCCCCGCCAGGCTGGGAATCCCTTCAGAGAAGGTTTCTCATCGAGGTCAAGCAGCATCTCTCCACGAGAGCTTCCCACTGCTTGAGCGACCCTCTATAACTGGATGTTCAAGAGCTGTTGGAGACAATGGGATGAAATTTAATTTTGTGACCTGCGAATCCTACAAGAAAATATAAATAAAGTAATTATGTGAGAAGCTGTTTATTTACAGAGTTTGTTAGATTTTATCTGGAGTGGATTCTACTTAAAGTAGTTATTTAGGCAAAACGCGTCAATACATTCCAGTCTCCAGAAATCACAGTTTTAAAAATTGTCTTTGTCACCAGATTCAGGTGGGACCTTCATGATCTCTCTTTATGGGATCTGGCTTCTGAATGAAAATGAATTCATGGCATTGCAACTAGGGATGAGCTGTTCGATCAGTTCGGAGTTCGATTCGAACTTTGACCGTTCGCAAACTGCGAACTTTTTTGCGTGTTCGGTTCGAGTTGGATTTTTTATTTTTTTTAAAAAGTATAAAAAAATGCTACAAAATCTAGAAATAAAGAGACTCTTTACTGCAGAATATTATAAGCAACGGTTTATTAGATATTGAATTAACAAATAATGTCTACGTGCAAAGATTCTCACCTCTAAATGACCTGTGCTCTCAAACGACGTAAACAACAGGTGTTTAATTAGTGTTTGCAAATAACATGTGCTTTTAATTAGTCTGGTCTGATGAATTTGATACATTCATAGAGGATGAGCCCTATGAAAGGCATAGACCAGACGGGGGGCATGGACATTGCGAGCAGGCAACCAGGATCTATCCTCGGCCTCATAACCCTTCCAATCGACCAAGTACTGAAGGGATCTGTCACAGTCAGCCACAATGGCGGTACCCGGCATGCGCCATGTAGGGCCCAGGTATGAGTAAAAGCCGCTATATGCAGAGATGCGGGACACAATGATCTAGGATACGTGAATAAACCACAGGAGACACTGGGGACCTCTGCACAGCTATACCGAAGGAGCCCTATACTGATAGATCGGTCCTTAGAGTGGCCGAATCTGCACTAATAGAAAAAGGTTACCTTGTAGCCGTGCAGAGTCCTGGGGAAAACACAGATACCTGAAGGAGTTATACTCAACAACTTGCAGGGAAGGACTTCAATGACAAAGTCATGGTCGGCAGGGACACACAACAAAACAAATCAACATGCACAGTACAGCTATGGATGTCCAAAAGAGTCGTCAGTAAATAAGCCAGGAGTCAAGACCAAAACGTTTACCTTGAGCCAAAGCGGGGATACAGCACCAGAGAAAATCCGTCAGCCAGGCCAGAGGGTCAATACCAGGAAATCAATCAGAACATGAAACTCAGACAATGGAGAAACACCGAAACTGAAAAGGGCATGCTAAAACACATAATTTTAAAAAGGCCAACTTTATTAAAATAAAGGAAGCTCTCAATGTCATTGACTGGCAGAAACTCTTTCACGGGAAAAACACTGAGGATAAGTGGAATATCTTTAAACTAACACTAGAAAAGTACACGTCACAATATAGTCCACTGGTTAATAAATATAAAAGAAACAGACTGAAACCAATGTGGCTTAGTAGGAAGGTAACTAAGGAAATTAAAAATAAAAAGAAGGCATTTAAAGCTTTTAAATTTGATAAATCTGAGGCATCCTATAAAGCATATAGGGCAGCCAATAAAGCATGTAAAAATGCGATTAGATGGGCTAAACAAGAAAATGAAAAAGAAATAGCCAAAGAGAGCAAGACCAACCCTAAAAGATTCTTTAGGTACATAAATTCTAAAAAAAACAAGAGTGAAAATGCAGGTTCACTAAAATCTGAGTCAGGGTTATTGTTAACTGAAGATCAGGATAAGGCAGAAATTTTAAATGATTATTTTTCTTCAGTATTTATCAAAGAGAAACCTATAACAGGTGACATGAAATTCATTAATAAAAAGTTACTAATACAAAGTGACTGGTTGACTCAGGACAAGGTTTTGCAGAAATTAAACAATGTGAATAAAGCCCCAGGGCCAGATGGAATTCACCCGCGAGTACTGAGGGAGCTATGTGTTGAAATATGTAAACCTCTGTTCTTAATCTTTCAAGATTCTTTTCTTTCAGGAATAGTACCAGAGGATTGGAGAAAAGCTGACGTGGTCCCCATATTTAAGAAAGGTTTAAAATTTGTGCCTGGGAATTATAGACCTGTGAGCTTAACATCTGTGGCTGGGAAAGTATTTGAGGGGTTACTAAGGGATAATATTCAGGAATTTATTGGGAGGTATAATGTAATTGGCAAAAATCAGCATGGTTTCATGAAACACAGATCATGTCAGACTAACCTAATTACGTTCTATGAGGAAGTAAGTAGAAGTATAGATCAGGGGGTCGCAGTGGATGTGATTTACTTAGATTTTGCCAAAGCTTGCGACACAGTTCCACACAAAAGGTTACTATTTAAATTGAGAAAAATTGGTCTAGATGAAAATACTTGTTCTTGGATAGAAAACTGGCTAAAAGATAGGGTACAGAGAGTAAATGGTACATTTTCAAGATGGACACCAGTGGTAAGCGGTGTCCCTCAGGGGTCTGTTATAGGACCAATACTATTCAATTTATTTATAAATGACCTTGAGATAGGCATTGAAAGTCATGTATCAGTGTTTGCAGATGACACAAAACTAGGAAAAGTAATACAATGTGAGCAGGATGTTACTTCGCTGCAGGGGGATTTAGATAAATTGGGGGACTGGGCACTTAAATGGCAGATGAGATTTAATCTAGATAAATGCAAAGTTATGCACTTTGGAGTGAAGAACACACAAGTAATTTATACCCTAAATGGTAAGGAGTTAGGGAAATCCAAGCAGGAGAAGGATTTGGGAATAATCATAGACTTCAAACTAAGTAACAATGTGCAATGTCAAACAGCAGCCGCCAAGGCCAGCAAAGTATTGGCATGCATTAAAAGGGGAGTTCACTCTCGGGATTAAAACATAATTTTGCCTCTGTATAAATCAATTGTCAGGCCGCACCTTGAATATGCCGTGTGATTTTGGGCACCTGTCTTAAAAAAAGATATTATAGCGTTAAAAAAAGTGCAGAGACGGACAACTAAATTAATAAGGGGAATGGAAGGGTTAAGTTATGAGGAAAGACTAACAAGCTTAAACCTGTTTAGTTTAGAGAAACGGCGCCTTAGAGGGGATCTGATAACCTTATATAAATATATACAGGGCCATTATCAACCATTGTCTGATAACCTATTCATTAACAGGTCTATACACAGGACAAGGGGTCATCCATTTAGACTGGAAGAAAGAAAATTTAGCTTAAAGCATAGGAAGGGTTATTTTACGGTGAGAACAATAAAGCTGTGGAATTCTCTGCCTGTTGAGGTGGTTGGGTCAGAGTCTGTACAGACTTTTAAAAAACGACTGGATGACTTCCTGCAGACACAGAATATTAAGGGTTATAATATTTAATATGTGGGTAAAAGCTTCTTGATCCAAGGAGAAATCTGACGCCATTCTGGGGTCAAGAAGGAATTTTTTCCCAGTATGTTGCATATTTCAGACTGGGTTTTTTGCCTTCTTTTGGATCAACAGCAGTAGGTTATGTGGGAGAGGCTGAACCCGATGGACGCATGTCTTTTTTCAGCCTATATAACTATGTAACTATGTAAATAGAACTAGGACAGAATAACAGGGAGCTCTCAGGAACAAAACAGTAGCTGAAGTGAACCAAGATGCAAGAGCATGGTGATATGGGCCCATGGCTTTATATAGGGGAGTAATCAGCCCATATCACCAGCAGAAGCTCAACGAGCAATGAACTTAACCCCTGAGCTGCATGTCAGGGAAAGCAGCACAGGGAAACACATGGAAACACAGACATAAGGAATAAAGAGGGCAGGAAGACAGGGTTGGAACATGGGAATGTGACAGGATCCTTTACACAGTCTGGAATCTAGAACCGAGTTAATCTCATACTCCTCTTCACCTTCTACATCGATAGGTGGAGGAGGTGGGACGGAGCGAGTGAAACGATTACAGACTAAGGCTAGGGTCAAATGAGCGCATTTTGTACAGACTGTGCGTCCGTGCAGTACGGACGTACTTACTGACTGACGACGAGGTAGTGGCCACACAGTCCGTTTTTTTCACTGACGTATTTTTTGACTGATGTAGCAGGGATAATAAATTAAAATGAAAAAAACATTCTGTCCGTCGAAAATGATGGACGTATAAATGCAGTCTGTCTGACCTTGTTGCATCACTCACACACAAAGCTATGCGGACGTTGTGGACGTGGCGCACTCTGCACGTCCGTTCTAGCAGTATTACGTTCTTGCCTAACCTGCATCCGTTTGCAGCGTCCGTCAGCCCCCGCACTTCTGTGCGGACGTACTTCGTGTGTGGAGCTCCATTTAACACAATTGTATGCTATCACGGACGTACTTATGTGCGGGCAACACGGACGTTAACACTGCGTTCGTCTGACACCAGCCTAAAGGTTTTAATAGACTCACATGGAAGACATTATGGATTTGAAGATTACGTGGTAAGGCCAACTGATAGGACACTGAATTAAGGCGACGTAAGACCCTGAAGGGGCCTATGAAGCACGGGGCTAACTTCATAGTCAGTACCCGTAACTTGATATGGCGAGTGGATAACCAGACCCGATCCCCAACCGCATAAACCGGTGACATACGTCTATTTTTGTCGGTTTTTCCCTTTTTCACTCTGATATTCCTTTCAGATATGTCCTTAACTTGTACCCATTAGGGATGAGCCGAACACCCGAGTTCGGTTCGCATTCGAACTCGAACTTTCCAAATGTTCGAATTCGAACTCAATACAAGTCAATGGGGCTGAAAATTCGGTTTTTAGAGTGCCCTCCAAGAGGGCATATATGCTAGATATTTGCTATAAAAAGGTGTATGGGGGTCCGGGTAGTGCCCTGGGGGACAGGAAACAAGGACAAAAAGTAAAAAAAAAACGTTTTTAAAAGGAACAGTGAGTATTCCATGAAATAAGGTTTAAAAATAAAAGCGAAAAATTCCTTCAAATATCGTGCCTAGGAGGTCCCCATAACCTGCCCGTGAAGTGGCGGATTTCTAGGATGTATAGAAACATTTAAAAACAAAAAATTACATTTCAAGTGACGGTAAATGCTTTTCCTTTAATCTATCCATAAACAACTGCTTGGGGCGGCAGTCTGTATGAAAAGTGGAGACATTTTCGGACACGCAGAAAAAGTTTAGTGATTTTTTTGGCTAAATTATGTTGAAACTTATGCAGGCTTTGGAAGAAAGTAACAATAGGTGCTTTAAAATTGGGCCTTTAGCGTCGGCAACAGTGCCGTCACACATTAACCCCTCTGAGGATATGAATCTGGTACAGGCGTCAGTGGCAGTGCACCCAAATATTGTGCTTTTGGTGCCAGGCCAGCAAGTGCCATCATACAGTAACCCCTCTGTGGTATTGTGGAAGAGTGCAGGAGTGGACCATGCGGTCAGGGCCGGTGCTAGACTATTTTGTGCCCTAGGCAAGACCAGCTACTTGCACCCCCGCCAAAAAAAAACCAAAACGACAACATGAAACTGCTAAATTTCTTTTTATTTAAGAATAAAATTTGAAAAGCACCAATAGTAAAGGTAAAATAAATATAAATAAACTATTAAACCATTTTAAATTAACTCTATTAAACAAATTAAAATTAACTGAATTGAACAAATATAAATTAATGGAAAAAAAAAATAAGAGTTGTCACATAAGTTTCAATTTTAGACACATCACAATTTCACTTTGCGTGCCTTATCCTTTGCAAATTTTCATCATGTATATATATATATATATATATATATATATATATATATATATATTGCCCAGGCCAGCTCACATCATGCGTATATATATTGCCCAGGCCCAGGCCAGCTCACATCATGCATATATATATTGCCCAGGCCAGCTCACATCATGCTCACAGACAGTCACAGATGCGCCATCATCATGCGTATATATATTGCCCAGGCCAAACCCCTGGTGGAGATAGGGGGTTCATTTGAACCCCGATATCTCCAGGCATCTAGTGGGTCATGGAGGGTGTCAATCGAAAGGTCTGAGCATGGCCTTTCGAATGATACCCAACATGACCAGGTATAAAGTAAAAAAAAAAAAAATTACATGTATTTTTTTGTGTGTTATTTTTATTAATGCAGCAATATTGTTCACATTTCAATTATAATGTGAACGATGATGCACTAATGATTTTTTTCTGTGGGGTGCATTTGCTATAAATCACGTAATTCCCCCCACAAAATGTAACAAGTCCTCATTTCTAATTTTTGTACAAGCGCACCCTATAGAAAACATAACCGCAGACGCTCATGTGCTAAAATGTGAAAAAAAAACACACTTTACACACTGCAGATGATTACAAATTCAATTTTTATTGCATTTTTTCATTATATACAGCCAGGACAGGAAGTATACATATAATAATGATATATTATGAATCTGCAGAGTCTGCCGGAAAGAACGATATCTAACATGTTGGTCATTTAATAAGATGTGGCTTCAAAATCGCGTTTAAACATGATGAGCGAAAGCGGTAAAAATGAGCTGAGCACACAGCGGTGAAATGCAGCATATTAGAAGAAGTTTTAGGAGGGAAATTAACTGCTTCTCACTCAGAACGCAGACACCACCCCACCCCCTCAGTATAGTCTACATACATACAATGTATCAAATACATTACACCCGACTAAAAACACCTGTTGTTATGCCGTTTGAAAAACACAGGTCATTTAGAGGTGAGAATCTTTGCACGTATACATTAGTTTTTAATTCAATATCTAATAAACCGTTGCTTATAATATTCTGCAGTAAAGAGTCTCTTTATTTCTAGAATTTTTAGTATTTTTTAAGCATTTTTTATACTTTTTTCAAATTTTTCTTTTGTTTTTGCGGACGCGAACCGAACACACCCAAAAAGTTCGAAGTTCGCAAACTTTCGAACGACCAAAGTTCGAATCGAACTCCGAACCGAACAGCTCATCCCTAGTGGTAAGGTGTTGGTCTCATAAACCAAAGATCATGGGTTCAATCCCCATCTGTGCCTTCAGCTGCTCTTTACTTATAGACATTTGTTATCACAGAATATTAACTCTGCCGCATTGTAGGGGTTATTCAGAAAGCACTTTCTCATCCAGTGTGCTTCGGCGATTCTAATTTGAGACCCTGTGGTTATTTTACTATTCACCCCAGGGTCGCCGAAGGCTGCCATACTGCAACAAAAACCAAAAGACGTAACTCTGCTATTCTTCTAAAAGGTGTTTAAACCAATGAAAATGTTTCTAAATAATAAAAAGATCCATTGCAAAATAAAGAAAAACTGGTAATCAAAAAAAAAATAAAGAGGCTTTTGTTAAAAATGAAAAGAATAAATGGTTAAATAAATTTATTTATTGTTTTTCTACTTAAACCTGGCAAACGGAACCACCAAAAATCAGGGCATTTCAGTTTCATTTCAGGGACATTTCGGTGCCATTTGGCTTATGTAAATAGATTAACCATTTCTTCTTCACTGGACAATTTGGCTGCCGCCGAAGATCACCAAATTACTGAGAATAATTCGCTGTCAATTCACCAGTATTTATCATTTTTACAAAACCATTTTTATGCCTTTTTAAAGACCCTTTAGTAAATGTTTTAATCTAGTGATGGCAGCGCAGGATCTGCTTGTGCTTTATACACTTCACTATATATTAGATTTAAAATACTTTAGTATCTTATTGTTGTGTTCCTCTGATCTGTGACCGACCTGTGACAAGGCCTAGTTATATTTATGAAGTGTTCAGTGGCCAAGAAGCCTCCTGTGTCTTTGTGCAAAGGACAGATGTTATCTTTAGGTGCAGTGGCCAAGTGGTAAGGTGTTGTTCTCGTAAACCAAAGATCATGGGTTCAATCCCCATCTGTGCCTTCAGCTGCTCTTTACTTATAAACATTTGTTATTACAGAATATTAACTTGGCCGCATTAACAGGTTTATCCTACTTGCTTTTTGAATGCTCTTCTTTAATTTCAGGACACATTATAATTCCAAAATCTACACCTTTAAACAGAGGATCCTGTGAAGGAACCGTTCCCTTCCGTCTGTCCTGGCTCTCCAGACACCCCTTCGTTGCGGTCAGCCCGGCTACTGGGAGCGCTGTCCTCAGCGCCTCGAGCGGCTTGACCTGCCTGCTTCTGTTCCTCTGCCCTGGAGCCGTTAGGAATCTCCAGAAGGCCGCTCTCTGCCTTCTGAGGGTGATAGTGTATAGTGTAGCGTCGCTGAAATAAAGACACCAGGCGCGGCTGTATGCTTTAAAACAGGATTCTCTCTCTCTGAGCTCTGAGAGTTCTCTGACTTTTTAATGAACCAAACGCCACCATTTATGCTGAAGTCCAACAGTCATAATTTGCATACCCATACTAATTACATTAAGTCCGTTATTTACAATAAACATTCTTTACATTCTTTAGCCTTTCAGCTCACACAACATTTGTATATCCATTGTTCTAACACATCAGATTAAACACACACTATCAGAGATCCCTTGAATTAAACATGCAGTCAGACAATGGGAAAAACCCTGGTGCATAAATTACACAGCAGTAAAGCTTGTTTACTGTTACACAAAAACACATTTACCTACAGGAATATAAGTATTTTTAAAACCAAAGCTATGCCATTTTACACTAAACTAAATTAAACTAAAACCAAACGATGTAAAATATATCTAAAATCACATGATATAAATGAACATAACAGTCTCTTGGGGTTTGAAGCATGGAGCGTTACATCAGCTCCATGACAGATCCCATAACAAATATCCATAATAACATGTGTTTATTAGTGATGAGCCGAACACCCCTGTGTTCGGTTCGCATTCGAACTCGAACAATTTCAAAAGTTAGAGTTCGAACACGAACCAACCTCAATGCAAGTCAATGGGACTTGAAAGTTCGATTTTTAGAGTGCCCTCCAAGAGGGCATATATGCAAGATATTTGCCATAAAAAGGTGTATGGGGGTCCGGGTAGTGCCCTGGGGGACAGGAAACAAGGACAAAAAGTGATCCAATTTCAACACCCAGTAAGCCAGTGGATCATCTGCTGTTAAGATATCCAGGTCTGCCCTTGCCCCTAGGTAGTCCTGCACCATATGGTGAAGACGCTGGCATTGGGTGCCTACATTTGACGTCCCTGGGTGTCGTGTACTAAAAAATAAATAAAAAGGCATCAGTCAAGCGGCCCCGGCCTTCACCGCACATCCTCTGATCATCCGCAGCCTCAGAAGCACCTGTGTCATCACTTGGTAACCTACCAGTGCCTGGGAAGGTGTTACACAAGCGTCGCTTTAGAGCATCCTCAAGTTGTTTCATCCTGTCCTCCCTCTGCGCAGGCAGGATGAGCTCTGCAACTTTACCCTTGTATCGTGGATCAAAAAGGCTTGCCAACCAGTAATGATCCCTCTCCTTGATAACACGAATCCTGGGGTCCTTTAGCAGGCTTTGCAGGATAAGGGAGCCCATGCAGCATAGGTTGGAGGTGGCATTAGCTTCCGAGTCTTCCTGGTCAGTGAGGATGACCCCATCATGCACTTCCTCCTCCCAGCCATGTACTAGTCTTTGGGTTTCTGGGCACAGAAAACCCTCCCTTGAGGAATCCCCACCTTCAATGCCCTAACTACTTAAATATTCCTCCTCCTCCTCCTCCTCCTGTCTGATCTGAGGACCTGCAGGTTATGCTGTCTGCCTAAAGACTGGGGTCTTGTAGCACTAGAGGAAGAAACATAGAAACATAGA
Organism: Leptobrachium leishanense; assembly: GCA_009667805.1. Lineage (NCBI taxonomy): Eukaryota > Metazoa > Chordata > Amphibia > Anura > Megophryidae > Leptobrachium > Leptobrachium leishanense. The sequence goes on along the minus strand of CM019063.1, from coordinate 29,404,249 downwards.
AAAATGTCGGCAGATAAGAACCTTTCGGCCCATCTAGTCTGCCCAATTACATGGATACTTGACCTGGATTTATCTTTTGTTTAGGATAATAGAAACATAGAAAAAAAAGAAGAGGACTTCCCTAGCTCTCATCTATAATTCCCCGCAGAGTGCGCTCCAGCAGGAACACTAAAGGAATTGTGTCACTGATGCATGCACTGTCCCTGCTCACATCCTCATTGCCTCCTCAAATGGCGACAGTACAGTGCATGCATCCTTGATCATCAGCCACTGTGGGGGGAGTTAACCTGAACCTGTCCTTGTGCCATACTCACAGGTGCTCATTGATGGCCCTCTGCTGCTTGTGCAGACGCTGCAGCATTGCTAATGTCAAGTTCCACCTGGTGGGCATGTCACAGATCAGACGGTTTGTGGGAAGGTGGAATTCTCTTTGAATTTCTGCCAGGCGAACACTTGCTGGGAATGACCATCTGAAGTGGCTGCAGACTTTTCTGGCCTGGCTGAGAAGCTCTGCCAGCCCTGGGTACTTGGTTAGGAAATGCTGTACCACCAGATTTAGGACGTGTGCTAGGCATGGTACATGCGTCAACTTACCCTGGTGTATGGCCGAGAGTAGGTTGCTGCCATTCTCACAGATGACCATTCCCAGCTGAAGCTGGCATGGTGTTAACCATCTCTGCACCTGCCCCTGCAGAGCTGACAGAATTTCTGGCCCGGTGTGGCTCCTGTCCCCTAAACACACCAGCTCAAGCACAATATGGCATCTTTTTTCTTGAACCATTGCGTAGCCCCTGCCATGCGTCGGTTTAACTGCCACTTCACCAGAGACAGAGAAGGAGGAAGAGGTGGTGGAGCAGACAGACAGACCTCATACAAGCAGCTTTCTGGAGGCGTGCGGAAGAACACGCTCCAGCACAGAGCCCCGCCCTGGTTCCCCCCAGCTGCAAGCAGAGTTACCCAGTGTGCCGTGAAGGAAATGTAATGGCCCTGTCCATGCTTGCTGGACCACGTGTCTAAAGTCACATGCACCTTGCTGCTGACTGCTTTTCCCAATGACTCCATAACATTGTGTTCCACATGCTGGTATAGTGCTGGAATGGCCTTCCGTGAAAAGAAATGGTGTTATGGAACATGCCACTGTGGTACAGCACATTCAGCAAATTCACGGAAGTAAGCAGAGTCCACCAGCTGGAAAAGCAGCAGCTGTAATGCGAGTAATTTTGCTAAACTGGCATTTAGACGCTGTGCTTGGGGATGGTTGGGACTATATTTTTTCTTACGCTGCAGCAGCTGGGGCAACGTAATCTGACTGCATAATTCTTCAGCTGATGGGATGCTGTCACATTCTGAGGAAGGACCTGGTACTCCCATTACTGTAGCATCCTCCCTGTCAGTGGAGGTTGTAGGCAATGACATGGCAGGACATATAGTGGGAGTAAAGACAGATGAGGAGGAGGACCTATGCAAAGTGTTGTGCCAACGGGATGTGTGGTGTCATGCCTGCTGGTGCTCCTGCAGTGCGGCCTTCCTAACAAAGAGGGCGCCAGTCTCTGAATCAGGCCACTTTGATTGCCGCACCTGGTCAGGGATCTAGGCCTTTAAATATCAGTCACAGTCTGTGCTCTGGGCCCTGACATGGTTATTTCTAGCCCTCAGCGTGTTTCTATAGCTTATGCATATTGGTTTTCTGGTTTGACTTCTGGCTGGTATATGGACTGTGTTTTCTGCATTATCCCTTGGCATATGTTTATCTCGTGTACCGACCTCTGGCTTGTTATTACTACGTTATCTGTCCTGTCCCTGATCTGTACTTCTGTATCTGTTAGATTAGTACCTGGCCATTCTAAGGACCAGCTTCTCAGTTTAGGGTTCTTTCTTGCCTTTCTGGGTTTTGTCTGCGTGCTGGGTGACTCTATATCCTTACATTACGTCAGGGCTATGGACCCTGCAGACATTGCCCAGCAGTTTACTGCTTGCTGTACCCATATAAGGGAGGCTGATGCCAAGATGTATCACTTTGCAGGGTTGCTGGAAAAGCTCTTGGAGAATACAGATTGCGTGCAGTCTCCCTCACCTGCTCCTATAACCCATTCTGACACTTCTAATGGTTAAATCCACTGTTCCACTGCAAATGTTGCCCTCTGTTACTTTCAGTGGTGAGGCTGCTGCATGCAGAGGATTTCTGAATCAAATTGATGTATGTTTTGAATTAAATCCTCATAATTGTATAACTGACCGAGCTTATGTATATTTTCTTTTTAACCATCTCAGAGACAAGGCCTTAGACTGGGCTACTGCATTATGGGAGTCAAAAAATCCCATAATAAATAACTACGAGGAATTTGTTACCACCTTAAGAAG